>CM071596.1:101290000-102540000 GCA_036435485.1 Saposhnikovia divaricata
AGAATGCCATTTACTACCACAGTGAAAACAAGGATTCTGTGGTTTATAAAATACTGATCTATTCCTAATGTCAGACTTAGGAACTACAGTAGCCTTCTTTTTACTCCTCCTGCAATCAATAGCAAGATGATTAGAGTTACCACAATTAAAGCATGTTTTCCTTGGTGCATTTGGAATATACTTATAATTATTTTCTTTGTTTATTCCAATTTTACCATTCCTGTTCCTCTTAGCAGTAGTGGTTTTCTCTCTATCTGTCACTTCACAGATTCGGTCTCTGAGTTGTTTCTTAGACAAAAGACCTATATTTTTGACAGATTTAGACTCAGAATTTTGTTTAGAAGTAGATCCCTTTTCTAAAGTAGATTTAGGATTTTCTGGATACACATAATTAACATGTTTTAATTTGGTCTTTGTTCTGTCTGTAACATGTCTATAGGTTTTTGGATTTGTTGACTCATTCACAACAACTCTTCCTGGTTCTGTTGTTTCAACAGTAACAACTTTACCCTTATTCTTTTTCTTGTCCTCTGGTTTATAACCTAGACACTCTTTCCAGTTCTTATCTGTGATAATATCATGTGTTTTCTTTCCAGTGTGTGTCCAGGTTCTGAGTTTCTCATTAGCATCATTAAGTTCCTTTTCAAGTGCATTACACTTAAACTCCATTTCTAGCTTCATGTGCTTAGACTTCTCACATTCATTTTGTACTTCTTCCATAAAGAGTAACTCAGCTTCTAGATGATCATTTCTTTTAGTCAATTCTGACATCTCAGATATTATTCTAGCATTTTCAAGGGATTGACTTTTAAAACTAATATGCAGAGACTTTAAGAAAGATCTTAACTTAGAAACATTATCAGTATCAAAATCAAAAACAACTTCAGGTACCTTATTTTCAGGAGCAGCAATCTCATCCACATTTGCCATTAATGCATAGTTCACCTTTTCTTCTTCAGAGTCTGAGGAAGAGTCCATCCAATCCTTGCTTGATGAGATAAGAGCTTTGGTCTTAGCCTTTTTACATTCAGTTTCAAAATGACCCATTCCGTCACAGTTGTAGCATTTGACTTTTGACTTGTCAAACTTGTTGCTTTTGCTTTCATTCTTCTTGTACCTGTTCTTGTCAGTATTGACAGGTTTGTTTTGAAGGTTGCCTTGTCTTCTAGCCTTTCTGAACTTCATCTTCTTGAAACCTTTGACTATCATAGCAACCATTTCCATCATATCGGAATCAGTAGAGTCATCATCAGTATCAGTGTCAGGATTGGCATCAGGATCTGATGATGAGTCATCAGTATTGGACTCAGCTACTCTACTTCTCCTTCTTGAAACCTCCACGGTTTTTCCTTTTGATTTTGATTCAGCATTCAAAGCAACAGCCTTTGCTTTGTTGGTCCTTTTATTCTTCCTTTGTTGAACCTTAAGATCATGGGTTCTTAGCATCCCATAGACTTCATCAAGAGACACAACATTAAGATCATACTGATGCCTAATGATAGAGGTTTGAGTATCCCACTCCTCAGGCAAAGCTCTAAGAAACTTGGTGTTCGAGTCTTCTGGTTCATACTCTTTACCCGCTAGAGATAGATTATTCAATAATGTCAGAAATATATCATACAAACCAGTGAGGCTCTCATCAGATTTTGCATCAAACTGCTCGTACTCTTGAATCAACAGAGCCCTTCTGTTTCTTTTGATAGATTCAGTACCCTGGCATTGAGTCTCCAAAGTTTCCCAGATCTCCTTAGCAGTTTTACATGCTATCACTCTGTTTGACATGACAACATCAAGGCTATTGTGAAGAATGTTCTTCACCTTTGCATCTCTGAGTACTTCAGCCTTTTCCTCAGGAGTCCATTCAACCTTTGTCTTCTGAACATAGTGCTCAAGTATAGTATCTGTTCTAGCAACCAGTCTCTTAGGTATATATGGACCATCATATATTCGATCGAGATAGTTAAGATCAGTTGCCTCCAGATACATCAACATTTTTACCCTCCATGTGGGGTATTCAGCCTTTTTGAGAACAGGGATTTTAATACTCTCATACTTGCTTGTCGACATCTTAAGATCGTTTCTGATTGTAATTAATCAGTTTGCTCTGATACCAATTGTTGCCTAGTAATTAACAATTGTAGAAGGGGGGTTGAATACAATTGTATAAGATTTTCGACTTTAACAGAAATAATAACACAAGTATGACTAAATAACAGCTTTATTAATTCTGATATAAAACTGTTACATACTCTCTCAAGAAATTCTTATGTTCTTGAGAGCTGCTAGGTTACAAGATAATTCGTGTAAGCGATTTTTAACTAAGTAAAACCTAAACTGTGTTTATATACAGTACACAGCTGCACTATCAATTACAATATATATCAAGTCAATTACATACGTCTCTTAGTACATATCTTGAATGATAGCTGTGTTCCTATAAATCAGGAACCAACATGTCAATCTTCCTAGATTCCTGGACTGATGTATATCCTCATGTAATCCTGATCAGCTTCCAATCCTGATGATAACCCAATACCGACGGTGCATTACTGATGACGTCAGCATCAGTATCTGATCAGTAGTCCAGATCCTGATCATCACTTGAATCAATATCTAACATGAGTGTTTTGACATGTTAGTAGAATATGAATTTGGTTAATATGATTGATTTCGAGTAATAATGGTTAGTATAGTTTGACTGCTGTTTGGAGTCGGTTGTATTCCGACGGGCTAGTTCACTTTACAATGGAGATACTGTCAAATTTTCATTAGAATTATATTCTTAAATTGTATAGTACTATGATAGAAACTAATTGTAAATTAAGTTGACCTTATCTATTAAGTGATTAAGTGATTTGCATGACTAAAGTATACTATGTGTTATGTGCTTAAGTGGTTATCTAATTATATAGTAATATCTTGTATGTATTGTCGATACGTGTTATATGTGTTAGGTTATAGAGCGTTATAGGAATCGTTTGGGTAGAATAGGATTAGATGATTAAGAAGTGTAGTATATTAAAATAGTGATTATGTTTATGTAGATACGAAGAACGTAGGCCCTAGTGATAAAGGGAAAGCTAAAGTTGAGATCCATTGATTGAGCTGTGCATTCTACTTGAGGCAAGTAACTCTAACTTTTCTTCGAAGTTCATATTCTTTAAGCTGCTTATTGTTGATATGAGTATGCGTATCCTGAATCTATGTTGACTATGAATCTTTTGGTAACCCTAGCTTTGCATGTACCCTAAACTCGTATTGCTAAACCTTAAATGATCACACAAGTACCTTGAAACAGTACTAGTTCCTAAATACCATCTTGATCTTAACTAGTGTTTGAAACCTTCTTAATAAAACCTAATTGACTGACGGATAAACCTGCTTCTAAAGGACCTATGTCCATACCCAGGTCACCCTATGTTGACCTTAAAACTTTATATAACATAACAATAACCAGAATACTGTTCCAAAGACATTATACCTATTATTGACTTCTTTACTTTGTAAACTTCATAATTGACCTAAAAACTGAACCATGTCATATATCTTTGATCTGTAACCTTGAATTTCCATAATTATACCCTGATCAGTATCCTGACTACCTTTGAGTCTTTTTCTTAACGATTCAGACTTGCAAACCTTATTCCTTTGGAACCAAAACACTTGATCAAATCCTTTGACTTTTATCATTGCAAATCAAAATGTTTTATAAGTAAAAAAAACTTCAAACTAAAAGCTTTTTTAAGCTTTACTATTTTCAAAAGAATGTTTTATAAAATGTTTAGGACTCCGTCAAATGGTTTCTACGGATTCCTAAAGATTGGAGAGGCGTAAGAGATTGGGTGATGCCGGTCCAACCAGTTTTTTTTTCTGTGTTGTAATTTTAGTGGGACTAGTCCAGCACCTCTTTTATAGGCCAACGTGTTGCCTCTTTGGAACCCAAGCTAACCTAATGAAAGGATTATGTCCAGAGGAACTTTGTGTCCGGTATGGGGACTTTACGTGGCTAATCACCCGTATTGTCCGTGTCGTGTAAAACCTCCAATTAACTTTAAAATGCTTTATTATTTAAATACTGTGAAATGAAATTGGTTTACCATGTGAAATTGCAAATGTTTTACATATGCTCTACTATCTATTACTGTCCTGTTATTCATTTGATATTCTGTTATTATTGAAAGCCAGCATTATTCATGTTGTTACCAGTTATTCATTTCAGTTACTTGCTGAGCGTTGGCTCATTATTATTTTATTTCTAGCCCTTTTGACAGTAGCTTGAGATCATGGTTCATACCCCGTTGTTACTTTTGAGTTGCCATCACAGGTAGATGCATGGACAGCTCAGAGGAGAGGTTTAAGGGATAGTTTGTGAGAACTTGTAGTTATAACTTTTGAATCGAGGGATGTAATAATAATTATATTTTAATTTGGTTTGTAATAATAAGTAGTTAGACGTTGGCTTACTTTTTTCATACCATTACCTGTTAAAGATCCAAGTGAGTAGTGTTGGGGTCAGTCAGCATGCTATATCTATATTTATATATTTTTAGGTTGTATAATTCTAGTGTGGTAGTGACTCCCCAATCTAGATCCCAGATTGGGAGGGCGTCACATTTTTTTTTTTTGAAACAAACCATACCAAGTTTAGGATGTTCTATTGAATTCTTTACTTTTCAAAAATTTTCAAAAATTGTAAATTTTTAATTTTTTACTCCCTCGTCCCAAAATACATGTTTCTTTTGAATTTTGATTGGTCAAATTAACCAAAATTTGACTGAAATTTATATGTATTATAATTGAAAATAATAAAAAAATTATATCATTAAAAAGTACATATAATTTATGTTACAATGCAACTTTTAGTTTTCAAAAATAATAATTGTATAATTTTTAATTTTTAGTCAAAGATTGATCAATTTGACCACTAAAAAATCAAAAAAGAAATGTAAAATGGGACGGAGGGAATAAAAGTACAAATGCACCAGTATTTCTCACTAACTCCTTTTACCTTTATAATCAATTACATAAATATTAACGGGTTCCACCACTTTATCCAATTTTTTTACATTTCTCCACTAATTTATTCTAATTTATTCTCATTTCTTAATATTCATGCTCAATCCAAATGTATAAGCGCACACAATACCTTGAGTAACTCAGAGCACATATACTCTTTGCGAGACAACTAAATTAGGGTTCTTAATTGGCCAGCACAGAGAGTTTCATGACCCTTGAGCTTTTAATCCCGTAAATTCAGTCCCTTCCACCGAGGAACCACTCATGTTCTTCGGATGCCAAGTGGTGAGCCTTTCTAGGCAGCTACTTATAATCATAACTGTGAGCCTTGTTGGGCATTTAGTCGATACCGTATTTATTGGTGCTATTCCAACAGCGACCTCTTGCAAAAATCTTCACACGACACTTAACTCACTTATATAAACTATTAAATTATTGTACCCAAGTTAAAGAATTAAGAGCAACAAATTATTGAAAAGAAAAAATAAGAACCAGCAGTTAGGAGTTAAAAAAACAATCAAGGAGATAATGGAGAACACGAGGGGCACACATTACAAGCTTATAGCTTAGAGGAGTTTAGAAGAACTAACAAGGGATTAAGAATAAATCAAGTGAAGATACATCTATAAAATGGTTAGTAACATTACTTGGTGTAATTTAGTATTGTTTAAAATTTTTCTATTTATAAATCCTTCCATAATGTCATTGTTTTTTCAATCATTTGTACTTTGCATATGAATTTTAAATTTGAATTATTTGAATTATATGCATATATTCTTATGCATAATTTTACAAACTCTAGTCTAACCTTGTCATTAATATAAATAATACAGTTAAGATGAAAAATAATGTAGTATATTATTATTATTTATAAGATGAAAAATAATTAAGCATATTATTATTGCTTATAACAAGTATAAGGTGAACTTGTTATGTTATTAATTAACTCATAACAGCGTTCCGTTAAAGTATGAATATTATAAGATTGGTCTTTCTATATTTTATAGCCAATACAGAGCAGATCAAAGATTATGTTAGATTTTTTCTATTTATTTTTGTTTCACCTTTACTTGATTGAATTTGATAATGAATGTATTTCAAATAATATGTATGTAAATGTATTTTTTGACCTAGCTAGTTAATTTGCTGTTGCAATTGTCATAATTTTTCACTAGACCTTATATATGGATTTATATGCATGAATGCATGTTATGTACATGGATGGATGTTGAATTGACAATTGATTTATATAAATGAAAGAGAAAGCAATAAAGTAGAAGAGAAATATACATACATAACAACAAAACTAGGAGTTCATTTGTATATGTTTTATTCTTTATCAATTTGTTGTATTACGTATAAAATTTATTTATCATATGTTGGATGTTTGTGTAGGCTGCAAGAACTTTATTAATTACACTCATTCTTCCAAATGCATCAAAAGAGGATTTGTAAGATTGTCTTTCTTTTGGATTTGATACTTACATTAATGTGAGGTCACAGGGTATGTGCTTGTTTTTTTCTCTCATTTAATGTCTGCATGTTTGTATATGCACTTATAGTATCATTTCATTTACTTGTTTCATGAACTAAGACATGTCAGCACTAAGACAACATATTTACCAATTTGTTCAGTGGTGGAGTGCGATGGAGCATATGGCTTGTCGGTAAACTTTTTCTAGTCATTTCCATCATTAACCAGTGCATGCAAATTTAAAAGTTAGCCCTAATTAGACAAACAAAATAAGGGTTAACTCTAATTATCTAATATATTGTCAATTTCAGAAAGGTTTTAAAGATCATATTATTGAGGGCAAGCTCTTAGGTGTCTAACATGCACCTGATTGGTACACTATGCCTAGTGATTCTGGTTTCACAAGTGATGATGAGGTTGATGGAAGTGATGATGAGGCTGATAGTGATGATGGGGTCGATGTAAATGAGAATTAGAACCATGAATATATTCAAACATGAGTGCATATGATAATATTGATGTGGGAGGCTCCGGTCTTGTTGACAGAACATCTGACGACGAGGAAACTATGATGGTTATTCTTCTTTTAGTGATGACAATGAGCACTTGAAGAAAAAAAGAAATGATAGAAGATGAGGATGATGATATTTATCTGGCATACTTTTTGGCATAACATCACCAACAAATACAATTTCTATGTCCTCATCTTTCCCCTATATCATCGTTACCAAAGAAAGTCTGCTCGACCTTATTGAAAAAATCCTCTTCCATATGAGCTCCCAGGGAAGGACCATCAATAGATATCTTGCCATATATTAAATATTAATTGGTCACTGAAGTGGAAGCCAGATATCAATTCATCCACCGATCTTAACGGGATATCTTTTGAATGATTTAAATCATAATAAATATCAAACGGATACCTTTAAAATGTATTTGAGAAGTAAAAATAATTTTTCAATGAGTTCTAAACATTTTTCTTGAAAGCTACCATAACCAAACGAAAGGTTAATAATTCTAGTATTTCTGATAATATATTTCGGTTTTAAGAAATTTTTATGCGATTTTTTTTAATTTTATAGTTATTTTCTTTGATTTGATTAAAAGTAAATAGTAAATAAATTTTTTAAAATCTAAATATATTATAAAATATACTAGAATTCATAACGTTTCATTTGGTTATAATAGCATTTAAGAAAAATGTGTAGAAATCAATGAAAAATTACTTTTACTTCCCGAGTACATATGTAGAGGCATTTATTTGATATTTGATATTTATTATGGCTTTAAGGATTCAAATGATATCCCATTAAGATCAGTAAATGAATTGATATATGACTTTCACTTCAGTGTCCAATTTGATATTTAATCCATTTAACATATATTGAAACTTTTGTAATAAAATCTGGTAATAGCATAGATTAATAATAACGATCAAACGATTAAATACTAAAAGATAAATACGTTTAATTATTATTCACTTATATCTTAGTTTTCTCATTTGACCTATGTTGTTTTGGGTCATTATAGTATTTTATGTACACAAAACTAATTTATAAGGCAATAGAATAAAATGTTATAACATCATATAGTGACATTAAATACCTTAAATTTTATATTTTAATATTGTAAATTTGCATTATTCTTAGCACCTGTATGTACTTTTAATATGACGAAAATCTAACATAACCTACCAACTAAAATTTTTCAATTTGTATTAATAGTAAAATACAATATATATCATAAAAATGAAATTTCATCATACATAATTTTTTTAATAAGTATTCACAAATCAAAATATTAAAAATTATAATATAAATGCAATACATATGCATATTATGCATATAAAACAACACATAAGTGTTTGTGTGGTGTGGGTTCAATAAATAGTAGCATTAATTTTTTTTTTATTTGGTGTTAGACATTGAACGAAACAACTCATGATAAAATTGAATAAAATGAAACAACCAAAAACATTGTTATCATATCAAATATTGGATTATAATTTCATGTGTTATTACATGTATACCCCCTAAATATTGAAGAATTACATGTGTTAGCATTTATTATTTTTGTTAAAAGAAATTGTATTATTGTTATTGTATGGTTTCAATCTTTTGTCATATTTTATGAACTTAAACTTAAATACAATGCTCATGTTAACCTTTACTTTTATTAAAAATTTTATGGATGCCCTCTTTGTTTTGTTTTAATAAAGAAAAAATAAGTCATTTCAAAGTTAATGAAATGCCTCATAAATGACTGACTCAATTGATTTAAATAATATGATTAAAGCCACTTTTTATCTTCCTATTCTATATAATTTAAAGATTAAATAATTAACACAAATCTAAGTAATTTAGTAATATGAATAAGTGGACCGAGTATTATATATTATTAATTTATGTTATACTATAATATAAATGTACAAATAAAATCCTAACTAAAGTATTATAGTATTATTATTAGATCTACGATCAAAATATCAAATATTTTAACATATGTGCATGATTCACAATACATGTGTATTCGTATTCAAGTACTATGAACATTTACAATTAAATGTCTAAGTTCAACTTAGATTGATATTATTTACATATATTTTTAACTTAAATAAAATGTCTCACTAGTAAAGACACCATATAATATTATGTGTATATTTAAAGAGATTAGGGAGTCTGAGATGTATCTCAGTTAAGTTCACTGAGATACATGAGATTTATATGCAAATATGGTATGAGCATTTTTGTAAAATCAGAATATTTTAATTAGCCCTGCGGACCCAATCAAATTTAAAGTGTATTTTTTAAGTATCTCATGAAAAGTTCCATGAGATCAATCTCAGGATCCTTTTTTTCTAGTTTTAAACACATAATATAATATGATCTTGTGATATTAAAATGTATATGTGAATGGTAAACCAAAGTTTAATCCCCACCAACATTGTACCTTAATAAATATTAAAGATGGAGACAAATTAGTCATTTCACATAAATAAAATGTTACATGATTAATTTTTTTTGTTTTAATATAGGACAAGTAAGTCATTTCAAAGTTAATGAAATGCCTCGTATTTGAATGATTAAATTAATTTATTTAAAATGATTTAACCGATCCTTTGTCCTCTTATTTTATATAATAATATAAAAGATGAAGAAATACTTAGCACATATATAAGTAATTAGAAACATTTATTTAAGCAATTAGAAACATTTAGACCACAAATTATTTATTTAATTTATGTTATATTATAATATAAATGTTTAAATAAAATCCTATGTAAGGTATGGTTTGAAGGAATTATATGCATACACGGAAGCGTAAATCACAATTTTTTACATATATATCACATATATACGCATACGATTCATTGATAAAAACGTAGGACGATTTCTAACCTTTAAAAGCGATCCAAGGATGGCGTAGAGAGTCTCTTAGCAGCTGCTCCTCAAGTGTGAAGCACTCTATCGGTATCCACCAAGAGCTTGATTCAATGGAGGGAGGAAGAGAGCTTAGAGAGAATTAGGGTTGCCTCCTCAAACTTACGTAAAAACTAATGAGGCTATGGGGCTTATAACAATATATTTATTGGCAAAAATCTCAGCTGAATTTTTTTCCATAATTATTAACCCTATTAATTAATTAATCTCATTAATCAATTAATTAATAATTAAAACTCTTTTAATCATTAATTCTTTTTCTAAACTCTTTAGAAAATAATTCTCTCACTTGATTAAATTTCTTAAATTAAATCCTTAATTAATAATATTAAGAACTCTTCTTAATTAATTTATAATCAATTAAATATCATTTAATTAATTATAAAATTGCTAATAAATTACTTATTTCATAAATAATTACTAGCCATCATTAATTAATTCATTCACCAATAAATCAGTCTCTTTTATTGTGTGACCATGTAGGTTCAATATTAAGCCGGTAGTAGAAATAAATAATAATAAAACTATTTTATTATTATTTATATGAATTCTTCTAATTCATTAAATATAATTAATTAAATAATTAATCATATTTATTCTACATCGTGAGGGATACTTCTCAGCATATCGCGACTATCCGGATAATATGAATTCACTGCTTAGAATACCTAGAACCTAGTCAGTGAATGGTTCCCATACAATTAATTCTTTCTGCCCTACAATGTCCCGATTAAATACAAGGCATGGAACTTGTGTCAAGCCTATCTAATTTAATCATATGATTTGCCTATTCATTATGCTTAGTTCCTTTTAATGCAAATTAGAAACTTCTTTCTAATTTCATTCACTTTGGCCAGAGATTCCTGAACTAGCATTAGTGGAATAACATAGGACATTCTCTTCCTTCACTGGAAGGGACAGATCCTCTATTGATCAATCACTATTTTCGTGTACAAATTCCTATGCCCAGAAGAGCCCTAATAATTGTCATAGAGACTAAGAAGTAAACCAAAGCATAGTTCAATGTACACAAGATGACTATGATTATCTCAAGTCTAAGGACACTTGTACAACCATCACTATATGAACAACTACTGACACATGAGTGAACTCCCATAGTTGTTCAACTATTCGAGTCATGTTCAGTGAACTTATTCTCTAATAATCACCTACATACTAGCTATAGTGTCGTCACACAATTGCCTATGAGAACAGACATCCTTCATATTGAAGCAAGCACAGTATGTACCGATCTTTACGGATTAACTAACTACCAATTAGTTATCCTAAGACCAGGAACAATTTAAGTTTAGAGTTATCATCTTTTACATCTCACTATTACAATCTCATCATAATTCTAAAAGCTTTACTCAAAACTATGGTACATCTAATTTAAACACTTTAAATAGATTATAACGCCTTAGAATTTTTAGTAATAATAATTATTTATTAAATATTAAATGTGAATTATGTGGCGTATAAATTTGTTAAGGAGGTAAAGTATGCGTGGTATAATATTTTTGGGCTTAATTGATGATTTATATGTGATGTGTAAGCCAGGGGATTTTTAATAATATTTTTGGGGATTTATCCCTAATTAATCGTGTTATATTTACCTTCTCTGAATTTTATAAAATCCTCGAGATTAGCAGAAATCCTGAAATCTTTTGCAGTATTAACTTTATTGGTTTATATGACTTTTAAAAATATTTGGTGAATTATTTTTGGGTTTCAAGGATTTTAAAATGATTTTATGAATTATTTTTCCATTCTATGGATTTAATCTTGTAAAATCCATATTTAATTCGTTTTTAATCCTAAAAATATTTTAAAAATATGTGGGTGATCTTAATTTTACATTCTTCATTTAAAATTTAATATTTCATCCATTTTTGTATTTAATTGTGATTTTAAGGATTATTTCAATAACTTTTAGAAAAAAAAATAATAAATCCTAGAAATCTGTTTTCCCCAAATTATTTGTTCCTTAAAACCCTAATTCTAATGTCATTCTTACATGAGCTTGTTTCAGTCGGTTCCTCTGGTAAATTCTTCACCTCTCGAATGTTCCTCATTTTCCATCATTTACTAGCTATCATCTCTTTCAATATCTTTGTCAATTAATCTCTCCCTCGTGCTCATCGATTACCCCTCCCATTTCGGCTGTTTTGTATGTAAATAATACACATGTGTGGGTGTATCTTTTCGTGGGTGTGGTATCTTGTGTGGATGATTATGGGTTCGATGATCGAACCTCCCTGTTCCCCTGTCCTCCTGCAAACCCGCGTGTGTGCGTGTGTAAGCACAATTGGGTATGCATATGGGATGTTGTGTTGGGTGGTGTATCTTTGAGCGGTGTGTGTGGTAATCAGTCGAGTGTGTGCAGAGGCTATTGTTGTCTTGAAATTGGTCGTTGTTGCTGTTCTATGCCTCGTTTTGGCTGCTATGATTCGATTGTTGGTGTTATAATTCAGTGCTTGTTGTGATTCTTGTAGCAATTTTAATTGGTTACAAACTGAAGCCCTGTATGATTAATTCCGAGAAATGACTTGTATTATCCGAATGTAAAATTGTGTAGAGTTTCGTGATTGGAAACCCGAAAACGGGTACCTCCGGGACTTTGCCCCATCGATAATGATATTAAAAATAAATTGAGTCGATGGTAATTGGCAATGATGATTTTTCTGAGCCAAATATTATTTTATAAATTATACAATATTCTTTAGTTCGTGTATTAATTTACAAGATTTTATATTTTTTTGACATAAATTTATTAAGTTAAGGATTATTCGGATTAGAGTAATATAAGCCTGAATGGTTGGATAACTTCTGAAATATGATGATTGTGTTGGTTGTGTCGGTTGTATCTCGACTGGCAGTCACCCGTATAAAGGGGATGCCGTCAAAATTTTCTAAAATTCTAAATTACTTTTCGAATATATATATGTATATGATTATACCACTAGTATAAGTATTAGTTGCACTATATGTAATTATTTGTTGATGATTTGATAAGTGTTTTTTGGTTATTGGTAAGGCTTATATTAGTGATTATAAATTGATGTTATATGAATAAATAAATGAATTTAGGGGATTATTCGCAAGGGTAGGTTAAGGTTAACTAGTGGTAACGATCAGCGAGCGTCGAATAGAATTCTAATATAGTGTTTATATTGTGTGTAGATCCCAAGGACAAAGGAAAGGCGAAAGTTGAGGATGTAGGGAATCAGCGACTTCAGTAAATACCTGGTTAAGGCAAGTACATTATTTCACTTATCTTTCAAGTGAAACATGCTTATTATAACTTGTTCAGTATATCAGTCTGATTTACTGTCGATACTATTGTTCAGTTATTTTTCAACGAATATGCATACCTATTTGTCCTGTTCCCGAACAATAAAATTGAACTTGTTGATTCTTTTCCTAGTGATATATTCCAAATCAGTACCATTCTTTATATCGAACTTGTCGATATCTAGGTCAGATGTTATTAGACCTCATGTATTCTTGGGATTTGAGTTGTTGACCTGGAACGTGAGATTCCAGTATGTTTGGCTGGTCGAGGTGATCGATTGTTCCGACACCAGGCATTCAGATTATAGGATTGGACAGTTGTTTTTTTTTTAAAATTGAGGCCCTTCGGGGTGGACGAGATTTGTGGTCAAATGTTAAGGCCAATGTGTGCCGTGGATCCATTAAAGGACATTGCTGTGTGCGTTTGTCCGGGGTTAGTGCGTGACTGATCAGCAGCCTAACCTTATTATTGTTTTATTTATAAAATACTTAATAGTCCAATTCTATTCCATTTCTTGACTTAAATAAGTTGTTATATTTCCAGATTTCCCTGAGCACCTGAAATTGTTGGTAATCATTTATCTTTATCAGACTTGCAGATTTAATTCTAGTTTATATGTAGTTTGGATTTGGTTTGTAATAGCTAGTGGATGTTGTTTCATACTGTGACCTGTGAGCGGTCTTGGATAGCAGTAGTTATATGTATTTATTTGGTTTGAACTTTATTAAGCATGTGGACAAGACAATTAGAAGTAGTGATGGTTTGGTTGGATTGCAGGTGGTTAGTTCGATTTACGAACACATCATGCCGAATTTTCTAAAATTTCTCCTATATTAAGGTTTAATTTATATTAAAAGTATATAATTTTAATAATGGTAAGTGAGGGTGTTACAAGTTGGTATCAGAGCTGCAGGTCAAAGTCACTAAAACAATTAGGTGGGAAATTGGGTTTGAGTAATAGGAATGATTATGATCGATATACGAGAGTTAATATGTCTAACTATAAGGTAATTATGTTATTACAGGCCCCTAGCTCTAGCTCAGACTCCGATCCGGATGAGGGCTCAGTAGGAGTGGCTCCAGTATCATGGCAGGTGCCACCTAGGGTTATGCAGCCATATATAGGATCTCAGAGTTCGGTTAATGGGCCAGCTTATCGTTATACCCCATTGCCAGTTTCGTACTTTGAGCCTGAGCGATTGGGCAGAGAGAGGGATTATCTCTTGGGTCAGGTGGCAGAGTTGCAGGCCATGAGGGCGGCTGATACATATGTAGTGAGACAGCGAGACAGAGCATTGGCGGAGCTGGAGGAGATTCGGAGACGCTTGCAGGCGATCAGGAATGTTATTTCGATTCGGACGCAGAATATGCCTAGAGATGAGCCGGCAGTTGTTACACATCAGATGACTCTAGCCTTGGTGATGGCGGACCTGGATAATATTCTTGGACCAGCTCAGTGGGGAGGATCAGGCGGGGACCAGTGATGGTTAGGATAGCACGATGACACACCTTGTATATAGAGGCATAGTATGATGGTAGTAGCATAACGGAACTTACAGTACAACCAGTTTTGTTGTAGATATCTGTTGTACTATGACTAGATGCTAGCAATTTTCTCTTTTAATGCTATGTTGTACCTCTATCGAAGCGTTGTTTTTACGCTTGTACCAGATATATATAATGATCCCTTTCTGCAAAACTGCGTTAAATTCCTTTCATATTGTCATTTATTTTAAGCATTATATTTACATTTCAGCATTGAATTTATTTTCAGCACTGCTTCTTTTTCTAGTATTGCATTTACTTTCAGTATCGTATTTAATTTCAGCATTATGTTTATTGTTCCGTTAATGCATCTACCAGATATTCATGAATACCTTGCATAACTTTGATTTTTGTATCCTGTTACACCTTGTAAACCAATTGTTGACCCGATTAATGGCTGGGAACCTTGAATTATATTTCAATAGTATATTCATTGTTTGCTTAAATTAGATTCTTTTGATTTATTGATTCTTGAAACTGAACATAATGATTGTCCGTTTATTTCAGAAATATGCCTCCAAGAAAGAAGAAACAAAATACTCGAACCCCCAATCAGGATGAACAAGCCAACCCCCCCTGTAGGTCAAATAGACCCTGCTTTGGCTCAAACATTGCAGACCCTTGTTCAGCAAACTGATACTCTAGCACAGCAACAACAATAGTTACAGCAGCAACTATTGGCTCAGCAACAGCTGTTGGCTCAGCAACAGCAGCAGCAACAACAACAGCAACAACAGCAACAGCAGCAGCAGCAACAATAACCCGTGCCTCCGGTAGTCACCTTTAAGTCTTTTCAGGCAGTTAAACCTCCAGAGTTCAAAGGAGAAGCAGATCCCATAGAAGCGAGATCATGGTTAAAGGAGATGGATAAAGCTATTGAGTTAGTAGGGGTTCCAGCAGATAAGCAAACTGAATATGTAAGTTACTTTCTGAAAAATGAGGCTATGTACTAGTGGGAGTCAGTGAAGGCTCTGGAAGCTATAGAGGTAATTCCTTGGGCAAGATTTACGGAGTTGTTCCTAGAAAAGTATTTTCCAGATTTCATGAAGGATCAGATGGAGATGAAATTTCTGGAACTGAAACAAGGTAATATAAGTGTGTTGGAATATGAAGCTAAGTTTACCGAGTTAGCGAGGTTTGTCCCGACATATGTGGATACAGACAGGAAGAAAGCAAAAAGGTTCCAGCAAGGGTTAAAGCCGTGGATTCGCAGTAAGTTGGCGGTATTGGAGTTGGATACCTATGCAGCGGTAGTGCAGAAGGCAATGATTGTAGAAGGAGAAAGTGAGTTATATTTTAAGGAGAATGAGGGAAGGAAAAGGAAGGCAGGAGAAATAGAAGGACGACAGTTGCAGGGTAGTTCTCAGAATGTTCCCAATAAGAAACCGGGGTTCCAACCAGGGAAGAGTGGAAATTTTAAGAAACCAGGAACGGGAAATGGAGGACAAGGAAGTCGACCTCAAGATTCAAATCAACAAAAGCTCTTAGGCCACCTTTGGCAGAATGTAAGACTTGTGGGAAAAGGCATTCGGGAGTGTGTGCTAAGTTAGAGGTGACATGTTATAAGTGCAATCAAAAGGGACACTATGCTCGGGAATATAAAGTAGGGATTGTTTGTCATCGCTGTGGAAAACCAGGGCACGTGATGAAAGATTGTAAGGTACCTTTAGTCAAGCCTCCAGTTACGGCTAATCCTATGATTCATGCAATAGAGGCACCTCCACCAGTAAATGTTCGACCATTGGCTAGGACCTTTAATATGACCATGAACGAAGCTGTTAAAGATTCTGATGTGGTGGCAGGTACGCTTCCTATAAATTCTATACATGCCAAAGTATTGATTGATTCAGGGGCTACGAAATCTTTTATATCTATAGAATTTGCTCGAAAGTTGAATTGTGAAATGTGTATGCTACATGAAGCTATAGTTATAGAAATCGCTAATTCAGAGCGAATCCCAGTTACTCAAGCGTGTCCTCGTTGTGAGGTAGAGATTTCAGGGCATTGTTTTTATGCTGATTTAATACCTTTCTAGTTAGGCGAATTTGATGTAATTTTAGGAATGGATTGGTTAACAGAGAACAATGCGCAAATTGACTGTAGGAATAAGAAGGTAATACTAAGATCCCCTGATAATGTAGAAGTTACCTTTAGAGGCCAGAGACAAACTAGGAGATTTTTAACGATCATGCAAACTAAGAGGCTGTTGAGACAGGGATGCGAGGGATATATGGCTTATGTCATGGATACCAAACAAGAGGTACCTAAGATAGAGGAAATACCAGTGGTGAATGAGTTTCTCGATGTTTTCCCAGATGAACTCCCCGGGTTACCTCCGGATAGAGAAATAGAATTTACCATTGACTTGGCACCAGGAACCGAACCCGTATCAAAGGCTCCTTATCGTATGGCACCTGTAGAGATGAAAGAATTGGTTATTCAGTTGCAAGACCTCTTAGAAAAAGGTATTGTCAGGCCTAGTGTATCTCCGTGGGGAGCTCCGGTATTTTTTGTAAAGAAGAAGGATGGAAGTATGAGATTATGTATTGATTATCGAGAGCTAAATAAGTTGACCATTAAGAATAAGTACCCTTTACCGAGAATTGACGATTTGTTTGACTAGTTGAAGGGAGCGACTTATTTCTCTAAGATTGATCTACGGTCAGGGTATTTCCAGTTGAAGATTAGACCGGAAGACGTTCCAAAGACTGCATTTCGGACTAGGTATGTGCATTATGAATTTTTAATAATGGCGTTTGGGTTAACCAATGCACCGACGGCGTTCATGGATTTAATGAATAGGGTTTTTAAGAAATATCTGGATAAGTTTGTGATTGTGTTTATAGATGATATCTTGATATACTCAAAGACTAAAGAAGAACATGCTGAGCACTTGAGGATAGCTCTAGAAACATTAAGAAAAGAGAAGTTATATGCAAAGTTTTCCAAGTGTGAGTTTTGGTTGAAAGAAGTGCAGTTTTTAGGGCATGTCATCAGCAGTGAAGGGATTAAAGTGGATCCTGCTAAGATTGAAGCTGTGATGAATTGGGAGAGACCTAAAACACCTACAGAAGTTCGAAGTTTCTTAGGATTGGCGGGATATCATCGAAGATTTATTCAAGACTTTGCGAAGATAGCCACCCCACTAACAAAGTTGACAAGGAAGAATGAAAAGTTTGTGTGGAATGAGAGATGTGAAGAAAGTTTCCAAGAATTGAAGAAGAGATTAGTGACTGCACCTGTATTGACACTTCCAGACGAGAAAGGAAATTTTGTGATCTACAGTGATGCGTCTCACAAGGGTTTAGGATGTGTATTAATGCAGCACGGTAATGTAATTGCTTACGCTTCGAGACAATTGAAACCTCACGAGCAGAAATATCCTACTCACGATTTGGAATTGGCCGCGATTGTTTTCTCCTTGAAGATTTGGAGACATTATTTGCATGGGGAAAAGTGCGAAATTACACGGACCATAAGAGCTTAAAGTATATTTTCACCCAATAAGACTTAAATATGAGGCAGAGGAGATGGTTAGAATTGCTCAAGGATTATGATTGTACAATTAACTATCACCCCGGGAAAGCGAATGTGGTGGCGGACGCTCTAAGTAGAAAGGAGAAAATTAACCTGTTTACATTGCCTGAGGAGTTATATAGAGAATTTGAGAAATTAGAGATAGAAGCCTGCGTGCCTACAAACAGTACAGATAAGGGTTACACTATGACGTTTCAGCCCGAGTTGTTAGAAAAGATTCGCAGATGTCAAGAGGAAGTCATGAGAGGAGATGCTAACAAGTTAACAGGTGAGGAAATATGCACTCAAGTAGATGACATTGGAATATTGAGATTTTCTTCACGCATTTGGATACCAAATGTGACGGAGTTAAAGAATGAAATTCTACAGGAAGCCCACAGTTCGAAATATTCGATTCATCCTGAAAGTACAAAAATGTATCGAGACTTGAAAAGAAACTTTTGGTGGCCGGATATGAAGAGAGATATTGCTGAATGGGTGAGTAAGTGTTTGACCTGTCAGAAAGTAAAAGCTGAACATCGGAGACCAAGTGGGATGCTACAACCATTAGAAATTCCCGAGTGGAAATGGGAGCATATTTTGATGGATTTTTTGGTTGGTTTGCCAAGGACGAGAGCTAATCATGATGCTATCTGGTTAATTGTTGATCGATTAACGAAATCTGCACACTTCCTTCCGATTAATGAGAGGTTTTCATTAGACAAACTGGTTCATCTATACATAAAAGAAATTGTAGTGCGACATGGAGTTCCTGTATCAATAGTCTCAGATTGAGATCCAAGATTTAATTCGAGATTCTGGAGAAGTTTTCAAGAATGTTTGGGCACTGAATTAAAAATGAGTACTGCTTATCATGCTCAGACTGATGGTCAGAGTGAAAGAACGATTCAAACAATTGAAGACATGCTCCGAGTTTGTGCACTGGATTTCGCAGGAAGTTGGGATGAACACTTGCCATTAATGGAATTTTCATACAACAACAGTTTTCATGCTAGCATTGGTATGCCACCGTATGAAGCATTATATGGGTGGAAGTGTCGATCTCCAGAATACTGGGAGGAAGTTGGCGAGCGATACTCGGACCAGAATTAGTACAGAAAACCAAGGAAGTAATTCAACTTATTCAGAAACGGTTAGTGACAGCTCAGAACCGACAGAAGAAGTACGCTGATTTGGCCAGAAAGAATATGGAGTTTGAAGAAGGAGGACAAGTTTTGTTGAAGGTATTTTCGTGGAAGGGGTTAGTAAGATTTGGTAAGAAGGGAAAATTAAGTCCAAGATTTATCGGGCCTTTTGAGGTATTGAAGAAGGTTGGAAAAGTTGCTTACGAGTTAGCCTTACCGCCTCACATGCAACATATTCATAACGTGTTCCATGTATCAATGCTTAAGAAATACCTCCCTTACTCCAAACATGTCATCGAATATGAGCCGGTAGATATACAACCAGATTTATCCTATGTGGAACAACCCATCAAGATATTAGATCGTAAAGAGAAAGTCCTACGAAATAAGACAATACCTTTAGTAAAAGTTTTGTGGAGAAACCCCAGAGTGGAAGAATCAACTTGGGAGCTTGAAAGCGACATGCTCGAGAATTATCGTCATTTATTCACTTAGGTGAGATTCTGGGGACAGAATCCTTTTAAGGGGGGAAGGGTATAACGCCTTAGAATATTTGTTGAGGAGGTAAATTATGTGTGGTATAATATTTGTGTGGTATAATATTTGTGGGCTTAATTGATGATTTATATGTGATGTGTAAGCCAGGGGATTTTTAATAATATTTTTTGGGATTTATCCCTAATTAATCGTGTTATATTTACCTTCTGTGAATTTTATAAAATCCTCGGGATTAGCAGGAATCCTGAAATCTTTTGCAGTATTAACTTTATTAGTTTATATGACTTTTAAAAATATTTGGTGAATTATTTTTGGGTTTCAAAGATTTTAAAATGATTTTATGAATTATTTTTCCATTCTATGGATTTAATCTTGTAAAATCCATATTTAATTCTTTTTTAATCCTAAAAATATTTTAAAAATATGTGGGTGATCTTAATATTACATTCTTCATTTAAAATTTAATATTTCACCCATTTTTGTATTTAATTGTGATTTTAAGGATTATTTCAATAACTTTTAGAAAAAAAAATAATAAATCCTAGAAATCTGTTTTCCCCAAATTATTTGTTCCTTAAAACCCTAATTCTAATGTCATTCTTACATGAGCTTGTTTCAGTCGGTTCCTCTGGTAAATTCTTCACCTCTCTCGAATGTTCCTCATTTTCCATCATTTACTAGCTATCATCTCTTTCAATATCTTTGTCAATTAATCTCTCCCTCTCCCTCGTGCTCATCGATTACCCCTCCCCTTTCGGCTGTTTTGTGTGTAAATAATACACCTGTGGGTGTATCTTTTCGTGGGTGTGGTATCTTGTGTGGATGATTATGGGTTCGATGATCGAACCTCCCTGTTCCCCTGTCCTCCTGCAAACCCATGTGTGTGCGTGTGTAAGCACAATTGGGTGTGCATATGGGATGTTGTGTTGGGTGGTGTTGTACCTGCGTGCGTGTGTATCTTTGAGCGGTGTGTGTGGTAATCAGTCGAGTGTGTGCAGAGGCTATTGTTGTCTTGAAATTGGTCGTTGCTGTTCTGTGCCTCGTTTTGGCTGCTATGATTCAGTTGTTGGTGTTATAATTCAGTGCTTGTTATGATTCTTGTAGCGATTTTAATTGGTTACAAACTGAAGCCCTGTATGATTAATTCCGAGAAATGACTTGTATTATCCGAATGTAAAATTGTGTAGAGTTTCGTGATTGGAAACCCGAAAATGGGTACCTCCGGGACTTTGCCCTATCGACAATGATATTAAAATTAAATTGAGTCGATGGTAATTGGAAATGATGATTTTTCTGAGCCAAATATTATTTTATAAATTATACAATATTCTTTAGTTCGTGTCTTAATTTACATGATTTTATATTTTGTTGACATAAATTGATTAAGTTAAGGATTATTCGGATTAGAGTAATATAAGCCTGAATGGTTGGATAACTTCTGAAATATGATGATTGTGTTGGTTGTGTTGGTTGTATCCCGACTGGCAGTCACCCGTATAAAGGGGATGCCGTCAAAATTTTCTAAAATTCTAAATTACTTTTCGAATATATATATGTATATGATTATACCACTAGTATAAGTATTAATTGCACTATATGTAATTATTTGTTGATGATTTGATAAGTGTTTGTTGGTTATGGGTAAGGCTTATATCAGTGATTATAAATTGATGTTATATGAATAAATAAATGAATTTAGGGGATTATTCGCATGGGTAGGTTAAGGTTAACTAGTGGTAACGATCAGCGAGCGTCGAATAGAATTCTAATATAGTGTTTATATTGTGTGTAGATCCCAAGGACAAAGGAAAGGCGAAAGTTGAGGACGTAGGGAATCAGCGTCTTCAGTAAATACCTGGTTAAGGCAAGTACATTATTTCACTTATCTTTCAAGTGAAACATGCTTATTATAACTTGTTCAGTATATCAGTCTGATTTACTGTCGATACTATTGTTCAGTTATTTTTCAACGAATATGCATACCTATTTGTCCTGTTCCCGAACAATAAAATTGAACTTGTTGATTCTTTTCCTGGTGATATATTCCAAATTAATACCCTTCTTTATATCGAACTTATCGATATCTAGGTCAGATGTTATTAGACCTCATGTATTCTTGGGATTTGAGTTGTTGGCCTGGAACGTGAGATTCCAGTATGTTTGGCTGGTCGAGGTGGTCGATTGTTCCGACACCTGGCATTCAGATTATAGGATTGGACTGTTGTTTTTTTTTTAAAATTGAGGCCCTTCGGGGTGGACCAGATTTGTGGTCAAATGTTAAGGCCAATGTGTGCCGTGGATCCATTAAAGGACATTGCTGTGTGCGTTTGTCCGAGGTTAGTGCGTGACTGATCAGCAGCCTAACCTTATTATTGTTTTATTTATAAAATACTTAATAGTCCAATTCTATTCCATTTCTTGACTTAAATAAGTTGTTATATTTCCAGATTTCCCTGAGCACCTGAAATTGTTGGTAATCATTTATCTTTATCAGACTTGCAGATTTAATTCTAGTTTATGCTTCCATTTATATATTTATTATTATTATACTTGTTGAGCATCATTGGCTCACTTTTGTGTTAACCCTATTTTCTTCAGTTAAATTCGAAGATGTCTAGGAGGAGCGGACAGTCTCATAGAGGTAGCCAGCGAGTTGAGGTTCTAGGACGGGTAGTCTGTTGTCAGCTCTATTTTATATTATATTGTTGTAATATCAGTTTAGACAGTTCACTTGGCTTTTGGGTTGTAAAATATTATTATGTAGTTTGGATTTGGTTTGTAATAGCTAGTGGATGTTGTTTCATACTGTGACCTGTGAGCGGTCTTGGATAGCAGTAGTTATATGTATTTATTTGGTTTGAACTTTATTAAGCATGTGGACAAGACAATTAGAAGTAGTGATGGTTTGGTTGGATTGCAAGTGGTTAGTTCGATTTACGAACACATCATGCCGAATTTTCTAAAATTTCTCCTATATTAAGGTTTAATTTATATTAAAAGTATATAATTTTAATAATGGTAATTGAGGGTGTTACATAGATAATGCCCGTATCATAAACGAATAAGTCTTTTATTAACGAAATTAAATAAATTACATAAAAGTTCTTCCTAAGTCAACATCCATGATCGGATTTAGGACACTTTCACTTTCAATCTCCCACTTGTACTAAAGCCAATCACTTTGGTATCTAATACCCATCTCATCTTTATGACGATCAAAGCGACTTTGAGAAAGTGGCTTTGTTAATGGTCTGCTATGTTGTTATGTGTATGTCAAATCTCTCATGGTTGACATCTCCTCTTTCAACAATTTCCCTAATTAGATGAAAGCTCCACAAGTTTACTTTCAAATATATCCTTTGCATCCACTGTGGAGTCTGCCGTTGTGGGTTGTTTAGTATATTTAAATGTGCAGTACAATGAGTTTCTATAATTTTAATAATATTAATATTCAAAGTACTTGCATGGGTCGCGATCAATTTTTCGAATAGATATTAAAAATTTATAAATACTTATTTTTAACGACCGTTACAAATCATTAGATTGTCTCTCAAAAAAAGGTTACATGTTTCAGCGATACGGGAAAGGATCACTACTGTGCAAGATCCATTAAACAAACGTAATTATGATAAAGGAAAACTTTCATCTAATCTAGTTTCGTATGTGTTTGTTCCACATCATTTTTACAAATTTTATGCTCTTTTATTAGTGAATTGATTTACTCTAGAAAAATAAACATTATCAATTAACCAAACAAATCCAATATATCCCGTTCTTTGAGTAAGATATGACTGTTAGAGTTTATGGTGATTGTCATTAGATTATTTTTAATGACAATTTAAAATGTGTATATTTAGTTGGGAGTTTGTATGTTGAATTTTTTATTTTTTTCTATCAGAATGTGGTATATTAAATCTTATTTTTCTTTAACCTATAAATAAAGAAGGAAAATTAATTCGATTCGATGGTACCTGATCCGAATCCCAAAAGTTTGGATATACCGAACTCGAATTTTTGGATTTAGGTTTGGATATAAATTTTAAACCCGAAATAGTTTCGATTTACATTTGGATTTAAGTTGTACCGAACCGATATCCTATCCGAAATCTGAAACCCGATCCACTATTGAAACCCGATACATAAATAATATAATATTATAATTTGAAATTATTTTATGTAATATTTTAGATGTAAGACATATTTTATTTATTTTTATTCAAATATTTCATTAGAAAATAGTCAATGCCAATTCAGTAATTAGAACTTCTATCTCTCAATCTCAAATTTTATTGATATATTTAAGATGTAATTTTCTTTACTTTACATAAAATTTTCATTTTTGTGTATAAAAAGAATTATTTTTTTACATATTTTAAATTTTACTTAGTATATTAATTCGTATAATATGTTATATTTGACTACTGAAGTTAATAATTTTAATTTTTAATATTTGTATTAATATAATTAATATTGTTTACGTGTAACAATTATTTTAATTTTGACTACATTATTATTTATTTTGGATACCCAAAAAAACTAAATCTAATCCGAAATCCGACGAATTTGGTTTTGGATATTGAGTTTTGGATTTGAACTTATTTTTAAAACCCAAAAATATTTGGATGTGAATTTGGATTTTACAAAATTCGGACTAATCCCAATCCGTTGTCATCCAAACGCGTAAAATAAGACATTTGAAAATGAGTATCACTTATCTTTTTCCTATTTGACTAACATGTTAAAATAGAAAATTATACATGAAACTAAAATCAAATGTGTAATATATAAACACGTAATCACATTATTATATATGTGTCCCTGTAATTTAATTATCGGGTTAAAACAACATGAAATTCATTTTCATTTAACACTGAGTATATTTTTCCGACATATACTAAAAGAAAACGCTTACGTAAATCTGGAAAATCGTTTGTGTTGTGTACATTCATGCCATTTGTGTTTGGGGTCTTGGATGAAAATGACATGAAATTATTTTGTACCCAAAATTCGAACACAAAATGCTACTAAACTACGCAATTTTTTTTGTACACGAAACGAAAATAATACAAGAAAAGAAAAAAAATATGACAATTACATGTAGTGTTACTCTCTGCCCAAGTTATCTAAGTATGTTATATTGCTACTTTTAAATTAGGATATGAGAATTGAATACCATTAATTGAATTCAAGAATACAAAATTAAAATGGGCACCTTTTATTAGAAACAATATATAATTTTATATGTATCTAATTATCAATAATATTGATTTTTAAACGATTGTTATAGCCATTTCTCTCTCTCTCTCTCTCTCTCTCTCTCTCTCTCTCTCTCTCTCTCTCTCTCTCTCTCTCTCTCTCTCTCTCTCTCTCTCTCTCTCCTCCTCTCCTAAAAAATACTAAACTAAAGTTTAGGGGTTGATATCTGCGTTTTGGTTGATGATAAGCCCATTTTTATTGATTTCCTTGATTTTGCTTTGTTTTTCAATAAATATATCCCTTTATTGAGAGTCTAGTACCACGTTGGTGGGCTTTATCTACTGATATATAGGATTTTGTACTTTCTCCTTGTGAATGATAACTCCTGTTTCTTTTCCTTGATTTTACTTTGTTTTTCAATAAATATATCTCTTTATTGAGAGTCTAGTATCCCGTTAGTGAATTTTGTCTATCAATATATTGGGTTTTGTTCTTTCTTTTTTAAGAGTAGGTTCCTTTATTTTGGCATCTGGGATCTTAGATTTACAGGATTTTGTTATATTGGTTCATTGATTTGGATAGTATAGAATCATAGTTATGGTCAGTTGTTCAAATACGTTCTCACAAAACACCTATGTATTTCCCTCACGATTAGAATAAATTTTTGGATTATTTCGTCAGAGACACTATATATTTCAAAAAAAAAATAGTGATTTATTAGAATTTTTGCGCCGAGTTGACCAATTTGCTATGAAATATAAAAAAATAGTGATTTATTAGAATTTTTGCGTTGAGTTGACCAATTTTCTATGAAAATATTCACTAACAATATTTTTATTGGCTCTCTAATGAATTTTATTTTTTGGATTGATAATTTATACACCAAATAATGTCTAATACTATTTGAGAGTATATTCAGTATCTTGAGTAATACAAATATATCGTCAAGTCAATTTATTTGTCCTATTAATTATTGCATAACTAAAATATACCGATAAGTAAAATGTTAAAGATAATTGGTTTAAAATTCATTTTTAATATTTTAATTGGTTGAATTCAGTTTTTTTTATAATTGATTAATTTAAAAGTTTATATAACTTAAATTTTGAAGGTGTATTTAGAACAGTGTAGTAAATTGACTTTTTAATTTTTAAAATATTTAGTTGAATAAGAGTAGATTTATTCAAATTTGTTTGCACCTTATGATTGTAGATCGAGTGTTTGTGAAATTAAAATTTTATATTTTATAATAAAGATAAAATAGACCTATGCATTAAAATAATATATTTTTATTAAAACAATTAATAAATACGCAATTTTGGAAAATGACTCTATACATAGAGAGCGGTACAAAGAACAAATGTGCTAGTATATAATAATATAATTGTGATTGATTTTTATAATTAATTTAATTTTAGTGGTAAATTAAAATCGGCTCTTATATATTTTTATGAAAATTAATTCGTAATATATAATAATGCAAAAATCGCTTAATATTATATATTTGTATAATCCTAATTGATTTTAATTTAAAATATTAATTTATAAATATTTTTTGACATTCAAAAAATAGTAATATATGGATATGTTAAATCAAGTCATTACTATATTTAAATTAGAATTGCTAACTAATCATGATTAGTATAATATGATGAGAATGGTAAATAAGGAAAACTTTTAATATAATAAAATTGGTCTAAAATTTAGGAATGACCTCTGATTGGTCCTAAAATAATTCCTTATTTTCTGATTGGCTAACTGCATATACCTGGGTAAACTCAGGTATTATAATAATGGATTAAACACAAAATTTATGAACTATTATATATGTATACTAGTTTATAGCCCGTGTAAAATACGGGTTACTTTTTTTTTTTTTTTAATTTACTTATATCATAGTACATATAAAAGTATAAATATTATTTTTAATCTTTTGGGAGAATTCGAACTTTAAATCTTATGATGGACCAAATATTGGTTCTCAAAGTACAAGTGTTATCTCTTGTACAATTAACTAAATAAATGTTCGTCCTGAAAGAGTACAGGTGTTATCTCTGTGTACAATTGTCCCAAATTTTCTTTAGCAAGGACCAAATATTTCTTTGTACTTCATATAAGTTGAAAGAACATATAAAAATTAGAATCGAATTTAAATTTTTCACTATACACTAAGTTGTTTTCAAAGCGGCCAATATATTGTCATTTTTAATAAAATATAAACAGTTTTATAAAAAATGATATTTTGTTGGGATTAATCGATGATTAATCGTTGTTTGGTGGTTAATCGAACTGATTTTCTATAATCGGAATCGAAATTGTTTTTTCTAAAAATCGATCGATAATCGATAAAATCAGTCAAAAATTGGCTACTTTGATCAAAAATCGGAATTCATCGGTCAACATTTTTCTAAGAAAAAAATAATGCAAAAAATCATAAATTTATAAAAAAAAATTGGAAACAATAAATTTTTTATAAATTGTAATGTTAAAATAACCCTCTTTTTTGTTAGTTCTCGAAATTAAAGTATGAGTAGAAATCTCCAAGTCTACTATTGAATACTTTTATATTATTTTAAACATATTAATGTATGCAAGTAAATTATTAAATCATTAATTAGGTCTATATTAAATATATAAAAATAATTATATATATATATATATATATATATATATATATATATAATTAAATTGTTTCAAATTAGTGGTCCGATTAATCCCCTAATATTCAATTAATTGCTATTCCGTGATTTTATAATAATAATACATCTACCATAAGGGGTTTTTTTTTTTTGAGCAAGTGGCTTATAGTATCTGTTTGGGATGAATCAAAATTGAACGTCACCATAGATAAGCTCCACCATAATGTAAGTTAAACATTTTTTTTTTGTCAATAATATACATTCTCGTATATGAATTGTACTGAAACACAATACCGGCAAAACCGGAGAAACGGGTTTGGTTTCTTTCATTCAATAAAGTTTATCATCTAACCGAAGGGCATGCATAGATGTCCTCGAAAATTTAGATAATAAGACTTTAATGTCCGAAAAGAGACTTTCCAAAGTTTTCTCATCTAAAAAGAAAACCACAAAAAAAACTGATTAAAAATAATATTTCTAATTAAAATTAAAAGAAAATAACATAGCAAAAATTATTTCTAAATCCTAGTGATATTAAAAACATTATTACAAAGAAAAATAAAAGTAAAATCTAATCAACTTGGAAAAATAAAATCTAATCAAAGGAAAACTCTTTGATTTGACACATTAATCGAATTAACAATCAATTGATGAGAAATTCTCAGACATACCCCTGGATTACAACTAAACGGATTCCATGGGTACTACCTCAGAAGAAAAGGATAATCAGGAAAGAAATGACTGGCACAATACTAAGAAATAATGATCTATCAACAATAGGATTATTCACTGATGAAGAAATTTCGAAACTCATATATCAAACTTGACAGGGTTTAGAAATAAAAGAAATAGGCATCAAAATAACCTCTGTCATAACTGGAATCCCAAATTCGGGGAAAGACAATTGTCAAAATAACTCAACAAAGGAATATTAATCAAAAAGAAAGGTATTGCCAATATCTCTAAGCTGGCTCGTAATCCGCACTAAACTCTTCTACTATACGTCCTAAGGTTATCTATTTTATACGTCGTCGTCACTCACACTAGACTCTTAAGGTTCGACTACCTATAGCCTCAAGGGTTTCTACCCAACTCCACTCAACTATCTGTCACCACTCACATCTTAACTCACTAACTGGTACTATATCCAATAGTCCAACATGAGTCCTATATGAACTCTGATGTTCCTTACTTAACTATACACACTCCTACACACTCTCGTTTCTAGTTTACTATAACCTACGCTCTGATACCAACTTGTAACGCCCCAAAATCCGGGGTCAGTAGATTCGGGCGTCACGCTAACAAACTCAATAATTCTCACAAAAATTGGCCATGATGTATTCGTAAATACAACATAAACCTGCTGAATACTAAACTAAAATCTGAAATCAAAATAAAACTGAAATAAAAAAATAAAACTCAACTGAAAGTTCTTTGACCCCAGCTCACCACTAAGGATCTTAGGTTACAGTTCTAGAAAAAAGAAAACCCAAAACCAACTTAAATACAACTCGATATACAAAACTTATACAAACTTAAATCACTGGTATAACTTCGAACAGAAGTATACCAGGCCAACTAATCAAATACATACTATAACTACTAAAACTATATTTACATACAACACATCAAACTATAAATCTGATACCCTGATCCACGTCACCTTTCTTCATATCGTCTTGCTTCCTCTTTCTGAACTGCGCAGGTACTTCTACTGAAATATTAGATTTAAAAAAACAGCAAGGGTGAGCCAAAGAATGCTCAGCAAGTTATATATATACTGAACTGGATTAAATAAGAATGCAAGAATTGCAATTCAAGGAATAGGAACAATAAATATGAGCGAAGGAATGCTCACCAATTTATAATCAAACTATAATTGAAATCTGGGTTCTTAAGTTTAACAGATGATTAATATCATTTAAAACATTTATAACTCGAGATCAGAATTTAATAACTGAGAAGGGTCGTAATACTAGATTAAATACTTTTAATACTGCAAAATACTTTAACTACCTTTTTAACAAAAACTCCGAGAAATTCTCACTTATTCAAATCTCATTCATGTCACTAAGCGTTTGCATACCTAGTTGCCTAACCGGCCTGAAAATCATGAGTTTAAATAAATAAGAAGATCTCAATTCATTCGCGATTCTCACCGTCACTGCGCAACGAATGCTACAGCAACAATAATAACCTTGAATTAGTTTTCACCGTTCAAAATACTAATATAAATAACTTTCCATTTTCTTACTAACAGTACTTATTAACTCAAATCATAACTTTATATCCAACATACTTGGAAATAAAAAATGTACTTTAACTCAAACATTCTATCATAAGAATATACTTGCATAAAACAACGTTCAATAGAATTGGAGTTTTAATCATACTCTGGACATTACGGGTGATCAGGCACGTAAAGTCCAGCCAAAAACAATACTCTGGGATCCCCTCACTAGGCACTTATTGACATTGGCCTTTACTACTCCGACCATGAAGCTGGTCCACATTTTATAAAAATTCTTCCAATTCCATTAAACTACTTTACTATCAAATAATCTCAGTGAAACTATATACTTTAAAACATTATACTAAACAAGGAATACGAATGCAATACTAGCAAAACTTGAACAGAATATTACTGGCAATAAAATTGAAATTCTACTTCCCACATGATATAGGAATAAGATATATCCTTATCAATGATTCGAAGAAAATGATACTAGCAATAAGAATCTGAAAGGATTACTTATATTGAATAGAACATAATTATCTCGCTTGAACGATAAGCGAGGGTTAGTACACTTGCCTCGTTTCCACGCGTCGATTCGCTACTTACTTAACCTCGGTCTTTATTCGATCACGCATGCATCTTCTTCAATAAACCGTCAACATGTGCACTGGCTCTATATCGAATCCCTAATCATACTCGAAATAATAATAAAGTACTATTTAGTACATAACAGTCCAATCGATAACTAACTACTTATAACTCACAAAGCAATACATACATAAATATATATATATATCCACACCTCATTAATCATCACATATGTACTTAAACACTTATACACGTATATGCCTTTAAATCTTTAAATCAAATAATTTAATTAACTCAAAACGTAGGGGATTTTTAGAAAATTTCGGCATGTAGTATTCGTTTATCGAACTATGGGCACAGCCCCTCCAAAGCAATTCAACCCTGTTTTTCAATTCAACCAATCCAAGGAAATACAAGTTGTTTCTATGACAGCAACATAAAATAAACAAATAATGAAAAGTACCCGCCCGAACATGCGACAACTAAACACATAAGAAAAGTATCCGCCCAGACATGCGACAACTAAACATGTAAAGAAATTTACCCGCCCAGACATGCGGCACCTCAACACGTAAGAAAAGTAAATTGATAACTTAACTTTACTATAATTACATTTGAAAACTAAATTAAACAAACCACACAGCCTCTAGGGCCAGTGGTACTTTTCAAAAACCATTACTTAACATTTATACAAATATACAGTTTAAGCAATTATATAATTCTTAATCAACACCATTTTGACCATATGTAAACAAATACCAAATAATTGAAAATTATGAAGTTCAGCAAATACTCTAACTTGAATTACAGCACTTAGCACGTAACCTCTACCGACACCATAAACAACTAGTAATTTATCCACTAAAACACTTTAACTTTAATCACTAAGATCATTTAGCACATAAACATTTACAATTAGTCAAACCATGTAACTCCACATATTATCCGACAACTCATAATTACTCACTAACGACCATTAAGCTCGAATATTAACGAGACCACAAATAATTCCGACAACCATAATTAACAATTAACAATTAACAATTTAACAATTAGCAATCACTAACCCGAACCTTTAATCGGACTCATAATTAAACTCAACAATTATAATTAACAAAACTCTCCGAATTAACAACGGAAATTACCACAATATCTCACAATTTAATCTCCACAATCACAATAAATCATATACTTTTCGAATTAAACTATGAAATAATTTAAAACAATTAACTCGAAATTTACAACTAATTAAATAATTAAATATGAAAATATAAAAATCATACCATTTCGATTTCCGCTTCGATTCGTCGGAAAAAGAATCCATTCCTCCATCTCTTTCCCTTCTCCCTTTCCTCTCTCTCTCTCTCTCTCTCTCTCTCTCTCTCTCTCTCTCTCTACCATGGCAGCCTTCATCTCCACTACCTCTCTACACGCCGACCACCACCTCCCCGCGGCGGCGCCGCCCCTGCCGCCGGCCGGTCAGACCACCTGCTGCAACTCCGAGCTCAGTCGCGGCTCTCTTCACTCCCACATGTGCACACACGAATTCACACACACACACACTTATTATTTACACACACATATATATATATACATCCATATCTATAATTAAACCCCAAATTTTCTTTCCCCCATCTCCAATTTCTCCCCCGCTGTTCTCTTCCCCTCCCCCGACTGTTTTTTTTTCTCCATTCCTTTTCACTCCTCGAGTTCTCTCGAACTCTCTCGGTTCTTTTTCCTAATGGGCTTAGGCCCAATATCCTTTTATTAACTGATAACACTACTACTCGACCCAATTATAACTAATAAACGACTAAAAAAAAATCACAATTAAATAAAACTTCCGGAGAATTATACTTTTCATTTTTAAAATAAAGAATATAAAATTACAAGCACGTACATATTTTCGAAATATTTTTCGGATAAAAAATGAATTAAATATGAATTGTCAAAGTTTTATCCTTTAAATACCATAAAACTCTTAAAATCATTTTAAAATACTTAAACACCCAAAATAATTCTCCAATCAATTTTAAAAACTAGATAATATCATAAAGATAATATCACAAAAGATTTCGTGATTTAATCCAACTCCGATAAATAAATAAAGATTTTTTTTTGAAGATCAATAATACTTGATTTAAATACTTTTAAATCACTAAAAATACAATTAAAAAAATACTAGGGCACACATTGCACACATAACTCAATATATACTCATATAAACTCAATACTAAATATCGTTGAATTCCACAACGATATTCTCAAAACCAATTCCACCCTTTAAATACTAATTAACATAATTAAAACAATAAAAATAATAATAATAATAAATCCTAAAATAATCCGGGATCTTACATTCTACCCACCTTAAAAGGATTCCGTCCTCGGAATCAGGTAAAGAAGGGTTACTGGGGATTACTCTACCAACTCGGGTTGCATCCGCAACTCTACTAATCTATACTCTGGATACTTATTTACTATACTGGGATCTCTACTGATCTCTCTATATAGAACAACTCTAATCGTAGTACTATACGTCACCCGTTACTAGTATTCTAAACTCGATTGGCATACGCTCAAGACTACTCGAGATATTATGATTCAAGATATTTGAAGAGAACGATTTCACATCGTAGCAAAGGTTCCACAATTGTAGAATTAATTTTGAGTTTTCAAACAATTATTCTTTGAAATGAAAGATTACTGAGTGATCAACATGATCAAATGAACCTTGTTGCGTGCCTTATTCAAGACATGACTAAAGGTAATTAACCTTCTTGCACTTCACAACACACAAGTGATGGCGTCCCATCAGACTGCTATCACACAGACAAACAGTCCTTGTGTCCCCTATAAATAGGGTTGTTCACCTCAGTTGGAGTAAAGAAACATAAAAAGATTCGAACATCGAATTAACAATCAATTGATGAGAAATTCTCAGACATACCCCTGGATTACAACTAAACGGATTCCATGGGTACTACCTCAGAAGAAAAGGATAATCAGGAAAGAAATGACTGGCACAATACTAAGAAATAATGATCTATCAACAATAGGATTATTCACTGATGAAGAAATTTCGAAACTCATATATCAAACTTGACAGGGTTTAGAAATAAAAGAAATAGGCATCAAAATAACCTCTGTCATAACTGGAATCCCAAATTCGGGGAAAGACAATTGTCAAAATAACTCAACAAAGGAATATTAATCAAAAAGAAAGGTATTGCCAATATCTCTAAGCTAGCTCGTAATCCGCACTAAAATCTTCTACTATACGTCCTAAGGTTATCTATTTTATACGTCGTCGTCACTCACACTAGACTCTTAAGGTTCCACTACCTATAGCCTCAAGGGTTTCTACCCAACTCCACTCAACTATCTGTCACCACTCACATCTTAACTCACTAACTGGTACTATATCCAATAGTCCAACACGAGTCCTATATGAACTCTGACGTTCCTTACTTAACTATACACACTCCTACACACTCTCGTTTCTAGTTTACTATAACCTACGCTCTGATACCAACTTGTAACGCCCCAAAATCCGGGGTCAGTAGATTCGGGCGTCACGCTAACAAACTCAATAATTCTCACAAAAATTGGCCGTGATGTATTCGTAAATACAACATAAACCTGCTGAATACTAAACTAAAATCTGAAATCAAAATAAAACTGAAATAAAAAAATAAAACTCAACTGAAAGTTCTTTGACCCCAACTCACCACTAAGGATCTTAGGTTACAGTTCTAGAAACAAGAAAACCCAAAACCAACTTAAATACAACTCGATATACAAAACTTATACAAACTTAAATCACTGGTATAACTTCGAACAGAAGTATACCAGGCCAACTAATCAAATACATACTATAACTACTAAAACTATATTTACATACAACACATCAAACTATAAATCTGATACCCTGATCCACGTCACCTTTCTTCATATCGTCTTGCTTCCTCTTTCTGAACTGCGCAGGTACTTCTACTGAAATATTAGATTTAAAAAAACAGCAAGGGTGAGCCAAAGAATGCTCAGCAAGTTATATATATACTGAACTGGATTAAATAAGAATGCAAGAATTGCAATTCAAGGAATAGGAACAATAAATATGAGCGAAGGAATGCTCACCAATTTATAATCAAACTATAATTGAAATCTGGGTTCTTAAGTTTAACAGATGATTAATATCATTTAAAACATTTATAACTCGAGATCAGAATTTAATAACTGAGAAGGGTCGTAATACTAGATTAAATACTTTTAATACTGCAAAATACTTTAACTACCTTTTTAACAAAAACTCCGAGAAATTCTCACTTATTCAAATCTCATTCATGTCACTAAGCGTTTGCATACCTAGTTGCCTAACCGGCCTGAAAATCATGAGTTTAAATAAATAAGAAGATCTCAATTCATTCTCGATTCTCACCGTCACTGCGCAACGAATGCTACAACAACAATAATAACCGTGAATTAGTTTTCACCGTTCAAAATACTAATATAAATAACTTTCCATTTTCTTACTAACAGTACTTATTAACTCAAATCATAACTTTATATCCAACATACTTGGAAATAAAAAATGTACTTTAACTCAAACATTCTATCATAAGAATATACTTGCATAAAACAACGTTCAATAGAATTGGAGTTTTAATCATACTCTGGACATTACGGGTGATCAGGCACGTAAAGTCCAGCCAAAAACAATACTCTGGGATCCCCTCACTAGGCACTTATTGACATTGGCCTTTACTACTCCGACCATGAAGCTGGTCCACATTTTATAAAAATTCTTCCAATTCCATTAAACTACTTTACTATCAAATAATCTCAGTGAAACTATATACTTTAAAACATTATACTAAACAAGGAATACGAATGCAATACTAGCAAAACTTGAACAGAATATTACTGGCAATAAAATTGAAATTCTACTTCCCACATGATATAGGAATAAGATATATCCTTATCAATGATTCGAAGAAAATGATACTAGCAATAAGAATCTGAAAGGATTACTTATATTGAATAGAACATAATTATCTCGCTTGAACGATAAGCGAGGGTTAGTACACTTGCCTCGTTTCCACGCGTCGATTCGCTACTTACTTAACCTCGGTCTTTGTTCGATCACGCATGCATCTTCTTCAATAACCGTCAACATGTGCACTGGCTCTATATCGAATCCCTAATCATACTCGAAATAATAATAAAGTACTATTTAGTACATAACAGTCCAATCGATAACTAACTACTTATAACTCACAAAGCAATACATACATAAATATATATATCCACACCTCATTAATCATCACATATGTACTTAAACACTTATACACATATATGCCTTTAAATCTTTAAATCAAATAATTTAATTAACTTAAAACGCAGGGGATTTTTAGAAAATTTCGGCATGTAGTATTCGTTTATCGAACTATGGGCACAACCCCTCCAAAGCAATTCAACCCTGTTTTTCAATTCAACCAATCCAAGGAAATACAAGTTGTTTCTATGACAGCAACATAAAATAAACAAATAATGAAAAGTACCCGCCCGAACATGCGACAACTAAACACATAAGAAAAGTATCCGCCCAGACATGCGGCAACTAAACATGTAAAGAAATTTACCCGCCCAGACATGCGGCACCTCAACACGTAAGAAAAGTAAATTGATAACTTAACTTTACTATAATTACATTTGAAAACTAAATTAAACAAACCACACAGCCTCTAGGGCCAGTGGTACTTTTCAAAAACTATTACTTAACATTTATACAAATATACAGTTTAAGCAATTATATAATTCTTAATCAACACCATTTTGACCATATGTAAACAAATACCAAATAATTGAAAATTATGAAGTTCAGCAAATACTCTAACTTGACTTATAGCACTTAGCACGTAACCTCTATCGACACCATAAACAACTAGTAATTTATCCACTAAAACACTTTAACTTTAATCACTAAGATCATCTAGCACATAAACATTTACAATTAGTCAAACCATGTAACTCCACATATTATCCGACAACTCATAATTACTCACTAACGACCATTAAGCTCGAATATTAACGAGACCACAAATAATTCCGACAACCATAATTAACAATTAACAATTAGCAATTTAACAATTAGCAATCACTAACCCGAACCTTTAATCGGACTCATAATTAAACTCAACAATTATAATTAACAAAACTCTCCGAATTAACAACGGAAATTACCACAATATCTCACAATTTAATCTCCACAATCACAATAAATCATATACTTTTCGAATTAAACTATGAAATAATTTAAAACAATTAACTCGAAATTTACAACTAATTAAATAATTAAATACGAAAATATAAAAATCATACCATTTCGATTTCCGCTTCGATTCGTCGGAAAAAGAATCCATTCCTCCATCTCTCTCCCTTCTCCCTTTCTTCTCTCTCTCTCTCTCTCTCTCTCTCTCTCTCTCTCTCTCTCTCTCTCTCTCTCTCTCTTTCTCTACCATGGCAGCCTTCATCTCCACTGCCTCTCTACACGCCGACCACCACCTCCCTGCGGCGGCGCCGCCCCTGCCGCCGGCCGGTCAGACCACCTGCTGCAACTCCGATCTCAGTCGCGGCTCTCTTCACTCCCACCTGTGCACACACGAATTCACACACACACACACACACTTATTATTTACACACACACATATATATATATATACATCCATATCTATAATTAAACCCCAAATTTTCTTTCCCCCATCTCCATTTTCTCCCCCGCTGTTCTCTTCCCCTCCCCCGACTGTTTTTTTTTCTCCATTTCTTTTCACTCCTCGAGTTCTCTCGAACTCTTTCGGTTCTTTTTCCTAATGGGCTTAGGCCCAATATCCTTTTATTAACTGATAACACTACTACTCGACCCAATTATAACTAATAAACGACTAAAAAAAATCACAATTAAATAAAACTTCCGGAAAATTACACTTTTCATTTTTAAAATAAAGAATATAAAATTACAAGCACGTACATATTTTCGAAATATTTTTCGGATCAAAAATGAATTAAATATGAATTGCCAAAGTTTTATCCTTTAAATACCATAAAACTTTTAAAATCATTTTAAAATACTTAAACACCCAAAATAATTCTCCAATCAATTTTAAAAACTAGATAATATCATAATGATAATATCACAAAAGATTTCGTGATTTAATCCAACTCCGATAAATAAATAAAGATTTTTTTTTGAAGATCAATAATACTTTATTTAAATACTTTTAAATCACTAAAAATACAATTCAAAAAAATACTGGGGCACACATTGCACACATAACTCAATATATACTCATATAAACTCAATACTAAATATCGTTGAATTCCACAACGATATTCTCAAATCCAATTCCACCCTTTAAATACTAATTAACATAATTAAAACAATAAAATAATAATAATAATAATAATAATAAATCCTAAAATAATCTGGGATCTTACAACAATGCCCTTTCTTTGAAAGCAAGAGCCTTCTACCACACCAAAGGGCAGAAGGCTTAACCACTTAAAAATGAAGAAAAGGGCTTGATCTGTGATAATTTACTTTTGGGGTTTGTGAATATTATCCATTTCGCCCAAATTTCACTGTAAATTGTCATATACTAGCATTTTGCACGTACTTCGTACACGGCATCTTATTTAATTCAAAAATGATAATATCAAAAATTTTAACAAATTTGATTGATTTTTTAATAATCAATTTTAAGAAAGATATTCTATACAGTTATATAAGTATTTAATATAATAGTGATATGCTAAAATTTATATAATAGAGTAGCATGCAATTCTATTTTGACAATGTTGAAAATTTATGTAATCCATTAAAATTTGCAATAAAAGTAATAATTTTTTTTACAAATTTTGTTCTCCAATTGAAATCACTAATATATTGTGTCATTATTCAAATGCGGAAATGATAATCCCTTCACCCCAATGGTTCCAAAACATTAAACCTGAAACACAATTTTTAAAAATTATTTCAACTAAAAAAGAGAATAATAATAGTCTAGTGAAATTATCAAAAATGAAAAATTAAAAAATTGAACCTTTTTATTTTTTGCTTTGGTTTCCTGGTCTGCCTATGGGCTAAGAATGGATGTGATATCCAATTATCCCAGTCTTTTGAAACTGCGCTAAATCTCATAAGGAATTTTGCCGGGGGGAAAGGTATAACATGGTCCTTTGCCACATCTTTAATTTCTGTTATAGGGAGAATATTGTATAACAATATTTTGGAGGTTTGCTGGAATCACGGAGCAAAATACGGATATTTTGCTAAGAACACGAAGAACACGGAGGTGATTTGTAACTGTTTGTGGCTGATCTTGTCTATTGATATTCAGTGGTGAACTATTTATCATCCTTTACAAGATGCCTACGTACCCTATTTATAGGGATCAAGCCACACGTAGTTCTCTTGGAGAAGAAGTTATCTAGACGGGCTAGGGTTTCTATGGGCTCAACTTAACCCAAATCCACTAGACGTCTCCTTGGGCTGATATATTTTACCCATTTCTCCTGCTCATGACCCATGGCCCATAAAAGGTTACCCATGGCTAGCATGATGCTGTAATTAAACATCGCTACTGGCGAAACTGGCTAGATGGCCTCGCATGCGACCTCGCTGGGCTAGTCATGCGAGGTGATCCGTGATGTATGGAGATAATCGCACTCACGCGACCTCGTTGGGTCTGACCGTAAGCCTTCATAATAAGTATACTCTAGGCCACGCTGGACCTCTAGGCCTCGCTAGACCTCATGAACTGCGACCCCATCCCTTTGGGATCGCTGGCGATGCCGCCTTACCGAATAATGTCATGAATTTCTCTATGATGATGAACTTTAATGGCCCGTTCTTATTTCCTAGGCCCATTATTTGTGATGCAATATTATTCTAGCCCATTTAGGCCTGCTTAGGGCTTATGCCAAATTAGGGCATAACAACTACCCCCGAGTCCATATTGTCATAGGAAATGCGATGTGGACTCTCCAAGAAATTCTGGTGCGAGGCCAAGGCCCATTACCAATCATTTTCGGCCTCTCTTCGCAAGCCCAATGAATTTGAACAGTTTCTAACAGCTGTCATGTCTCGAGATCCGCTCTGGGTTTCCAGGATGATGACACGTGTAACAGATCCTTCTCTCTCCTGCCTACTATATAAACTCAGATTTCCCAATCATTTGTCACTTTCCTTATAAACAACGCAACGAATTGCTGCCAATTTGCTCCCAGATCAAACAGAGAACCGGATCGCTTTCATACAAGAACGACCTCGAACTTTTCTAAGATCTTTACACTTTCTTCAATCAACAGTAAGTTTTCTTCTCTTGTTCTTCATTTTTAATTCATTTAAATGCGTGCATAGTTTATAATTCCCTCTTTTATCACTTGTACATGTATGCGATGCGAGCCCTAATGTATGCGACCCCTCCTTTGTAATTTAATACTGCGAGCCTAGCCCCTCCAGGATAGAAAATGCGATCTCTCTCTTAGATACAAAACAGTCCTTTCCTCTTTTAGAATATAAATCAATCCTTTCACCGTGTGCGATGTGAGGACACTTAGAACCTTCTATATTTTTCTTTTTTCTGAACCCCCGTGATATTCTGTAAGTGCACACACTAATAATCCACTTTTATAGATGTCCACCGACGATAGCTCAAGGACTCCTTCACCTCTTCCCCACATCACAATAAGCGAGCAGGCGGCTGCTAATATCGCTAGGGCTACGAGTGCGAGCGACAGTTCGTTTAAACTGTACTTGGACCATCAATGGTCCAATGAAGAGTACACTCGGGAAACTCCTCTATGCTCCTGGAAAACCAAACATCCATCCACCTCGAAGAATGCATCTGCCGAAGTCCCCTCAAGTTCGCAGAATCAACCTTCTCCACAAATTCCTTATTCTATTCAAGACGAAGTGAATGAACTTTTGGAGAAAGGAAATCAACTCTTTTCCAGTATCCCCAAACTCCTCTCTCCTCTTAACAAGAACCTTCTCCCTACAACCCCCATAGCGATCGCTAGCGATTCCTCTACAAACTCGCTAGGCGATGCCTATTATGAGCATGAGGGTGGAGATGATAACGAAGCCAATTCTGATGATTCCGATTATGAGGAGCCTTCCTCTGATGATGGCGGCCTTGATGAAGTAGCCAAGGTCATCAATTTTAATGACTATGATTACATACCAGAAGCTTCTCCCCAACCTTACGCACCAACTCCTCAGCCTGAGCTAGAAGGAACTATATATGTCGGCGGACCTCGTCCTGAAGATATTGAAGTGGGTTCGAAAGTGAAACCCGGCCAGCCTCGCGTCCTAGCCTGCAGGATCTATCAACGACCCTAGATACAGAGTCTTTAGCTAAGGCGGTTGACCTATTTAGGCCAGAAGGCAAAATTATTCTCCCCAAATCTTCAATGCGATGTTATCGCTTTAATCATCAAGAAAATGGTGGTAGAGTACCTCGAATGGTTTTGACCTCGTCGATGATGAAAATAGGCGTCTCCTCTCCCCTCCACCCTTTTATTAGGGATGTCTGTGAAACGTACCATCTGGCCCCGATCCAAATAAACCCAAACGGCTACAGAGCCATGATTGCCCTCTACGTTCTTTACCATAAACTTGAATATCCCGAGTTGGATGCGAGGACCATGGGCTATTTTCTGCAGCTGAAGCGATGCGGGGCCTCAGACTTCGGCTACGTCTATTTCTCAGTCTGGCCAGAGTTCAACAAAAAAGAACTTTATCATAGTGCTCCAAGTAACGCGGGCTCGTGGAAAGGACCTTACTTCTATGTCCACGAGGTGCCTAGAGTAAAAACGTCCTTTAACTAACTCCCAGGTATGGTGCTATCCTTTTAATTTCACCCTCCTTTTATTCGATCCGTACGCTAATTCATCCTTCCTAAGATCGCAGTTGGTCAAGTGCGAACCATCCTGAAGGGCGAGGAGAAGAAACGTGCTGATGACGTGTTGAAAACTCCACGAGAGGCCCGCAACATTCGAACCCTACTTTCTCTCAAGAATCTGGTTGAGTGCGGTTTCCTGAAAGAAGGAGTTGGTTTTCCTTCGAAGACGAAGCCTTCAGGTGCGAAGAAGGCTTCCTTGAAAAGAAAAGCCCGTGAGGAGGCTTCATCCTCTCGAGTTATAGTTACCACTAGCGAGGGTATTCTCCTCGTCGCAATGCGACCATTACTCCGTCCTTGCTAACTTTACCACTGCTTTAATCTTTACTGTTCTCGCATTTACATAACTTGTATTATTATGCTTCTAATTGTATTCTACTCCCACTTTTCAGGTATGTCGGGTAAAAGTGGTTGCAGGCCTCCCTTTCTCCAAAAGAGCGGGACCGTCCCCGTCACGAAAACTGCTACAGTCCCCCAAAAGCCAAAGACTACCAAACTACCGCCTCCTCCACCATTGACAACAAACACTGAAATTCTCCAACGAGTCCAGGGTACCCCTGAAGAGCATGCTTCCAAGAAATCTAGAAGAGACGGACCCGTGCTTCCTGTTCCCAAGCCTCCAGCCACTGATACTCCTGTCCATCACCTTTTTGCAAAGCATGGATATAATCATGCCACTGAAGCAGAATGTACGAGCTGGGTAGGGGCCGAGCTGGTTGAAAATGCCGAGTCTCTTTCCAAGTGCTTAGCTGAGGCGTTCATTCGTCAAACTTCGCATCTTAAGGAGTTGAAGACCCTCGCATATGTCAATGCCAAATTGGAGAAGGAGGTTACAGTTCTTAGGTTTCAAAAGGAAGAAGACAAGAGGTCATTGATGGAGACTCATAGGCGAGCCCTTGAAACAGAAACTGCCACCTTGCGATTCGAGCTTAAGAAGATCACCTCCGAAAAATAATGCTCTCAACAAACCTTTGAAGGAGGCGGAGAAGCACGAGGAAACTCTCTAGAAGGAGCATGAGGAAGAGTTGAGTAAGCTGAAGAAGGAGCTCAAGGCCGCCAAACTTGATCATGACGCCGTGGTGGAGGCTGCCCAAGCCAAATTTATGAAGACATTTATACGAAAGATCCCCGAATTCGACTGGGAAAGGCTTGGGCCTGGCAACGCTGAATTTGCAGAGTCTCTTCGCAAAAAGATCGAAGAAGAAGATGCAATAGAGGTAGCCAGGATCGCTAGCGAAGCCGCCCAGACCAATACCACTGAAGCCGCTAAATAATAAACTCTTTTCTTTTGACTCTAATTACCGAACTGAGGATGCGGACACCCCTTGAATGTCTCGCAGCATGTAATATTTTTCTATAACTGTCTTGATAACTTATTTGGGCTCCCATAGCGACCCATTAACTGTTAGAATTGTGATAACTGTTACAACATCTTGCATGTCCTTTGTATACTCTTAACTGTCTGTAGTTAATATTGCTTTCGTCCTTTGTATATTCGAAAAATTACCAAGTAGATTAGCCTCGCAGCTGCGAAGCTTTCTTTGTAATTGAAATCGTAGCTTTCCTTTTTCTTGTAGCTTTTATATTTGCTTTATCAACTTCAAAGTGTGCCTCATCCCCTTTGGAATCATGATGTGCGGTGCCTTCCTTGCGAGATCGCAGACACGATCCCGAGGCTGAGTTCACCCCTTGACTTTTTTTATTTTGAACTTCTTTGAGTAGATATGCTTTTCAATAACTAATCTTTGAGAACAGTCCCTCAGGTCGTAGAAAGTGTACGCTCACATCTTCCTTGACCTGAGGGGGATTCAGCCTCGCATTCACTGTGCTGGCCTAGTCCTGAAAATTTAAAATGCTAATAGAAAAAATAAAAATTACACATAGTTTTTAGAGAACAAACTTCATTTATAAATACTAGGGATGATGCCCAACTTTCATTACATCATAAAGAGGAAGTGTCTATATGATCACTACCCCCCAATACTTTGTATGAATTTATTCATGCTAAGTAATGATAGATATAGACTACCAGGGGTGAGGCCTCTACTGATAGTATTTCCTTAAATGCTCTGCATTCCAAGCTCGAGGTACGACCTTATCATCCATATTTGTTAGATAATAAGTCCCCTCATTGATAACAACATAGATTTTATAGGGCCCCTCCCAATTGGCTCCAAAGACTCCATAAGCTGAGACCTTGGTGTTAGGCATCGTTCTCCTAAGCACCAAGTCCCCCACGCGAAGATGCGGCACACGAACCTTCCCATTATAATACCTCGCAGCTCTTCTTTGATAAGCTGCGAGCCTTAATTGAGCCTCCTCCCTTGATTCCTGAATCATGTCTAAATATAGCCTGTGATTGACCTCATTTGCTTCGGGGTCGTAATGTTCTCGCATGAAGGAGACCGAGACCACCTCAACGGGCACCATGGCCTCGCATCCATAAGTCAAAGAAAATGGGGTCTCTCCGGTGGTAGACCTCGGCATCGTGTTATATGACCACAAGACCCTTGGTAACTCCTCAGGCCAACTGCCCTTGCTCTCCTCCAATTTAGCCTTCAGGGTATGTTTAATTATTTTGTTAATGGCCTCGATTTGACCATTTATTTGAGGATGGCTCACAGCAGAGAAACTTTCTTTATCCCCAAATTTTCACAAAACTCTTTCATTTCTTTACTGTCGAATTGCTTCCCATTATCTGATATGAGCTGATATGGGATTCCATAGCGACATACAATAGCTCAGTACACAAAGTCCTTCAATTTTTTGGCCGTGATAGTAGTGAGGGGCTTAGCTTTGGCCCACTTGGTGAAGTAGTCCACGGACACGACTGCATATTTAACTCCTCCTTTGGCTTTGGGGAGTTCACCAATAAGATCGATCCCCCACGTACCGAAGGGCCAGGGGCTCATTAGAGAGGTGAGGTTCGCTACTGGATCATTACTGAAGTTGGCGTTTCTCTGACATTTATCACACCTTCTATCGAATTCAAAAGCATCTCTTTTCAATGTAGGCCAGAAATACCCTTGTCATAAGATTTTTTGAGCTAGGGAACTACCCCCCGAGTGATTGCCACATATTCCTTCATGGACCTCCCTTAGGATGTAATTGCATTCTTCTCCATCTACACACCTCAACAGTGGTGTATTAAACCCTCTTCGGTATAGCACCTCATCATAAATCACATATCGAGCTGCCTGATATTTGACTTTCCTCGCTTCTTTCTTTTCTTGAGGTATAATTCCCTTCTTGACATACTCCCATATAGGGGTTATCCATGTCGACCCCTGGCTCGATAGTTCCATAAAAAATTCTTCCGGAACACTAGGTTTACTTTGAATTTCCAACGGAATGATCCCAAGTAGAGTGGCCTCGCGGCGCGAGCCTAACTTGGCAAGGGCATCTGCTCCCTGATTCTTCTCCCTTCTTATGTGAACCACTTTGACTTCGTTAAACTTCTTGATCAGCCTCTGTGCACATATATCTCGATCTGCTCACCCCTAGCTTGCCAGCCACAATAAAGTTGATATGTCAATAACATAGAATCGCTATAGGCTGTAAGGTTCTCCACCTTCATTTCCAATGCTAGTTTGAGAACATTGATCAGGGCCTCGTATTCTGCTGCATTGTTGGAAGCTTTAAATGCGAAGTGAATGGCATTGCTTAACCTGCGACCTTCAGGGGTGACGAGCTCGATCCCGGCCCCAGCTCCTTCTTTATTAGATGCCCCATCAACATATAGCTCCCACCACGAGGCTGAATTCTTATTTTTGACCTCGGGGTCTGTTACCTCTGGGATCGCTATTAATGCCCAGGCATCTTCCTCAGATTGGGAAGGGAATTCCAATATAAAATCTGCTAAGGCTTGCCCCTTTATTGCACCTCGAGGCTTGTACTCAATATCGAACTGACTCAGCTCTATCGTCCACTTTAATAGTCTCCCTGAGGCCTCAGGCTTATGCATCACTTGCCTCAAAGGGTAGGCAGTACGAACCTGAATGCTGTGTGCCTGAAAATAGGGCCTCAACTTCCTCGAAGCCAATATCAAAGCGTAAGCTAGCTTCTTCATGTTGGTGTAACGAGTCTCCACATCTAACAACCTCTTACTGACATAATAAACAGGATAATGAGCTCTCTCTTCCTCTCGAACGAGGACAGCACTGACCGCATGCTCTGAGACAGCCAGGTAAACAATGAGGACTTCTCCTTCCTTAGGCTTAGAAAGCGGAGGCAGCGATCCTAAGTGTTCCTTTATTTTTTGGAAAGCCTCCACGCATTCGTGGGTCCATTCAAAATTTTTGCCCACCCTCTTAATTGCCTTGAAGAACTCATGGCACTTTTCTGATGATTTAGAGACAAATCGATTGAGGGCTGCTATCCTCCCAGTTAGACTTTGAACCTCCTTGACATTTCTAGGTGATCTCATTTCCATTAGGGCCTTTATCTTGGCTGGGTTGTCTTCAATTCCTCTGTGGTTTACAATGAACCCCATGAATTTCCCTGATTCGACCCCGAAAACACACTTCTGGGGGTTAAGGTTCATCCTGTACTTCCTCAGTATGTCAAACATTTCTGCGAGGTGGGATATATGATCCCCGGCCTCCTTATTTCACGAGCATGTCATCAACATAGACCTCCATTGTCTTCCCAATTTGCCTCTCAAACATCATGTTGACGAGCCTTTGATAGGTGGCCCCGGCATTAAGGAGACCGAAGGGCATCCCAATGTAACAGTAGAGACCTCTATCCGTGATGAACGAGGTATGCTCCTGATCGGGCCCGTACATAGGTATTTGATTATACCCAGAATAGGCGTCCATGAAGCTTAGGAGCGCATGCCCCGCTGTTGCATCCACCAGCTGATCAATCCTTGGCAGTGGAAAACTATCCTTGGGGCAGTGCTTGTTGAGATCAGTAAAATCTACACAGGTCCTCCACTTGCCATTTGGTTTCTTCACTAGGACAGGGTTCGTAAGCCAGTCAGGGTAGAATGATTCCCTAACGAGCCCGACCTCGAGGAGCCTGTCTACCTCATCTTTGATAGCCTCGGCTCGCTCTCCACTTATGGGTCTCCTTTTCTACCTCACTCCTTTTTTACTAGGGTCTATATTAAACCTGTGGCACATCACATTAGGATCTATGCCAATCATATCCTCATGAGACCATGCAAATACATCCAGATTAGCTTTAAGAAATTCCACGAGCCTCCCCCTAATATCAGGGTTTAGCTGCGACCCGACCCTTAGCACTTTAGTAGAATCCTTGGCATCGACAAGCATAAAAACTGTGTCTTCAGCAGCTCCGGCTCGCTCCACATGCTCGGTGATGCGAGGATCTAAATCAATTTCAACCTTGCGAGCCCTTCTAGACTCTGCTTCCTCTTGCCTCGTTCCTCCTATCACAGGGGTTGCCCCGACATGGCCATATTCAGTCACAACTGTTGTTTCTCGAGTAATTCCATTAGGTAAATCTTCCAATGTTGATCTCTCCTTGCGAACCCATTTCCCCTTACGGGCTCGCACAGCGGCCTGTTCTGGACTTTCTTCATCATCACTAGCCTCTTCCACAATTCCTTCTTGAAGAACCAATACTGGATGCGAAGCTTGCATCATAATAGCCCCTGGCACTGGCTCTACTTATATACCTAAGTTATCGAAGTAATCCTCCGGTAACTCTTCGATAGATATCATATTACACCCAACCGGGGGTCGCGAGACATCTTTACGAGCTCTTTCTTCCTTCTCGCACTCCATTGTATCTATCATAGAGCTGCTCCCCTTTTCTGCTGATTTAAGGGCCCTGTTGTAGCACTCCCAAGATTCATGCTGAATTCCTCTAACACAACCCATGCCCTGCGGAGTGGGGAACTTCATCGAGAGGTGGTAGATAGAGGTGACCACCCTCATTTCCTTCAAAATTGGTCTTCCTACTATAGCATTATAAGCCGATAGTTGATCTACGACCATGAAATCTGTAACTTGGGTAGTGATGCAGGGCTCATCCCCTAAAGTAATAGGAAGCTTGATGAGGCCTTTCACACTGACCGAAGCTCCGGTGAATCCATAAAGATGCCCCACTGTAGGAATAAGGTCCTTGTCCACGTATCCCATCTTCTTATAAACATCATACATTAACACATTTAGAGCACTTCCATTGTCCACTAAGACTCTATATACATTCTGAGATCCAATGCGAACTCGAACTACCAAAGCGTCAGAATGAGGATGGTGGACCCACTTCGCATCTTCTTCCGTGAACATAATATTTGTATCCTCCCCCTTAAAGAGCTTTGGGGGCCTTTCCTGCAGGTGATGGACATTAGTAAGGGGCCGCTCTCTAGCCTCGCGAGTATACCTCTCTCTGGCCTTGTTACTATCTCCTCCAATATGAGGCCCTCCTATGATCACATGGATGCTGCCGCCTCGTTCTTCCCTCTCCTTGCGAGGCACCACATTCTGTCCGACAGGGGGGAAATTGGTGTATCCCAATCCTGGTTTGGCAGAGTTCCCTTGATGTTTCTTTACTTCCCGGACTACCCACTCTGTTAACTTTCCTTCTCGAATTAAACGATCAATTTGCTCTTTAAGGTGCCAGCAATCTGCAGTATCATGCCCCGTTTGTTCATGAAAATCACAATATTTCTTTGTATTCCAGGCTCCTTGTGCACCCATGGTAGGAGGTTTCGTGAACACCCCCTTATTAGCATTGGCTGCATAAATATGATCAACGGAGGCAACCAGTGGAGTGAATTTGTCTTCATCTCTAGCTGAGCGAGCCCGAGGTGGGGAACGCCTCGGGGGATCGCGATCCCTTCTTTTTGGGCTTGGACTACGATCTTGTCTTCGCCTGGGACTCCGAGAATCTTTCCTCTTTACTCCCTTACTCTTGCTTCCACTACTTTCTCCTTTGCTCTTTCTTAACTCTTCCATTGATTTCTCAACCCGCTGAAAAGGTTCTGCCTCTTTGTATAATTCAGCGAGCGTACTGGGTGTGGATGCTTGCAATTTCTTCTAAAGCTTCGTTCCTTCTCGCAACCCTGGAATGAGAAAATTCTTCACAGCCTCATCATTTGCTCCTCGCACCTTAGGGACTTCGGCATTGAATCTTTTAAAATATTTTTGCAGGCTCTCCTTCTCTTTGCTTAATGTTAGCCAAAGTGGACACAGGGGGTGCATAAAGCATCGAGGATTGGAACTGCTTGATAAAGATATCTACAAACTGATCCCAAGAATCAATGGTTACTAGAGCCCAGAGCTTTGAAAACTACTGCTGAGCACTTCCCCTCAGCGAGGCCGCAAACAGTCTACACCTCGCTAGTTGCGAGACCTGATAAACATCCATCTCATTATTGAATCGAATCACAAACTCTTCTGGATCAGTATCGCCATTATAGGTCATATCAGAATGGTGGCCTCGAAACAATGCAGGAAGTGGAGCAATTCGAATTTCATGGATGAAGGGCGAAGATGAGCCCATAGTGCTAAAAATCCCTTTCTCATTATTCATCGCATCCAAGGCCTTTTTTAGCTCTTCCAACTTGTAGTCCCCAATTTTGGCCTCCTTTTCTTCCTTTCCCTTCTCTCCAGTACTTCCATGATGAGACTGAGTCTTCTTAGGGGCACTAGACTCCTCCTGATCGTTTTTGCGATCCTTCTTTTTAAGATCCTCCTCGCGATGTCGGGATCACTCATGGTCTCGATGAGATGGGGGTCTGTCATCACGACGATGGGACCGCTCACGCTCTCTGTGAGAGGGGGGTCTGTCATCGCGACGATATGACCGCTCACGATCTCGAAGTGGAGACACTGGTCGATAAAAACATTTGCTTTTGTTTTTAGATCCTCCCCCCTTAACATCGTTAACCCTTTCTAACTTGAGGCGAAGATCGTGCTCAGTCAACTTCTTTCCAAGACGGTCAAAGACACTTACTGATCGTCCTTCAGATGAGGCGGGCTTACCATGCGAGCCTCCTTTTTATTCCCTAGTAGCTTCCTCTTCATCCCAATCAGGGTTCGTTTGATCTGTTACCACATCATCAAAGTCTTCTATTAGCTTCTTGGTGGGGCCTTTACTTCCCTCCCCCTCATGGGTTTGGGGTCTCATTCTTGCATTCCTCTTCACACTCCTAGAGCTATACGGCTTCTCCATCTTAGCCATCCTTTCCTGCATGGATGCCACTGTGTCTCCAATCCCCTTTAGAAAAGACATTACTTCGCTCTCTAATGTCACCTTCTGGACAAGGGGTGGTGTTCTTTCCTTCTCGAACTCATCCTTGGCCCCATCTCCAAATGCTTCGCTCTCTGGTGAATCCTTCCTCTGAGGGTCGTTTTTGTTTTTCTTGTGCGACCCCGGGGTCTCCCCCACTCCGTTTTTCTTCTTGTTCGATTTAGTCATTGTTCTCCCAATTCAACGACTAGCCCCTCCTTCTAGAGCCAAATGTTATAGGGAGAATATTGTATAACAGTATTTTGGAGGTTTGCTGGAATCACGGAGCAAAATACGGATATTTTGCTAAGAACACGAAGAACACGAAGAACACAAAGGTGATTTGTAACTGTTTTTGGCTGATCTTGTCTATTGATATTCAGTGGTGAACTGTTTCTCATCCTTTACAAGATGCCTACGTACCCTATTTATAGGGATCAAGCCACACGTAGTTCTCTTGGAGAAGAAGTTATCTAGACGGGCTAGGGTTTCTATGGGCTCAACTTGACCCAAATCCACTAGACGTCTCCTTGGGCTGATATATTTTACCCATTTATCCTGCTCATGACCCATGGCCCATAAAATGTTACCCATGGCTAGCATGATGCTCTAATTAAACATCGCTACTGGCGAAACTGGCTAGATGGCCTTGCATGCGACCTCGCTGGGCTAGTCATGCGAGGTGATCCGTGATGTATGGAGATAATCGCACTCACGCGACCTCGCTGGGTCTGACCGTAAGCCTTCATAATAAGTATACTCTAGGCCACGCTGGACCTCTAGGCCTCGCTAGACCTCGTGAACTGCGACCCCATCCCTTTGGGATCGCTGGCGATGCCGCCTTACCGAATAATGTCATGAATTTCTCTATGATGATGAACTTTAATGGCCCGTTCTTATTTCCTAGGCCCATTATGTGTGATGCAATATTATTCTAGCCCATTTAGGCTTGCTTAGGGCTTATGCCAAATTAGGGCATAACAATTTCCATGTCCTTGCTCAGCTTGAAATTTGGGAGGAACACATATGTTGTTTCATCCATATCATACACCACATCTCTAATCCTTGAACCTTTGTACTGCAATTAGAAGACAACAGCTTATAAGGAGGCATATAGATAGCCAAATCAAAAATCAATAATATGTCCTTTTCGATCTTACTAAAAACATGGTAGATATTTTTAGTTATGAATCTATTCTACCATTATGAAGATGCAAGTCACATCAGCAAAGTTTGGGACCTGGGGAGAGGATCTATAAATTAGCACAGCTTGATAAATTTTTTCTCTTCATACTAAAGTAGATTAGTTGCACACCTTATATCAATAAAACCAACAGAATACATATGGTCACAAAAAGTCCTACAATACTACAAAAAATTCTACTCCTAAATACAGGGTCCTGAAGAAACATCTCTAACAAATTGAGAGATCAATCAAGTTTTGATGGATATAGCATGCAGAGTTGTAAATTAACAATTAGATGTAAAAATTGTAGTGAATCTAAAAACTAAATAACTAAACCACATGCAATACATCATAACAAAAAAGAAAAAGAAGAATCCTTACTTGAGATATATGCCTATTGCTTAATTGAAATCCTAGAAGGAAATTTTGAGAGACTATTACATATACATATGAAAATCAATTCAATTTCCGACAATGCCATAGTCATAGATGATCAATTGTAGTACTAACTAATTATTAGTAAATCGACCTTGAAAGGCGACATAAAAAAGATATTTAACACTATACAATGAATAATTTGATTTAATTAGTAACAGAAGGGTATATGTGAAAGCATGAGGTAGGAGCTATATCAAGACCAATAACAAAAAAATATATAAGTGCTAAAAATAATTATAATGAATATAAAAGAAACTAAGTTAAAATAGTAAATGATACACCACTTATATATAGTCTTACTATACATGTAGTTATTTTCCTGTTTATTCCCTTTTCATCCTACGTCCAAGATAAGGCAAAATCATGTAATTAAAACCTCATTCGGTCATTTGGCAATGTCTTTCAAAGATCCATAAAAAAATTAAACTGGAATGTAAGGGTGAAACCGTGAGAATCTTGAAAGGAAATGTCTCACCTGAGAAATGCACTACAGAGAGAAAGAAGAAAAAGCAAAATATAGTTAGGTAGCTGAATCATCGTAACGAAAATCAAAACATAAAGGCAGAGTGGCATAGTTAGATAGGTAAATCATCATTCGAAAGCATATTAAGAAAGCGGGCGATCAGCTTGTATAAGTAAATAGTAGAAAAAATTGTAGATGGTAGCTTCTATTCTTTAAACATGCTTTGACAAAGTGGTTAAAGTCTAAAGTTACAAAAAAAGGTTAATATCTCATATTTTATTTTTCGATTTGTTTTTTATTCATGAGCAGCCTTGCCTCCTGGAATTTTCTTATGATACACGACTGAGTTCCACTTTACAACTAAACCATACATTTTAACATGATATCTGAGACTATGGAGCATTAAGATGATATCATGCACCATACTATGAAAGTTGAAAATTGTAACAACACAAATATATTCGACTTTTTAATAATTCACAAACAGATTTAAATACATTTGTACAACGTGAGTACAAACATGCAAAAATACTCATATATTTCGAAAGGTTTGGAATTAAATACTTTCAAAAATAAGAGTAAGAGAAAAATTAGGTTACCTTTTATCAAGTCATTTCTTAACCTTTTTATGCAGAGATATTGGCTGACTTAGGATCTCCGCGATAGATATGAATATTAAAAGTTCAAAATATAGCAAATGGATGACTTTAAATCTGGCAGGAGCATGATTTTTGGCATATCTTCTACTATCTTGGATGATTGGTGATATGAATCTTGCCTCTGCAAATCGGAAGAATCTCCTAATTTGGACATCAATTAGGCCAGAGTATAAAAAATGAAGAAGAAAGAAAAATGGAGATGAAAAGAGTAAAACAGAGCAAGGGCAATCACCGCGAATCATTGAATCATTGAAATTGCAGCAAACAAAAAATTTTATATATGGTAATATGGAAGTCAGATAAAATTATTAATAATTATATGTGTAGGAGAATGAAATCTCGGCTAGCTAGCACCAGTTCTGAATACGAAAATACAAACTAACAATTCTTATACTTGTTTCCGCTATCTACAATGGTGCATGATTCAGCTCCTAATCTCCTGTTGCAGATGCTCCTGCTGTTTTCTTGTTGTACCTAATCATTTTACATCTCTTCATCGATTAATTATTTTCTTGATGCGTTTTTTACTTATTTTCTTCATTATAAGGGTACAATGCTAGGATGTAATTTTTCTGATTTAGAGAGTGTTCATTCATAGTATTTAACGTGTCTATGATTTTTTTTTCACTTATGGCACCTCTCTACAAAAACATGCCTTAACACCTTATATTAGTAAAATCTCACAACAAATAAAATGTTCTTGTTCTTCGGCAGATCTCAAGATCCATTGGTGATGTATACTTAAAGAAGGCTGAATTCAATAGGGGGCATTATATGCCAAGTTCAGGCTCCGTAAATATATTAAAAGGCCAATTTTGAGCTCTGATCCATCAATATCGGTGCACCAGTTGCAGCCTCATGATCAGTTCATTATATTTGCATCAGATGGTCTATGGGAGCATCTCAGTAACCTAGAAGCAGTTGATATAGTTCAAAAGCACCCTCGCAATGTAAGACATTTTATTCTAGACACTACCCTTTTTCCTCAAGTATGAAATTGACTTGCTGCTGTATGTTTATACTCATAAAGTTTAGACCAGTGACAGCACATATCGTAACTTATTATTCTTTCCAACTCATATTGGTAACTTACTAATCTCCAAATTACAGATTGTCATCAAATTTATTCAGTTCAGTGCAAAAATAAATTTAGAAATTATATATAGGATTCACTTCTACTCAAGCATGTATATATTCGAGAATGGATGAAAAATTGGTGGTACTTACAGTGATTTTGTTACTTTAATGCAGGGAAGTGCCAAGAGATTAATAAAAACTGTTATGCATGAAGCAGCAAAGAAGAGGGAGATAAGATAGTCCGATTTGAAAAAGATTGACCGTGGAGTACGCCACCATTTCCATGATACCTGTATCAGTATGGTCAAGAAAAACAAAACCAGGGAAGAAATGTAAGTAAAAACACTCTTTTAGAACAGGCAGCAAAATAACATGCATGGTAAAAATTGATCCAAAAAATTATATAGCAAAAGATAGTTAAATATGGTTTAGAATATCAAGTATTCAAATTATGAAGTACACAAAATAATAAACTTAATAATAGAATTTGTAGGACACTGTGTACATCAATCAAATGCACTTTTTATGAATAGCTAAACTACCTTTTCTTGGATCAAATCCCGAAATATTAGCATCACCAAATACAGCTGAAAATATTGCAAAGACATGTGCTTGCCTGCACCACCAGAATGATTATAAGCTTATTTTTTAAATATATAAAAACTTAAAAACTGACTTTTACGTCGTTTTCTAAAGTTAAGGGTTCAAGCCACAATAAAACTATCATGCGATTGACATATTTCGTGTTAAGAGTAGCTGGCAACCTAAGATGTTATATTTTGATTGTAATACACTAATGTGAAATGAACAGTACTCTGTTACAGAGTAGAACCATGGCAAGCAAAAATAAAAATGAGCATTATTATGAACTCGGCAAGAGCAACTTTCAGGGCATCAGGCTAGGTAGCCTCTACCGTGTTTCCTATTGCGATTCTAGACACTTTTATAGAACTTGGCTCCTGTGATTTTTGCTGCATTCTAATCATCATAAACATAGCAAGCATTTTTAAAAACTGAAAAAAAAATATTGAATAGTAGATTAGCCCTTTTAACTAAAGAATCATTCTGAAATCTAAATAAAGACTATTGTTAAAGATGCATAAAAAACATGAACTCCTATTAAAAAATTGGTAGATGACTATTGTCAGACTGTACATGAGAGGCAACATCCAATTTTTTGATTCATAGAAATGGATGCATGTGATGTGTAGTCAAAGTATTAGTAATAAGTCAATTACTCATACAATCAGAAGTGCAAAAATATGATATTAACCCAAATACATGCTCAAGTGTCTAAATAACTACAATTTATATTGCATGAACTACACTAATAAGGACTGATTAGTCATTCTACAATCATTATAGTTATCTCTCTCAGACAAAACTACTGATAAGAGTAATCTATAATATATAGTATCTCCAATCAAAATTGTCAAACTGTCAAACAAAATTGTCAAAACAGCACCTTTGTTCATCAATTCACAACCACAATTAACTCATATAAAATGAAAAAAAAGAAGAAAAAAATTAAAACTCAATCTTTATCAAAACCATCATAAAACCTTCGCAAGGACTTTCATAAAACATGTGCACAACATAGTAAATAAGGAGAAAAGAAAAACTTGTACCTAATTTGGGGAAAGTCATATCAATTCATATCCTTAACATGTGATATATAGCTCTCATCAAAGCTACAACGAACAAAAAGAATAGTGAGAAACAAAAATTCAGAGAACAGCAAGGAAAAATGAAACACACGGATGAATTCAGAACCCCAAATAAAATACACAAAACAGAATGAAGCCATTGTTCCGGTTTCTCTCGTCAAGGCTGCAAAAAGTAAAACAAACATGTGAGACAACGTGTATAAAATAAATTAAATACAACTTGGAGATGAGATCGCCTGAGTAATCACCGATTATCTGAGCATATATGCGATAAAAATTATAGACCGAGTAAAATTATAGACTGAGCATAAAATCCTGGTATAGAAAATGAGCATAAGTAATTATAGACCAGGTCTATATCAATATATCTAAAAAATATAGATATTTCTAAAATAACTAAATTTATAATAAGTTAATTTGTACAATTTGATTAAGTAAATCCAATCGCACATGGTATTAATGGTATTAAGCTGGTAGTATATGTGTCCATTGTCAAAATACCTATTTAGGTTCATTTAAACAATCCTTTTCTATTACGAATTTTCTTAAGTGTTTAATTTGTACGGTATTACAGTAGACTGAATTTGCATACTTCCCTGGGGAAAAAAATTCTTTGACTTTGTATGCTGTTTTTCCTTTAGGTTTGTTATGATAATAGAAGTGTAGTTGCTGCAAAAAAAGGCTTCTTTTTTTATATAATTCCACAGCAACACCTAATGCTAAATTGTTGCAAAATCATGGGGTGTTGAATATATCATTAATAACTACATAATAAAACATTAGTATCCAAAGCTGTGGATATTTGCAGGGTTTCTATATGGAGCTATTATAGCATACACACCAACTTTAATTAAACCCAATAGCGTAGAATAAATAGGAAAATGTACATAAGAACCAATACCATATAGATAAGATAAATAGTATAAATCGGCAAATGGAATTGTATTAGTCTTTTCTGGAATTAACTACTTTGTAGGACATGAAAATTTAGTATTGTGAAGCAACGCCTGGAGGGAGCCTATATAATGCCAAAATAAATGCAAGTGAAAATATGAGCCGAAATTATTAAAATCATACTCTTAATATTTTAAAAAATCAGAACACAGAGCAACATCTATATTTTTCCTTAATTACCAAGTTCAGATGAAGACGGAGAGATTTGATTACGTAACTTCCGTTTGTGACCTGTAGCTGCAGATTAAAAGGTTATATGTGTAATCTAGCATAAGTACACAGTTTTGTTATCAAGTGATAAATTTTCAAAAGGTTTATTAGTACCTGATTGGGGTGTAGAAGAATATTGTTGCTGCGACTCATCCATAAAATTATGATATGAAGAATATCAATTCGCCTGTAAAAAGATAATATATGAGAATCAAACACATATAATGCATGATTAGGAATTTTCGTGAATTTAAATAAAAATAATTATATAATTTTATGATTTCCAAGAGTACCATTGATGCAGAAATTAATAGGCTGCTATTTAATTGAACAAATTATATAATTTTATGATTGCCAATATTAGAGTACCATTGATGCAGAAATTAATAGGCTGCTACTTAATTGAACAAACACAAGAGTTTGCCAAACCTTTGGTTGCTCTAATACTATTTTATTGAGCTATTGAAGCAAAACAATTATTTTTCTGTAATTAGCTATAATTTGAATGAACTAAACGTAAAATACTCATTGCAAACAATGGTTGACACAAATATAATGTTTTAGACTTCTTGAAGTTACAGCTCACGTCAGCAGGGTACTGTTCATCCGAATTTTTTAATATAATTGTTTTTTTTTGTTAAGATGTAGTGTGTGAGGGTGCATTTAATTGTGTGCCCCTGGCGGGGTCCTAAGAAATAAAATGGTTTAGATTGATTGTCTCCTATTCTCTATATAAGGAGGTTATCTATAGAATAATGGCTATTCTATGTATGCCATGATAAAACACACACACATATAACTTAATTGACAGAAACACAAGGATAACACAACTGACATTAATTAAGTACTTTGCTACAACGAATTTTGTTGCAAAATATTATGAGATGAAGGTGGCTCTTAATGAAGAATTGGTGGCTGACGTTCGCGCTCTTTCATCCGGGCTGAAGGCAAAAGTGACTATATATATTTAATTAAAAAACAGAGCAACGGACATTAATCCAACTCAACCAAAACCCTTATTTTGATTACCCATTATTCTAAATAATTCAATACACCACAACATACCAGTCCTAATCACAAAGGAACGATATGCTTCTGAATATATTTCTATGAAATAGCTGTGTGTTCTTATTTACCATGTAAACTAGTGAACAAATATACATTGAAAGTCCCAGAACACCAGACTCCAAGAGAGAAGCATTTGAGTCATACCTGAGATGCTGAAAACAAACTGTGAAAGAAGGGGAGAAAGATAGTTTCGTCAAATATATACAAACATCCGTAAGGAAGTACATTAATTGATTGTATAAGCAGATATCGTGAAAGTCTGTATCCTTGTATGATATGATTTTTGTCTGTAAATTAGTGTAGACCGCCAAATTAGGGTAGAATTGATATAACGGGTTGCAATAAACATATGTAGATTATGGGTTGACCCATGATTCCATCAGTGTAATTGATGAATGAAGTTGGGTTATAATGTGGATATCCATTACCCGATCAAAAAGTAAAAAGACTAAAAACCCTATATAAAATATGTTGCGTAATATAGTTTGAAAGGGTAATTGGTGTAATTTGATTAAGTTCTTCACTAGCCATCATTAGGAATATATTGATAAGTGAATTGTAGACAATAAAATCCAAACCAACAGACCACAAATGGTAATTGACTATTTTTTACATTTTAAATAATATACTAAAATCTGATTAACCCTCAAAATCTGATTTGTATTAGACAAGTCTCATTCTTTTGATAGTAATATGAAGTAAAACAAAACAAACCCCCTGGTAACCATCACTGCATCAAAACTATTATTAATACAAACTAATAAGTAATAAACTATCATGATAAGTCCACATTTACTTGTTGCATCAATCAACGATGACAAAAAAATACACAAGGATTTAAAGAAAATGTTTTTCTCATATGGCCAGTCCCAAATGGTAATTACAGGGACTCTGTTCCCCAAGGCGACCGGATATGACAATGCCCTTTCTTTGACAAGTAGGAACTTTCCACCACAATAAAGGGGTAGAATGCTTAACCACTTACAATTGAGAAAGGACTTGATCCATGACGATTTATCCTGGGTTTTGCAAATATTAAGTAGTTCGTCGCCCCAGCTTCATTTCAAATCATCAAAATTAGGTGAACTCTGAACACTAATAATTTAAACAAATAAATACAAAACAAACCCTACCCTTCTCTATAGAACTCCTAATTCAGCTAAGTACGATTAAATTTCGACAAAAGTAAATTTCATATTAGCAAGTGTTAGAAACATCTAAAACCCTCAAAACCAAGCTCCTAATCAACAAATCAAATTAAAAGCAATCACAATAAAATATAATGAATAAAATCTCTCATAAACTAGCACATGACTAAAAATTCTTTAGAATCCTACAATCAAAATTACTGAATTGCATCAATGAAAGAGCAAGCAAACCAACAGAACAACAAAAAGATGTAAGAGATTTCTACTGTTGTACAAGCATATCAATACATACACACACACACACACACACACATATATATATATATAGATAATGAAACTATAGGAAATATAATCAGAAATACCTTAGCAGTTAGCACGCATTTTCGCAATGTAAGTCAAACTTTTGCTTTTATATTAGATCATGAATAATTTTAATTTAAATAATTCCACCATTGCAATATAATAATTTTGTTTTCACATATATTATATAATATATCATAAAATTTAAGAAATTCAAAAACTTATATCGTCAAAAAGTATACAAAATTTACTTTCAAATTTAATTCCAATTTTTTACTAAATATAAATAGATAGTTTATAATTTATTGTTAGTTGTAACGCCCCTAAATCTGAGGTCAGAGATTCAGGTCGTCACGTCACCCTCCAGCCAAACCATACCTGTATTAACTTTACAACTCAACAATACATCCATTCAGACCTCAATCTTACACACAAGCAAGTTAGAGTCTCAGAAACGATAATCAAAAATGCCGCTAAATATAACAATTCATTTGTACAAATCAGAGTCTTACGCAATTCCACTTATACAACTATACTTGAAGACAAGTCTTACTATTACAGTTGAAAACCTATCAGACTTACTCTGTAGTATTTATCAGAAACTAAATCATCTCCGGGGTAAATCTTCTACTCCTCTTCTGCTGTTGCAGAGTTAACCGACCAAATTCTTCTCTTCTGAAAAGTTTTTATAAAGCAAGAATGAGCTACATAATGCTCAGCAAGTTCACCATTTTGTAGAATAATAATGGGATTTATTTCGAAAACATTCCCAACTATATGGGTATATATCTCAGGTTTCAAAACATAATTGGACAATGTATATGTCCGAGTTTGAATAAAACATCTATACTCACTAAGGAGCTTTAAGAATAACATATGAACCCTTTATAAGGTTCCCATTTCAATATATCTCAAGTTTGAAAATATATACATATGAGTATATCATTTTCGGCAAAACACTCTACGAGTAACATACTGTACAAGGAATACATCATTGCAAACCTCTTTCCTTCCATTAGCTTAGAAGGTTTCTCATACAAAACATTTCATTCTTTGAGACAATTGCAAGAGTGCACTAACACGTGCCAATCTTTATAGAAAATCTTGCAGTTCTAGATACTGCACGATGTCAATATTTTCTCATCAAAAACCACACTATCAGCAACTTGGCACTTAGGCCCAAGAAGCAGTGTTTGAGTATTTTTCCAAAGTGGAGGATGGGACTGGAAGAAAACATAAAAACTTGAGAGGGATTGACGATGATCAGTCGCCACATCCAAGTCCAATAATCCGCGGGTCGTCTCTACTGGTAGAAGGATAGAAACTACATCCGTAACTATCCCCGGGTGAAAACTACATCCGTAATCACCATCGATGAAAACTACATCCGTAATCATCCTTCGGCAACACCTGGGCCGGAATAATAATTGATGGACCGCCTGGCTCACGGCCGCTTACACATCCCGGGAATCGTTCGTCAACGGTTCCCACACCTGCCAGAGTCCCTTTTTCTTTTTCTTTTGAAAACTTGATTTTGATTGAAAACAGAGTAATTGAGGTTCGACATCAGTCGACCGATGATTCTTGAAATCACACAAGAAGCAAACCTGACCGGGGGTTTTCGAAAATGTTTTGAGTTCGAAAGAGTTCGAGTTTGAAAGTGCTAAAGGTATCTTGGATTAGCTTTGTCTTTAAAATAATGAACAATAATTAATAAAGGATATTTTAAGATTTAATATTAATAATAAATAAAATAATTATTCGATAAAATAAACTTTTAATCCAAGATAGGGTTTCGAGTATTTACAAAGATATAACAATAGTTATTTGAATATACGATACCACCCGAATGACCCTTCGGGTTTTCGCAATCTAGGTACGATATAATAATATACCGCTCCCCGGTCAATAGTATATACGGACCGCTACGACCTCTATTGCTAGAGTCGTTGTCCGAAGAAAACATTTAAATCTAAGTTCAAGGGGTAAAAGCATACATGTACTTGTTCAATCTCAATTGCATCAATACTTCGATAAACATAGCATTTGGTATAATTTGAAAACTACAAACACAACAGTAAAAGTCCTTGTATATGGATAAGTTTTGAAAAGTAAACTTGCCTTGGTTTGGTTGGGGTGGTCGAGTGTGCGAATTCGAACGATCTATACATAAGCAATAATCGTTCGTTAGTACCTTAACAATATCTCTTTAATTACGGGGTTTTAAGGGGGTACGAAATTAACTTAACGACTTCGTCCTATGACTCCCTAGCCCCACCATAGGTCCATGTCATCACTAGATTACGCTCGTCACTTACTCGACTTAATTTAGTTACCACGTTCGAATCATAACCACTAACCCTAGAATCATGTTCCACTAATCGACTTTTTCCATTGCGCGAATTTTACTCTAGAATTTTTATAAAATCCAAAAATTCATATTTTAATCCAATTCCTTTTGGGTTGTCTTTACCACTGCATTACCTACATTCTCAAATTTTTCCATGATCCCACATATATTTTAAGGTGTTTAAACAAGGTTCACAAGGGGGTTACTTAATGCAGTCCATAGTCCAGAAACAAAATTCACTCCTCCGGCCATAACTAAAAATCTACACATCACCTAGCTATGAACCTTACATTTCCAGAAACTACATTCAATTATCTTTCCAAAAATATATGGTAGGACATCAGGGGACATCATTTGGGGGTTCAAAATCGTGCTACAATACAGATCAAAGTTCCTGGACAAAACTCAGCAAGCTCAAACTACTTAGATCCATCATTTTTCATATTTCCATAACATAATCAACACTTAATACACTTAGATCATGGTTCATAACACTCATGGAGATATATATATTAACCATAGTCATGAAAGTCACAATCTCAACATCAAAACTCAAGATCCATGCTATCCAATACATATACATCCAAGATTAGTTCTAAAACTCATGGATCTACTACCATATCTTATAAACAATACATAATCAAAAGGGTTCAAGATTTTTATACCTTCTTGAGTAGCTAAAGACCTTGGGTGAGCTTTACAACAACCAAGAACACTTGGATGAGCCCTCACAAACCTTAATCCTTCAAGATCTAAAAGATAACAACCTTGGTTAACACTCCTCTAAACCTTCAACAATTTTTATCTCAAGATTCAATGGATGAAATGCTATGAAATTGATACCATACCTCTATTATAATGCAAGGAAGTGTTCGCTATTTTCTCTACGCAAGTATACGCAGTCCAAAAGCAATATAGGGAAATAAGGATCGTTCCCACGAAGACTTGGTGTATTAAGTAAATATGTTTATTCAACAACGTTCGGTTAATTATAGAAGCCTGAACAACGAAATGGTTGGTTTGTTCAAATCACAATTAATTGATGAACTAACGACTAAAAATAATATGATAAAGATTTTATATATGAGATAAACATGGGATTCTAATTTCATTATTTATTTCATTTAGAATTGATGCCTTAATGTAAAGTGATTCTGATAATTATGAAAGCTAGCCGGGAACACGAAACTAATATAAGCGCCTTTCAGCCTTAACTTATATCAAACCATACAAACATCCACTTAAAAAGATAGAAGTTGCGTGGACACCATTTATGTCTAGACCCTATATGTCTATAAGATTTGAAAACATAACTGGTTTACGAATAAATTCCTGGTTTATGGCTACACAGGGCGATGTGATTAAAAACCCTACCACTAATCGTAATTATATATGATAATTACGAACCTGTGCAAACATGGAAAATTCTAAATTCTCAAATCCACTTTCGCATTCATTAAGAATTAATAATTTAGATGATAGCTACGCATCTAATAAATTAAGCACAACCACGTTAGGCAATCGGAAATTTTTATCATAACACAATTTATTAAGGCATCGAATTACTAAATTACGTAAATAAATCCATTAGAATCCCATGACGGCGATTAGTTCATAATTAAACGAATCGTCATCATGGGATTAATTGAAATCATAATAATAATAATATTAATAATAATAATAATAATAATAATAATAATAATAATAATAATAATAATAATAATAATAATAATAATAATATTAATAATAATAAAAATAATAAAAATAAAAATAATAATAATAATAATAATACTAAATTAAAATTTACGATAAATTAAATATGAAAATTATAAGAGTTTAGAAACTAAAATCGAAATAATTTCCACTTGCAAGAAACGAGCACTCCGATAATTCCCTGCAAAATAAAAAAATTAGAAAATAAAACCGAATAATTTCCAACGAAAGAAATGAGCGTTCCAAAATAATTGCCTTAAAATCTTCACCCGAATTAACACTCAAACTAAATTTTCAGAAATTTAAAGTGAATAAAACTGAACTGAAATTACAAAGGAAATTGTTGCTGAAAACTGAGAGAAACAAGAGAGAATTCAACTCAAGGTGTATTTGCTCAGCTCAAATTCATCCTATTTATAGGATGAATTAGCACACCAATTTAGAATTTACAGGCTTAAATAATGCAGCCAACCAGCACTACACACCACCCAACAATTATTTGGCACCAACAGTTTAAACAAATCGGCCGAATGAATTTGATTTACCACTACTGAATTTTCTGCCAACTCAAACCCAGCCTCAGGAAACAAGACTGCACCGCACGCGCGGGAAATTTTGACTTAAGCCAGGCGCGTGCGCGCCACGCGCTCCCCAGGCGCGTGTGAGACAGAAAAGAGTGTTACAGGAATGGCAGACACAATGCAACTTGCCTTTTCTTCTTTCCATAAATTAATGCCGACAGCCTCTTTTTTCTTTCTTTTATGTACCACCTGCACACACCTGCTACACTACACAGAATTCATTTCCTTTCTTTTTCTTTTTCTTTTTCTTTTTCTTTTTTTTCTTTTTCTTTCTTTCGTTTATTCAACTTGCATAATAAAATATATATAATTAATAAATAATTAATTTAATTCCGAAATTTATAAAAATAAATATCTAATAGAGAGAATTACCAAAATGCCTATTTTTCATAAGTTTTTGCCCAAAATACTGATTTTGAAAAAAATGGCCCGAAATACCGACGGGATACGGAGAATCGTCCTCCGTGTTAGCATAATACGGAACACCGTGTTCCGTATTATGCATGATACGGAACACCATCTTCCGTGTTAGCATGATACGGAACACGGTGTTCCGTATCCGTGCATGATACGGAATATGGTGTTCCGCAACACCCCATGATACGGAACACGGTGTTCCGCAACATCCCATGATACGGAACACGGTGTTCCGCAACACCCCTCATATCACGGTAGACGGTGTAGCGTTTTCAGTCAGTAAAAAGGGCCAGCATGGCTCCCATATGAATATTTTGGGCCATCACCCTATCTAATATTATTAGATATTTATAAATATAATTTTCTAATTAAATAAAGTATTTATTAATATAAATAAATTTTCAAGTCCCAAGTTGCTGCAAATTGCGGGCCTAAAACCGGACTCCTTTTTCTTAACGAAAAATATATCAATTCCAACCGGGACTTTCTTTTTAAGAATATATCACTTTCCATCTTTTTGTGATAATTCTATTTTCTCATTGCTCGCCCAGGTGCGAATTACGGCCTCTTGAGGATCTAAAACTGGATTCCTTTTGCGAAACGAAAAATATATCAATTCCAACCGGGGTTCCAGATTTAAGAATATGTCATTCAGGATCCCTTTATGATAATTCTTTTTTTTCCTCGTAGCCAGTCCTCTTGATAAAACTGAGATAAAAATCCACCGTTTTTAGCCCTTTTATTGCCATAAAACCTAAAGTTGCGATTTCTGCACAACAAATAATTAAACAACAAAAACGAATTAAAAGACACAACATATTTAAGGATAAACCACCAATCTAGGTCCATTTAGTGCATAATAAGTGGATATAAAATCCACTTATCACACCCCCAAACTTAAACTGATGCTTGTCCTCTTCGAAATCAAGTATGACAAAATCAGCTGGAAAGATAAGTTTGTCTACTTTTATTAGGACATCTTCAACAACTCCTCGAGGATAAGTGATAGAGCGATCAGCTAACTGAAGTGACATGTTCGTCGGGTTTGGCTCAGGAAGGCCAAGTTGTAAGAAAACTGAGTATGGCATGAGGTTGATGCTTGCTCCTAAATCACATAAACATTTGTCAAAAGACAAATTCCCAATGGTGCATGGTATGGTGAAACTTCCAGGATCTTTTAGCTTAGGCGGTAACTTTTGTTGCAATACCGCACTACACTCCTCTGTCAAAGCAACAGTTTCTAAGTCCTCAAGTTTTACTTTTCTCGATAGAATGCCCTTCATGAACTTGGCATAACTCGGCATTTGTTCCAGGGCTTCAGCAAATGGAATGTTGATATGTAATTTCTTAAAGACTTCAAGAAATTTGCCAAACTGCTTGTCCAGTTTCTGTTTTTGCAAACGTCGAGGAAATGGCGGAGGTGGATAGACATGCTCTTCTGCTTCTTTCTGTGCAAGGACTGATTGTTTAGGAGGTGGTACACTTTCTTCTACCTCCGTGCTTGAAATTGGAGCCTTACCCTTGTCCTCGGTATCTCCCACGTTCACTGTTTCATCATCAGGCAGAATTTTATTTGCTCTTTCCAATTCAATGCCTTCTATGACTTTCCCCGATCTTAGAGTGATGGCTTTAATGTGCTCTTGGTTGTTCTTTCTCCCCGGATTAGCTTCAGTATCACTTGGGAGTGTTCCTTGTGGTCGGCTCATCATGAAACTAGCGAGTTGTCCCAATTGAGTTTCCAGATTTTTAATAGAAGCCGCTTGGCTTTTTGACGCCAACCTCAATTCCTCCAATTCTGTCTTTTCACTAGAAGATGATTGCCCAGAATTCCCATAGGATTGTTGTTGAAATCCTGGGGGTTGAAATTGTCGTGGGGCATATTGTTGCTGATATTGGTGCCCCTGCTGTTGCTGGAATCCAGATGGATTATATGGCCTAGCTCCAAACTGCTGATTTTGAAATTGTTGGTAGGGCTGATTTGATTGTTGTGCTCCTCCTTGATTATTGCTCCAACTGAAATTTGGATGATTTCGGTTGTTCGGATGGTAGGAATTTGGAGCTGGTTGTTGCTGTATTTGGAAATTGCTTACGAATGGAACCGACTCGTTTGAGATGGCACATTGGTTCGATTCATGTGCGCCCGCACACAACTCACAAACACTAGCAACTTGATGAAATCCTTGTGCTGTCAAAGAGTCTATTTTCAAGTTCAAAGCCTCTATCTGAGCTGCTAAGGAAGTGGCCTTGTCGACATTAAGAATTCCTGCTACCTTCTGTTGTGGCATCCTCTGAGTTGGATTTTGATATTCATTAGCTGCCATCATCTCGATAAGATCGTAGGCCTCCTCATAACTTTTAGCCCATAATGCTCCCCCTGAAGCTGCATCTACCATTGGCCTTGATTGTATTCCTAATCCATTATAGAAACAATTTATGACCATCCAATTTGGCATGCCATGATGAGGGCATTGCCGAAGCATTTCCTTGTATCTTTCCCATGCTTCACATAGAGATTCACCAGACTGTTGAGAAAATTGCGTGATAGCATTCCTTATAGCTGCAGTCTTTGCCATGGGGAAGAATTTGCTAAGAAACTTTTGAGCCAGATCAGCCCAAGTGGTGATAGATCCCGGTGGCAGAGAGTGTAACCAACTTTTGGCCTTGTCTCTTAAGGAAAACGGGAAGAGTCTCAACTTCACAGCATCATCTGACACATTGTTGAATCTAAATGTGTCGCATATTTCTATGAAGTTCCTAATGTGTAAGTTAGGATCTTCCGTTGCAGTTCCTCCGTACTGTACTTGATTCTGCACCATCTGAATAGTGCTGGATTTAATTTCAAATGTAGGAGCCGCAATTGCTGGACGAATGATACTTGACTGAATGTCATCAATCTTCGGTTGTGAGTAGTCCATTAAAGCCCTTGCTGCTGCAGGTGCAACTACTTCGGCTTCTCCGTCCATCTTGTGAGTATTTGCTAGTTTAAGTAGTTGCTTGGCTTTTAATGCTTTAGCACGTGTTAGCATAAAAATCCAAATATCTGAACACAAATAATCACTTCAAAATGTAAGATAAAATATTCAAGTCAAACAAATTAACTTCTTATTGTAGTAAAACACATAAACAAAATAACACCGAGTCCCCGGCAGCGGCGCCAAAAACTTGTTCGCTATTTTCTCTACGCAAGTATACGCAGTCCAAAAGCAATATAGGGAAATAAGGATCGTTCCCACGAAGACTTGGTGTATTAAGTAAATATGTTTATTCAACAACGTTCGGTTAATTATAGAAGCCTGAACAACGAAATGGTTGGTTTGTTCAAATCACAATTAATTAATGAACTAACGACTAAAAATAATATGATAAAGATTTTATATATGAGATAAACATGGGATTCTAATTTCATTATTTATTTCATTTAGAATTGATGCCTTAATGTAAAATGATTCTGATAATTATGAAAGCTAGTCGGGAACACGAAACTAATATAAGCGCCTTTCAGCCTTAACTTATATCAAACCATACAAACATCCACTTAAAAAGATAGAAGTTGCGTGGACACCATTTATGTCTAGACCCTATATGTCTATAAGATTTGAAAACATAACTGGTTTACGAATAAATTCCTGGTTTATGGCTACACAGGGCGATATGATTAAAAACCCTACCACTAATCGTAATTATATATGATAATTACGAACCTGTGCTAACATGGAAAATTCTAAATTCTCAAATCCACTTTCGCATTCATTAAGAATTAATAATTTAGACGATAGCTACGCATCTAATAAATTAAGCACAACCACGTTAGGCAATCGGAAATTTTTATCATAACACAATTTATTAAGGCATCGAATTACTAAATTACGTAAATAAATCCATTAGAATCTCATGACGGCGATTAGTTCATAATTAAACGAATCGTCATCATGGGATTAATTGAAATCATAATAATAATAATAATAATAATAATAATAATAATAATAATAATAATAATAATAATACTAATAATATTAATAATAATAATAATAATAATAATAATAATAATAATAATAATAATAATAATAATAATAATAATAATACTAAATTAAAATTTACGATAAATTAAATATGAAAATTATAAGAGTTTAGAAACTAAAATCGAAATAATTTCCACTTGCAAGAAACGAGCACTCCGATAATTCCCTGCAAAATAAAAAAATTAGAAAATAAAACCGAATAATTTCCAACGAAAGAAATGAGCGTTCCAAAATAATTGCCTTAAAATCTTCACCCGAATTAACACTCAAACTAAATTTTCAGAAATTTAAAGTGAATAAAACTGAACTGAAATTACAAAGGAAATTGTTGCTGAAAACTGAGAGAAACAAGAGAGAATTCAACTCAAGGTGTATTTGCTCAGCTCAAATTCATCCTATTTATAGGATGAATTAGCACACCAATTTAGAATTTACAGGCTTAAATAATGCAGCCAACCAGCACTACACACCACCCAACAATTATTTGGCACCAACAGTTTAAACAAATCGGCCGAATGAATTTGATTTACCACTACTAATTTTCTGCCAACTCAAACCCAGCCTCAGGAAACAAGACTGCACCGCACGCGCGGGAAATTTTGACTTAAGCCAGGCGCGTGCGCGCCACGCGCTCCCCAGGCGCGTGTGAGACAGAAAAGAGTGTTACAGGAATGGCAGACACAATGCAACTTGCCTTTTCTTCTTTCCATAAATTAATGCCGACAGCCTCTTTTTTCTTTCTTTTATGTACCACCTGCACACACCTGCTACACTACACAGAATTCATTTCCTTTTTTTTTCTTTTTCTTTTTCTTTTTCTTTTTTTCTTTTTCTTTCTTTTGTTTATTCAACTTGCATAATAAAATATATATAATTAATAAATAATTAATTTAATTCCAAAATTTATAAAAATAAATATCTAATATTATTAGATATTTATAAATATAATTTTCTAATTAAATAAAGTATTTATTAATATAAATAAATTTTCAAGTCCCAAGTTGCTGCAAATTGCGGGCCTAAAACCGGACTCCTTTTTCTTAACGAAAAATATATCAATTCCAACCGGGACTTTCTTTTCAAGAATATATCACTTTCCATCTTTTTGTGATAATTCTATTTTCTCATTGCTCGCCCAGGTGCGAATTACGGCCTCTTGAGGATCTAAAACTGGATTCCTTTTGCGAAACGAAAAATATATCAATTCCAACCGGGGTTCCAGATTTAAGAATATGTCATTCAGGATCCCTTTATGATAATTCTTTTTTTTCCTCGTAGCCAGTCCTCTTGATAAAACTGAGATAAAAATCCACCGTTTTTAGCCCTTTTATTGCCACAAAACCTAAAGTTGCGATTTCTGCACAACAAATAATTAAACAACAAAAACGAATTAAAAGACACAACATATTTAAGGATAAACCACCAATCTAGGTCCATTTAGTGCATAATAAGTGGATATAAAATCCACTTATCAGGAAGCCCTAGGATTTTTGCTTGAGGTTGTAGGTGAGGAAAAGATGGAGAGAAAATCTCTCTCCTCCTTCTCTTGATGGTTCGGCCGAGAGCTTCAAAAGGGGGGGGGGGAGAGTGTTTTCTTTTTGTTTTGTTTTGAAAGGTAATAAAATGATGTGTATGATATGTATTATTGTGGGGATTAGATGTGGTTCACATGTTGCCAAGCTAGGGTCTAGGTTGTCTCCCCATGCCCAATTGTCCCCTAGGTTACAACACCCATCACACATGTCACTATTCACTTCTACTTTATGTTTCTAGTTTCTTTTCCTAACTAGCTAGTTACATGGCACTTGCATGTAATTTCTTTCCTTATATTATTATTCTCCCACCAATGTTTGTTATTTAATCTTTACTTCGTATCGTATCTTAATTATTCTGTCGTAATAATATTTTGTCGCGTAGAGATTTCCCCTATAATTCCTTAAGTACTTATTGTGTAAATTCCTCGAATGTCCATAGTTCCTCGTCATAATTCTTAATAAGTCCTTTAATACTCTAACCATTCTCAAATCCCAAGTTTTATAAATATTACTAACAATAAGACTCCTGCCTTCATAATCTCCCTTAAATCTTACATAATAAATGCAACAACACAGTTTCTCAGACAATCAATTCTACTAATCAACAGGGATGATTAGAAAGGTTCCATGATGATAATGTCACAAGATATTAAATAAAAGGAAATATTACCAAAAATTAGGGTTCTTACAGCCTCCCCTCCTTAAAAGGACTCCGTCCCGGAATCAGGTTGAAAACAGTTGGGGGTGCTTTTCACGCATCGCGCTCTCTAGTTCCCATGTTGATTCTTCGACATTCTGATTCCTCCACAAAACTCTCACTAACTTGACAACCTTGTTCCTCAGCACCTGTTCTTTTCTATTCATGATTTCTACGGGTTGCTCGACATATGTTAAGTCTGGTTGCAGATCCACTTGATCATGTTCTATCACATGTCGGAAGTCGGTATGGTATGGTCGTAGCATGGACACATGGAACACATTATGTACTTGTTGTAAGCTCGGGGGTAAAGCCAATTCATAGGCTAACTTTCCAACTCGTTTCAAGATCTCAAAAGGTCCAATAAATCTCGGGCTTAGTTTTCCCTTCTTACCAAATCTCATCAATCCTTTCCACGGTGATACCTTCAACATCACAAACTCTCCTACCTCATATTCTTTGTCCTTGTGGGTCTGGTCCGCATACTTCTTCTGTCTGTCTTGGGCTGCTACCAGCCGTCCTTTTATGAGCTCAATAGTTTCTCTTGTCTGTTGGACCAGTTCAGGCCCTAAAATCTTCCGCTCTCCAACTTCTTCCCAGCACAAGGGAGACCGACATCTTCGTCCGTATAAAGCTTCATATGGGGCATTCCTATACTCGCATGGTAACTGTTGTTGTAGGAAAATTCGATCAACGGTAAGTGGTCATCCCAACTTCCCTTAAAATCTATGGCACATACTCTCAACATGTCCTCGATGGTCTGGATGGTTCTCTCACTCTGTCCGTCTGTTTGGGGATGGTGTGCAGTACTCATGTTTAACTTGGTCCCCACACAATCCTGAAAACTTCTCCAGAACCTGGAGTTGAATCTTGGGTCTCTACCAGATACAATGCTCACAGGAACCCCATGCCTTACCACGATCTTCTTAGATATCTCATAAAATTTGACCATTCGAAATAATGGGTTTCGTAAAAAAGCTAATGACTTTTACATACACTCGTCTGTACCGTAAAGACGTAATATCAATTAGAAATCTTCATTTAGTAATTCGTACATATCGTGATTGCAAAAATTTCTCATCCACCCATAAAATTACTATTCGTCCAGGTTTCGAATATTCCCGAAAGTTAGGGTTAATGCAGTCTCCTCTCCTTAAAAGGATTCCATCTTAAGAACCTAAGGATGATAGTTGTGGATACAATTCCAACCTTACCCTTTCCAACTCTCAGGTTGACACCTCAACCCTATTGTTCTCTCCCTTGGTCTCACCAACGCCTTAATGTTGTTCCTCAACGCATACTCTCCTCGACCTGTATTCCTTATCGGCTGTTCTATGATTGAAAATTTCTATCCCACTACTTACACGATCCTCTTCTACCTTGTTCATAGTATCCGTGTTGAGTCCTTGCATCGTTGGCCGTGGATACTTTGTGGTCGTTTCTATAATCTGAGACAACGTTAATACGCACAGTATTCCTCATTTTCCTTGGTTTGATTAGCATGCATGTGTTGCCTCCCGTCAGTCGTTACCACTTGCTATGGATATTGGATAGTCTTCGGTATACGTCGAACCAGTTCAGCTACTATATCCCTCGTTCATTGACTTCTTCGTAACGCAAGAGAAGCGAAGCTTCTTCTTTCGCAGTACGCTCTACAGGAGACGTCCTTACGTTCGCATGGTGATGATCGTGATGACAACATTCATTTCATGGATAAGTTTTTATTCTCGACTGCCCCGTGAAGCCGAAGGCACGACACTAAATATAAATTCGATCGTCTGGACAATTCTTCTTCCCTGTCCGTCAACCACAGACCAAATTAGTACATACGCTCCATCTCTTTATTAATTATACTTGAAAGCACCTTCAATATTCGAAGTTTAACCTTAAGTCTCTACCTGACGTAATCACTGCAGAAGTTTTATATTGTACCGCCATCTCTTCCGTATATAAATCGATGATCTTCTAAAGGGAAGGTCTCTCATATATAAATCACTTGGTCCAACAATTATAATTCAACTAGGGCCATCTCTTGGCTCGGTCTTCGGCGACCTACTTATGAAATTCATTACAATTCTGTCCACGTTCAAGATTTTCTACAGGCGGAATTAATCCACTAGATCTCTATCATTCTGCTTTTGGCATGTCGCGTTCGTACTTAATAGTTTGCCAATACCATTCTTCATTTCAGTTTACCAAACATTCCCTTAATTCTCTGTACATCTTTGTCCTTCTCATAATTTAGTCATTTTCCTCTAACATTATTCTTTATTGTATATACTCTATTTTCTTGGTCAATACTGACTGAATTCCAATTTCGAATAATTCCTTCTATAGGTATCGGCCACCACACTGGCCTTTCCTGGGAAATAACAAATTTCTCCATTATACTCCCTGCTCTTTTTCGTCACCTTCTCTTTCTTATGTTTAGTTCTAATATGAAGATATACTTATGGCACTTGTGGAGAAATTTTCACATTTTTCTCATAAGGTTAACGTCTCAGTTTTATGCGTGAACGCCATTTGACTAATCCCAGACTCACGGTTAGTGCTATCTCATAACCTTTATGTTGTTTTAGAAGTATAGGCTATCATCCTTTTTCTACTGCATCAGCACACCTCTCAAACTCTCGAAAGGCGCATCATCGTGACTCTCAAAGTCCTCTTTTTTTTTTACCATCAAGTATAGCTAACAACGAGGTTGTTGCTAATATCTCATTTCATCCCAAAACTTTGTTCATTAATCCATAAAGGCTTCTGACTCATTAGTCCATTCAAACGATACTACCACAATTTTATAACGTTTATATTAGTGTGAAATGCCAACTTTGGCACAGTACAGAGGTCGATCTTGAGTTGGTAAAACCTTCTCTTCAACCTTATCTTTGAAAAAAACAACTACTCATTTCAACTAGTCGACAATTCCTCCATTTCCGATAAGGGTATCAGTTCTCGATGGTATATGTAAGATGTCATACGCTCGTCCTCCTTCACAACTGGCGCCAATCAGCCTGAGGCCTGCATGCGGCTGCGATTCCCAATAAACTTGATTAGGTGGTAATCTCGAAGGATCATTGGCATATCTCCATGCATCCATTCGCTATTAGGGGCCTGTTAAGCTATATGTCTCTCTATGTGCATCAATCCCTTTAAGCTAAGTAAAGCTTCTCATTCTTGCCACGATATTTCTTCCTTTCTCGTCCATCTCCCTTCCATGTCAGTTTCCTCCAGGGATATGTTTTACATCGCAATCGATTTGCATTTCCTGGATCAGGAAAAGGCTTGGTAGCTCCAGAATCCATTAATATAACATCCTGACAACGGTTGGTAGGAGCGTGCTCCCAACCACCTCATCATTTCTTATAACTTTCCCCACACCAATATTAAAGGTCTTGTGGTATGCCCTGACATGTTATCTCTACTTCAATAATTACTCGGCATAACGCTCTGGCTGCACAATTACAACTTTTGGTTTTTGATCTCATATTGGTGTAACGGTTCACAATTGTACCTCCCGTTCACCTTAGAGTAATCACTTTGAAAGGAACGGTTTCTAAAATAACAAGGTCCAATAGATAATCTCAATAATAATTCCACATTGGATGTTCCAAGAACGTTGATGGTTCCAAATACTAGGAGTCTCGATTTTTGGAGATGTAAGGATGGACAGAAAGAATACAACAAGGTTTATTCCTTCCCGTCCTGATAATTCTGTAATATGACACCATATAGAATATTGCACAAGGGCAATGATTGTTGGGTACAAAAGTCATAAAGATGGTCTTTATACAATTCTTACATCGGGTGGATACTTTTCCTCCTGAATAATAAGAGGAAATCTAAAGTCGCATTGATGAAGGTCAGCCAATTGAAAGCAATTCGACTCCATGACAATTAAAGAATGAAGGAGTTTGTCACTCAAGTAATCAATGGTTTCAAATGAATTCTCATTGTATGAAATGAAAGAATAAAATATTCAAGTGATATAAGGTCTGATACGAAGATGGGTAGAATTCAAGTTGAGTGGGCGACCTCATTAGGTCTCAATCAAGTTATTCATCGAACTTTCATCATCATGCTTTATCGTAGGCAAAATGCATGGCAGAATTGCTGAATAAATTAAATTGGGAGTTGGACCAGTGAAACAATAACTAGTCCTTTTCAAGAAACACTAGCAACTAGCTAGACAAGATTTGCTCGTCCACCTGTTTGAGACATCACCACCAGCTAGGACAATTAGCTAGGTATTCTTCACAACATTACAATTTTGAGTAGTTGGAACGATCAACTAGTCATTCATATTGACATAACGACTAGACAGTTTCAATTGGATAGAACGGAATTTCAACATCGTAGCCACTGAAGAAACTTTAGGCTTTTCGGACAACGAATGAAAATAAGAAGTTGTTAAGTTTGAAAAAGAAAACTATAAAATCTGAAGAGAATGTTCTAGGTATCGGAACAATCGATAACCTTTCATCAAATATTACTTATCAGTGAAACGGTCCACCCAAGGGTGCCTCCGTACACATGCTTTATCAGATCCGACAATAGAATTAAATTCGGAATACCAATATCAAAATGATATCCTTACTATGATTTCAATGGACGATGTACAATCTTATCTTGAATAGAAGAAAAGAATTTATGAGGGATGTCTGGACATTAGATCATCCCTGTCCTCAGTAATTTGTTGAATATTTATGAGCTCACTGACGAATGCAAGTATGAAAGAAGCAATCAAATATCGATATTCGTTAAGTAGTATTCGTCGATTAATTAAGGAAATATTTGTGGAACATTCCTTGGATAATTGAAAGAGAGTGTAAATAGTCCTGAGCAGAAATAATTATAAACTTCAAATAGAATGCTCGGGCTCAATTAAGATACTTTGGATGAGTCCCGGTTTAGAGAAAGTATATCACTGGTTGTTATTCCACAAGTTTGAAGTAGAAAGCTAGGAGGGTTACCTGATATAAGCTAATCGAGGTAACATGGTTAGTGAACAATTTAAAATGAAGTAGTGCACCAGCCGGTAGTTATCAAAATAAGTTAATAATCATTCGTGCATCTCATTATCACCACTATGAGGGTAACTCCCTCTCTTCGTCTTCGTAATACAAGACAACAACTAGTGCGTCTCTCAATCATCATCTTAAAGTCATTAATCGAGTTAGGGTTTCACCAATATATCTGTCATTTCCGTGCTTTATCTTGAAGACCAAGCTTCACATCATTCCGGGGACACCTGCTAAGTCTATAGGGTCCAACTTCATGCCTTCCGACATGAATCACAAGTGGCCAGTTCCCCCTGGGAACAGATCAAAGAGATCTCTCAGGGATCTCAATGCAGTCCATAGGTTCGGTGGCGGGTGTGTGTATGTGAACATATAGCAAAATATTGCGGTCTACAATACGTATATACGTAGTCCCTGCTAACATCTCTATCAAAGGATCCCACTCTAGACCCGCTGGTCTTTTCTTTTGGTGGATTCTGAGATCACTGTATCGCTCGTTGCAACCATATTCAACTTCTCTTGAGTCCCTTTGTTAATCCCACTTGTTTGTTCTCTAATTTGAACGACCATGCTCTAGCGTTCGAATCATGCGTGGAATTATCTAGCACGCTCGTCTTATGATAACATTCTCGTATAACACATGTAAAATTTGCCATCAAGGTTAATGGAATCCACAACGACATAGTGACCAACCTTCAGGTAAACCCGTTACTTATTGAAAATCGGGTCTTATAACCAAAGTAAAAGACTTTCATTACTCCAAGTACTAAGTACTCTTAATTATGTAGGGAAGTCCATACTTCTTGATTCTTAAAATGCCGCCTCCTAACTCTGGAGGACTATGTGCCACAGAATTTATGCCAGCCTAGTCATCCGATCATATTGGCAATATCGCCTCTACATCAGCTGCTCTTGAGATTTCGCTCTACTTCCTATATCATCACCAATGATAGGTCATGTACGACTCTCAAACCTCTATTCATCATTCTGATGGTCTATAAGGATTCTATCGACCCTAGTATAATACCTTCAGTCAACACTCTAGTCCATTCTACTCACCGGTACCTCTTCCGGTAGTCCAATAATAAGTTCACTACGATCTCTCATGTCATTCTCCTACTTAGACTCAACTCTCAACACTCTCATTTCTGAGTACTGTAACTTATCGCTCTGATACCATTTCTGTAACGCCCCTAAATCTGAGGTCAGAGATTCAGGTCGTCACGTCACCCTCCAGCCATACCATACCTGTATTAACTTTACAACTCAACAATACATCCATTCAGACCTCAATCTTACACACAAGCAGTTAGAGTCTCAGAAACGATAATCAAAAGTGCCGCTAAATATAACAATTCATTTGTACAAGTCAGAGTCTTACGCAATTCCACTTATACAACTATACTTGAAGACAAGTCTTACTATTACAGTTGAAAACCTATCAGACTTACTCTGTAGTATTTATCAGAAACTAAATCATCTCCGGGGTAAATCTTCTACTCCTCTTCTGCTGTTGCGGAGTTAACCGACCAAATTCTTCTCTTCTGAAAAGTTTTTATAAAGCAAGAATGAGCTACATAATGCTCAGCAAGTTCACCATTTTGTAGAATAATAATGGGATTTATTTCGAAAACATTCCCAACTATATGGGTATATATCTCAGGTTTCAAAACATAATTGGACAATGTATATGTCCGAGTTTGAATAAAACATCTATACTCACTAAGGAGCTTTAAGAATAACATATGAACCCTTTATAAGGTTCCCATTTCAATATATCTCAAGTTTGAAAATATATACATATGAGTATATCATTTTCGGCAAAAACACTCTACGAGTAACATACTGTACAAGGAATACATCATTGCAAACCTCTTTCCTTCCATTAGCTTAGAAGGTTTCTCATACAAAACATTTCTTACTTTGAGACAATTGCAAGATTGCACTAACACGTGCCAATCTTTATAGAAAATCTTGCAGTTCTAGATACTGCACGATGTCAATATTTTCTCATAAAAAACCACACTATCAGCAACTTGGCACTTAGGCCCAAGAAGCAGTGTTTGAGTATTTTTCCAAAGTGAAGGATGGGACTGGAAGAAAACATAAAAACCTGACAGGGATTGACGATGATCAGTCGCCACATCCAAGTCCAATAATCCACGGGTCTTCTCTACCGGTAGAAGGATAGAAACTACATCCGTAACTATCCCCGGGTGAAAACTACATCCATAATCACCCTCGATGAAAACTACATCCGTAATCATCCTTCGGCAACACCTGGGCCGGAATAATAATTGATGGACCGCCTGGCTCACGGCCGCTTACACATCCCGGGAATCGTTCGTCAACGGTTCCCACACCTGCCATTGTCCCTTTTTCTTTTTCTTTTGAAAACTTGATTTTGATTGAAAACAGAGTAATTGAGGTTCGACATCAGTCGACCGATGATTCTTGAAATCACACAAGAAGCAAACCTGACCGGGGGTTTTCGAAAATGTTTTGAGTTCGAAAGAGTTCGAGTTTGAAAGTGCTAAAGGTATCTTGGATTAGCTTTGTCTTTAAAATAATGAACAATAATTAATAAAGGATATTTTAAGATTTAATATTAATAATAAATAAAATAATTATTCGATAAAATAAACTTTTAATCCAAGATAGGGTTTCGAGTATTTACAAAGATATAACAATAGTTATTTGAATATACGATACCACCCGAATGACCCTTCGGGTTTTCGCAATCTAGGTATGATATAATAATATACCGCTCCCCGGTCAATAGTATATACGGACCGCTACGACCTCTATTGCTAGAGTCGTTGTCCGAAGAAAACATTTCAATCTAAGTTCAAGGGGTAAAAGCATACATGTACTTGTTCAATCTCAATTGCATCAATACTTCGATAAACATAGCATTTGATATAATTTGAAAACTACAAACACAACAGTAAAAGTCCTTGTATATGGATAAGTTTTGAAAAGTAAACTTGCCATGGTTTGGTTGGGGTGGTCGAGCGTGCAAATTCGAACGATCTATACATAAGCAATAATCGTTCGTTAGTACCTTAACAATATCTCTTTAATTACGGGGTTTTAAGGGGGTACGAAATTAACTTAACGACTTCGTTCTATGACTCCCTAGCCCCACCATAGGTCCATGTCATCACTCGATTACGCTCGTCACTTACTCGACTTAATTTAGTTACCACGTTTGAATCATAACCACTAACCCTAGAATCATGTTCCACTAATCGACTTTTTCCATTGCGCGAATTTTACTCTAGCATTTTTATAAAATCCAAAAATTCATATTTTAATCAAATTCCTTTTGGGTGGTCTTCAACACTGCATTACCTACATTCTCAAATTTTTCCATGATCCCACATATATTTTAAGGTGTTTAATCAAGGTTCACAAGGGGGTTACTTAATGCAGTCCATAGTCCAGAAACAAAATTCACTCCTCCGGCCATAACTAAAAATCTACACATCACCTAGCTATGAACCTTATATTTCCAGAAACTACATTCAATTATCTTTCCAACAATATATGGTAGGACATCAGGGTACATCATTTGGGGGTTCAAAATCGTGCTACAATACAGATCAAAGTTCCTGGACAAAACTCAGCAAGCTCAAACTACTTAGATCCATCATTTTTCATATTTCCATAACATAATCAACACTTAATACACTTAGATCATGGTTCATAACACTCATGGAGATATATATATATATATTAACCATAGTCATGAAAGTCACAATCTCAACATCAAAACTCAAGATCCATGCTATCCAATACATATACATCCAAGATTAGTTCTAAAACTCATGGATCTACTACCATATCTTATAAACAATACATAATCAAAAGGGTTCAATATTTTTATACCTTCTTGAGTAGCTAAAGACCTTGGGTGAGCTTTACAACAACCAAGAACACTTGGATGAGCCCTCACAAACCTTAATCCTTCAAGATCTAAAAGATAACAACCTTGGTTAACACTCCTCTAAACCTTCAACAATTTTTATCTCAAGATTCAATGGATGAAATGCTATGAAATTGATACCATACCTCTATTATAATGCAAGGAAGCCCTAGGATTTTTGCTTGAGGTTGTAGGTGAGGAAAAGATGGAGAGAAAATCTCTCTCCTCCTTCTCTTGATGGTTCGGCCGAGAGCTTCAAAAGGGGGGGGGGAGTGTTTTCTTTTTGTTTTGTTTTGAAAGGTAATAAAATGATGTGTATGATATGTATTATTGTGGGGATTAGATGTGGTTCACATGTTGCCAAGCTAGGGTCTAGGTTGTCTCCCCATGCCCTATTGTCCCCTAGGTTACAACACCCATCACACATGTCACTATTCACTTCTACTTTATGCTTTCTAGTTTCTTTTCCTAACTAGCTAGTTACATGGCACTTGCATGTAATTTCTTTCCTTATATTATTATTCTCCTACCAATGCTTGTTATTTAATCTTTACTTCGTATCGTATCTTAATTATTCTCTCGTAATAATATTTTGTCGCGTAGAGATTTCCCCTATAATTCCTTAAGTACTTATTGTGTAAATTCCTCGAATGTCCATATTTCCTCGTCATAATTCTTAATAAGTCCTTTAATACTCTAACCATTCTCAAATCCCAAGTTTTATAAATATTACTAACAATAAGACTCCTGCCTTCATAATCTCCCTTAAATCTTACATAATAAATGCAACAACACAGTTTCTCAGACAATCAATTCTATTAATCAACCGGGATGATTAGAAAGGTTCCATGATGATAATGTCACAAGATATTAAATAAAAGGAAATATTACCAAAAATTAGGGTTCTTACATTAGTCCATTTTACCATCCAATAAAATCGAAACTATTGTGAATAGATTGCCAATACAGTAGTCAAAAGTGTAAATAGTTGGGCTATGCGTATATAGGTGAAGAAATTGTTACATTGATGTCCCCTTCTTTTGCTATAAATAGCATGCATCGCTGAATGGAAAACTCGCACCGAGCAATTCTTTCTATGCTCTTAATCTTCTCTCATCTATCTCTATCTCTCTCTCTTTGTTCAAGTAGTAATATATTAGTAGTTCCTTTAATTATTATATCTAGTAATTTATAACACGCACGAAGCCTTGCCAGAACTGAGAAGGTATAATTTTATTTTAATATAAATATATGGCCGGAGCACCGCCTACTAATAACTAAAATATATATGGTCGGAGCACCGCCTACTAAAAATGGTACCATTTAATTTTGGGTAATGCTGAAATACTGTGGGAACCTTTTAATTATATTGTCATTGATATATCAATTGTTGTTATATATTAACTGACCTTTATCTGCACTATTGTTAAAATGGTACCATTCATCGAAAGATATTGTGGGAACATTTTATGATTATTATTTATCGTAAAATAATCTTTGTACATGAACTAACTTATGCAGGATTTTTCCACCTAAATATATTTATCAGTCGGAGATAACCTGTATGGCGGGTGAAAATCCATTTGTTGTTCTATACATAGACCTGTTTATAATATCAATGATAATAATGATATATACATTTATTATTGCGTATTTTTAACGCACCCGATTAACTAGGATTTATGTAATATTTATATTGACGATTTAAATTTAATAATTTATGTGTAGTATGACAAACCTTACAGGCTTATCGTTCGTTGCATTGGACATCTACGCCATAAGTGAGCACACGCAACGCTTTTAGAGAGTGTTGCACTGAAAGCATTTCGTTAGCTGTGAAATTTTGGACCTTTTGCAACATGGCTGAATTGGTGTTGCATTAGCTGTAACTTAGTGTTGCATATTACACACGGTGTTGCACATCGTGCAACACTAATAGATGGTGTTGCATTATCTATTTTTATAATTTTACCATATGCTGACGTGGCAAGTGTGGGACCCACAGCTGATGACGTGGCAAGCCCAGTGTTGACGTGGCAGGTGTGGGGCCCACCACTACTGACATGGCAGGTGTGGGGCCCACCACTGCTAATGTGGCAGGTGTGGGACCCACCAATACTGACGTGGTAGGTGGGGGCCCACCAGTGCTGACGTGGCAGTTGTAGGGCCCACCAATGCTGAAAAGAAAGAATTTATTTAGGAAAATAAAAAATTAAAATAATTTAAGAATTAAGATAGCAGTAGACATTTTAGCAAAAAATAAAAATAAAAAAGACAGCAGTAGACACGTGGTTTGCACGGTTGAAAAAAGGGCGGACAATTTCCCCCCAAATCTAAATTATTGCCATACTTTCCCTAAATTGTAAGTACTTTCCCCAAATCTAAATCTCAGACACTCTCACTCTCTCGCACATACGGTTTCAATCTAAACTCTCAACCAAATTGCATACGGTTTCATTCTTCTTTACACATAATCTTCTTTACACATAATCTCTACCTAATTCATTATTTTTATACATTTTCTTTCTCTTTGATTTTGCAGTTGAAATTAGGGCTTTTTCAATTGGGGCTTTCAGTTAACATCTTCGTTACACATCTTCTCTATACTCACGGTTTCTCTCTAGGTAAAATCTTTAATTATCTTGGATTTAGTTATAATTATTGCATGTGATTAAATCTAGGGTTTTATATATGTACTTGTATTTGTGTTTTATGTGCTTGATATTTGTTGAGTGTTAGAGTGTGAGAGAGACAGAGAGACAAAGATGGAGAGAGAGACAACAAGAAGATTGAGAGATGGGGAGAGAGAGACAGAGAGAGGGAGAATATTGAGAGAGAGAGAGAGAGAGAAAGAGAAAGTTGGGAGGAGAGAGATACAGAGAGATGGGGGAAAGAGAGAGGGACAAAGAGATGGAGAGAGAGAGAGATAGAAGGATTGGGGGAGAGGGAGAGAGACAAAGAGATGTGGGGAGAAAGAGAGATGTAGACAGATACAGAGAGAGATGGGGGAAAGAGAGATAAAGAGAGAGATAGAGTGAGATAATGAGAGAGACAAACGGAGAGAGTAATGTAATGTATTTGTGTTTTCATGTCTTTTTTTTCATTGTTTCATCCCTGTTTTGTCAATGTACTAGCAACTATACATAAAGATTATGTGTTTGTGAAATTCAGAACAACTGATGAATTTTAATTTGATTGTGAAACTATACATAAAGTTTGTGACTAAAGAATATTTGTTTATTAACCACTCGTATTATATTAACTATTGCATAAATTTATTACTGCGTTATATATCCTAAAAGCATATGGTACTTATTATAGAGAGAGTACTCTAATGTATGTGTGTATTCATGTCTCTTTTGATTAACATTCAGGCTCTTCTAAAATCTCATGTTGGAATATACGTTAGCTGTTATTTACGTACTTCTGTAGATTATATGGTTTATGTAACACCTCCAGATTCGGGGTCCGGGATCCGGTCGTTACGGTCTCCAATTCTGTCCACAATACTTGAACTTACTTCAACATACAATAAATTACGTCTTTGACCCAACACAACAATATAAAACACAACCGTTATAGTCCCAGAGATGAAATCAGAGTAACAACCAAATTTTATTAAACACATTATGAGTTCTTACAACCCAAAAGAGTTACAATATGAATACATACTCTTTGCCATCCATTTGCATAAGTCATACTAGACCATATACTTGGTACTGAAAGAATGAATCTATCCTACCAATAGCTTCTTCTTCAACTCTGGTAGTCTCATCGTCCTCGCCCGCGTCGAGTGCGCCTTGTGTGAGTCATCTGGTCTAGCTGTTGTTGTGATATAATAATAAAGCAAGGGTGAGCAATAGCCCACCAACAATAATATTTAACTGAACAATAATATATAACAGTTCAAAGGTATCTTTCAAACCATATGCCATGCATTTACGGAAATGATGCCAGTATAATATGAACGATGAAGTTACAAGGTAACTCAAAATGTAAATATATGTGGGAATATCTGCTATGTCGAAAATAAGCAGGATATTATCATTTATCATATAAAGAGGAACTTGCAAGAAAAATATTGCAATTTCATTTATTAACATTTTTCGAAGTCCTACAACCTGAAAGAAGTCTCTTCGATACATGTTGCGGAAGGCACCGTCAACCTGAAAGAAGTCTCTTCGATACGTGTTGCAGGGAATTCCCAATTTGGGAGATGAACCAATACTGGAGTTATCACGCGCCAGCTGTCCCACTCCCTGATGATCAGTCGGGGATGGTACAGCCCAATATAGTTTACTACCGGTAGAAGGAAGAACTGACGGCTCCACTTGTCGATTGCCTTTAATAGTAACTCCCTGGCCAATGGTTAGGCCTTGTGATGGACCGCGCGACTCGGCCTCTTACACACGACTCCTAGTTCGAATAAATCCATAGCATTAAAACGTAGAGTTTGTCCTCCCTTCCCCAAGTGAAATACTTGTTGATAAGACTCCACAAAGTAGTCGTATCTAGTTGGAAAGGAAAACTCACCAACATTTCCCAAGCTTTTGCTTGTTAATGGATATCAACTTGTTCCAACAATCTTACCCCTTGAATGATTAGAAGGTACACACAAACTTAATGAATCCATAGCAACCAAGTTGCGAGTGAAAAGGATAAATTATGACCGGGAAGTCAACAAGATAAATAACCTTGCTCAAGTAGGTTCCCCTATAATATGGAAGTTTGAGCGAGCATTTAAATCCTTTTAAGCTAGATTTAAATGAAAAATAAAAGAGTTGGGAACCTTTCCTTGATAAAATAGTCGTAACAAGACTCCGAAATATTTTACATAATATCTGGAGGTGAAAGATAATCACCGAATAATATAAATCATTTTAAAAAGAATTTAAAAGAATTAAATAGATATTCCGAGAATATTTATTTACTCAATAATAATTACGGAATATTATTAACTCATAATATTGCTCGTAAGTAATCCTCGAATGAATATATGGAATTATTTACTAAATAAATCCCTCCTTAAATGAATATTCGAAATAATATTCATTAAATAATTAAACTCCAATAAATATTTAAATTAATATTCAATAAATAAGTCAAACCTTAAATGAATATTTGAAAATAATATTCATTTAATAAATAATCTTCTAAATGAATATCCAAATAATATTCATTTAGTAATCAAAACTTTAAAGGAATAATCGAAATAATATTCCTTAAGTAAATAGAACTTCCAATGAATATTTTAAAATAATATTCATCAAGTACATAAAATCTTAAATGAATATTCGAAAGTAATATTCATTTAATAAATAACATTCTAATGAATATTAAAATAATATTCATTAAATAATCAACTCTAAATGAATATTCGAAACTAACATTCATTTAATATCTCTCGACTGAGATAATACTCGAATAACATTCCTCGAAATATTTCCAAGTAATTGATACTTTATGGAAATATAAATAACATTTAATAATAAAATTCCTCAGATAAATAATAATCTGTCGTTGGAATCCCTCCGGGTTTCCACGACTATCTATATCTCAAAATACCGACTCCCGGTATATATTAAAGAATGAATATCATACGCCCTTCGCTAAGGGTCTTATCAAAACAATCCGGCTTATAACTGATAATTCGTATCTAGTCTATAAGCCAATATCAATTCAGGGAACAGGTATCATAATATAATTTGACAATAGGCATGCATGCTATGGCATATGTATCAGAAACAACAGATATACATATTATCACAACAACAGTTCCAAGGAATTGGAAACTTGCCTGGTACTCAGGTGTGGGTGGAGATAGCGTGTCCTTGATCTACTCGATGATCTATAAAGAATCAGAACATTCGAGATTAACCACTTAACACCTTTTAAAAGTCTAAGTATAAACTTCACTTAAGTCGAAACACGTTTTCGAATTATCTCGTTATACATCTTTTAGTGTAACTCTTTTTATCACCGATATGATCCGACATTCGTTCATTATTAAGACATGTCATCATACCCACACTCGGTATATACTTAAGTCGTATAAGTTCTAAAGTCGATCGATTATGAACCGAGATTATACCTCGAGTTTTATCGTTCGTTTTCTAAGTTATAACCAAAGTTATATTTAAGGGGTTCGTTCGCGTTTAACCTTGATTCGAACATTTTTATAAAATCGGAAAACGATCCGTTTGACATGTGGTTTTCTTTCATACCTTCCTTATGACCCTTAGTATTTATAATTTACCAAGATTCTCCATTGAGTAACATGCTTTACGAGGGTTCAATTGAAGTTACGAACTTTTACTTACGGTTCCGAACCAATTTTAGTAATTTGACCATAACTCCTAAACCGTAAGTCGGAATGTCTCGATTCTCATGCCAAAACGATCTATGGCTAGAGATCTACAAGGACCAGTCATAATATTATCAAGGTCAGGAACCTACATTAACTGCCATGCTTGGTTTCTATGTGTTAACAAAAATTCGGCATTACGACGGCTATAAATCGAATATTTCCAAATTCCAAACTTTCCAATAATCATAGTTTCCACTCCAAACAACATATACATGTTATTTAACCATGCTCTAAGGTTTCAAGAGTGTTATACCTTCCTTGGGCTGTGTATGCACTTACTAAGCCTTGAATAATCCTTGTACAACCTTAACCAAGCTTAGATCATCCAAGAAATCAAGAAAAACAAAGTTAGTTTCTTGAAAGTTACTATTCACCCTAAACTTGTAAAAATCATAGAAAATTGAAAAATAAGAGTTTGGCTCTCAAAATTTTACCACATCTTGGCCTCTTTATAAGATTTGTTTTGAGTCCTATTTCATAAAATTTGAAGCTTCCTAGCTATGGTTTTGAGCCGCCTTTTTCCGCTGGACAGAAACTGTCAAGAACGGGGCAGTTTGGTTTCTTCAACTTGGGGAGGAGATTTGACTAGGCTATACACATTAGATTGCAATGAAATTTTGAGCGATTATTTCCCATGGAGTGGAGAGGCTGTGGTCAAAATTTGGTGATTTTATCATGGATAGAAATGGAGATATGAATTTTCTTCTTTGAGGGTGTTCTGCTGGGCAGTTTGAACAAAATGGAGAGAATGGAGTTTTTGATCTTTGATTGCTTGGTTCTCTTGCATAATACACCTCATCTTGATAATATCTAGCTAAAGTAGCTTTATTAAAGGTGGTGTGGTCATGCATGATGCAATCCAAGAGACATGTGTTGATATTTAGTGGTAGGATGGTGTAATCTTGCTAAGTACTTTGTTTAACTTGCTAAGTATACTAGTTGCTCATTTAACTACTTAGTTACTTGATCTTATCCTTTTGCACATGCATGTATCTTGATTCCTTGCTTGTTTCTTTGTCCGGTTATTGCTCAATTCATTGATCGTTCGGAGAAATATCTCGAAAATTTCTAGTTAAGGTTTTACCAGAAACCGTCTTAATATTTACACCATCATTTTCAATTCTCTTTAATATTTCTTGAACCTATATTCCTTAAATCCCTTCAATAATTCTTTAAGTCTTTCAGTGTCCAGGGAAATCTCGGGGAAAATAAAAGTGCTATTTTTCAGAATCCGACAGCTTTTTCATACACTCTTTTTCCCCCTAGATCACTAATACGAACTCAGAATTTCGGTCCGGATACTTATATATCGCGTCGTCTAATAATATTCCTATGTCCACCCAAAATCACTATTCATCCATTTTTCTTTACTCATCCCTTTAGGGTTGTACAATTGTCCCTGATCTCTTTCGATCGTTCCTTAACCTTTTTACGGGCCCACTGGACCAATAACAGATATCGATTTGGATGACATAAGAACAATCTTCTCCTTTAGAATTACCAAATCTCAATTCCCTAGGAGATAGATAATTCTTATCTAAAGTATCACCCAATAGTATTCTTCATGGCATATAAACATTTGAATCCAAATCTATTCCTTTCATTCATTATCTCAATTGTTACATCGTAGTCCTAATCACTATTCACCAATACCTCAGTACATAATGAAAAGTTTTTATTATATCCAAAATTTGGGGTTCTTACAGTTTATATATTCTTGTTAATCCTAAGTCATTGTACCATTTGCTTTTATTGTAGGTTTGCGATAATTTTAGGACTTTGATTTTTTCCCTGGTATTTTTCAGTGATGACTACTCTGTTTCATCAGGTAAGCCATCCAACCTTTTTTTTTTGTAGTTCCAACTATGTGGTTATTTGTGTAACTGACTTTAGAGATGATGCATGTATTTTTAATGACTACTTTAAATTCAATATTTATGATCTGCTGGTTAGAATTATATTGTCTTTGCCTGATATAAATGGTTGTTTAAACTTATATAGGAATTCATGTGATTGATTATATATGAGCTCAATCAATAGCTGATTTATATATTTGAATTAAATGGTTTGGTATATGTTAGTGAAAGCATTTAATGTAATGAATGGGACTTTCTTAATTGGTCTATTTAAATGAAAGTGACTTTTTCATATGGCATATTATAATATAATTAAACCTTACAGGCTAGACCTTGGTGATTTGTTGAAACTATTAGCCACGTATACAAGTTTAGTTTTACTAGGCAGTGGATATATTGTTGTAATGGATGATGAGAGTAATATTTGGATAGGACTTCCCAGATATAGTGTAGAATATGGGGAGGGGGTAAAAGATTTTTTTGAAAAATGCATTCGCCGTTTCTTGTATAGGCAATGAAATGAAGTGCCCTTGCAAAAACTGTATGGATCGTAATTGGCATACCAAAGATGTCATCTATAATCATCTGGTTTGCAGTGGTCCATCGCCGTTACGTGTCAAATGGATTTACGATGTTTCACGAACGCAATTAGAAAATAGTAATGACTTCATACTATAAAATGACTTCATCGCAATTAGAATTTTGTTCTAGTAAATTATATTCCCATACCTTTGATATATAGGAGTTAAATTTTCTGCATAACTTTTGTAAAATGTCATTGATATTTTTGATTAATGACATGTTTGATGTGTTATCCCATACCTGACAGAAAAAGACTGACCCCAAGCATGCGGATCCGTGTGATGCTAAAATCTATTCGGACTCTCGTAAGCGACAGGAAGGTCGAACGTACAAGACAAATAGAAATAAAGGATAAAATTGTAAGTGTATTTTGTCGTATATCATATAGATGCAGTCTATAATACTGCTTTATTAATTCCAAATATTGAATTAACCATTTCTTGCAGACCAAAATTCAGCAGTTAATGGAAGATGGAAAGGAGGCTGAAGCAAATGTAGTCGCTTCTAATGGCAAGACCCATGCACGAAACTGGCTGGCGGGAAGGCCACCAGCCAGTAAAAAGACTTGTACCAGATCGACTACTCCTGCTTCTACAGAAGACTCTGTTCAGGAGTTGACAACAAAGATACATAATCTTGAAGGTGAATTAGAAGCCAGGGTGAACAAAAAAGTGCAAGAGAACATGGCATGGATGCTGAAAAAGTTGGGTGAAGATAATCCAGGTCTGAAATTGAATATTGGAGAGTATTGTGCCACGATTTCTAGTGATCAAGACGACAACGGTACTCCAATGACTCAAGCTGGCACAACTTAGGGATTTTCTTCTGTAGCTATTAGTAGTGGTATAACTTGGTTATTTCGTACTTTTGAAGTTTGAATTGGCTGTATATGTTTTCGAACTTATTGTTTTCGTACTCTGTTGGTAAGATTATGTAAAACTGTTAAGTACTTGTGTTGGCTGCATCAATACCTTGTGGTTGGTTTTTGGACATTTAGTTGTCTTGGTCTGGACAGGTTGGTATTATGTGTAAACAAAGCAGCCATTTCAAATTTTTATAAAAAACCGTTGCATTTGATCCTATTTGATGTTGCAGTATCATAGATTTAATGTTGCTATAAAAATAAATGATGTTGCATTTAAAAAGAATGGTGTTGCTTAAAAAAAATGTTAATGTTGCAATAGACTCAACTAGTGTTGCATTAGATAGTTGTCCCCACTGCTGACGTGGCACAATGTGGACCCCACTGCTGACGTGGCACAATGTGGGCCCCACTGCTGATGTGGCATCTTGTAGGACCCACCGTTGATGTGGCACCATGGTGGGTCCAATGCTGACGTGGAACCAGTGTGGGCCCCACTGCTAACGTGGCACCATGGTGAAGCCAGAAATCTTATGCAACACCTTTTGGTGTTTCCTTTATATGATTTTGGTGTTGCATAAGGCCACTTATGCAATACTTTCGTGGCATTGCAATAGCTTGGAAAAGTGTTGCATTAGGGGTCTTACGCAATGCTGGTATTGGCAACGCCGGTATTGGCAACGCCCCCCTGGTGTTGCGTAAGGCCTTACGCAACGCTTTTCAGGCCTTATGCATCAATCCTCCTTGTTGCTCATGTAACTACTTAGTTACTTGATCTTATCCTTTTGCACATGCATGTATCTTGATTCCTTGCTTGTTTCTTTGTCCGGTTATTGCTCAATTCATTGATCGTTCGGAGAAATATCTCGAAAATTTCTAGTTAGGGTTTTACCGAAAACCGTCTTAATATTTACACCATCATTTTCAATTCTCTTTAATAATTCTTGAACCTATATTCCTTAAATCCCTTCAATAATTCTTTAAGTCTTTCAGTGTCCAGGGAAATCTCGGGGAAAATAAAAGTGCTATTTTTCAGAATCCGACAACTTTTTCATACACTTTTTTCCCCCTAGATCACTAATACGAACTCAGAATTTCGTTCCGGATACTTATATATCGCGTCGTCTAATAATATTCCTATGTCCATCCAAAATCACTATTAATCCATTTTTCTTTACTCATCCTCTTTCCCTGATCACTTTCGATCGTTCCTTAACCTTTTTACGGGCCTACTGGACCAATAACAGATATCGATTTAGATGACATAAGAACAATCTTCTCCTTTAGAATTATCAAATCTCAATTCCCTAAGAGATAGATAATTCTTATCTAAAGTGTCAACCAATAGTATTCTTCATGGCATATAAACATTTGAATCCAAATCTATTCCTTTCATTCATTATCTCAATTGTTACATCGTAGTCCTAATCACTATTCACCAATACCTCAGTACATAATAAAAAGTTTTAATTATATCCAAAATTTGGGGTTCTTACAGTTTATATATTCTTGTTAATCCTAAGTCATTGTACCATTTGCTTTTATTGTAGGTTTGCGATAATTTTAGGACTTTGATTTTTTCCCTGGTACTTTTCAGTGATGACTACTCTGTTTCATCAGGTAAGCCATCCAACCTTTTTTTTTGTAGTTCCAACTATGTGGTTATTTGTGTAACTGACTTTAGAGATGATGCATGTATTTTTAATGACTACTTTAAATTCAATATTTATGATCTGCTGGTTAGAATTATATTGTCTTTGCCTGATATAAATGGTTGTTTAAACTTATATAGGAATTCATGTGATTGATTATATATGAGCTCAATCAATAGCTGATTTATATATTTGAATTAAATGGTTTGGTATATGTTAGTGAAAGCATTTAATGTAATGAATGGGACTTTCTTAATTGGTCTATTTAAATGAAAGTGACTTTTTCATATGGCATATTATAATATAATTAAACCTTACAGGCTAGACCTTGGTGATTTGTTGAAACTATTAGCCACGTATACAAGTTTAGTTTTACTAGGCAGTGGATATATTGTTGTAATGGATGATGAGAGTAATATTTGGATAGGACTTCCCAGATATAGTGTAGAATATGGGGAGGGGGTAAAAGATTTTTTTGAAAAATGCATTCGCCGTTTCTTGTATAGGCAATGAAATGAAGTGCCCTTGCAAAAACTGTATGGATCGTAATTGGCATACCAAAGATGTCATCTATAATCATCTGGTTTGCAGTGGTCCATCGCCGTTACGTGTCAAATGGATTTACGATGTTTCACGAACGCAATTAGAAAATAGGAATGACTTCATAGTATAAAATGACTTCATCGCAATTAGAATTTTGTTCTAGTAAATTATATTCCCATACCTTTAATATATAGGAGTTAAATTTTCTGCATAACTTTTGTAAAATGTCATTGATATTTTTGATTAATGACATGTTTGATGTGTTATCCCATACCTGACAGAAAAAGACTGACCCCAAGCATGCGGATCCGTGTGATGCTAAAATCTATTCGGACTCTCGTAAGCGACAGGAAGGTCGAACGTACAAGACAAATAGAAATAAAGGATAAAATTGTAAGTGTATTTTGTCGTATATCGTATAGATGCAGTCTATAATACTGCTTTATTAATTCCAAATATTGAATTAACCATTTCTTGCAGACCAAAATTCAGCAGTTAATGGAAGATGGAAAGGAGGCTGAAGCAAATGTAGTCGCTTCTAATGGCAAGACCCATGCACGAAACTGGCTGGCGGGAAGGCCACCAGCCAGTAAAAAAGACTTGTACCAGATCGACTACTCCTGCTTCTACAGAAGACTCTGTTCAGGAGTTGACAACAAAGATACATAATCTTGAAGGTGAATTAGAAGCCAGGGTGAACAAAAAAGTGCAACGATTTCTAGTGATCAAGACGACAACGGTACTCCAATGACTCAAGCAGGCACAACTTAGGGATTTTCTTCTGTAGCTATTAGTGGTGGTATAACTTGGTTATTTCGTACTTTTGAAGTATGAATGGCTGTATATGTTTTCGAACTTATTGTTTTCGTACTCTGTTGGTAAGATTATGTAAATCTGTTAAGTACTTTTGTTGGCTGCATCAATACCTTGTGGTTGGTTTTTGGACATTTAGTTGTCCTGGTTTGGACAGGTTGGTATTATGTGTAAACAAAGCAGCCATTTCAAATTTTTATAAAAAAAACCGTTGCATTTGATCCTATTTGATGTTGCAGTATCATAGATTTAATTTTACAATAAAAATAAATGATGTTGAATTTAAAAAGAATGGTGTTGCTTAAAAAAATGTTAGTGTTGCAATAGACTCAACTAGTGTTGCATTAGATAATGGTCCCCACTGCTGACGTGGCACAATGTGGACCCCACTGCTGACGTGGCACAATGTGGGCCCCACTGCTGATGTGGCATCTTGTAGGACCCACCGTTGATGTGGCACCATGGTGGGTCCAATGCTGACGTGGAACCATTGTGGGCCCCACTGCTAACGTGGCACCATGGTGAAGCCAGAAATCTTATGCAACACCTTTTGGTATTGCCTTTATGTGCTTTTGGTGTTGGATAAGGCCACTTATGCAATACTTTCGTGGCATTGCAATAGCTTGGAAAAGTGTTACATTAGGGGTCTTACGCAACGCTGGTATTGGCAACGCCCCCTGGTGTTGCGTAAGGCCTTACGCAACGCTTTTCAGGCCTTATGCATCAATCTTCTATCAACTCTCCTTGTTGCTGAACAGAATAATGAATTGGTGATTAAGAATCATCAATCATGTCCCACGGGATCTGCCCCTTTACCTGAAGTAAATAACATGTCATTCCAGCATAATGTACGCGGAAAAGGGCATAGAGGTGGACGAGGCCAAGGTTGATACCGTGGACGAGGTCGAGGTCACGGGCACTTTCGTCTTTATAACAGCTCTGGTCACCGGAAGTGGCAATCTGAATAGTGCCAAAGAAAGGCACCATAGGGAGGGAAAATGGATAATACATGCCATAAGTGTGGAATGGAAGGACACTAGGCACGTAATTGTCATACCCAAAACATCTTATTGATCTATACCAATCATCTCAGAAGTCAAAAGGAAAAAAATGATGGAAATCAATTTCTCCAACAATAACCTAGATGATTCCCCAATAGTTACAACTGGAGGAATAAGCATTAATGGTCCGAATGAACCTAACGAAACTCCCATATGGGAAGCTGAAGATTAGGTTCATAAAATTACTATAATATTGTGTATTATCTTGTCTAACTATGTAGTGTGTTATGTTTTTCTATTGAATAAAAGTGTGTTTCTTAATTATGCACAGAATGATTTCTGAGGATATACGCATTGCTGATTGTTGCATAACTCATACGATTTTATAGAGCCGGAAATATTTTAGCCTTCTAACCGAAACCGAAGCACAAGTTGGGACCATATCTGGTGTTTCTAATATTATTGAGGGTTTTGGAAAAGCTAGATTTATCTTACCTAATGGTACACACATACGTATTCCAAATGCATTATTTTCTAGTAAGTCCACTAGAAATCTTCTTAGTTTTAAGGATATCCGACTCAATGGTTTTCACATTGAAACCACTTTCGAGGCTGGTAAAGAATATCTTCTTATCACTTCAGCTAATTCTAGCAACAAGAGAATCTTAGAAAGATTTCGCTCACTTTCCTTAGGATTATATATGATGAAAATTAGAGCCATTGAGTCACACAATGTCATTGCTTCGAAACTAGTAGATCCAAAATCATTTACACTTTGGCATGAAAGATTAGGTCACCCTGGCGTCTCTATGAATCGTCGCATTATAGAAAATTCTACTGGACATCCTCTAAAAGATATTAAAGTTCTATCAAGCAATAACCTTCCTTGTTCAGCATGTTCTTTAGGAAAATTGATTACTCGGCCATCTCCTACTAAAGTTCAGTTTGAGAGTCGAAATTTTCTTGAAAGGATCCAAGGCGACATATGTGGGCCTATCCACCCATCTTCTGGCCCATTTAGGTACTTCATGGTATTAATTGATGCCTCAACTAGATGGTCTCATGTTTGTCTTCTTTCAATTCGTAATGATGCTTTTGCAAAATTACTTGCCCAAATAATCAAATTAGGAGCTCAATTCCCAGATCATTGCATCAAGTCAATTCATTTAGATAAAGCCGGCGAGTTCACATCTACAACTTTTGTTGACTATTGCATGTCTGTAGGAATCTCAGTTGAACACCCAGTTCCTCATGTACATACACAAAATGGATTAGCCGAGTCCTTTATCAAAAGACTTCAACATATTGCAAGACCATTATTGTTGAAAGCAAAATTATCTGCATCTGTTTGGGGTCATGCAATACTTTATGCTGCCAATATTATTAGGATTAGACTAACTGCCTATAACAAACATTCTCCACTACAACTGGTACTTGGCCAAATTCCTAATATTTCTCACTTCAAAATTTTCGGATGTGCAGTATATGTGCCAATTGCTCCACCACAGAGATCGAAGATGGGAGCTCAAAGAAGAATAGGTATCTACGTTGGTTTTGATTCGACATCTATAATTAGATATCTTGAATCACTAACTGGAGATTTATTTATCGCAAGATATGCAGATTGTCATTTTGACGAGTCAGTGTTTCCTCCTTTAGGAGGATTTAAATATTCAAATAAACCTAATCCTGACATCACATGGAATGCATCGGGATTACATTTTCTAGATCCACGTACCGGTCAATGTGAAACTGAAGTTAAAAGGATTATTCATATGCAAAATATCACAAACCAAATGCCTGACACATTTAACGATTCTAAAAAAATTATAAAATCTCATATACCTGCGGTAAATACTCCAGCTAGAATAGATGTACCAATTCAAAAATCAAATACAAAAGAATTGGTTACGGAATTAAATCCATGCTTGAAGCATGGTAGACCGGTCGGTGCAAAAGATGTTGCACCACGAAAATGAAAAACAAAGAAAAATGCCCCTGAAGTGGCACATGCTCCAGAAGTAGCAAATACCCCTGAAGTGGTATTATCTCCTGAAGAGATTCCAATCCCTAAAGATGAGGGATTAAGTAATCATGAAATTTTAATAAATTATGTGCATAACATGAAATTATGGGATCGAAGTAAAGCCATAATCGATGATGTATTTATGTATTATACGACATTGGATGTCGATATAAATTCTGATCCTGAACCACAGAGTGTGGATGAATGCCGTCAAAGAAAAGACTGGCTAAAATGGAAAGACGCAATTCAAATAGAATTAAATTCATTGCGTCAAAGAGAAGTATTTGGACCTGTTGTCCAAACACCAATTGGTGTGAACCCTATTGGAAATAAATGGGTATTCGTAAGAAAATGAAATGAAAAGAATGAGATAATGAGATACGAAGCCCGACTTGTGGCTCAAGGGTTTTCTCAAAGACATGGCATTGAATATCAAGAGACATACTCGCCAAAAATGGATGGAATTACTTTTTTTCATATTAGCAATGGCATCAAATGAAAAACCGGAAACACGTCTTATGCACGTCGTTACTGCATACCTATATGGTTCACTTGATAGTGAAATTTTTATGAAAATCCCAGAAGGATTGAAAATGGTTGAGTTTAAGAAACCTCATCATATATACTCCATTAAACTTCAACGATCATTGTATGGATTAAAACAATCTGGTCGTATGTGGTATAACAGAATTAGTCATTATTTACAAAAGAATGGGTATATTAGTAATCAGATTTGTCCATGCATTTTTATCAAGAAATCACAATCTGGTTTTGTGATCATTGTTGTATATGTGGATGATTTAAATCTTGTAGGAACAGCTGCAGAGGTTGATGATGTTGTCATATATCTAAAGACGGAATTTGAAATGAAAGATCTTAGAAGGACAAAATATTGTCTTGGTATACAGGTTGAGCACTTGTCATCAGGAATTTTCCTCCATCAATCCACGTATATAGAAAAAGTTTTGAGCAGATTTTACATGAATAAATCTCATCCTTTGACCACTCTAATGGCGATTAGATCTTTAGAACCTGATAAAGATCCATTTTGACCACGAGAAGATAATGAAGACATTCTTGGTCCTGAAATTCCATATCTTGGTGCAATTGGTGCACTTATGTATCTTGGGAATAATACAAGGCCAGATAATGCATTTGCTGTGAATTTATTGGCCAGGTTTAGCTCTGCTCTGATGGATAAACATTGGAATGGGATCAAACATATATTCTGTTATCTTCGTGGAATAGTTGATTTTGGATTATTTTTTCCGAAAAGTTCGACATCTCAGTTGATTGGATATGCAGACGATGGATATTTGTCAGATCCTCATTTTGGTAAATCACAAACTGGATACAGCGATTTCCTGGAAATCCACAAAATAAACTACAGTGGCAACCTCATCAAATCACTCAGAACTAATTGCAATTCATGAAGCCAGTAGAGAATGTGTTTGTTGCGGTCTATCATCAAGAATATTCAAGAATCATGTGGATTACCGGACATCACGAGAAATCCCACTATTATGTTTGAAGATAACACTGCATGTATTGATCAACTCAAGGAAGGATATATTAAAGGAGACAGAACAAAGCACATTTCACCAAAATTCTTCTACACTCATGAGCTTCAAAAGAATGGTGAAATTGACGTACAACAAATTCGGTCATGTGACAACCTTGTAGACTTATTCACAAAATCATTACCAAATTCAACATTTAGGAAACTGCGACATAACATTGGAATGCGTCGACTCAAGGACATGTTGTAAGAAAACTTCAGCGAATGATTAGTTTCTTCCAATGGGAGATTGTACTCTTTTTCTTTCGTCAAAGTTTTTATCCCACTAGGTTTTTCTTTGACAAGGTTTTAACGAGGCAATCTGTGATCCATACTGTAATGACAATCAAAGGGGAGTGTTGTGAATTGATTGCCAATAAAGTAGTCAAAACTGTAAATAATTGGGCTAACTGTAATAGTTGGGCTATGCATATATAGGTGAAGAAATTGTTACATTGATGTCCCCTCTCTTTTGCTATAAATAGCATGTATCACTGAATGGAAAACTCGCACCGAGCAATTCTTTCTACGCTCTTAATCTTCTCTCATCTATCTCTATCTCTCTCTCTTTGTTCAAGTAGTAATATATTAGTAGTTCCTTTAATTATTATATCTAGTAATTTATAACAGAAACTACTAATTTTAAAAGTTGTAAATAAAATGAACACAATAAGCTCCCAACAATTCACCCATTCATTCTTTAAGAAAGGACGCAGTAGAAAACTTGTGTAACAGATTTATTTAATTGTGTTTAAAAAAGAGGTTGTGTGCAAGCATCTTGCAGTTCATTAGCTTGCACCGTTGCACGTTTTCTTCCTTCCACTCTTGCTGATCCCAGGGTGCTCCTACACTAGTAAAGTTTAAACTTCCAAAGACATCCGCCATGACCAGAGTGTTCTTTAACGCCATTTTCAGATAAGACTGAGGGGGTTTCACTGTGGATTGTGTATGCTTTGACATTTTGAGTTCGCTCACACTCATAGTAAAAAAAATAATTGAGTTTGCAAATCAGAAAAGGTAAAATTTATTATCCAATCGAAAATTGGTTTATATCGATTTATTTGCTAAAAATTTAGTATTTAAAGTGAGTGTTCCGAATTAATTATATATTACCTATTTAATAACTTTTGTTAATATAATTAAAAACAAGTTATGATGATCGAAATACATACAATTTGTGACATCATTAAAATTAATAGTGTTATGCCCAAATCTTGGCATAAGCCCTAAGCAGGCCTAATGGGCTAAAATAAGCGGTCCATAACTTATAATCGACCTAAAGATGAAGATTGGGTCACCAAAGTCCACCACCAGGAGCTAGTCCAATATACTATCACCAAAATATGGAAGACAGCGACCCCTAGCTACGGGTCGAGTTCCCTAGCAAAGTCCCTAGTATGGGATCGCACCTGCCTCGTCTCTATACAAGGTCCAGTGTGTCCTAACGTATTCTTATTATGAAGGCTCATAATTAAGCCCAGCGAGGTCCTAATAGTAGATATGAAGGCTCATAGCTAAGCCCAGCGAGGTCGCATGAGTAGATATAAAGGCTCATAGCTAAGCCCAGTGAGGTCACATGAGTATCTTCATACTTGGGCCTGCTTCGCATGACTAAGCCTAGTAGGGTACGCATGTGAGGCCCTCGTAATCTTCTCCATTAGCCTCGTAAGAGAGGCCTCGCGATTCTAGCATCATGTTAGCCATAGGTAACCTTTATTGGGCCGTGGGTCATAAGCAGAATTAATGGACTATTAGCATCAGCCCAAATGTGAGTGGCCTTGGGCCAGTGGACTATTAGCATCAGCCTATAGACGTCCAGTGAATTTGGGCCAAGACGAGCCCACAGAAACCCTAGCACGTCTGGATAACTTCTTCTCCAAGAACTACGTATGGCTTGATCCCTATAAATAGGGTACGTAGGCACCTTGTTATGGATGATTGATAGTTTGCAGCAAGAGCGAATAAGTAGTTTTACTCTAACATTCAACGAATCAACAAACAAGATCAGCCACAAATAATCACAAATCTCCTCTGTGTTCTTCATGTTCTTAGCAAAATATCCGTATTTTGCTCCGTGATTCCAGCAAACCTCCAAAATATTGTTATACTAATTTCTCCCTATAACATTTGGCGCTAGAAGGAGGGGAAGTCATCACATTGGGAGAAAGATGACTAAGTCGAACAAGAAGAAGAACGGAGGGCACAACAATGGGGAGACCCCTGGGTCGCACAAGATACCCAAAGGCGATCCCCCCAGGAGCGAGGACGAGGATGGGCCCGAGAATGTAGAGACACCTATCAATCACCAAGTGGCATGGAACAGCAAGGTCATGACCTTTCTCCAACGTATTGGTGAACAGGTGTCAGCCATGCAAGAAAGGATGACTAGAGTCGAGAAGCGGTATAGCTCAAAGGGCGCGAAGAGGAATGCCAGGAAGGGGCCCAAGACCTATCATGAGGAGAGTAGCAAAGGACCCACCAAGAAACTTTTGGATGAATTTGATGATGTTGTTATGGATCAAACAAACCCTAACTTTTATGAAGACCTCGAAAGGGAGAAGGATATAGAGGCTACTAAGATAAAGGAGGGGTCGCAGAATGAGGCCGCCTCATCTAAGGAGAGCTAACAAGAAGGATAAGCTATCCCAGGCTAGGAGCCAAGGTTTGGAACGACCCCCCTCTCCTCGTGAAGAGCGTGAGCGGTCACAACATCGCGATGAATGACCCCCCTCTCCTCTTAGAGAGCATGAGCGGTCACATCATCGCGACGAACGACCCCCCTCTCCTCATCGATTGCGCGAGCGGTCCCACAAGTGCAAACCTGACCCCCTGGATCATAAAAAGAAGGTTCGCAAGGAGGATCAAGAGGAGTCTAGTGCTCCTAAGAAAACCCAGTCCCACCATCACAGCACTGGAGAGGGACAGAAAAAAGTTGAAGATGAGGAGACCAAGGTGGGAGACTACAAGCTCGAAGAGCTAAAGAAGGCCATGAATAAGATGAATGTAGATAAGGGGACCCTCAACCCCATGGGTTTGGCCTTGCCTTTTACTCAAAAGATCAAGACCACTCTGCTTCCCACTATATTCTGGAGTAGTAACCAAGACATGACTTATAATGGGGACACTGACCCTGCAGAGTTTGTTATTCGATTCAACAATGATATGGATGAGTACCGGGTCTCGCTATTGGTTAGGTGCAAGTTGTTTACGGCCTTGTTGAGGGGTAGTGCCCAGTAGTGGTTCTCTAAGCTAGGGGCTCACATCGCTATAGACTCTTGGGAGCAGTTCGTGGACATGTTCATTAAGCATTTTCAGTCCTCCAAGCTCTATGCACCTCCTGTATCCACCATGGTAAACATAAAGCAGAAGGAGGGTGAGACCCTACAGGACTACTTCAAGAGGTTTAACGCCGAGGACCCTAGGGTGCGAGGAGCAAATGACGAGGCCATTAAAAATTTTCTTATTGCTGGGCTGAGAGAGGGCACCAAGTTTTGGAAGAAGTTGCAGGCACAAACACCTATCACTCTCTTTGAGTTCTAAAAGGAGGCCGAGCCTTACAAATGGGTTGAGAAATCAATGGAGGACCTCAAAAAGAATAATGAAGCTAGCAGCAATGGAAGTAAGGACAAGGGAGTGAAGAGAAGGACTCTCAAAGCCCTAGGCGAAGACAGGATCGTAGTGAGATGCCCCTTCGTGGGATGCCTATTAATGAGATGCCTCTACGTGAGATGCTGATGTGCCAAAAATAATTAATATCACAAGCGCACGATCATCGTTTTAGTATTTTAAGATTCGATCCACAGGGAATAATTTTTATTTCGCGATCCTTAATTTTTAACTTAGGCGAATTAGAACAATTTTGGATTTTGTAAAATTTGGATTTTGTAAAATTTGGATTTTTTTTATTTAATTCCTAAAACTATTTTTAAAAGAAAATTAAATTAATCAACTTAAACTAAAAGCTGGATTTTTCTTCTTTACTATTTGAAAAAATACCCGAAGAAACTTTAAACAAATTTTAAAAGAAAATCCAATTTATTCTTCTTTAATTTAACGAATTAAAATTTAAAAGAATATAAAAATTAGCCACTCTTAATTTCTAATTTATTTGAACTAAGGCAATTTGAGTTTTTGGATTTTTTTTTTATTAATTTCCTAAAAGAAAATTTAAACTATTTTTTTTAAAGATTAAATAAGTATTCTATCTCTAAACTAATTAATTAAGAATTAAAAGAGCAATACTAAATTATTCTAGAAATTCTAAAATCAAATTAAAATAGAAATTTTATTTACAAGAGTATTTTAGAAAAATTAAGCATGATGTATTTGTCAATGTGATCCTCATAATTCGATTAATCCTTATTCATGAGAATTTTACAGAAGCCACAGCCTAGAAACATAAACCATAGCTGACACTCGAGAACAAACTAGTAGAACCAAAAACGAACAAAATCAACTGACAGTGCAACCAGAACTTGGGCTCGATTTTATCCTACAAAATTTGAAATAAAACTCGGAACTCAGTACAAACTAATGAACTCGACGCAGCAGGATGGAATTCAACAAGCAACAAATGCGAAAATGGGGCACGAACAAATAGCAACTAACAGCTAATTGATATAGGAAACAGCAAATAAAATTCAAGAAACGCAGCACAATCTTGACATTCGCTCGCAAAGGAAAACAAATAGCAACGAAAACAAGACTCCAATACTCGAACAACTCGAAACCACAACTCAAAAACTGCAATCAAACCCAGTCGACTCATAAACGCAAAGAAATTCTACAACCCAATTTGGAATTAAACACTGCAAACTCGGAACCAAATCAGCTGCGCAGAAATCATCAAACCCATTACAACTAGTAAATCGGAACACTCAATAAACATAGAACAAATTTTTAATCCTAAACTCAATCACTACTGACAAACAAACAGAGCAAAATTTCAGCTAAAAACACATCAAAAACTCGCGAACTCGCAGCAACTTCGACAGTGATTTACCAAAATTAAAATAGAACAAACTGTAATACATTAACTCGCGGAAATCAAACAAATAGATACTGAACTCGATACTTGGACACCCATTTGACAACCAACATGTAAAACTTGATTATTCAGTAACAAAAACTAACAAGATGCAGCAGAGAAATCAGCGACATAGTAAAGCGATACTCAGTAAACCGAAACATCATAATTCGACAATAACTAATAAAAACGAACAAGCAGCTCAACTCAGTACAGGGGATTAACAGACACTTCGAAGAACACAAATGAACAGGGGTCTTGGTGTTTTGTGGGAAAAAGAAGAAAAGAAAGGGGATGGCTTGAGATGGGTTTGATAGAAATGAAAGCAGAAGGGGAGGGTAGTGGTTGCCGTGGGTTTTGTGGGAAAAAAAAAAGGAGAAGGGAAGGATAAGAAAATGGGAAGGAGAAGAGATGGATGATTGTGTGTATCTGCGGGGATAGAAATTGGGAGAGATTTATGTGGAGAGATGATTTGTGTATCTGGGTTTTTAATCTGTACTATAACGTAAACAAGGAACAGAAATGGCTGCAAATTAAACAAATTAATGCAGAAAAATTAATATACTAAAAATTAAAAATGCTTACAAAAATAAAAATTACAACTATTAATTTTATATTGTATTAATACTAAGGGGTTCTAAACCTAATTCTAAGTATGGGTTGTGATTTTACAAGAGAAAAAATGAGGTATTTATAGGAAATAAATTGGGATTTTTGGGTTGGTGTGGATTAATCCCCACCATCCATTCAGTTTTGCACCAAACCCCCTTCTCTTTCCTTTTCTTCTATTTTGGTCCTTCTTCTTCTTCTTTTTCTCTTCTTTGACCTTTATTTATTTATTTTGCCATTTCTTCATTTTTTCTCGAATTTCCTGAAATGTAACAAAATAATTTATTAAAATACGAATTCAAACAATAAATAGGCAATAAAAATATGCAAATTTATGCACTTATCAGATGCCTCCTTGTGAGATGCCCCTTCGTAGGATGCCTCTTAATGAGATGCCTCTACATGAGATGCTTCTTGGTGAAATACCTCTACGTCGAGGAGAGGGGAGACGCCCCCGACCCTTGGTGGCAATGAGGAGATCCATGAATACCTCAAAACACTGGGAAGAGCAAGCAACTAACAATGATATTAAGGAATCAGGGGGGTATTGCCATTACATAACACCTTTTCCAGCAAGACATTTAAAATTTGCAAGGCCAACCTCTAGCAAGGCGAGGCCGCAAACCCGACATCTTGCGATGTGAGGCCTCTCGGCCCCATAGGCGATGATCGATGAGTCCATAAGTATATACAATGCGGAACTATCTCAACTCATATGCTAAGGTCAATCTTTCACCATGCGGAACATGTGGGTTCTCTCTCAGGTATCGAATAACATTCCTATACAATTTTTCCATCACGAGTCTTGTGCAAATGTGTCGTCTTGGACTTTTAAGCAAAAATTTGTTCGACACAAGTTTCATGAGGAAAACCTTACTTGACTACGTTAAAATTATCTAAAGGCATTATACATATAATTTTCGAAAAATAGTCAACACCAACTAGTACTAGAATTTAAAGAGTGGGAAGGACAACTAAGATAAAATATCTCTATTTTTGGATTTTCAAAAATTTTCAATTTTTTTGGATTTTTCAATTTTATGTATTTACACTAAACCCCCCCCCCCCATACCTAAATCATGCATTGTCCTCAATGTATGCAAATACAAGAAAAATGAGTAAAAGAGAATGTGGAGATAATACCTGAGAAGGGATGGAAGAGATTGAAAACTTCTAAAAAAAACTACGAAAAAAAAACAACTCACACACGCACACAATGTAACTCCCCAATACCTACATTCTACTATGGGAGGTACAAAACAAATATTTACTAACCAATACCTGCTCTCGGAAAAACTATTTTTGTTATACAACCAACATATTTCAGAAACTCACCCACAAAAATAGCATAGACCACTCGAACGAGCGCAAGAATAAAACTCATATTCCTAACTTCATCCATAGACCACGAAGATGCTTCTTTTTGTTGTTTAAGCAAATTAATTACGATAAGATGTTGGTCATGAATATTATGAGTTTCGATGAAAGATGGAGCACGAGTGGAAAATAAAGAAATAGAAACGGGTGGGGGTGGCTCTTCAAAAAATGTTTTACCAACAGAGTTAGGATCACAAGAACTATCCTTATGTTGGGTTTCCCATTTGGAACAAATATTCTTCATCTCTCCAAACATCTCTTCCGAGGTCAAATCCTTAAAAGATTCGTGAAGCTCTCGATTGGTCTCATAATGCAATTGAAAATATTGTTTAAGAAGAGACTCAATCTTATGATCGTCCAAATTTGACCATGAAACAACCTCCTTAACTAGATCAGCTCCTATTGGTTGAGTATGAAGTTCTTTGGGTTTTTCGGGAAGAGGTTTGGAAGATGAAAGGAAAAGTTCACTAGAAGAAAATGATGGTTGTCTAGGTGAAGCCACAAACTCAGAATCATCGGGATTCTTCGTTTGACCTAGAGAAAGAATGATGTCAGCATTAGAATCTTCTTCGTGTGAATCACCACCGAAAGGAGTGTCAACTTGAACATTAGACCTAGGAGAAATGATATCATCGAAAGTATCGATAGGTTTTTGAGTGATAAGAAATTCAGGGTTGACCTCGGGTGGATTCGGAGTGGTTATCGTCTCACGCTCGCACATGGTGGCTAATTGATTCACTTGAAATTCTAACTTTGATAAGGTTTGAGCATTAGAGTTCAAAATTTGCCTATCAGAAGTTATGGTTCGCATGAAGTTTGCTTGAGAAACCAATAAAGCCTCGATACTCTTTTCTAAGGTGTCAAGTTTCCTACTCGAATCAGGAAATCCGGGTGGGTGGGCGGTTGTTTTTTTTTTCGTAGTTTTTTTTAAAAGTTTTCAATCTCTTCCATCCCTTCTCAGGTATTATCTCCTCATTCTCTTTTACTCATTTTTCTTGCATTTGCATACATTGAGGACAATGCATGATTTAGGTATGGGGGGGTTTAGTGTAAATACATAAAATTGAAAAATCCAAAAAAATTGAAAATTGAAAAATCAAAAAAAATTATTTGAAAATACATAATGGTTGCATCATGCATTTAATCACTTAGGGCACATCATCTAGATTTTTATTTTCTTGTTTTTAATTTTTCGTACCTTATATGTTAGTCACAGAGGCATGCCTGAATACATCTAATAACAAGCCTAAGTATGTGTAATGCTATGCATTACCTACATGACCTCTTAACTGAGGGAACCTCTAGTTGTAGAGTTTCTATTTGTTCTATACTTGTAATAGGCATCAAATTCTATTTGTGTTACTGTACTTATAAAGTCAAGAATAATGCTTGAAAGAAGTTCCAAGGTTCATGCCTCAAGCAAGGAGATAAAGACTGCCAAATAATCACAGTTGGGATTTGAAGGAATGAAGAATTTGCCTAAGTACCAATTCGAGAAGTACATTTGTCTATTCGAGAAGTCTAACATTCGAGAAGTCAGAGATTCGATATCTCAGAAGACACTATTCGATATATCTGAATACACTGTTCTATATCTCAGAGATTCGATATGTCTATTACTCTATTCGAGAACTCATGGAGTCAATAAGTCAAAGCATCATTCGAGTTCTCTAAGGGTCAACAAGTCAATGCTCTATTCGATATCTCAAGGACTAAAGAAGCTATTCGACATCTCAGGGATTCGATATGTCAAAATGCTCTATTCGATATCTCAAGGAGTCCCAGAGAAAAGAGCTATTCGAGAAGTGATTTGATATGTCAATACAACACTATTCGAGAACTTAGAGTTATCGACTAAGTCAATTCGAGTTCTCGAATTAATCACTCAGCCACTTCTCGAATACATTCTTGGAGACAAAATACTGAAGAATTGTACAAGTCTGAAACCTGCAACAAGCCAAGTCGCTTTATTTGACTATGTACTATAAAGCACATTGGAAAGCCTACAAAGAAGCTTGGAAAGATAAGACAAAGGGACAAGGAGCTAAAGAAGTGGATCTGAACAGGCTTTGCAAAGTCAAATCTGTAGCCGTTTGGACTCTTACTCAAATGAGATAGACATACTGGAAAGTACTTTGTTTTACCTGCCTTATTTGTAGTAAGTATGTGTATCCACGTCTATAAGGATACAGCCTCACTTCTTTAGCAGATAAGTTTTTTTTAGGTACATCTCAACAAATATCTCTCTAAGAAAAACGAAGCTGAGAATACTATCATTTGTATTCACAGATTGTAGCAAAATCTTTATCTAATAAGATATTAGATTAAAGTGATATTGTGTTGTGTTTGTCTTTGTCATCTGCACTTACATATCTCACACACTCAACATATATCTTGTTGCAAAGTTTCAAGAACAAAGAAAAGTTCAAGAATCCATTCACCTCTTTTACTGTATTCAATACTCAACATTATAAATTGTGGTGATTGCTGGAGGACCCAAAGGTACGTTAAATTTCTCCTTTCTTTTAGTTAAAACACGTAGTGTAAGCATCCATAATTGTTTATCGTTTTTGTATATATCTCGTTGTTTGTTGCATCAAATAAACGTAATTAAGACTTATTCACGACCTTCAGTGTCTAAGGTTCGCCTGGCTGTTAAGATTTGGTGTCTAAGTGACGAGTTTGGCCTCTTGGAAATGCCTGCTCTAATCTGGCCGAATCGGTCTGAATAATTCTTAATTTATGGATTTTTTTTGTGTGTCTTAACGGTATGTGAACAATGTCTAGTTATTTTAATTAGGGAACCTAGGTTAGATTTTTCTTTTGATTTTTCACCATTTGTTTTGTGTGTTTCATTTTCGCACTTACTTGCTATGAGGTTTTACCCTTGATCAATCTTTACCATGTCCGTAGCATTTAGGGAGCGTTATTACCAACGTTGGGATTTTGACGAGGAGTTAGCAGATAATACGATGTGGTGTGAGTCAACTAGGGAACCTAGTGTATATAACGAGTCGTGTACTTTTAGTGATTTGCATTATAGTGAAAACGATATTGCAATCGACTCTGAATTAGATGCTCTTACTAGACGACTCGAAGCCTTAGAAAACCTTAGAGGCCCTTCACACACGTCTTGGCACCCAAATTTCAACTCTCCGAGTCTCGTTTTTCAACATGTCAACGCCATGTTTCAACCAACCTCTCGAAATGACCATTTTACATCGTCTTCTAATTCTTGTTGGAGAGATTATCCCGATCTCTCATGGAACCAAGGTCATAGCTATCAAACTCTGCCTCCACATTTTCAAGAACCGAACTCTTATCCAATTCCGAGTCAAGTTCCTTATTCGAGTTCAATTCAAACAACCAATATTACCATACCCTAGAATTATGTTTTAGTAGTTCACTCCCAAATTATAGTTGTAATTTTTTTTCCTTGTAAACACTTTTTATTTGTATGCAATTTCAAGTTTCATTTTAATTCTTGCATCCCTCTTGCATTTTATTTTCCTTGTTCTTTATTTCGTTATTTTCGTAAATTCTCGGGTGGATAAAGTAGCAACGCTAACCACACGGGATTGAAAGTATCAATATGAAGAATTTGTTTTCGTAATTTTAATTCTCGTTTTAATATTAATTACGCCCCTTTAAATTTCAATTTTATTGCGGGATTTTATAACTGTTAATTGTAGATTTAATTTTTATTTCTGTTTTATATGCTAGTGTAAAAAAAATATACACACAAAATTTAATTATAATTTTCAGTATTATTTTCCTATCTCTTTGTTTGTTAATTCGAAGAAGAAGAATTTTCCTCCCCTGTTTCCCATTTTTTTCAGCCCCGGTTCTTATCCCTCTCCCACTCTCTCCTTCCTCCCCTTCTTCTTCGTTTAATTCACAGCCCCAAACCCTCTTATTTTCCCTCATCCTCTCTCGTGTCTTCCTCTCTCTCTCTCTCTCTCTCTCTCTCTCTCTCTCTCTCATTCTCTTATAATCAAACCGAAACCCCGTCCATCTATTTGTCTTCTTCACCTTCGAATTCATCTCCTCTTCTTTCTTCTTCGTCGATTAAAGCCTCCTTCCCCTGTGTTTTTGTTTTCCTTTCGTTTTGTTTCTTTGAATTTGGTTCGATTGTTTTTCAGTTCGAGTTTTTAATCCATCACCAAGTTCGATTGTTGCTTTCCTTTTTGTTCGCTGTTTTATGCTGAATTTGTTGATGAATAATCTGAGTTCAAAAACTTGATGTGCTGGAAATGATACAATTAAAATCGCAAGCGCACGATCATCGTTTTAATATTTAAGATTCGATCCACAGGGACTAAATTTATTCACGATCCTTAAACTTTAATTTAATCGAACTAGAAGAATTTGGAAAATTTTGATTTTTAAAAGAATTAATTTCTAAAAGAAAACCACTATTTAAAAGAAAATTTTATTATTATTCTATTTTTTTTAAACTAATTAATTAAAAGCTAAATTATTTAAGGATTAAAACTGGAAAAACTATTTAATTTGTAAAAGAAAATTTAAACTATTTTTAGGAAAATTTAATTAATCTATTTTAAACTAAAAAACTGAATTTTGCATTTTTACTATTTAAATTTGAAATGATTTTTATTTAAAAGAAAATTAATCTATTTTTCTATTTCTAAATTAGTTTAATTAAATATGAAGAAAAGTAAATCACTCTAAAAATTCTAAATTTTAAAAGAAAACTAAATTTATTCTAATTTTAAACCAAGAAATTAAAAATTAAAAGAACAAAAACTAATTTATTTAAGGATTCTAAATTTGAATTAAAATTAAATTTTATTCTAAGAAATTATTTATAGAATTTTTCCTTATTTAGAAAACTTGACATGAGGTGCTTGTAAACTTAATGAAAACAACTTGACTCGTTTTAAAGAAATTACATAAACTCGCAGAACAGACTCGCAGCAAAAGGATACAAACAAAACACAACTCATCAACGACAGCAGCTAAAACACTGAAGCAAAGCAAATCGGTTCGAACGACCAAACAAACAGCAATGACAAAATCAACTCGAACAATCGAATTAAACACAGTAACTCAGAGATTCTAAAAACCTATTCATAAAAACCTCAGTGAACTAACTTGATATAACAGCCACGCAAAAACACAAGGTTCAACTTGCAACCGCAGACTATGAAAGAAAAATGCAGCTACTAAGCAGAACATTATTTTAAAAAAAACAATTAACGAGCAGCCTCAGGAACTGGACAACCAAGATCAACAAGAAATTTGAACTCAACAAAAACAAAACCAAAACGCCGAACAAACTCGGTTTAAAAACAAACGAAATCGGCTCAGAATTTTTGACTCCAAAAACCAACTAAAATGCAGCGACGATTCTTCAAACTCAGCGAATACCGATTACAATACTGAAAAAAAAGTCGGAAGCACTCAGCAAAACACAACCAAGACTTAACTCAGACTTTAAAACAAACACAGCAAATACATTTAGATTAGTAAGTGTTTCCAGCAACAAACTCAACTCAATCAATCAAGCATAATTCAACAGCAAGTGTACATAACCAACGAAGACTCAGAACAAAACCAGTCAACTCGCAAACATCAATCAAGCGTAATTCGAGTCTACACAACCAACTTAGAACTCGCGAAAATTCGTTACCAAAATAATCACACAAACAGCAAAAAACGGAATTACGAACTCTACACTAAACAACACCCAGATGTTTCAACCTCTCAGCACCACTCGAACAACAAAATTCAGCATACAGTAACGATACTCGGCAGCACTCTTGAAACTCAGATTATTCATCAACAAATTCAGCATAAAACAGCGAACAAAAAGGAAAGCAACAATCGAACTTGGTGATGGATTAAAAACTCGAACTGAAAAACACTCGAACCAAATTCAAAGAAACAAAACGAAAGGAAAACAAAAACACAGGGGAAGGAGGCTTTAATCGACGAAGAAGAAAGAAGAGGAGATGAATTCGAAGGTGAAGAAGACAAATAGATGGACGGGGTTTTGGTTTGATTATGAGAGAGAGAGAGAGAGAGAGAGAGAGAGAGAGAGAGAGAGAGAGAGAGAGAGGATGAGGGAAAATTAGAGGGTTTGGGGCTGTGAATTAAACGAAGAAGAAGGGGAGGAAGGAGAGAGTGGGAGAGGAATAAGAACCGGGGCTGAGAAAAATGGGATATAGGGGAGGAAAATTCTTCTGCTTCGAATTAACAAACAAAGAGACAGGAAAATAATACTGAAAATTATAATTAAATTTTGTGTGTATATTTTTTTTTTTTTTACACTAGCATATAAAACAGAAATGAAAATTAAATCTACAATTAAAAGTTATAAAATCCCGCAATAAAATTGAAATTTAAAGGGGCGTAATTAATATTAAAACGAGAATTAAAATTACGAAAACAAATTCTTCATATTGATACTTTCAATCCCGTGTGGTTAGCGTTGCTACTTTATCCACCCGAGAATTTACGAAAATAACGAAATAAAGAACAAGGAAAATAAAATGCAAGAGGGATGCAAGAATTAAAATGAAACTTGAAATTGCATACAAATAAAAAGTGTTTACAAGGAAAAAAAATTACAACTATAATTTTGGAGTGAACTACTAAAACATAATTCTAGGGTATGGTAATATTGGTTGTTTGAATTGAACTCGAATAAGGAACTTGACTCGGAATTGGATAAGAGTTCGGTTCTTGAAAATGTGGAGGCGGAGTTTGATAGCTATGACCTTGGTTCCATGAGAGATCGGGATAATCTCTCCAACCGGAATTAGAAGGCGATGTAAAATGGTCATTTCGAGAGGTTGGTTGAAACATGGCGTTGACATGTTGAAAATCGAGACTCGGAGAGTTGAAATTTGGGTGCCAAGACGTGTGTGAAGGGCCTCTAAGGTTTTCTAAGGCTTCGAGTCGTCGTAAGAGCATCTAATTCAGAGTCGATTGCAATATCGTTTTCACTATAATGCAAATCACTAAAAGTACTATACGACTCGTTATATACACTAGGTTCCCTAGTTGACTCACACCACATCGTATTATCTGCTAACTCCTCGTCAAAATCCCAACCTTGGTAATAACGCTCCCTAAATGCTACGGACATGGTAAAGATTGATCAAGGGTAAAACCTCGTAGCAAGTAAGTGCGGAAATGAAACACACAAAATAAATGGTGAAAAATCAAAAGAAAAATCTAACCTAGGTTCCCCAATTAAAATAACTAGACATTGCTCACATACCGTTAAGACACACAAAAAAAATCCGTAAATTAAGAATTATTCAGACCGATTCGGCCAGATTAGAGCAGGCACTGCCAAGAGGCCAAACTCGTCACTTAGACACCAAATCTTAACAGCCAGACGAACCTTAGACACTGAAGGTCGTGAATAAGTCTTAATTACGTTTATTTGATGCAACAAACAACGAGATATATACAAAAACGATAAACAATTATGGATGCTTACACTACGTGTTTTAAATAAAAGAAAGGAGAAATTTAACGTACCTTTGGGTCCTCCAGCAATCACCACAATTCATAAGGTACGAAAAATTAAAAACAAGAAAGTAAAAATCTAGATGATATGCCCTAAGTAATTAAATCCATGATGCAACCATTATGTATTTACAAATAATTTTTTTTGATTTTTCAATTTTCAATTTTTTTTGTGATTTTTGATTTTTTTTATTTTTTTGTGATTTTCTAAAAATAAAAAGGATGAAAAAAGAAAAATACGGGTTACCGAAGCACGCTTCCAGAAATTCCAATTTTTTCCACGCTCCGAGAGAAGAGTCCCGAAATTTCAAACTTTCCTAAAAAAACGAAATAAAAAAATTAAGGCAAGAAATAAAACTAATCCGAAAAATTAAATATTAAGGCGCGAAAAATTAGTCCCCTGCAGCGGCGCCAAAAACTTGATGTGCCAAAAATAATTAATATCGCAAGCGCACGATCATCGTTTTAGTATTTTAAGATTCGATCCACAGGGAATAATTTTTATTTCGCGATCCTTAATTTTTAACTTAGGCGAATTAGAACAATTTTGGATTTTGTAAAATTTGGATTTTTTTATTTAATTCCTAAAACTATTTTTAAAAGAAAATTAAAGTAATCAACTTAAACTAAAAGCTGGATTTTTCATTTTTACTATTTGAAAAAATACCCGAAGAAACTTTAAACAAATTTTAAAAGAAAATCCAATTTATTCTACTTTAATTTAACGAATTAAAATTTAAAAGAATATAAAAATTAGCCACTCTTAATTTCTAATTTATTTGAACTAAGGCAATTTGAGTTTTTGGATTTTTTTATTATTAATTTCCTAAAAGAAAATTTAAACTATTTTTTTTTTAAGATTAAATAAGTATTCTATCTCTAAACTAATTAATTAAGAATTAAAGGAGCAATACTAAATTATTCTAGAAATTCTAAAATCAAATTAAAATAGAAATTTTATTTACAAGAGTATTTTAGAAAAATTAAGCATGATGTATTTGTCAATGTGATCCTCATAATTCGATTAATCCTTATTCATGAGAATTTTACAGAAGCCACAGCCTAGAAACATAAACCACAGCTGACACTCGAGAACAAACTAGTGGAACCAAAAACGAACAAAATCAACTGACAGTACAACCAGAACTTGGGCTCGATTTTATCCTACAAAATTTGAAATAAAACTCGGAACTCAACACAAACTAATGAACTCGACGCAGCAGGATGGAATTCAACAAGCAACAAATGCGAAAATGGGGCACGAACAAATAGCAACTAACAGCTAATTGATACGGGAAACAGCAAATAAAATTCAAGAAACGTAGCACAATCTTGACATTCGCTCGCAAAGGAAAACAAATAGCAACGAAAACAAGACTCCAATACTCAGACAACTCGAAACCACAACTCAAAAACTGCAATCAAACCCAGTCGACTCATAAACGCAAAGAAATTCTACAACCCAATTTGGAATTAAACACTGCAAACTCGGAACCAAATCAGCTGCGCAGAAATCATCAAACCCATTACAACTAGTAAATCGGAACACTCAATAAACATAGAACAAATTTTTAATCCTAAACTCAATCACTACTGATAAACAAACAGAGCAAAATTTCAGCTAAAAACGCATCAAAAACTCGCGAACTCGCAGCAACTTCGACAGTGATTTACCAAAACAAAAATCGAATAAGCTGTAATACATTAACTCGCGGAAATCAAACAGATAGATACTGAACTCGATACTTGGACACCTATTTGACAACCAACATGTAAAACTTGATTATTCAGTAACAAAAACTAACAAGATGCAGCAGAGAAATCAGCGACATAGTAAAGCGAGACTCAGCAAACCGAAACATCATAATTCGACAATAACTAATAAAAACGAACAAGCAGCTCAACTCAGTACAGGGGATTAACAGACACTTCGAAGAACACAAATGAACAGGGGTCTTGGTGTTTTGTGGGAAAAAGAAGAAAAGAAAGGGGATGGCTTGAGATGGGTTTGATAGAAATGAAAGCAGAAGGGGAGGGTAGTGGTTGCCGTGGGTTTTGTGGGAAAAAAAAGGAGAAGGGAAGGATAAGAAAATGGGAAGGAGAAGAGATGGATGATTGTGTGTATCTGCGGGGATAGAAATTGGGAGAGATTTATGTGGAGAGATGATTTGTGTATCTGGGTTTTTAATCTGTACTATAACGTAAACAAGGAACAGAAATGGCTGCAAATTAAACAAATTAATGCAGAAAAATTAATATACTAAAAATTAAAAATGCTTACAAAAATAAAAATTACAACTATTAATTTTATATTGTATTAATACTAAGGGGTTCTAAACCTAATTTTAAGTATGGGTTGTGATTTTACAAGAGAAAAAATGAGGTATTTATAGGAAATAAATTGGGATTTTTGGGTTGGTGTGGATTAATCCCCACCATCCATTCAGTTTTGCACCAAACCCCCTTCTCTTTCCTTTTCTTCTATTTTGGTCCTTCTTCTTCTTCTTCTTTTTCTCTTCTTTGACCTTTATTTATTTATTTTGCCATTTCTTCATTTTTTCTCGAATTTCCTGAAATGTAACAAAATAATTTATTAAAATACGAATTCAAACAATAAATAGGCAATAAAAATATGCAAATTTATGCACTTATCAGATGCCTCCTTGTGAGATGCCCCTTCGTAGGATGCCTCTTAATGAGATGCCTCTACATGAGATGCTTCTTGGTGAAATACCTCTACGTCGAGGAGAGGGGAGACGCCCCCGACCCTTGGCGACAATGAGGAGATCCTTGAATACCTCAAAACACTGGGAAGAGCAAGCAACTACCAATGATAATAAGGAATCGGGGGGTATTGCCATTACATAACACCTTTTCCAGCAAGACATTTAAAATTTGCAAGGCCAGCCTCTAGCAAGGCGAGGCCGCAAACCCGACATCTTGCGATGTGAGGCCTCTTGGCCCCATAGGCGATGATCGATAAGTCCATAAGTATATACAATGCGGAACTATCTCAACTCATATGCTAAGGTCAATCTTTCACCAATCAGGATCATTTGAAGACCCCATCAGCTATCCTAAAATTGCTTGGAAAAAACAACTTAACAGATATGGAGAGGAGTTATGGAGGAATCTATACATGCTAAAATCATGCAACATGAGTCCCATATGCGAGTAGATGCGAGGCCTATAGTAATTTGCAACATTATAAACATCAAACAAAGGAACATTTGGGCTCGCCACCTCTACTTTCTAAGCCTAAGGAGGGGGAGACCCTTATTTTGTATCAATCTGTGTCAGAGCATGCAGTAAGTGCAGTGTTAGTTCGCGAGGAGGAAAGGGTTCAATATCCTGTTTATTATATTTGTAAAAGGATGCTAGATGCTGAGACTCGCTACACCAACATGTAGAAGCTCACTTATGCCTTGGTATTAGCCTCGCGAAAGTTGAGGCCATACTTTTAGGCTCATAAAATTGAGGTTCACACAGCCTATTCCTTGAGGCTAGTGGTGTATAAGCCTGAGACCTCGAAAAGACTTCTAGCGTGGAAAGTGGAACTAGGCCAATTTTACATCGAGTACAAGCCTCGAGGTGCTTTGAAAGGACAAGCTTTAGCATATTTTATCTTGGAATTCCCTCTGCAATCTGAAGGAGATGCTGGGGCTCTCATTGCGACCCCCATGCCAGCCGAGGCCGGGGCCAGCCAACAGAATTCAGCCTCGTGATGAGAGCTCTATTTTAATGGAGCATCTAATAAGGAGAGAGCTGGAGCCGGGCTCGAGCTCGTGACACCTAAGGGTCGCAGGTTAAGAAGCGCAGTCCACTTTGCATTCGAAGCCTCAAACAATGCAGCCAAGTATGAGGCCCTAATCAATGGCATTACGCTCAAAATTACAATGAAGGTGGAGAATCTCAATGCTTATAACGATTCTATGCTGGTCACATGTCATATTGGATGTAGGTTGCAGGCTAGGGGGCCTCAAATCGAGCTCTAGCTATCTGCAATGTGTACAGAGACTTATGAAGTCATTCAAGCAGATGAAAGTGAAATTTATCAGAAGGACAAAAAATCAAGGAGCGGATGTCCTAGCAAAGTTGGGATCGTGTTGGGAGGCCACTTTACTTGAAGTTATTCCATTGAAAATCCAGACTAAGCCTAGTGTTCCTAAGGAATTTGTCATGGAGGTAGCGAGCCAGGGGCCAACATGGATGACCCCTATATGGGAGTATGTGAAGAATGGGACTCTACCCAAAGAAAAAAAGGAAGCGAGGAAGATTAGGTACCAGGCGGCTCACTATGTAATTTACGATGAAAGTCTATATCGAAGAAGGTTCAACACACCACTCTTGAGGTGTGTAGTTGGTGAGGAGTTTATATCAAATAACTATTCTGATTTTATTTTTAGAGGAGTTCAAAATAATTTTGAAGACCAGAAAAAATATTTCTCCGCTATAGCTGCCTGCACCGAAGAACTGGGGGGTAGTTGCTATGCTCAAAAATTGATATGGCCTCACAACATGTGAGGAGGAGTTCTCTCAACATATGAGGCTGCAAGGAGGCCTCGCAACATATGAGGCTGCAAGGAGGCCTCGCAACATATGAGGTTGCAAGGAGACCTCGCAATACATGAGACTACAAGGAGTCCTCTCAACTTGTGAGGAGGCCTCTCATCATAAATAACAAGGAACAGAGGAGAGCCATCTCATCATACTTTAAGAAGACATGAAGATATAGGTGAGAGCCCGAGCTCACATATCAGCTTGATAGAAGATATAATTATAACATATTATGACTGCAAGGCCCTATGGGGTCGCCTCTCAAGGTCCCTGCAGGACCACATTGCGCTTGGAAGGACCCTTTGAGGTCACCATTACTTACATATACTTGGATTCGCATTCATTGAAAGACATACAACACGTGTCATCATCTTAGCGGCTAGGAGCAGATCTCGAAACACTATAGTTGTCTGAAACCATTCAAATTAATAGGGGTCGCGATGCAATCCCAAGGCACTTGAGATAGTTAATCTTTCATCTACAGCAATCTATAGCGAGCATAGGCCTCGCATCGAAGTTTTGACAAAGCAGGTTTTGAGTCCACATCGTATTTCCAATGGCAATATGGACTCAGAGGGTAGTTGTTTTGCACAAATCTTGGCATAAGCCCTAAGCAGGCCTAATGGGATAAAATAAGCGGTCCATAACTTATAATGGACCTAAAGATGAAGATTGTGTCACCAAAGCCCACCACTAGGAGCTAGTCCAATATACTATCAGCACAATAGAAGACAGCGACCCCTAGCTATGGGTCGAGTTCGCCATCAAAGTCCATAGTATGGGATCGCACCTGCCTCGTCTGTATACAAGGTCCAGTGTGGCCTAGCGTATACTTATTATGAATGCTCATGATTAAGCCCAGCGAGGTCGTAATAGTAGATATGAAGGCTCATAGCTAAGCCCAGCGAGGTCGCATGAGTAGATATGAAGGCTCATAACTAAGCCCAGTGAGGTCGCATGAGTATCTCCATACTTGGGCCTGCATCGCATGACTAAGACTAGTGGGGTACGCATGTGAGGCCCTCGTAAGCTTCTCCATTAGCCTCGCAAGAGAGGCCTCGCGATTCTAGCATCATGTTAGCCATAGGTTACCTTTATTGGGCCATGGGTCATGAGCAGAATTAATGGACTATTAGCATCAGCCCAAAAGTTAGTGGACTTGGGCCAGTGGACTATTAGCTTTATCCCATAGACGTCTAGTGGATTTGGGCCAAGACGATCCCACAGAAACCCTAGCCCGTCTGGGTAACTTCTTCTCCAAGAACTACGTATGGCTTGATCCCTATAAATATGGTACGTAGGCACCTTGTTATGGATGATTGACAGTTGGCAGCAAGAGAGAATAAGTAGTTTTTCTCTGACATTCAACGAATCAACAAACAAGATCAGCCAGAAATAATCACAAATCTCCTCCGTGTTTTCGTGTTCTTAGCAAAATATCCGTATTTTGCTCCGCGATTCCAGCAAACCTCCAAAATATTGTTATACTAATTTCTCCCTATAACAAATAATAAAGAATGAATGATTCAAAATTGAATTTAATTTTGAGTATTCTGGGTTTGACTAAATATTGGTCTGAGTTATATAAAAATTGAGTTTTGATCGAAATTGATATGACTCGAACCGAATCAACATCTATAAACGAACTATAAACGAATAATCGGATCGAGTACTGACCCTCTCAAAAATCATGATTCATGCACAAGTGTTTTCGAAAATTTAAATAGTAAACCCACTTAGACTCTTTAGAGTAGGAAAAGAGAACGTCCAAAACAAAACTCAAAAAATAACATGTAAATTGCTGTCCTTTTGATTCTTTTTTTTTTCAGGTGTATGTATTTTATTTTCATACAATAAAATTTTATCGTCTAAATATTCGGCACAACTTAAGTGTCTTTGTCTCTTTGAATTAGATAATTAACATTTTTCATTGAAAACAACAAATTTTCGGATATTACATTCTTTTATAAGAATTTATTTATGTCTTGTTAAAAAAAACAAAACAAACATATGAACTTTGGTACATCACATCTACATCTTCACTCGTGCTTCAATTAACAATTGAAAGCACATAAAGTGACAAGTGAAACAGAAATTCCAAATTTGTGAATTCGATTCTCGCTCCATACTACTTGTCAGCTTAGAATCAAACATGTAGCGATAATTAATTAAATATAGAATAAGTTTTACAGTTTTTTTTAATGTTACATGTTCCATGCACACCATGTATCATGTAAATAACCGTAAGGGATTCATGTGCCTGAGGATGACCTAAGGGTTCTACTTGAGGTTGAAAGCTTTTCAATACAAATTTAAGGGTATTTAGGTAAATTACTGAGAAAAAATTAATATTTACAAAAATGCCCCTATGGGGCCACTTACTTTATAAGCTATTTGTGTTATAACCTCAGGAGAAATCCCTGAGGATGTCCTCAGGCCCATTTTTCTCATAACCGTAATTTATCACATTGTTCGGAAATTCACAGTTATTTTAGTCTACTGAGTAGCTGATTCAAGAACTCATTTAAGGTTATATTCAAGGGTGAAGCAGGAGGTACCACTAACAGAATATTAAAATACCGGAATTACTAGTAGCAGCTGGGAGTGAAACTTTACAATATTTGAGCAAGATTTGAGTAGCATCATGTCTGAAGCAAAAAGCATAACACAAAACTATGAGGAATTGAGTAGCAATTTCATATGAGATATATAATGTTCAGGAATCACACAAACTATTCAAAAGGCTACACCAGACAAGCAAGTTCACTCAACATAAATCAAGGGAATATTCCCTTAAGAGCTACAAATTAAATTAAATTAAATTAAATTATGCCAATGTTAGAAGTGCCATAAATTATTTGGAACTCTCATTTTGCGAAAACATATTGCTTTACTAGAATTGGATGAACTAAGAATACAATATAGTCTAAACAACATTATGCAGAAGCGCTACATTGCAACACGCACTTGCTACAATGCGACACACCGTACCATGTACATCATCGCAGATATTGACATAACATGAAGCAACACAGCGACGGGGACCCCAATAAAATGTACATATATACATTAATTAATTTTTTTTTTAATTAATGTATATATAACAGGCACCTACACCATTTATAAGTGAATCAAATGCATTTCAAAGAAAAACAAAAGAGAGATTACTAAAAACAAAATTCATTTGCTCTGTTAGCTAAAAAAAGAGGATCCGATTAACTAAAACGAGAACTGTAAACAGCTGGCAAACACATATTAATCAAGCACATATCTATACTATTATATAAATTCCGAAACATTAAAAGTTTGGTTAGTCGGTCGGTCGGTCGGTCGGTACTGTTGATTTTATTTATTTACCCTTACTTAATTACAGATAAGCTAAATAATCAATTTCCTTATTGAGTTTAAACATATTATCTTTTTTATTTTTCAAGAACTAACTAATTTCCTAAAATATAATATCCTTTTATATTTTATCTAACTAAAATTTCTACTTTATTAATCAATTACCTTTTTCAGGTTAGACATATTACCTTTTCTACTAACTAATTAATTTCTAACTAATCAATTAAGGTTAAACATATTATCTTTTCTCTTTTTCAAAAACTAAATAATTTCCTTTTTATGATAAAATATAATATCCCTTTATATTTTATCTAACTAACTAATTTCCTAAAATACAATATCCTTTTATATTTTATCTAACTAAAATTTCTCCTTTATTAATTTTCCTTTTTGAGGTTAGACATATTAACTTTTCTACTAACTAATAAATAATTACAAATAAACTAATAATCAATTTCCTTCTTGAGTTTAAACATATTATCTTTTCTATTTTTTCAAGAACTAACTAATTTCCTAAAATATAATATCCTTTTATATTTTATCTAACTAAAATTTCTACTTTATTAATCAATTTCCTTTTTCAGGTTAGACATGTTACCTTTTCTACTAACTAATCAATTTCCTTCTTAAGGTTAAACATATGATCTTTTCTCTTTTTCAAAAACTAAATAATTTCCTTTTTATCCATTGATATTTTATCTAACTAACTAATTTCCTAAAGTACAATATCCTTTTATATTTTATCTAACTAAAATTTCTCCTTTATTAATCAATTTCCTTTTTCTGGTTAGACATATTACCTTTTCTACTAACTAATAAATTTCCTTCTTGAGGTTAAACATATTATCTTTTCAATTTTTAAAAAAATTAAATAATTTTCTTTTTATAATAAAATATAATATCCCTTTATATTTTATCTAACTAAAATTTCTCCTTTATTAATTAATTTCCTTTTTCAAGTTAAACATATTACCTTTTATATTTTTAATAACTAAACAATTTTCTTTTTCAAATAAAATAGAATATCTTTCACATTTTATTTAACTAAAATATCTCTTTTTTTAAAAATAGTACGAGCAGTTTTGTTTAATAAAATAACGTAATTATATTATAATTATTATTAACTAATCAATTACCTTTTTCACCCAAAACACGTTACCTTTTCTTTTTTCTCTAATTAACATCTCTCTTTTTTCAACTATATCATGAACGGTTACCTTTTTCAACCAAAACACGGTACCTTTTTTCTTTTCTCTTAATAAAATCTCTCTCTTTTTCCAATTATATCACAGATGTTTCTATTTAATAAAATAAAATAATAATATTATAATACTAATAATTAACCGATTACCTTTTCAGCTAAAATGTATCATCTTTTCTATTTTTTCTAATTAAACTCCCTTTTTTTCTAGAAATATCACGGACAACATTAATTTCTCATTTTCTAAAAACTATGAGCAATTTTATTTAGTAAAATGACATAATTAAATTATAATTATATAAGCTAATCAATTACCTTTTTCACATAAATCATGTCATTTTTTTAATTTTCACGTTACCTTTCTATTTTCTCTAACTAAAATCTCTCTTTTTCCAATTATATCAAGGGAGGTTTTATTTAATAAAATAAACTAATAATATTTTAATATTAATAATTAACCGATTACCTTTTTCAACTAAAACGTATCATCTTTCCTATATTTTTTTAACTAAAATCCTTCTTTTAATAGATATATATATATATCACGGACAATATTAATTTCACCTTTTCTAAAAATATTTCGTGCAATTGTATTTAGTAAATAAGGTAAATAAATTATAATTGCTATAAACTAATCAATTATATTTTTCACCTATAACATGTTTCCTTTTTAATTTTCTCTAACTAAATCCTATCTTTTTCTAATCATATCACATGCATTCTATTTAATAAAAATAATAATTTTATAATTACCAATAATTAATCCATTACCTTTTTCAACTAAAACCTATCATCTTTTCTATATTTTCTAACTAAAATCCTTCCATTTCTAGAAATATCACGGATAACATTTGTATAATTATTATCAAATCATCTGATATAATAATGTAAGCCTCCAAAATTCATCTTTTAAAAAGTTAATTTAAATAAATGAAAAAATTTATATAATATTAAAATAAAAAAATCCGTGCATCGCACGGGCTTTAAGCTAGTAGTAGTAATAAATGGGAGTTCAAAAGTTTCTCCACAAGAAATTCCTAAATTTGGTATGCGAAGAAATCACATCATGTTCAGTTCAAAACTTTCTCCACAGAAAATTCTTCAGCAAAAGCTAGCACCTTCAAACAACTTCATATGTATGTCGCACCTCAGAGAATTAGCAGGATTTCAAAGCAAATTAGCAACTATACCTGCAGCATAAGTACCTCAGTGAGTAATTACCGCAATAAACACAATCGATCTATGCTCATGCAATTATATATTGCACAATATAAGGTTTAAAAGTCCTGTATGTTTCTCATTATTTGATTGCTTTTTTTAGTGTAGATGTATAACTGTGATCTCATTTGATTTGCAGGTTATGTGACTCGTGTTGTTCGAGATCAAGTACGTTTTTCAAATTTAAATTTTTATTACAACGAAATAAGGTATGCGATTCCTAAATAGAGTTGTGGGTTGTTCTTTTATTGCATCATTGTTGTTATGGTTTCAATTTGTTATTATACTACTATTAGATTTGAGTTGTGTGTAAATTGTGATACCATTATGTTTGTGCTTACTTATTTCAAAAGTTAGTAGCTAATTTTTGTAGTTTCTATGTAATAACCAGTTTTTAAATGTTTATGAAGTGTTTGATTATTGTTCTAAGAGAGATTTTACTCAGTTTTTAGTATTTAAACCTATAATGAATTATATGTTTTCATAGATTTTACATTTGCTAGAATTTGGGATTCTGAGTGTTAAAGTGTACCATTTGTAACTTGATTCAGCATTCTTATTATTACAAAATTTGATTATTCAGACTCTAACTCATTTTTAAAATATTTGCACACATTGTGCTCTATTTCATGAGAATGTGATTATGGATTTCAACCCAAATTAGAGTTAATGAGAATGTTGATATAAACCCTTTACTTATCTTTTTTGTTGAATGCTAAGATATTTTGTGTTTATAGGATTGGTTGCACCTACTATTGGCTTGACCTTCCAAGTACACAACTTGAATGTTTATAAGATGAATGTCATTTTTTTTTTTGCTTTTACAAATTTCATGTCATGTCAAATGCCCTATCTCCAAAATTATAGCAAGAATGTATTTTCAACTTTAGTTTTACATGATGAGCCCTTATGTTTTGTGTATGTTAACTATTGATAAGAAAGTGACGAGCCCTTATGTTTCAGATTCCTAGCATATTTGAGACTTTGGTAATTTTGGTTATATAAAAGATAGCACAATTTGCTCTGTAAGTACATATTCATTTTTATCTTTTCATAGGATAGTTCTCTCATTTACACAAAATTGTGTTAAATAATCAGTTTAAATAACTGGAGAATCGTACTTTGGTACGATATTTCTACTTCTAATTCTAGAATTTATCAAGTCATCCTATGATGATAATAATAGTGCCTAATGGTTAGCCTAAACAAAATTAGGTTTGATGACTAATTACTTATAAGAATGGATAGTATGGATAGTATATAAACACTCACAAAAAGTGAGTCATCCGACCTATTTATTTGCTTGAAAGTGACATTCATTGAACTGCTAAATTGGTTTGATGAATGAGAGAAAATCTCAAATATTTTTTGAAGCATGGGTTATATTTTTTGAAGCATAGGTTCATTATCCGCACGGGATCATTTGATAAAATTACAACATGCAATACAATAATTCAATATAATAGTCACAATCTGTTGGATAAGATTTAGGAGAATTTTCTATAGTTAACTACTGAAATAAAGACACATCACACACTTTCCTAAATAAAAAGATACATCATTAATGTCCATGGGGGTCCTTATAAATAAAAGGTAATAATCATATGATTTTAGAGGTTAATTTTAGGAAATTCTCCTAAAGTTAATTGTAGGAACATTTTTCTCTAAGATTTAATCTATTTAAATTATAAAGCCTAAAGGCTTTTATGCTGTTTATTAACTTGTTTGCCCATTTTTCTCTAAGATTTAATCTATTTAAATTATAAACACTAAAGGCTTTTATGCTGTTTATTAACTTTTTTGCCCTCTGATCATTTCACCGTATTTACCAAAAAATGACACTTGACCCTGTTGACTTCTACGGTTTCTACTACTATGGCACGTGTGACCGCCTTTTCTCTATGCTTAAGATACGTGCGTAGACTGATATCGAGGTTCTTACATGTACTTCATTTCAATTTGAAAAAAGAGAATTTTGAATTAACAATCAGTCTCGATGGCTTCTTCAACAATTCTCCGGTTTTCTTATTATTTCGTCTTTCAGTGGTGTGCTTTTAATTGTTTTACTCTAAGTTTTCTTGTTTCTGTTTTGTAAGTTCTCTCAGATTCCTGAGCTTCCGTAAATTACTTGGTACGGGGAATGATCTTTGATATTTGAAAACTTTAATGTTTTCTTCATCTAAATTATTCAATGTTAGAAGTAGCATAAACTGTTTGAAAATCTCATATGTCTATTCTCCTTGCAAAAATATTCTTATTTTCTATAAAACAATTCATACCAAGTACTAACATGTCCAAAATCAATAAGAACCAACCGCAACATTCTTATTTTCTACAAAACATAAGAGCTGAAAAATGTTATAAAGAAACGTCCCACTACAAAAGTATTGATCTACCCTTGCAAACCTATATAATCAGCCTATGAGCACAGACAAGAAAACCCAATTGTTAAGAGTTTAATTGGCCAAAAAATTGGATTTGAAAATAAAATAAAATAGGGGCGTCTATTCTTTGATCAAACGACAATTCAACAAGCACTTGTTGAAATGGGACAAACACTATAAATTTTTGACCCAACACAATGCATTCCAACAAGAAATTTCTAAACTGGAAAGGTCAATTGTTTTTTTTTTTTTTTTGGTCAGAAACTATGGGTCAATTGTTGTATATATTGACCGCACCAAGAAAGCAGTAGTGACTGGGAAACACAAGCAAAAGTACATTACATATATATTTTAAGTGCATTTTATCGTTGGAAATAAAACCAGAATAGTGTGCACTCTTTTTATAAATAGAGTAACAAGGTAATTCTGAGTTCACCAAAATAAATTGTGAAAAAAGTACGGTATGTCGGTATGAAGGGAACTTATGCAGCCCTCGTAGATCCAACAAGCACATTTAGAAGTAAATCAGATGCATTCCCAATAAAGAAAAGACTAATAACAACAAAAATTATTTCCTTTTTTACCTAAAATAAGATCCAATCGATTAAAACTAGAATTTTAACCATCTAAAGAACACATAGTAATTAAGCAGATGATAGGAGTAGCAAAAGATAGTGAAGTTTACACAGTGGATCATCTCCCAGACACAAGTACTTCTTAAAGAAAAGTTCCTTCATGAAATTCTCAGCAAAACCTAGCACTTCAGTTAAGTTCTTATCTATACGATGCACCTAATTAATAGGGTTGGCAGGACTTCCAAAGCAAAATCAGCAGCTACAGAAACAATGTAGGTACCTGATACAGTAATTACAGCACAAACACGATCAATCCATGCTCAAACAATAACATATTGCATGTAAGAGTATAAATTTGAAATATATCAAGTAATTATGAGAAACAAGAGAAGCCTTGGTCTTGAAACTGTTTGACACTCAAGTGATCCGCAAGAAAATTTCAACAGATCAACCAACATAGAATAGTTATACTAATACCGTGACAGCAGAATTAGAAAACATAAGAATAGTGAAAGAGAACACTGTATCTGCTTCTGCTTCCCATACGTTCTATCTAAACTTGAACATTCTGAAACATTACACCATCTAAAGTTCAAAGGTCCAACAACTTTCTCTTAGGGTCACACCAGAGAGATTTGTCCAGATTTCTGAAATAAAAACTGCAAGCAGGTCTATCTACGAAAATATTCAAAGAAGAAAATATACCACAGTATTGATTCTGCGTCAGGCAGCTTGTCCAAAAACCACAGTATTGATACTTTGATAGGGTGAAATCGCGTTAGTAACTATGCAGATTAGCATGGAACTTTACAGCAAAACATTGACCTGATATGGATGTGACACTTTATTTATCAACTACAAACTTAAGATGATATAAAAGTTGATTATAAAATAAGGAGACAAATTTGTTTTTAGTATCTATATAGAGGACAAGTAACAACAGATCTCTAGTATAATATCAAGTTAAACAAATTGATAACCATGTCCTGCATTTTACAAACTACTCCCTCTGTCCCAAAAAACTTTTCTCATTTCTCCTGTACACATTTGCCAACGCACACTTTTGATCGTTAATATCTTTAATTTCGTATTAGTATTCAATATAAAAACTTCACTGTATTAAAGTACTCATAAATACGAATCCAACAAGATCACTCATTACTATATTTGATTTTATAGATTAAACGTAAATTAGTAATTTGTCTCTTCTTATGAAGAGTACCGACATATCAAGAAGAATAATATGAGATGGAGGGAGTACTTAACAACTAGAGGTACGTGACAAAATCAGCTACATTAATAATAAGCAGAAATGGGAGGAAAGAAACATGATTTTGAAGTCAAAATCATGAAGCGACTTTCCTCCCTCGTACATCACCAAACTCTCCGTGAAGGAAGTCTCTATAGTACAAGACTCGGGTCTTAACAGCGGATCATCTTCAGCCCCGCGCATACCAAATCCAAGATATTTGTAATGCATGGTCTTCAGATCACATGCCAATATGCCTCTGATGTCAAGAAGTCCCGGCACGGCATGCGTCTCTATTAAAACTGTTCCCCTGTTTGTAATATCAAGGGGCCACCCGCCTTCCTTCATAACAACTAAATCGTTTGATGCAAGTCACAGCTTCTCGTTCAAGTTACATGGACATTATCTACTAGACAATTGTGAACTTTATCAGGCAACTAGTCCAAAATTAAACCTCATTACTGATACCTTTAACTTTAATAGGGGAAAACTGCAGTAGGTAAAATCTGCAGATTAGCATGGGACTTTTCAACAAATCATGACTTGGTCGCATTTTCTACTAGACAATTGTGAACTTTATCAGGCAACTGGTCCAAAACTAAACCTCATTACTGATACCTTTAACTTTAATAGGGGAAAACTACAGTAGGTAAATCAGCAGATTCGCACGGGACTTTTCAACAAATCATGACTTGGTCCAGACGTGACAGTCTATTTATTTACTACCAACTTAAAATCATATAAACTTGCATACTTGATTATAAACCCTTCCACATACATAGGGAGACAAATTTGTTTTTAGGATATATCGGAGAAGTAACAACAGATCTCCAGTATTCTATCAAGCCAAACAAATTTACAAACCCTGTAATGCTTTTCACGAACCACTTAACGACTACAACTCGTAACAAGTAATGTTCTTTTTAAACACAGAAAGAGCAAGGGAAATAATATTATACCCTAAAGATATGATACGAAACTCAGCTACATTGATAATTACCAGGAATTGAAGGAAAGAAACATAAAATCAAAGTCAAAGTTTCTCACAACTTGGCCATAAAATAGAGATTTACTACAATCATCCAGAATTTATTTTATTTTTTTGCTAAAGTAAAATCATCCAGATTTCTATATACTAAGTAGTGGACAGATCATTTATATGTATCAATAATCGTAAAATAAAAACATGGTCCATGTATACTGATAAGATTGAAATCTACTTACCACCAGAAGACACATGATTGATTACTTTGCAAACTTCAAAAGTGACTTTCCTCCCTCATACATAACCAAACTCTCCATGAAGGAAGTGTCTACTGAACAAGGCTCAATAGCTACCATGTGATCCTCTACACCCGCAGGCTTACCATATCCAAGATCTTTGTGATGCATGGTGTTCAGGTTAACTGATAATATTTTTGTAATATCAATACGTTCCTGAAACGGATGCACCTCTATTAGAAGTGTTCCCCCCTTTGTTATAGTGATTGGCCACCCACCTTCATTGGGTGCAGCTCTAAAACGTAACTTCCAAGAGAAGTCACCATTTTTCTGCCTCATTAACCATATAAGATAAGGACGGGTGGTCACTCCATTGTTACGCTGTATGTCAAATACACAAAGAGCGAGTGAACCCTCAAATTCCATTAGCCTAAATTTGGCAGTTTTACCTATGCAAAGGGCAACTTTTCTTGGCACCTTGAATTCCCCAAACACCTCTTTCTCAAAGTCAAACGACAAAATCCAGAGGTCTTCACTATTATTATAACGAACATCATTCAAAGTTGTGGGAAAGGTTGTCTCCAACCAGTAAAAACTACCATTGGCATAAACCCCATCAGCGGAACCGTACCTCGGAACTACAGGATCTTTAATCTTCCTCCACGTATGTTTCCTCAAACTATAAACCTCGACCTTAGAAGGACTCATCCTATCCCGAGCATAAAAAATCCTAACAACCTTATAATCATTACTCGCTTCATCAAAACCAAACCCGACAAGACTAAAAAATCTGAGCCAGTCACCAATAGCATTCTTGAAACAAGTCGAAAGAAGGGTTCGGTGAGTTTTAACACAAGGGTTCCACAAATACAAATCGCGATGACTTCTAAGCATTTCAATATCAGTTAATAACATAAGCCCATCTACTGAACCAACTAGTTTTAAGGTTTTACTCTTAGTAGTAAAGGGAAGCTTATATTTTTCGAAAACTTCCGCAGTTTCGACTGAGATTAAGGAACAATATTTGTCTTGAGAGAGGTCTGGAGGGATTATCAACACAGCATCATCATTACAATGTGAGATAGCATGCTTGATTTGAGAAGAAATGAAATTAGGGTTTGTAATAAGGGAGTACCATTTCTTGTTGACTGATGTTGACCGGATTAGGGCTTTGACCGGTAGTCGTAAGAGGATGTTGACGGCCATTTCGGTAGGAAGATCATCAAACGATGTCGTTTTGGTCCTCGACGCCATTCCTCAGAAAACTAGGGTTTAAGCTTAGAAGAGAGTGTTATGTACTCGAGTGTCTGCTGGGTAAGGTTTAAGAACTTGAATAACAAAATGTAAATTTCTTATCCGGTCTTTGTAGCACATTAGTAATTGAGCCGTTTGGATCGCTTAAAATAAGTTATTTTTTACTTTACTTTTGATATGGAGGTATTTTTAACTTAAAGGAGAAATTAAGTTATTTACTTTAAGTTGAATGAATGTGTTTGGGTAATTTTATTTACGCCATGCTCCCGAGTTTTTTAACAATTTTCACTTAAAATGAAATTTGACATAAAAAAATTTTAAATTCATAATATTTAAACTTTATAAGAATCAAACTCGATAAGTCATAAGTCAAAAATATCAAAACGGAACTTATGCCGTAAAGCACTTTTTTAACTTAAAGCCAGCTTAAAGCCCCCATTGCCAAACACCCTCATTCTTAGAAGGTGTTTTTTTTATTAGTGTGATTTTTGTGCATACAGGAGTTTTATTAATTAAAATTTGACAACTCATCTTTTATTATATATTAGAATTTATTATACATTAGAAAAAACATTTCTTATTTTAAGCAGTACTTATAAATTATGTGTCCCGGAAAGTGGACCCTGCTCCCATAATTACGAATAAATAAGTTATTTAAACTCTATTCCAAATCTATATCTATATCTTCTAAATGCCTGTTAACAAAGATTTTGGAAAATTATTATTATTGTCCTCTATCTTTTTCCTATCCTTCCTTAATTTTAAGGATATGTTTGTAATTTAAACTTAATGGATCATCCATATCTTAAAACAAATCAACCCGAAACACCCAACAAAATCACAATACTATATTAAGGAATACAATCGGGTTAAACATACAACCGGGTTAAACCCAAATTATTACATTGCTGATTAACATTCAGACAACATTTTAGATGATTGATTGATGTTAGGTCCAATATGTTTGTAGAAGGGGGGGTTGAATACAAACAGTACTGTTTAATCGAAATTTGTCCGGATAAATTTAATTTATATTTTGACAAATTTGAGCGGAATCAAATGAAACAAAATTCAAGTTGAATATAAAATTATATTAACTTGAGGGGTTTGTTACAAATACAGTACAGAAATTATATCTAGTTAATAAAAACAAATTAGAAAATTCGACATGAATTTTTCTAGATTTGTTAATAAAAATCGAGATATAGATTAGGAGTAAAAACTCGCTAATAGTACAAGAGTATCAAGTAAACAAGTTCTGTCGGATCAGATATTAAAAATAAGATGAACTTGAATTTATACAAATTTATTTCTCTTGATGTGTTGTTCTTCAATGAGAGAGAATGGAGCTGGGTTTTTTTCTGTGTTGTGTTTTATTGTTCTGGCCGCCTGTCTTGATTTAATATAGTCTTCTGCCTCTTTTCTTTTTCATTTGTACTGGCAAGACAATCGGCAAGACAATCTGCTCTTCCAAGACAATCAGTTTTGTACTGCCAAGACAATTGACAAGACAATCCAAAACCACCAAGATAATCAACTTGTACTGCCAAGACAATAGGCAATACAATAGACAAGACAATCAAGGCTTACCAAGACAATCGGTAAGACAATCAGAAATTGTCTTGTTTAATTAAAAACTCTGTTAAAATGATTGAATTTGTAAACAATATTCTGTTGTCAATCTGAAAACCAGTTGCAAGATATGGAAGTGAATAACACGCGTGGGTTGTTGCTATTTTAACTCAGGCGCGTGGTCTACACGCGCTCAGGCGCGCGTCAGACTCCAGCCGACAGGAACATGACACGTGCAGCATGTTTCTATAATTTTTTTACTTTTCAACTCAGCCTTGTCTGTTACACGACTTGTACCATTTCTTTTGTTTCTTGTCGACCACAAACAACCTGCAACTTTTTTTTTTCCTTTTCATTTGATTTTTCTTTTCTTTATCTATTGTTTTTAATTTAATTAACTTGATTATTAAATTAATCATTTAAATGAATAATGATTAATTAATTAATAAATTAATTAATTAAATCTAATAGTTTAATATATTAATTCAAAATTTAATTAACATGATAATTAATTTAATAAATAAATTAATTCGATATGAATTAATTTATTAAATTAAATCAATTACATAATTATATTAATTAAAAGAGAATTAATATAATTCTTTTGACAGCTCAAATCTTTTTCTTGAACCACTGAAAGTAATAAAGAATTACCACCGAATTTTCGTTGACGCTCGATGCACGGTTTGGTTCATGAGCGACTAACTCCAACGGCTTTTCTTTATTTTTGACTCTATGATTTGGTTCCTTTCTTTTCTTAACATACCAGTCTTGACAGCTTGAACCACTGAAGTTAATGATAAACAACTACTGTTTAATGTTGACACTCGATGTACTGTCTGGTTCATGAGTGACTAACCACAATGACTGTTCTTCATATATTGACTTTAAAATCTGGTTCCTTTTCTTTTCTCCTCTTTCTATTAATTCTTCTGTACTGTCTTTGTCACTGTCGAAATCTCTGTCACTTTAAATGAATCCACTTCTTTAACGAATACTTCACTGAGGCTTGATCAGATGTCTGAACTTCTTTCAATGTAGTAATTCTTCAAGTCTGTAGATTGACCTTGATCTTTTTCTTCTGACAGATAATACAATCTGAGATTCCTTGTGACAGTCTATATACTATTTACTATTACAATCTTGTTCAAGTTGAGTTGTATCCTCGAAATACAAATAGGCTCTATCATATGCCTTTCAATCTCCCCCTATTTGTTTTTTAGACAATGACAAGCAAATACCTAGAGGATAACTCAACTACCTCACTTAAACAAGAAAAAGATAAAACTTTTAAGAACTAAGTAAATAATACAAAAAAAAAATTCTTTGGTTTAGATTTAACAATTCCAGAATCTTCAATTGATAAAATGATAGATGATTGTTCCTCTAGCACTGAACTGATTTTCAATAGATAACTCATCTTCATTTCTGATTCTTCATATCTCTGCCAGATAATCCTTCACATCTTACATTGGTGATTATCAGCAGTTCTTGATTTACAATCACTTCCCATTTCTGACACAGCTTTTCTCACTAAAGAAAAATAGTTGTTCCTACTATATAGACAATGGTGAATCAATACCATTTCTATAACTTCTGGTGAATTTACTACTCTTCCACTTAGCCTTTATACATAGTACATTGAAAGACTAATAGAATAGTATTGTGATGTAATTCTCCTTATATCTCCACTTTCATAACAAATGAAAGTTCTTTTGCTTCTTCATCTAAGGCTCCCCCTTAGTAAATAGACTTGCTTCCACTTAGCCTTTATACATAGTACATTGAAAGACTAATAGAATAGTATTGTGATGTAATTCTCCTTATATCTCCACTTTCATAACAAATGAAAGTTCTTTTGCTTCTTCATCTAAGGCTCCCCCTTAATAAATAGACTTGCTTCTCATCCTAAGCACAGTCTCAGTCTTTACTGCTCTTTAATGCTCCCCCTTTCTAACTCACTCTTCTTTTACTTGTACCCCAATACTTCTCCCCCCTTAGTTGAGTATATCCTACTAAGGAATATATCTTTTTCAATATATCTCTCCCCCTTAGTTGAGGAATCCTCTATTCAACTAATTGACAAAGTAGTTGATACCAAATTGTTACAATTTATATCAATCGTTAGAGTACATTGAAATCAATTGATAAAGCTTTGTTAGAAAGGAAGTTTCATTTTCTTCCTTACTGTGAGTGTGTGATAGTGTTTAGTGTACCTCACAAGTGTTTCACTCTTCTCTCCACTCATTTTTGTTGAGTGTCTCACTTCTCTCTGGTTTACACTCTTGCTCACTAGTGTTTCACTCATTGCTCCAACATCCGTTAGTGTACCTGCAAGGAAAAATCACCCTAGCCCCTTCTAGAGAGGTCAGTGGTGGTGCAATGGGAGTTCGCAAATCCCAAATCCTCGTTGGACTCGTCAGACGAATCTGAGTCATAATCTACAAGTTGCTAATTTCCATTTTTAGGGTTTTCAGATTTGAATTCTGAGAAGGTAAACAGTGATCTATAAATTTAGCATTGAGATCAAGGTTCCCTTCTAATGTCTTTGAAGACATTGCCTTGTTAAACTCATCAGGTAAAATCTGAATCATAGTCTACAAGTTGCCGATCCGCACCTATGTCAGATCCGTTACCCGCAGGATCAAGAGATGTTCCCTCTGGGGAGTTAGATAATGATCTTGTTGAATTTTGCATTTGAGTCAATCCTTCTCTCGAGGTCTGTGAAGACTCTTAGTTCATTAAAGAACCTTTAACTTATAATCCTAACCGTAAAATGGTTGGATTACAGGTTTCCGTCAATTCATCCTTAGTGTGTGCAATCTCACTTGTGCATATGAAATATTTTGGTTAGTGTATAAGGTAGTGACTCTCCAACTGAATATCTCACACATCCTTGTTTGCTGCATCAAGTGCAGTTACTCCCTAGTGACCTCTAGTCTGATAGGTTACTTCCATTTAGGGGGTAAGGTAGAATGTGTTTGAGTTTGATTGTAGTCTGGGACAAAAGTTGTTGGGTTTACAACCTTATGACTAAACATGTGAGAATACAAAATTTCATGTAGATGAACCTGCATCACAGAATATGAGCAATATAGAGATAGAATGCATTTTTAACATTGAAAAGTTTTCTAAGAAAATATTGCATTTTATCTTAAGAGAAATGATATACAGTTGTGATTTCAAAAGATTTACAATGTAAGCAATCACAGCTGTAGAAAGAGATTTTGAATTTAGGGAAGATAAAGATCTTGAGCTGGTTTTACTAAACAAAAACAAGGACAAAAATTCAATTAATAAAAATAATCGAATTAATGTAAGTTAATGTTTAAACCAATACAAACAAAACTATTTTATCATGTTTTAGGTCCTGTAAGATAGATACCAACTATTAGAAATTGTTAGCACTTGATAGGTCTTGTCTTCCAATTGTTAGATCCTAAAAATCAAACATTAGTTCACATACCAATTTGATACCAACATTGGTCAATTGTTAAGTCCTTAACACGAAGATTTGCTAACAGCAATCATAAAACAAAGATTTATACTTAAACTGCAGGTTTTGTGTGTGTTAATAAGAAGAACAACAAAATAACCAAGTACAGTGACCTATTTGTTAGTTTTGCAAGTATAGTGACTAAACTGTAAAAACTATACAAACTATTTATATACACATGAAAAAGAATATACAAAAATAAGAAATAATATATATAATAATTATACAAACTAAAAACTATAAGAAAAGAAAAATTCGAATAAAATAAAATAAATAAATAAATGAATCTATACATAAGTAATAATTTACATAGCTTAAACTATAAACGGACATACAACTAAAATAAAAAAACAAACACTACAAAACATGTTAAATAAGATTAACATTTTAAAAAAAATTACAATACATGTACAAAAACATTAAATATATACAAGAGTATTTATAATATGTTAGCAAATCCATATATTTTCTGACAAAACACCTTTCTACTAGAAAATTATTTAGAGAGAAAATATGATTTAATAAACTATCATAAATATGGCAGCTATTTAAAATAATGAAATTTTCAATAAAAATAGCTTCCTTAAAAATTCTAACTAGAGAATTAGAGAAAAAAATTTTTAGAGAAAATTATTATTCTAAAATAAAGAAACATGGATTAAAACATTAGAATGATTATGACAATTCTTATAGAAAGATGACAAGATAGAATTCGAAAAGAATGTCATACCAGTTACTTGGCGCTCAAACCTTGGCACCAACTTCCACGTTTCTTGTTGTTCCAGATTCACAATTGCTTTCTCAGATTCCTTAGATTCTATACCTTGATTCTGAGAGGCCCTTTTTGTTCTTACTCCAACATCTGGATCACCAATGATCAGCTCTATTCCAAACAGACTGTCTGAGAAAGTTGGATCTTGATGAATCACCTTGTTCTTCATTGTGATGTTGTGTTTGACTAGTGAATCCTTTGTTTACTTCCCTCGAGTTGTTGCCAGAATGACTTGATGATTATTTTCCAGTGACATTGGTATCGCCAATAACAAAATTGTTTCCACCACTATCACTTGGATAATTATCATCATTAACATTTTAATATTATGACTTCAAGGCAACTCCTCGATAACAACAATTGTTAACTCCTAACAACTGTTTGTTGGTAGACAATCTTGGTTCTAAAAATAAAACTTGATTACCAAGACTGTCTTGTCTGCAATCTTAGAAATAATTTTCTAAGTCCAATACACCTTGATCCATAGTATATAACATTTATTATCAAAGTGATTAGAATCTTGCAAATAAGCATAAAAATTATTCAAAGTATTTGAACAATGGTAACTTTAGATATTACAATATCCATAGTTCTACTTAGATTATTTTTCATACCATGTATAATAATATGAGTGAATTGTAAAAGATATAACAATGATTACTTAGAGGAGTTCTAAGTAATTTCACACGTACCAATATATCTCACAATTAGTTAGTAAATAGAATTCTAACTAAATATCATTAACTGATATAAGTTAAAATTTCAATACAACTAATTGTTAGAACCATAATATTAATTATAGTGAATTTCTGAAAATGGAGCATTGATAAAATTCACTAGAATTAACATCTCACAACTAATTGAAGACCAATACAGATTAGGTCCAAATTAGTTATGTTGTTTATTTATTTTAATAAATATAAGGTACAGAGCAAATACTAAATTGAATTGCTTCAAGTCCGTAACCCATATAAATCAAAATAAATAATTAAATAATTAAATACTAAATCTCTATGAGTTAGATTTTAGCATTTAAGTATTTAAATTATCCTTAAATAATCACCACTAAAATATATTGCAATTATACACATGGCAATCATTCAACAGATAATTTTCAGTGTGAGGTCTTGATGTAAATAAGTTCACATGTCCTTTCAATATAGACAATTGAATACTTGTAAACTTATTCAAGAATTACTTAACAGATGGGATATACAAATCATATAGCATTAATAAAATCCCAAGTTCACAAACCAATCTTGAAAAATTAATTTCATCAAGTGATTCAGCAAACGTGTCTGCAAGTTGTTCTTAATTAAAGATATGCTCTCAAAAGAATTGATACCTTATGCAAGTTGCTTAGTCCTTGAGTGTTCCACAGAGTTGTTGGAGATGAAATTGATTCCTTGTGTTCTCCTGCTTTCGTACAACTCATTTGATCCGTCTCTATGTAGCAAAACATGTCAGAACTGATGTCTCTAGGGTACCATCTCCGTAGATTTGGGTCCAACTTAAGACATCTGAAAATCAAGTGTAATAACTACAAGAATAGATTCTCAAGAATCCACTTGGGACCTTGCACATTTCCATAATTGAGAATAAAATATGTGTGTAAGTGATCTATTAGCAATTGAATAAGATAATGAGCTGATGATAACAGCAAATATCTTGATACCAATTTATAGCTAGTAGACCAACATATAATATAATCAAGATATCATTGCACATATATATCATTTATGTTTGTGCCTAAAGATGTAGAGAGTTCTATAAATATGACACCAATTGTTAAAAGATACCAACTGTTAAAGATTGATACCAAATATTAAATTACAGTTAGGGTGTCATACCATGTCTTCCATGCTTGCTTGAGTGATGATACCAGTTTATACTAACCTGTAGAGATCTTCAATTATCTCACCAACCAGGAGTGCACTTGTTCACATTCCTCTAGCATCCAGATTCAGTAGGTCTAGATGTCCATTATAATCTTGAATGTGCAGCAGGTGCCTGATATCCTCAAGTCTTGTCACTGGTGCTTCTTGTCAAATATACTGTTTGATCAAATTGTAACCTAGCATCCAGTTTGGCTTTGTCCCTCATAACAATGCCTTGACATCATCCAGGTAGACTTCTGGTTATCCTAGTACCAAATACAGCCTTGTTGTTTGGTCTAGATACCAACTTCCCTTCAATCTGCCTTTTGTAATGATTGAGATCATCTTGCATTGCAATCACTCAATCTGAATCTTTCAGAGCTTTTGTAGCTTTACTAGTTTCTTCTAAAAGAAAACTAAAGAAATAATCATTAGTACTTGAAGCTCTACTAGTCTTTTACTTCCACCATTAGAAACACTAAGAACTAGGACAAAAAATTAATTGAGCCAACATTATTTGTCTTGGCATACATGTTCTCATCGTGTCTTTTGACTTTCAGTGTGGTGTTGAGTTGACTAGTTGATCCTTTAGTTGCTCCCCCTAAGCTGTTGCTGGGTTTACATGAAGATTCTCAATTTTGACATTGCTTGGTTCTGAATCATCATTACCATTGACAGCTGGGAGCTAGAGGTTATTGAACATCACTAAGACTTTCAATCACCTTCTGTTGATTAATAACAATCACCCTATAGGCTGTTGACTCCATTGAGTAACAAAGGAAATTATCCTCTTGAGCATTAGCTGATTGCTAGGATGCTCACTTTCGATTTAATATTGCAAAACAATTTCCTTCATACTTATGGGGTCTTCCTAAATTTCTTACGAATCAGGGTTTAAGATGTGATCAATCACCATCAGTGGTGTCTTGTCTTCAGATTGTCTGAACAACAACTTGTTTCTTGAGAGAAGTCATCAGTCATCATCACTAAGGTATATTTTTCATTGATGTAGAACTTATGTGTGATGCTTCTTTGACTTCTCTTTATGACATGCCTCATAATTTTATTTTACTTTAATTCCAGATGAGGCAGTCTCCTTTACTGATTCGATTTCCAGGAAAGAATCTCTTGATATGACATTCAGGTGAGAGAGCTCCTTATGTCATAGCTGAACTCTTGTCTGATGAAGCTTTAGATTTGACCTTGTTGACTTCACCTTTGATTGAGATTCCATGTCAGTTACAGATAAGTTCTCTTTCCTTAATCCTCGAACAGTAGGCTCTTCATCTTGTAAAAGATGCTTTATTACTGACAACATTCCTTAGCTATTGAATAGTGATAAGTGCATAATTTTGCATATTTTTATTACCTATTTATTGTTTGAATTCGTATTTTAATAAATTATTTTGTTATATTTCAGGAAATTCAAGAAAAAATGAAGAAATTGCAAAATAAAGAAATAAAGGTCAAGAAAGAGAAAAATGAAGAAGAAGAAGAACCAAAACAAAAGAAAAGGAAAGAGAAGGGAGTTTAGTGCAAAAGCTGAATTTTTATTTAAAAACTAAAAAGAAAAAAAATAAATAAAAATGGAGGGCTAGGATTTAATCCCACCAAACAAAAATGAATGGTGGGGATTAATCCACACCAACCACAAATCTCCTTTATTTCCTATAAATAGCCTTAATTTCTCTTGTAAAAGACCACTTAGAATTAGGAGTAGATTAGGCTTAGGATTAGTTTTAGAACATCTCTTAAATTGTAGTTGTAATTTTCTGCAGCTCTTGTAAAATATTTTAATTTTTAGTATTTATTTTCTGCATTTTTATGTTGAATTCGAAGCAATAATTATTATTTAGATTCCCCTGTTTTTGTTTTATCAGTTTCAACTTACAAGCCCAATTCCCTTCTACTCCCTTCCTTTTTTCTTTATCCCCCGTTTAAACCACCCAAACCAGGCTAGCCTTACCCATGTTCTTTCTTTTCCTTTAGTCAACAAACCCAGCTCTCTTTTAAATTGAATTGCAAGCCCAGCCTCTCCTTGTCTTTTCTTTTCCTTGAGCACATCCACAACTCTTAATCCCTACCTCCCCCTCCAACATCAATCTCTCCGTCCATCCCCTCGCCACTCCGCCTCTTCCCACAATTCACAGCCACTTCACCCACTTCCATTTATGCGTTTAGTTCTTATTTCATCACTGCCGGGTTATGTTCTCGAGTTATTGTTTGTTTTCCATTTGCTGTAATTAGATTGTTATTGAATTCTGCTGTTTGATTCGCCGTTTTAGTTGTTGAGTTTTCCTGCGAGCCTCTTTGCCGAGTTGTGATTTCTGGTCTAATTTTGTTCCGTGTTACTGATTCCAGTCGATTGTGCTGCTGTGAAGTCTTACTGCATTGTGTTCATGTTTCTGCCGATTTATGGATTTTGTTCACTAGTCGAATCGAGTAGCTGTATTCAGTTTAAATCCGTTCCTGCTGTGTCGAATTTTTCTGTTTGAGCCGTTTGTTATTACTGGTTGTTGAATTCGAGTAATGAGTTCATGTTTTAAGTTTTAGCTACTGTGTTGAGCTTGTTTATGTTGCTGCTGTTGATTGCGTTTAGAGTCCAATTTTGCTGTCAAGTTGTCGCTGAGTTCAAATTTATTTGTCGAGTTCTGTTTTCATATTTCCTGCGAGTTTCGGAGTTGAGATTGTCTGGTTTTGGTTTTATTACTTTGTCTTGTTTTTATGTTGCCGAGTTAGCTGGGTTTGCTTTGTTAAGTTTGCTTGTGCAAGTGAAATTGTTAACGCGGCTAAGTATCGAATTGTTGAGTGCTGTGTAGGCTGTGATGATTTGCCGAGTTTGAGCTTGTTGAGTCGAATTTTATGTTGTGTTTTGTTTTTTTTTGGTCTCTAAGTAAAAGAAGAAAAATAAATTAAAATAAAAAAATTGTTTTGTAAAGTCTAATTTTATTTGGAATAATTTGTAGAATAATTTTCAAATAATAGTTAGAATAATTTAGTTTTAATTCGAATTAAGGATTTTTAGAATATTTCACTTAGATTAAAATTAGAATAATTAGTTTTGAATAATTCAAATTTTCATTTAGAAATTTAATAGTTAAAATCAAAATTTCCAAAATCCAACATTGTTCTAATTCGATTAAATTAGAAATTAAGGATTTGCGAAAATATTATTCCCTGTGGATCGAATCTTAAATACTAAAACGATGATCGTGCGCTTGCGATTTTAATTGTATCATTTCCGCCACATCAAGTTTTTGGCGCCGCTGCCGGGGAACTAATTATTTTTCGCACCTTAATTTTTAATTTTTCGGATTAGTTTTCTTTCGCTTGCCTTATTTTTATTTCATTTTTTTTAGGAAAGTTTGGAATTTCGGGAATCTTTTCGCGGAGCTTGGAAAAATCGGAATTCTTGGAAGCATGCTTCGGTAACCCGTATCTCTCTCTTTTCGCCCTTTTTATTTTTAAAAAATCAAAAAAAAAATCAAAAACCACAAAAAAATTGAAAATTGAAAAATAAAAAAAAAAATATTTGTAAATACATATTTGTTGCATCATGCATTCATCACTTAGGGCACATCATCTAGATTTTTATTTTCTTGTTTTTAATTTTTCGTACCTAGTAAATTGTGGTGATCGCTGGAGGACCCAAAGGTACGTTAATTTTTTTTTTTAGATTAGGACACGTAGTGTAAGCATCCATAATTGTTTATCGTTTTTGTATATATTTTGTTGTTTGTTGCATCAAATAAACGTAATTAAGACTTATTCACGACCTTCAGTGTCTAAGGTTCGCCTGGCTGTTAAGATTTGGTGTCTAAGTGACGAGTTTGGCCTCTTGGCAATGCCTGCTCTAATCTGGCCGAATCGGTCTGAATAATTCTTAATTTACGGAATTGTTTTAGTGTGTCTTAAACGTTATGTGAGCAATGTCTAGTTATTTTATTTAGGGAACCTAGGTTAGATTTTTCTTTTGATTTTTCACCATTTATTTTGTGTGTTTCATTTTCTTACTTACTTGCTACGAGGTTTTACCCTTGATCAATCTTTACCATGTCCGTACCATTTAGGGAGCGTTATTACCAAGGTTGGGATTTTGACGAGGAGTTAGCGGATAATACGATGTGGTGTGAGTCAATTAGGGAACCTAGTGTATATAACGAGTCGTCTAGTACTTTTAGTGATTTGCATTATAGTGAACACGATATTGCAATCGACTCCGAATTAGATGCTCTTACTAGACGACTCGAAGCCTTAGAAACCCTTAGAGGCCCTTCACACACGTCTTGGCACCCAAATTTCAACTCTCCGAGTCTCGAATTTCAACATGTCAACGCCATGTTTCAACCAACCTCTCGAAATGACCATTTTACATCGTCTTCTAATTCCGGTTGGAGAGATTATCCCAATCTCTCATGGAACCAAGGTCATAGCTATCAAACTCCGCCTCCACATTTTCAAGAACCGAACTCTTATCCAATTCCGAGTCAAGTTCCTTATTCGAGTTCAATTCAAATCACCGCCCACCCACCCGGATTTCATGATTCGAGTAGGCAACTTGACACCTTAGAAAAGAGTATCGAGGCTTTATTGATTTCTCAAGCAAACTTCATGCAAACCATAACTTCTGATAGGCAAATTTTGAACTCTAATGCTCAAACCTTATCTAAGTTAGAATTTCAAGTGAATCAATTAGCCACCGTGTACGAGCGTGAGACGATAACCACTCTGAATCCACCCGAGGTCAACCCTGAATTTCTTATCACTCAAAGACCTATCGATACTTTCGATGATATCATTTCTCCTAGGTCTAATGTTCAAGTTGACACTCCTTTCGGTGGTGATTCACACGAAGAAGATTCTGATGCTGACATCATTCTTTCTCTAGGTCAAACAAAGAATCCCGATGATTCTGAGTTTGTGGCTTCACCTAGACAACCATCATCTTCTTCTAGTGAACTTTTCCTTTCATCTTCCAAACTTCTTCCCGAAAAACCCAAAGAACTTCATACTCAACCAATAGGAACTGATCTAGTTAAGGAGGTTGTTTCAAGGTCAAATTTGGACGATCATGAGTTTGAGTCTCTTCTTAAACAAGATTTTCAATTGCATTACGAGACCAATCGAGAGCTTCACGAATCTTTTAAGGATTTGACCTCGGAAGAGATGTTTGGAGAGATGATGAATATTTGTTCTAAATGGGAAACCCAACATCAGGATAGTTCTTGTGATCCTAATTCTGTTGGTAAAACATTTTTCGAAGAACCACCCCCACCCGTTTCTATTTCCTCATTTTCCACTCGTGTTCCATCTTTCATAGAAACTCGGTATATTCATGACCAACATCTCATCGTAATTAATTTGCTTAAACAACAAAAAGAAGCATCTTCGTGGTCTATGGATGAAGTTAGGAATATGAGTTTTATTCTTGTGCCTAATCGGATCGTTCGAGTGGTCTATGCTAGTTTTGTGGGTAAGTTTCTGAAATATGTTGGTTGTGTAACAAAAACTGTTTTTCCGAGAGCAGGTATTGGTTAGTAAATATTTGTTTTGTACCTCCCATAGTAGAATGTAGGTATGGGGGAGTTACATTGTGTGCGTGTGTTAGTTGTTTTCTTTCGTAGTTTTTCAACAGTTTGTCATTCTCCGTCATCCCTTATCAGGTATTTCCTCCTCTCTATTTTATTCTCGTTCATTTTGCATACATTGAGGACAATGCATGATTTAGGTATGGGGGAGGGTTTTAGTGTAAATACATAAAATTGAAAAATCCAAAAAAATTGAAAAATTTTAAAAATCCAAAAATAGAGATATTTTAGCTTAGGTGTCCTTCCCACTCTTTAAATTCTAGAACTAGTTGGTGTTGACTATTTTTCGAAAATTATATGTATAATGCCTTTAGATAATTTGAACGTAGTCAGGTAAGGTTTTTCCTCATGAAACTTGTGTCGAACAAATTTTTGCTTAAAAGACCAAGACGACACATTTGCACAAGACTTTTGATAGAAAAATTGTATAGGAATGTTATTCGATACCTGAGAGAGAACCCACATGTTAGAACAATGTCGAATCAAACCTTTGCGAAATTTGGTTCCTATAGTGTCAAAAAGAAAAAGAAAAAAAAAAGGAAAAAAAAATGAAAAAAAAAAATAAAAAAGAAAAGAAAAAGAGTCAATAAATATTTGTAGTTGTAAAGTGCTAGTGTGATTTTGTAATAATAAATTCTTAGTAGGGAAATCGGCTAGGTTGAGCTCATTAATAACCCGAGTAAGTAAGTCCGAGGGGACTTTGTGCCTAGCAACCTAAGGTCCCTTGTGATCTGGGATTGTTGACCCAAAACTCGCTAAATGGGTATTGATGCAAAAGTCTTTTGGGACCTCAACCATTGCACAGTCGGTCTAACTACTAAGAACGTGAAGCTTGGCTAGAACCTTGTTTTGATAGAGATTGGGTCAGTTCAATATTGGTTGAAAAAGAGAAAATGTTCGTATGCAGTTAATCCATCAAAGGCCTTAAATTCACTACACACCTTGGGATTTTTTGTAAATTTTTAGATTCTAATCAAGTGGATTGTGGGAACCTATAACTTGGCTATTATTAGAATGATCTTTAAGGCATATATTTTCCTACAAAATTGTTTTGTTGACACCAATGAAAGCTAGGTTGAAAGAGGAAAGTTGGATACTTGCTGACTTATCTCAAAGATTTTATGGGTATATCTTCTGTAAACCCTTAGGAGACAACACTCCTCCTGTAGAGATCGTCTATAGGTTTAACGGGTTGGTAAACCTAAAATTACCCGTGATTCCTACGACAGTGAGTATAGGTTTTTCATTCTGCATTTTTCTTTGTGTTTTACTCGAGGACGAGCAAAAGATAGGTATGGGGGCATTTGATAAGTGCATAATTTTGCATATTTTTATTACCTATTTATTGTTTGAATTCGTATTTTAATAAATTATTTTGTTATATTTCAAGAAATTCAAGAAAAAATGAAGAAATTGCAAAATAAAGAAATAAAGGTCAAGAAAGAGAAAAAAGAAGAAGAAGAAGGACCAAAACAAAAGAAAAGGAAAGAGAAGGGAGTTTAGTGCAAAAGCTGAATTTTTATTTAAAAACTAAAAAGAAAAAAAATAAATAAAAATGGAGGGCTAGGATTTAATCCCACCAAACAAAAATGAATGGTGGGGATTAATCCACACCAACCACAAATCTCCTTTATTTCCTATAAATAGCCTTAATTTCTCTTGTAAAAGACCACTTAGAATTAGGAGTAGATTAGGCTTAGGATTAGTTTTAGAACATCTCTTAAATTGTAGTTGTAATTTTCTGTAGCTCTTGTAAAATATTTTAATTTTTAGTATTTATTTTCTGCATTTTTATGTTGAATTCGAAGCAATAATTATTATTTAGATTCCCCTGTTTTTGTTTTATCAGTTTCAACTTACAAGCCCAATTCCCTTCTACTCCCTTCCTTTTTTCTTTATCCCCCGTTTAAACCACCCAAACCAGGCTAGCCTTACCCATGTTCTTTCTTTTCCTTTAGTCAACAAACCCAGCTCTCTTTTAAATTGAATTGCAAGCCCAGCCTCTCCTTGTCTTTTCTTTTCCTTGAGCACATCCACAACTCTTAATCCCTACCTCCCCCTCCAACATCAATCTCTCCGTCCATCCCCTCGCCACTCCGCCTCTTCCCACAATTCACAGCCACTTCACCCACTTCCATTTATGCGTTTAGTTCTTATTTCATCACTGCCGGGTTATGTTCTCGAGTTATTGTTTGTTTTCCATTTGCTGTAATTAGATTGTTATTGAATTCTGCTGTTTGATTCGCCGTTTTAGTTGTTGAGTTTTCCTGCGAGCCTCTTTGCCGAGTTGTGATTTCTGGTCCAATTTTGTTCCGTGTTACTGATTCCAGTCGATTGTGCTGCTGTGAAGTCTTACTGCATTGTGTTCATGTTTCTGCCGATTTATGGATTTTGTTCACTAGTCGAATCGAGTAGCTGTATTCAGTTTAAATCCGTTCCTGCTGTGTCGAATTTTTCTGTTTGAGCCGTTTGTTATTACTGGTTGTTGAATTCGAGTAATGAGTTCATGTTTTAAGTTTTAGCTACTGTGTTGAGCTTGTTTATGTTGCTGCTGTTGATTGCGTTTAGAGTCCAATTTTGCTGTCAAGTTGTCGCTGAGTTCAAATTTATTTGTCGAGTTCTGTTTTCATATTTCCTGCGAGTTTCGGAGTTGAGATTGTCTGGTTTTGGTTTTATTACTTTGTCTTGTTTTTATGTTGCCGAGTTAGCTGGGTTTGCTTTGTTAAGTTTGCTTGTGCAAGTGAAATTGTTAACGCGGCTAAGTATCGAATTGTTGAGTGCTGTGTAGGCTGTGATGATTTGCCGAGTTTGAGCTTGTTGAGTCGAATTTTATGTTGTGTTTTGTTTTTTTTTTGGTCTCTAAGTAAAAGAAGAAAAATAAATTAAAATAAAAAAATTGTTTTGTAAAGTCTAATTTTATTTGGAATAATTTGTAGAATAATTTTCAAATAATAGTTAGAATAATTTAGTTTTAATTCGAATTAAGGATTTTTAGAATATTTCACTTAGATTAAAATTAGAATAATTAGTTTTGAATAATTCAAATTTTCATTTAGAAATTTAATAGTTAAAATCAAAATTTCCAAAATCCAACATTGTTCTAATTCGATTAAATTAGAAATTAAGGATTTGCGAAAATATTATTCCCTGTGGATCGAATCTTAAATACTAAAACGATGATCGTGCGCTTGCGATTTTAATTGTATCATTTCCGCCACATCAAGTTTTTGGCGCCGCTGCCGGGGAACTAATTATTTTTCGCACCTTAATTTTTAATTTTTCGGATTAGTTTTCTTTCGCTTGCCTTATTTTTATTTCATTTTTTTTAGGAAAGTTTGGAATTTCGGGAATCTTTTCGCGGAGCTTGGAAAAATCGGAATTCTTGGAAGCATGCTTCGGTAACCCGTATCTCTCTCTTTTCGCCCTTTTTATTTTTAAAAAATCAAAAAAAAAATCAAAAACCACAAAAAAATTGAAAATTGAAAAATAAAAAAAAAAATTATTTGTAAATACATATTTGTTGCATCATGCATTCATCACTTAGGGCACATCATCTAGATTTTTATTTTCTTGTTTTTAATTTTTCGTACCTAGTAAATTGTGGTGATCGCTGGAGGACCCAAAGGTACGTTAATTTTTTTTTTTAGATTAGGACACGTAGTGTAAGCATCCATAATTGTTTATCGTTTTTGTATATATTTTGTTGTTTGTTGCATCAAATAAACGTAATTAAGACTTATTCACGACCTTCAGTGTCTAAGGTTCGCCTGGCTGTTAAGATTTGGTGTCTAAGTGACGAGTTTGGCCTCTTGGCAATGCCTGCTCTAATCTGGCCGAATCGGTCTGAATAATTCTTAATTTACGGAATTGTTTTAGTGTGTCTTAAACGTTATGTGAGCAATGTCTAGTTATTTTATTTAGGGAACCTAGGTTAGATTTTTCTTTTGATTTTTCACCATTTATTTTGTGTGTTTCATTTTCGTACTTACTTGCTACGAGGTTTTACCCTTGATCAATCTTTACCATGTCCGTACCATTTAGGGAGCGTTATTACCAAGGTTGGGATTTTGACGAGGAGTTAGCGGATAATACGATGTGGTGTGAGTCAATTAGGGAACCTAGTGTATATAACGAGTCGTCTAGTACTTTTAGTGATTTGCATTATAGTGAACACGATATTGCAATCGACTCCGAATTAGATGCTCTTACTAGACGACTCGAAGCCTTAGAAACCCTTAGAGGCCCTTCACACACGTCTTGGCACCCAAATTTCAACTCTCCGAGTCTCGAATTTCAACATGTCAACGCCATGTTTCAACCAACCTCTCGAAATGACCATTTTACATCGTCTTCTAATTCCGGTTGGAGAGATTATCCCAATCTCTCATGGAACCAAGGTCATAGCTATCAAACTCCGCCTCCACATTTTCAAGAACCGAACTCTTATCCAATTCCGAGTCAAGTTCCTTATTCGAGTTCAATTCAAATCACCGCCCACCCACCCGGATTTCATGATTCGAGTAGGCAACTTGACACCTTAGAAAAGAGTATCGAGGCTTTATTGATTTCTCAAGCAAACTTCATGCAAACCATAACTTCTGATAGGCAAATTTTGAACTCTAATGCTCAAACCTTATCTAAGTTAGAATTTCAAGTGAATCAATTAGCCACCGTGTACGAGCGTGAGACGATAACCACTCTGAATCCACCCGAGGTCAACCCTGAATTTCTTATCACTCAAAGACCTATCGATACTTTCGATGATATCATTTCTCCTAGGTCTAATGTTCAAGTTGACACTCCTTTCGGTGGTGATTCACACGAAGAAGATTCTGATGCTGACATCATTCTTTCTCTAGGTCAAACAAAGAATCCCGATGATTCTGAGTTTGTGGCTTCACCTAGACAACCATCATCTTCTTCTAGTGAACTTTTCCTTTCATCTTCCAAACTTCTTCCCGAAAAACCCAAAGAACTTCATACTCAACCAATAGGAACTGATCTAGTTAAGGAGGTTGTTTCAAGGTCAAATTTGGACGATCATGAGTTTGAGTCTCTTCTTAAACAAGATTTTCAATTGCATTACGAGACCAATCGAGAGCTTCACGAATCTTTTAAGGATTTGACCTCGGAAGAGATGTTTGGAGAGATGATGAATATTTGTTCTAAATGGGAAACCCAACATCAGGATAGTTCTTGTGATCCTAATTCTGTTGGTAAAACATTTTTCGAAGAACCACCCCCACCCGTTTCTATTTCCTCATTTTCCACTCGTGTTCCATCTTTCATAGAAACTCAGTATATTCATGACCAACATCTCATCGTAATTAATTTGCTTAAACAACAAAAAGAAGCATCTTCGTGGTCTATGGATGAAGTTAGGAATATGAGTTTTATTCTTGTGCCTAATCGGATCGTTCGAGTGGTCTATGCTAGTTTTGTAGGTAAGTTTCTGAAATATGTTGGTTGTGTAACAAAAATTGTTTTTCCGAGAGCAGGTATTGGTTAGTAAATATTTGTTTTGTACCTCCCATAGTAGAATGTAGGTATGGGGGAGTTACATTGTGTGCGTGTGTTAGTTGTTTTCTTTCGTAGTTTTTCAACAGTTTGTCATTCTCCGTCATCCCTTATCAGGTATTTCCTCCTCTCTATTTTATTCTCGTTCATTTTGCATACATTGAGGACAATGCATGATTTAGGTATGGGGGAGGGTTTTAGTGTAAATACATAAAATTGAAAAATCCAAAAAAATTGAAAAATTTTAAAAATCCAAAAATAGAGATATTTTAGCTTAGGTGTCCTTCCCACTCTTTAAATTCTAGAACTAGTTGGTGTTGACTATTTTTCGAAAATTATATGTATAATGCCTTTAGATAATTTGAACGTAGTCAGGTAAGGTTTTTCCTCATGAAACTTGTGTCGAACAAATTTTTGCTTAAAAGACCAAGACGACACATTTGCACAAGACTTTTGATAGAAAAATTGTATAGGAATGTTATTCGATACCTGAGAGAGAACCCACATGTTAGAACAATGTCGAATCAAACCTTTGCGAAATTTGGTTCCTATAGTGTCAAAAAGAAAAAGAAAAAAAAAGGAAAAAAAAAGGAAAAAAAAAAAGAAAAAAGAAAAGAAAAAGAGTCAATAAATATTTGTAGTTGTAAAGTGCTAGTGTGATTTTGTAATAATAAATTCTTAGTAGGGAAATCGGCTAGGTTGGGCTCATTAATAACCCGAGTAAGTAAGTCCGAGGGGACTTTGTGCCTAGCAACCTAAGGTCCCTTGTGATCTGGGATTGTTGACCCAAAACTCGCTAAATGGGTATTGATGCAAAAGTCTTTTGGGACCTCAACCATTGCACAGTCGGTCTAACTACTAAGAACGTGAAGTTTGGCTAGAACCTTGTTTTGATAGAGATTGGGTCAGTTCAATATTGGTTGAAAAAGAGAAAATGTTCGTATGCAGTTAATCCATCAAAGGCCTTAAATTCACTACACACCTTGGGATTTTTTGTAAATTTTTAGATTCTAATCAAGTGGATTGTGGGAACCTATAACTTGGCTATTATTAGAATGATCTTTAAGGCATATATTTTCCTACAAAATTGTTTTGTTGACACCAATGAAAGCTAGGTTGAAAGAGGAAAGTTGGATACTTGCTGACTTATCTCAAAGATTTTATGGGTATATCTTCTGTAAACCCTTAGGAGACAACACTCCTCCTGTAGAGATTGTCTATAGGTTTAACGGGTTGGTAAACCTAAAATTACCCGTGATTCCTACGACAGTGAGTATAGGTTTTTCATTCTGCATTTTTCTTTGTGTTTTACTCGAGGACGAGCAAAAGATAGGTATGGGGGCATTTGATAAGTGCATAATTTTGCATATTTTTATTACCTATTTATTGTTTGAATTCGTATTTTAATAAATTATTTTGTTATATTTCAGGAAATTCAAGAAAAAATGAAGAAATTGCAAAATAAAGAAATAAAGGTCAAGAAAGAGAAAAAAGAAGAAGAAGAAGGACCAAAACAAAAGAAAAGGAAAGAGAAGGGAGTTTAGTGCAAAAGCTAAATTTTTATTTAAAAACTAAAAAGAAAAAAAATAAATAAAAATGGAGGGCTAGGATTTAATCCCACCAAACAAAAATGAATGGTGGGGATTAATCCACACCAACCACAAATCTCCTTTATTTCCTATAAATAGCCTTAATTTCTCTTGTAAAAGACCACTTAGAATTAGGAGTAGATTAGGCTTAGGATTAGTTTTAGAACATCTCTTAAATTGTAGTTGTAATTTTCTGCAGCTCTTGTAAAATATTTTAATTTTTAGTATTTATTTTCTGCATTTTTATGTTGAATTCGAAGCAATAATTATTATTTAGATTCCCCTGTTTTTGTTTTATCAGTTTCAACTTACAAGCCCAATTCCCTTCTACTCCCTTCCTTTTTTCTTTATCCCCCGTTTAAACCACCCAAACCAGGCTAGCCTTACCCATGTTCTTTCTTTTCCTTTAGTCAACAAACCCAGCTCTCTTTTAAATTGAATTGCAAGCCCAGCCTCTCCTTGTCTTTTCTTTTCCTTGAGCACATCCACAACTCTTAATCCCTACCTCCCCCTCCAACATCAATCTCTCCGTCCATCCCCTCGCCACTCCGCCTCTTCCCACAATTCACAGCCACTTCACCCACTTCCATTTATGCGTTTAGTTCTTATTTCATCACTGCCGGGTTATGTTCTCGAGTTATTGTTTGTTTTCCATTTGCTGTAATTAGATTGTTATTGAATTCTGCTGTTTGATTCGCCGTTTTAGTTGTTGAGTTTTCCTGCGAGCCTCTTTGCCGAGTTGTGATTTCTGGTCCAATTTTGTTCCGTGTTACTGATTCCAGTCGATTGTGCTGCTGTGAAGTCTTACTGCATTGTGTTCATGTTTCTGCCGATTTATGGATTTTGTTCACTAGTCGAATCGAGTAGCTGTATTCAGTTTAAATCCGTTCCTGCTGTGTCGAATTTTTCTGTTTGAGCCGTTTGTTATTACTGGTTGTTGAATTCGAGTAATGAGTTCATGTTTTAAGTTTTAGCTACTGTGTTGAGCTTGTTTATGTTGCTGCTGTTGATTGCGTTTAGAGTCCAATTTTGCTGTCAAGTTGTCGCTGAGTTCAAATTTATTTGTCGAGTTCTGTTTTCATATTTCCTGCGAGTTTCGGAGTTGAGATTGTCTGGTTTTGGTTTTATTACTTTGTCTTGTTTTTATGTTGCCGAGTTAGCTGGGTTTGCTTTGTTAAGTTTGCTTGTGCAAGTGAAATTGTTAACGCGGCTAAGTATCGAATTGTTGAGTGCTGTGTAGGCTGTGATGATTTGCCGAGTTTGAGCTTGTTGAGTCGAATTTTATGTTGTGTTTTGTTTTTTTTTTGGTCTCTAAGTAAAAGAAGAAAAATAAATTAAAATAAAAAAATTGTTTTGTAAAGTCTAATTTTATTTGGAATAATTTGTAGAATAATTTTCAAATAATAGTTAGAATAATTTAGTTTTAATTCGAATTAAGGATTTTTAGAATATTTCACTTAGCTTAAAATTAGAATAATTAGTTTTGAATAATTCAAATTTTCATTTAGAAATTTAATAGTTAAAATCAAAATTTCCAAAATCCAACATTGTTCAAATTCGATTAAATTAGAAATTAAGGATTTGCGAAAATATTATTCCCTGTGGATCGAATCTTAAATACTAAAACGATGATCGTGCGCTTGCGATTTTAATTGTATCATTTCCGCCACATCAAATAGCCTTGACCCTAGGTCATACCCTTGCTGTTGTCTCCAAGGGATGAACCACTTGGCCAGATACCGTCACCACTCTTGATAGCAGGGCTCTATCTTCGGTCATATGCCTTGAACATCCACTGTCCAGAATCCACATAACACGATGTACCTGTTACACACCCTGCAATGCCAAAACAGTTAAACCTTTTTTGGGACCCAAATTTGATTGGGTCCGGAATATTTTAAGTATTGGCCTTTGTCAGGCAAAACAACATTCTTAATCTTCATAACAACATTTTTCAAGGGGACTGGACATTTAACCCTATAAACAGCTTTGACAATCTTTGATTTCATCTTGGGTATCCATGTCTTTTTAGCAGCAATAACATTTGTGTCACTGATTGGACATTTGACCTTGTAAACAGCCTTAGTAAAACTTTGTTTAGGCTTTGGTACAAATGTCTCTCTCCTAACATAAGGAGGACTAGCAGTCTTTGATCTAACATTATTCCTATTCATATGTTGTCGAGGAGCAGTCTTATTATCACATGCATGATTACCATTAAAGTAAGCAGACATCACATTAAAAGCACAAGACATATAGTTGACAACACCACATGCTTTATGATTAGAATCAATGATAGGCATGTTACTCATGTTAGACATGTTATTGTTCTGCTTCAACTTATTACCACCTAATCCAATCTTAGAAGAACTAGTTGTTTCAACAACCTTGACTGGCACTTTAGGTACATCTTTCTTGGATGAAATATTTTCTGTATTAGTGTCCTCAACAGATTTAGCCTTAACAAAGACTGTGACATCTTTCTTGGATGAAACATTCTTTGGATTAGCATCCTTTACAGATTTAGCCTTAACAAATACTTTGCCATTTGCACTATCCTCATTTCTCATTTCTTCCTGGATAACCATGGAAAGAATATCTGGTGGTCCAGCATCAGATTTTTTAAATAGAGGTTCTTTAACATTCTTGAGTACATGTGGTATTCCCCTTTCTTTAGCACTAACAGGGTTAGGGGAATTTATGCTCAATGATCCAACAGCTTCATTGTAGCCATACCCTATACCTGTTGTTCGTTCTACAACTTGATTGTTAAAAAACTCTTTGGAAACTTTAACAGAATTATAACAAGCCCTGACCTGTGTTTCAAGTTCAGTAATTCTAGCCATTTGTTTACCTACAACTTCTAGAATAGCTTTCCCCTTTTTATGAAGCATTGTTATTTCATCTCTTTGTTGATCTTGATTAATATGCACCTTTTTCAATTCTGACACTTCATTGCCAAGTTTAGTGCTTAGCAAATCTAGTCTTCTATAATCAGTTTTTGCATTATCTAAGGAATTATAAAGACTACGAATCAACTCAGGGTCAGTAGGAATTACCGGAGTACTATAAGGAGTTGATGTATCAGCATTTACCACCAGCGCAAAATTTCCAACTTCTTCATCTTCACTGTCTGTGTCATCCCAGCTTTTGCCTTGTACCACATAGGCCATGTTTGTGTTCTTCTTACCAGATGCATACTCTCTCCTTGCATCTTGTTGAGGTTGATGACACTCAGTTGCAAAGTGTCCAAGTTCATTACATTTAAAGCACCTAATCCTGCTTCTGTCTACCATTCCATTTTGGTAGCCACCCCTTGTGCTACTTGAGGAAGAACCTCCTCGCTGGAATCTATTGTAGTTATATTTGAACTTGAACTTGGGATTCCTCCTAAATCTGAAGTTACTGAATTGCTTCACCATCATAGCCATTGACTTATCTTCCAACTAATCCAGCTCTTTCAATGAGTAGAAATCTCCACTATCCTGACTGACAGGTGTATGACCAATCTCAACTTCAACCTATTCCTTGTCAGAGCTGCAAGGTTGAACAACCTTAGCTTCCACTTCCTTTGGAGTCTCAACCACTAGAGCTGTAGAAGAACTTGAAACCCTACCTTTACCATGAATTTCTTTCTGTTGAACTTGTTCCAACTCATAGGTTTTCAAAATGCCAAAGAGCCTTTCAAGGGTAATTTGATTCATGTCTCTGGCTTCTCTAATGGCAGTTATCCTATGTTCTAGGTGAGTAGGCATGGTCAGTAGAAACTTCATGTTAATCTCCTTTTGTGTATATTGCTTGCCATGGATTTGCAAGTTGTTGATTATTTTGTTATACCTTTCAAACACTTCATGAATGCCTTCATTAGGGCCAGCTCTAAAGTGTTCATACTCAGAGATTAAAATTTGAAGTCTATTTTCCCTGACTTCATCAGTTCCTTCATTAATAGTCTCAATAGTTTCCCACATGTGCTTTGCAGTTTTACAATTCATCACATGACTGTACATCACAGCATCTAGGGAATCTAATAGTATGAGTCTCAAATTCTTGTCTAGTCCTGCATCCTCTTTTTCATCAGGAGTATAAGACGCATGGTCTTTTTCATGGGTTCTAGCAGGTTTTGTAACAACTCCATCAGTAACAACTTGTTGTTCAATGACCATAGGAATTTTAGGTCCATTTTTCAGAACATCCAAATATTTAGAATTTGTAACATCAAGAAACAGCTCCATTTTATTTTTCCACATATCATAATTATCTTTATTAAAGATAGGAATCTTAACAATGTTTTTTGACGACATGATGAATTTTTAAATGAGTTAAAAATTCGAAATAGATTTTTGACGGAATAAAATTAGGATCTTGATTTGTGTATCAATCAATAGGCTCTGATACCAATTGTTAGGTCCAATATGTTTGTAGAAGGGGGGGTTGAATACAAACAGTACTGTTTAATCAAAATTTGTCCGGATAAATTTAATTTATATTTTGACAAATTTGAGCGGAATTAAATGAAACAAAATTCAAGTTGAATATAAAATTATATTAACTTGAGGGGTTTGTTACAAATATAGTACAGAAATTATTTCTAGTTAACAAAAACAAATTAGAAAATTCGACGTGAATTTTTATAGATTTGTTAATAAAAATCGAGATATAGATTAGGAGTAAAAACTCGCTAATAGTACAAGAGTATCAAGTAAACAAGTACTATCGGATCAGATATTAAAAATAAGATGAACTTGAATTTATACAAATTTATTTCTCTTGATGTGTTGATCTTCAATGAGAGAGAATGGAGCTGGGTTTTTTTCTGTGTTGTGTTTTATTGTTCTGGCGCCTGTCTTGATTTAATATAGCTTCTGCCTCTTTTCTTTTTTCATTTGTACTAGCAAGACAATCGGCAAGACAATCTGCTCTTCCAAGACAATCAGTTTTTGTACTGCCAAGACAATCCAAAACCACCAAGATAATCAACTTGTACTGCCAAGACAACAGGCAATACAATAGGCAAGACAATCAAGGCTTACCAAGACAATCGGTAAGACAACCAGAAATTGTCTTGTTTAATTAAAAACTCGGTTAAAATGATTGAATTTTAAACAATATTCTGCTGTCAATCTGAAAACCAGTTGCAGGATATGGAAGTGAATAACACGCGCGGGCTGTTGCTGTTTTAACTCAGGCGCGTGGTCTACACGCGCTCAGGCGCGCATCACACTCCAGCCGACATGAACATGACACATGTTTTTTTACTTTTCAACTCAGCCTTGTCTGTTACACGACTTGTACCTTTTCTTTTGTTTCTTGTCGACCACAAACAACCTGCAACTTTTTTTTTTATTTCTTTTCCTTTTCTTTTGATTTTTCTTTTCTTTATCTATTGTATTTAATTTAATTAACTTGATTAATCAATTAATCATTTAAATGAATAATGATTAATTAATTAATAAACTTATTAATTAAATCTAATAGATTAATACATTAATTCAAAATTTAATTAACATGATAATTAATTTAATAAATAAATTAATTCGATATGAATTAATTTATTAAATTAAATCAATTACATAATTACATTAATTAAAAGAGAATTAATATAAATCTTTTGACAGCTCAAATCTTTTTCTTGAACCACTGAAAGTAATAAAGAATTACCACTGAATTTTCGTTGACGCTCGATGCACGGTTTGGTTCATGAGCGACTAACTCCAACGGCTTTTCTTTATTTTTGACTCTATGATTTGGTTCCTTTCTTTTCTTAACATACCAGTCTTGACAGCTTGAACCACTGAAGTTAATGATAAGCAACCACTGTTTAATGTTGACACTCGATGTACTGTCTAGTTCATGAGTGACTAACCGCAATGACTGTTATTCATATATTGACTTTAAAATCTAGTTCCTTTTCTTTTCTCCTCTCTCTATTAATTCTTCTGTACTGTCTCTGTCACTGTCGAAATCTCTGTCACTTTAAATGAATCCACTTCTTTATCGAATACTTCACTGAGGCTTGATCAGATGTCTGAACTTCTTTCAATTTAGTAATTCTTCAAGTCTGTAGATTGACCTTAATCTTTTTCTTCTGACAGATAATACAATCTGAGATTCCTTGTGACAGTCTATATACTATTTACTATTACAATCTTGTTCAAGTTGAGTTGTATCCTCGAAATACAAATAGGCTCTATCATATGCCTTTCAATTGATATGCTATCCCGTTGATTATAGTAATTATTACATTACTCAATCTTTCCGTTTAGTACACAATCAATCTTTCCTTTTAGTACATAATAAATTTGAAATTCAAATTACTCACGTAATACACAATCTTTTCATTAATTAATTCCCAATCTTGCTTGATTTTTTCAAAAATTTTGAATTTTAAATTACTCATATTTGGAAACTTAATTTCAAATTACTTATCTTGCTTGATTTTCTCTTTTATTTTCAAAAATTCAAATCCTTAATTGATCATGTATCTAATCTTTGAATATATTATACGAATTTAATTTTTTTTATCATCGTCTCACTCATCTTTCTTTTTTTATCTTGGCCTTTTATCTTTCTCTCATTCTCCATAGCTTTTTTTTTCCTTTTTATTGATCTTCATTTTTTTAATATTTACGTTTATATAATATTTATATCCTGTTTTTTTTGTGAACTAATTATTGTTTGCTACAGGTGTTTCAGAGGTGTTATTGTTTGTAATTCTTATTGTGAAGAGTTCATTGTATCTATGAAATTCAAGTAATCATGAGAATGAGGTTTTTTCATCTCTCTATGATCTTTTTATGTCAGCAATTATTTTGTATTTGTGTTTATGTGTGTTATCTGTTACTTTTATTTGTTTGAATTATCATGATAAGAAACGTAGATGAATCTTTAATTGTAGTTTATTTGATTCTTTCCCATCTCATCTCCAACATGTCTATATCTCTCTCTTTCTCCGTGATTTTTTTGTCAATGTTTATGTTGATTTTATATGTATGTGTTAATATATGTGTTTTATTATTGATTAATAATTGTTTGATTGGTGCAGAAGATGAAGTGTTGATGAAAGGTTTACCTCTGTTATGAAGTGTCACCGAGCAACAAAATCATGTTTATTTGGTCAAAGGTTTATTTCGATTTAAGGTACCACATATTTTAATAGATTTATTATGCTTCCATGCTCTTTATTTGTAGATTGTACAAGATCGCAAGATTCAGAGACAACCTGTGTGCGTATACAAGATCCAAAGATTGAACACAAATTTGGCTCAAAATTCTACATAAGAAGGTGAAAATATGCTATAAGTCATAACGTTTATATGAATTAAGAATATATTAGTTATCATTGTAAGAACACCATTTTTTGTATATGCGTAATTTCCATGCTTCACTAGAAATTTTCATTTTATGTTTTTTGTTTAATTTTTTGTGTAGTTTGACCTCACGGTAATAAAACTGTGATAAGTTTGTGTGAAAATTTCTAATTAACGTATCGTAAGTTTGTTAGAAACTAGACATCTATATCTTCGTAATCGTATATTTCACAATATCCCTATTTTTCTATATTGAAGCAGTTTATTCTTTCATGTTATGACATCTTGTTGGGTTTTTTTTTCTATTTTGATTAACCTCCTAATACTAAACCTGTAATTACTTTGTATGAAAAATGTTCACGTACTGTCAGTTTTTCAAGAAACTAGACTTCAAGAGATTTTTAATGGCATATGGTAGGATGCCTATATCATTTTAGATTAAAACAGTTTATTATGCGAAATTTAGTCATTAACACTTAGAATTGTTTTCTCACAGATTGACCTCATATTAATAAAATAGTTGTAAGACCCCGATAATTTTACCCTGGAAAGGTATTTGAATTATCTACAACTTTTGTTTTTTAACTTTTCTGAGATTCTACTCGTAAGTAGGTGTATTCTGCGATTTTAGTGACCTGCCAGGGAATTTTCTGAATTGATACTCGTACTTTGAAAATTCGTATTAAATTGAAATTTTGTGCATATTTTATTAGTAATATATCTACAGAAAGGTATTTCCGCGTTCTACGTTTCTTGTTTACACTCCGCTGCTAAATTCTATGTTTCTATTGTCGTAAATAGTATAATACTAAATAAGTCAGGTGCTGATTCTATTTTGCTGTTCGCAAATATCTACTTTCAGAGTTCGTTATTTGTCCATTTTTAATGAGCCTTACCATTCTGGAAAGGTCTTGGAATTTCCTACGATTTTCATGTTTTATAATTTTTGATTTGAATTTATCTTCATAGTGTAATTTCCCATTTTTCATAACTGATCAGGTTGTGATTTCGCTATCCTTTGTCTATTTTGTAATATAATTGGGTTTGTGATATTTGAGAATTATATTTTGGTTATATTTTGATATAAATGTGATTTGTGAGATTGTAAGATATCCGTCACGAGTGGATAATCTCGTGCTTGGCACCTCCTATACGGTGTATTTAAATAGTATAGGCGTGTCGCCGGAGGAGTGGGACACGTATAGTCATGACTATTCCGTATATGTATGTTTGGTCATTTTGGGTAGCATTTGCTTTGTGCTATGCAAGCCCCTGTAAGTTTCTTTTGATGACTACATATTTCTGGATAACCGAAAATGTAGGACATCCTGTAAGTGTAAGATTGTATCCCCTATTAGTGTGTAAGTTTTGCTTTCCATTATATTGTTTTGAGTATGATTCGTAAGTGTAAGTGTATGTATAAAGCATGGCTATTTTGGATTGGAAAGCACGTATGTTTACATTGTGGTTTTAAGATTTGGTGGTATTTTTATTTTTTCCAAGCTTGTCTTTATTTCTCGTTTAGATATTTTGTTTATTTCTTTATTATCATCATGTCTAACTCTTATTCACCTTGTCATCATTCTTATCCGTATATGAGCTTTCGCTCACTGCCGGTTTTTGTTTCTTATTTTTCCGCGGCAGGTAATCCTAACTAGTTGGGCCACTTATGGGATGAGCGCGAGTGCGGGTTTAGCGAGCTAATTTATTTTCTTGCATTTTTATTAGAATTATAGAATTTATTTCGGATTTTAGTAAGTGTGCTTTTGAATTTGGAGTTGGACACTATAAGTTTAAGCTTTATTGTATGGACTGTAAGTTGGAGATTGGTATTGTTTGGATTGGTTATTTCTTGGAGAATTTTAATTTAGTGGACTTGAAAATGTTTATTAGTTTAAGCTAAATGTTGGGATGTTAAAGTTGGCGTCAGAACCAAGGTTTTATGATTCTGTAGACTTGCATTAGGCTCGACCTGTGAGGATTGGGTAAATGTAGGATATGTTGTGTTTTTTGTTATTTCACTGCGTTGCATTGCATATATATTTGGCCTCTATATTTTGGTACTTGTGGAACTGAATTAATTGGTGATTGTAGGATGGCTACTCGACGATCCACCCGACTTTCTGGTGAGCATCCTTCTAGTGAGGCTAACCGCTCTGTACCAGGGCGTAGGGGTAGATGATCTGCTTCATCTAGTAGGGGTAGAGGAAGAGCTACTCGTGCTATTCAGAATACGATGACACAACCAGAAACTGTGCCTCAAACTGAGCAAGGGGGAAATGTCCTAGGGGAAAATGAGCAGCCAGCACCTCAGCAACCAGTGGCACAACCTCAGAATCAGTTAGCTATTGATCTGAATGTGTTGGCTAATGTTGTGAGTCAGGCAATGGTTAGCTCCCTTGAGCGAATTATCAGTCCTAATGTGGTTGGTCAGAATCAGGGGCAAAATGTGGAGCAACCTAATAATGTGGTGCAGAATAACACTAATAATCAGCAGGGGGTTGAGCAAAATACAATTGTGGTTCCCGATCATGATACATATGAATATCCCCAGAATCAGGCTACTTACATTCCTATGTTGGAGAGATTTAATAACAGAAGCCTAGGATTTTTAATGGGCAAGGAGGACCGGAAGCAGCTGAGAACTGGTTGGGGCACCTCAGAAAAATTTTCCGATTGATTGGTTGTTCCGAAAATACTATGGCGAGGTTTGCTGCATATAAGTTGGAGGATGATGCTGATAGATGGTGGACTACTGTAACTACCACCAAACCGGAGCACTATATGGATGTTGTGACTTGGAATGAGTTTGAGGAGCTTTTTAATCAGATGTACTTTCCAGTGGCTGATAGGGAGAGGTATGTGCGTGAGTATCAGACAGTGAGACAGGGTGACACCGAGACATTGGAAGAGTATATCTCTGGGTTAAATGGCAGTTAGGTCACTCAATTGACTGAAAATTTTCAGTTGGGTCATCCAACTCAAAAAACTTTCAATCAGGTCACGTAACAAATAAAAACTTTCAATCAAGTCATTTTACACTTTAAATGACCTGATTTTAATGTGTTTAATGACCTGATTTTATCGTGCTTAATGACCTGATTGAAAGTTTTAAACGTGTTTAATGAGTTAATTGAAAGTTTTTATTTGTTATGTGACCTGATTGAAAGTTTTTTAAGTTGGATGACCCAACTGAAAGTTTTCAGAAAGTTGAGTGACCTAATTGCCATTTAACCCGTATATCTCCAGGTTGGCTAGTTTTGCAGCTTCAGAGATTAAGTCAGAGGAAGATAAGGCTAACAAGTTCAAGTGGGGTCTTAGGGTGGAGTACAGGCATAACGTTATTTCTACCAGGTTTGCGAGTATGGAGCAGGCTATTAGTGTAGCTAAGTATCAGGAGTTATTTGTTCTAGACGGTAAGGAGGATCCCAGTAGGAAGAGGGCTAGGGATGAGCCACAGAGTTTTAATCGCAACCAACAGAGCTTTCGAGTTAATCAGTTTCAGGGTGCTCAGCAGCAAGGGAATCACTTGTCTCGATAGAGTGGGTCGTCTTACTCCCAAAATAATGTAGGGAGTCGAGGTTTTCAGAGGGTTCAGCAAAATATTGGTAGTGGAAGGAGGCCGGGAACCTATAATGGTAATAGAGGGAACTTTCAAGGAAACCGACAGGCAAGGGACCGATGCAGGACTTGTGGGGGTAACCATCCAGGAAAACCATGTTTTAGGGAGACATGAGCTTGTTATATATGTGGGAGGACTGGGCATTTTGCTAGAGATTGTACTGTGCAACGTAGGGAGCATCATCAGACTCCATCTAATGCTAATCCGGGCCAGGTACAACATCAGCAGGAAGGCAATCAGGTTCAGAGAAATGTCGGTCGTGTTTATGCCACCACAGCTAGGGATGTAGCAAATATCCCGAGTATTATTTCTGGTACTTTGTTTGTTGGCAATAAAGATGTTAGAGTGTTATTTGATACTGGTGCTACACATTCTGTTGTTTCTTCTAGTTATGCTAAACATCTTAGGGTGCAATCATATAAGTTAGTTTCATCAATTTGTATTAGCACAGCTGCAGGTATGAGTGTAGATGTGCATGTTGAGTATCCTAATTGTCCTATCAGGGTAGGGAATCATATACTACCAGCTAGTTTGCTACCTTTACATATGCGAGACTTTGATGTGATTTTAGGGATGGATTGGTTGGAAAAGTATGGGGTAGTTATCGATTGTGAGAGTAGAATTGTGAAGTTCAAGTTAGATGATAGTTTGGTAGTCGAATATCATGGGTCCAAACCTAGTGCTTTATATAAGATGATATCTGTCATGAAGGCTGTGAGATCAATGAAGAAGGGTTGTTCTAGTTATCTTGCTTATATAGTTGATACAAATACGGTACAACCGCAACTAAAGGATGTGCCAGTGGTTAGGGAATTCAGTGATGTGTTTCCGGATGATCTTCCAGGATTACCCCCACAGAGGGAGGTTGAGTTTGCTGTAGAGCTTGTACCAGGTTCCGAGCCGATCTTTAAGGCTCCTTACCAAATGGCTCCAGCTGAATTAAAGGAGTTGAAGGAACAGTTACAAGAGTTACTTGATAAGGGTGTTATCCGCCCAAGTGTATCTCCTTGGGGTGCTCTAGGTCTTTTTGTGAAGAAGAAGGATGGTTCGATGAGACTTTGTATTGATTATAGAGAGTTGAATAAGATCACAGTACGTAATAGATACCCATTACCACGTATTGATGACCTGTTTGATCAATTACAAGGGGCCAAATTTTTCTCAAAAATTGATTTGCGATCAGGTTACCATCAGTTACGGGTGAGAGATGAGGATGTGCCGAAGACAGCTTTTCGAACACGATATGGACATTATGAGTTTCTTGTCATGCCATTTGGGTTAACTAATGCTCCATCAGTCTTTATGGATTTGATGAATAGGGTCTTCAGGGACTTCTTGGACAAGTTTGTTATTGTATTCATTGATGACATTCTTGTATACTCGAGGTCTAAAGAAGAGCATGAGGAACACCTACGAGTAGTTTTGGAGGTCTTGAGGAGCCGTCAGTTGTTTGCTAAGTTTTCAAAGTGTGAGTTTTGGCTGAGGCAAGTTTCATTCTTGGGGCATGTTGTTTCCGCGGAAGGGATACAGGTGGACCCGTCAAAAATAGCAGCTGTGAAAGAATGGTCGAGACCAACTACAGTGACAGAGGTTAGGAGTTTTCTGGGTCTAGCTGGGTATTACCGAAGGTTTGTGGAAGGTTTTTCTACTATCTCTATGCCTTTGACACGGCTGACGAGGAAGAATAATCGATTTGTGTGGACAAATGAGTGTGAGCAGAGTTTTCAGGAATTGAAGAAGAGGTTGACTACAGCTCCAGTATTGACACTACCATCAGGGTCTGAGGTATTTGTTATTTATAGTGACGCTTCAAGAAAGGGGTTAGGAGCGGTTTTAATGCAGCATGGTAAGGTGATTGCATATGCATCTAGACAGTTGAAGACACATGAGGAAAATTGCCCGACTCACGACTTAGAGTTGGCAGCCGTCGTGTTTGCTCTAAAGTTATGGCGACATTATTTGTATGGGGTTTCTTGTGAGATTTGGACTGATCACCAAAGTCTTAAATACATCTTCACCCAGAAGGAGCTGAATATGGGGCAACGGAGATGGCTCGAGTTGATTAAGGACTACGATGTGCAGATTCAGTATAAGCCTGGTAAGGCTAATGTTGCTGCAGATGCACTCAGTCGCAAAAATTATGGTTAGCTTTCTTTCTTGTTTGCATTACCTAATGAATTACAAGAAGAAGTACAAAGAATGGGGTTGGCTCTTGGTGTGCGAGGTGTGGCTTGTGTGTTGGCTAATTTGCAAATGGAACCGACATTGATTTCTAGGATTAAGGAAGCACATAAGGAGGACTTAGAGATACAAGAGATTGTTCGAAATATTCAAGATGGTAAGCCATCGGATTTTAACGTGGATGATTATGGCGTTGTTTGGCTTTTGGGTCGATTGTGCGTTCCAAGGTCAGCTATTCGAGATGAGCTTTTGGCGGAAGCTCATAACTCACCATTTTCCGTACATCCCGGCAGTACCAGAATGTATAGGGACATGAAGGATCATTTTTGGTGGAGTGGCATGAAGAAGGATATTGCTGATTATGTGTCAAAGTGTATGACTTGTCAACTTGTCAAGATTGAACACCAAAGGCCAGGAGGGGAATTACGTTCATTGGAGATACCCAAGTGGTAATGGGAACATATATGCATGGACTTCCTTATGGATTTACCTAGAACATTGAAGAAACATGATGCTATTTGGGTGGTTGTGGACCGACTTACGAAATCTGCCCACTTTCTTGCAATTCGGGAAACTGATTCAGTTGACAAATTGGCTGAAATTTATAGAGATGAGGTTATGAGATTACATGGGGTTCCAGTTAGTAATGTTTCAGATAGAGATCCACGGTTTACATCTCGATTTTGGGAAGGATTTCAAAAGGCATGGGGTACTAAACTTAGTTTCAGCACAGCATTCCATCCGCAAACAGATGGTCAATCGGAGAGAACCATTCAAACCTTAGAGGATATGTTGAGGGCTTGTGCACTAGATTGGGCTGGCAGGTTGGACGAACACTTACCACTTGTGGAGTTTGCTTACAACAATAGTTGGCAAGCTAGTATTGGGATGGCACCGTATGAAGCTTTGTATGGGAGGAGATGTAGAACACCTATATGTTGGGATGAGGTTGGTAAGAGGAAGTTGGAAGGGCCCGAAATAGTTCAAGAGACTAATGATAAGGTAATGGTGATACGAGAAAAATTGAGACAAGCTCAAGATCGACAAAAGAAATATGTAGATGTGCATCGCAGGAGCTTAAGTTTTGAGCCTGGTGAAAAAGTATTCTTAAATGTTTCTCCATGGAAGGGAGTACATCGTTTTGGGTTGAAAGGAAAGTTGAATCCAAGATTTATTGGCCCATTTGAAATTTTAGAAAAAGTAGGAGAGGTAGCATATAAGTTGGCTTTGCCGCCTCAATTGTCAAGGGTACATAATGTGTTTCATGTGTCTTTATTGAGAGGATATAATTATCACCCATCGTATGTGGTAAATTGTCCCTTGGATAAAGTTCGGCCGGATTTGACCTATGAGGAAGAACCCGAAAGAATTTTAGAGCGTGAAGAAAGGGTAATGCGTCGTCGAACGATTCCTTTTGTGAGGGTATTGTGGAAAGGACATTCAGAGAGAGAGGCTACTTGGGTGACGGAAGAAATTGTTCGTGCACGTTATCCGCATCTTTTTGAGCAAAGGTATGTATGATAAATTTCGAGGACGAAATTTCTATTAGGAGGGAAGAATGTAAGACCCTGATAATGTTATATGATTAAATACTAAATATAAATTAATTTATTGGGGAAAAGAAAAAGAAAAAAAAAAGAAAAAGAAAAGAAAAGAAAAGACGTTACAAAAAAAGGGGATAGTTAAACTTACGTTATTCTTTTCAGAGGGGAAGAAGGAAAAGTGGGAGGAGAAAGAGAAGGAGGAAGAGAAAGAGATGGGTAATACAATCTAATTGGGAGAAGGATTTTGGAGTTTTAAGGTAAAAACACAAACCCCTTGTTTATGACTATCATATTCGATTTAGAATTTAGAACTTACGAGTTTTATGTTATATATACATGTATTAGGTTTTAGAGTGATTGGGAAATCTGAAATTCTTGATCACCATTCGTAATTTCTGAGTTTTAAGGTACGGATATCATCTTTATGCTTTTTACTTCGTTACGATTGTAAGGAATTGCCGTATTTGGTCTTTTACATGTGCTGAGTTCTTGTAAAATCTGTATAAAATTCAATTGTTGTCGTATGATGATGATTTTACTATCTCTCGAAAGATATTTGAATTATCTACAACTTTGTTCTTTAACTTTTCTGAGATTCTACGCGTAAGTAGGTGTATTCTGCGATTTTAGTGACCTGCCAGGGAATTTTCTGAATTGATACTCGTACTTTGAAAATTCGTATTAAATTGAAATTTTGTGCATATTTTATGGGTAATATATCTAGAGAAAGGTATTTCCGCGTTTTACGTTTTTTGTTTGCACTCCGCTGCTAAATTCTATGTTTCTATTGTCGTAAATAGTAAAATACTAAATAAGTCATGTGCTGATTCTGTTTTGCTGTTCGCAAATATCTACTTTCAGAGTTCGTTATTTGTTCGTTTTTAATGAGCCTTACCATTCTGGAAAGGTGTTGGAATTTCCTACGATTTTCATGCTTTATAATTTTTGATTTGAATTTATCTTCATAGTGTAATTTACCATTTTTCAGAACTGATCAGGTTGTGATTTCGCTATCCTTTGTCTATTTTGTAATATAATTGGGTTTGTGATATTTGAGAATTATATTTTGATATAAATGTGATTTGGGAGATTGTAAGATATCCGTCACGAGTGGATAATCTTGTGCTTGGCACCTCCTATACGGTGTATTTAAATAGTATAGGCGTGTCGCCGGAGGAGTGGGACACGTATAGTCATGACTATTCCGTATATGTATGTTTGGCCATTTTGGGTAGCATTTGCTTTGTGCTATGCAAGCCCCTGTAAGTTTCTTTTGATGACTACATATTTCTGGATAACCGAAAATGTAGGACATCCTGTAAGTGTAAGATTGTCTCCCCTATTAGTGTGTAAGTTTTGCTTTCCATTATATTGTTTTGAGTATGATTCGTAGTGTAAGTGTATGTATAAAGCATTGCTATTTTGGATTGGAAAACACGTATGTTTACATTGTGGTTTTAAGATTTGGTGGTATTTTTATTTTTTCCAAGTTTGTCTTTATTTCTCGTTTAGATATTTTGTTTATTTCTTTATTGTCATCATGTCTAACTCTTATTCACCTTGTCATCATTCTTATCCGTATATGAGCTTTCGCTCACTGCCGGTTTTTGTTTCTTGTTTTTCCCCGGCAGGTAATCCTAACTAGTTGGGCCACTTATGGGATGAGCGCGAGTGCGGGTTTAGCGGAGGTAATTTATTTTCTTGCATTTTTATTGAATTATAGAATTTATTTCGGACTTTAGTAAGTGTGCTTTTGAATTTGGAGTTGGACACTATAATTTTAAGCTTTATTTTATGGACTGTAAGTTGGAGATTGGTATTGTTTGGATTGGTTATTTCTTGGAGAATTTTAATTTAGTGGACTTGAAAATGTTTATTATTTTAAGCTAAATGTTGGGATGTTAAAATAGTGATAACTTTCTCTACAAATTATGTATACACGTACGATCAATTTTCAAGAAACTAGACTTCTAGACTTTAATATCTTTCCAATGATTTATGACATATAATTTATAATTCTCTATATGAATTTAGTTTATTAATTCTGCTGATTCCTAAAACTCAGCTCTTCTATTTTAAATATGCACCATTGTTTACTATTGATTATAACTCTTTTTGTCGTCGAAGACGGCACTGAGAAATCGTCAATAATATGCTTAAATTTAATATGGAATAAATGATACTTTTATTCTTTTTAAATTGGTATTTTCAACTAAAATGTTCAAAATGTGAGGCGTCATCATTAGATGAAGACAATAAATAATTGATGATTAAATACCAATTAAAAACTGAGAACTCACAAAGGATTGATTTAAATTTTTTAGTTGAAAATTTTAATTTTAAATATATATGAATTTATAAATTTTTATTATAGCTATCTATGCAGTTAGTGGAATATAAGATATTATACCTTCTCATAATCAATTTTAGTTTTATATTACAATATCTAAACTGCGGGTGAGAAACATTGAACCAAATTTGTATATAAATTTATTAGAGACATTTATGCGATCATGGAATATCTCATAAAGTACTTTTTCATAATTGATTTTTAAGATTTAATTGCAATTTTCAGTTTTACAATGTTTAAAATGCGAGAAGTTGTCGTTAGGTGATGACGAGAAACTTTGAACTCATTAATCTTATATAAATTTTTGTATACATTTATGCGATTACTAAAATATCTAATGTGGTATCTTTTCATAATTAGAATTGGAGTTACGTACCTCTTTTTTAAAAAAATCAGCTACGACAAATAGGAGACGAATGTCATTATTTTTATTTGATAATTTTGACATTGATTAAAAATATGATTACAATTTAACATATTTTTTTTTTATTTTTTTAAAATTTAAATTACAGTTTAAACTATTTTTTCTAATTTTTAATCACATGCATAGTGTAAGTTATCATGGATAATATGACTATAAATTGGTCGAGGTCAATATTGTGGATAACAAAAATAAATAAACATTAATCTTTAAATTCATATTCAAAAAATTATTATAACTTGTAGAGCACGTGTAGGGCGGGAAAAATTCCCAGCGTGATCATTATAATTCGTAAATTATTATAATTCATATATTCCTAAATTTTTGTTAGTCCATTAATTTCATTTATCATGAGTATCAAATTTAATAATGGGTATCAAATTAATATTCCTTCTCCTCACTTTACAAATAAATATTTTTGTTCAACTATCGTTAGTGAACACTTAACGAATAAAATGGAGGATCAAGTTTCGTGTGACAAAAAATTGGCCGCCTTCAAGTTTCATCATAAACTAATATTAGAGATGCGTTAAAAGGACATAACTTTGAACGATGATGTAAATATATGGTTTTAACTTTTAACAAGTATATGATGTAAGTATATGTTGGTCTCGGTGACTATTCAGTCTTGCAAATTATTATGATAATCCTTTTCATATAACCATCATGCTTTGCTTTTTAATCTTCAATTAAATAAATTAATTAATTAAATTTCCCGTGTGCGAAACACGGGTCATATTGCTAGTAAATACGAATTCGTAAAAGATTATAGCTGGAACCTGTTCCTTTAATCCTTTTTATGAATGATCATAACGAATATTTTGTAACTACTTAGATCAAACAAGATATGAAGGAGATGCCATAGAATAAAACCAAAAACCAAACCAAACATACCCAGTATATCCCGCTCAGAGCGGGGTCTGGGGAGGGTAGATTGTACGCAGACCATACCCCCACTTTTAGAGCGGGGAGGCTGTTTCCGTGAAGACCCTCGGCTGAGTGCACAACATATATAGAGTGTGGTAAATACAACGGAAATGATATGGCAATGGACAAAGATATACCTGAGGCCCATGGCGTTCTCCACATGGGGCATACCTACCTGCGGGGGTTGATGAGACTCCTAGCTTGATGCGCTCCAACTACACGGCAAGTCCCGCACAGAGATAACACCGCGCCAAGCTCCCTGCAACTGCAAAACCAGAAAACAGAAGACACTAAAAACTAGAAGTGAGAACGCTAAAGCCGAACTACTAAAAAATCGCTAACCGAGACAATGCAACTCTGAGGCTCTCGACAATAGAGCCACAACCTAAAAGGGAATCCACCACTCTGATACGCCTCCTCCAAGAACACCTATCCAGATGCCATAGAATAAAGCTCATAAATTTTCTAAACAAATTTCGTTAGTAATTAATAGAGATGTTCAAAAAGGTTAAAGTCCGAAATTTGGTCCAATCTGATTCGAAATGATTAAAAACAAATCTGAAAATTTTGATTTGAAAAAGTCCGATCCGATTTAATCTGGCCCACAAATTTTATACTGATCTTCTATTTTTCATCAAATCAGGTCCGATCTAAAGCTCGGAATGTCCGGATAAAAGCTCGAAGCCCGAAAAGTTCGAATAAAGTCCGGATTTCAAAAAGCACGGATAGAAACCTAATTCGACCCGGATAAAAGCTAGAACTTTTCAAAAAACTCGGATAATATTTTTAATATTTTTAATATTTTCAAAAGTATTAATATATAAGTTCTAAAAGGTCGGATAAAATACCATTTTTATGTAGAAAATCTGAAAATATGTAATATTTTTAGTAATTTCAAAAATATTAATATATATTTAAAAAAGCCCTACCGAAAGTCCGGTTCGGCCCAATCTAGCCCAGCCCGCGGACCTTATATGATCCTCATATTTTGGATAAATCCGGCCCGACCTTGCCTGATTTTTTTAAAAGTCCAACCCGATCCGATTATCAAAAAGTCCAGATTTTTTAAGTCCAAATAAAACCCAATCCGAAGGACTTTCTACGCAAACCTGATAATCAATCACGTGGATTTAATAATCATCATTTTAATTTAATATTATTCTATAACCCGTGCAAAACGCGAACAATCATATTATTATTATTAACTTTAATTTATTTTAATTTTACGTATGTTCTAGATTTAATATTTTAACATAAATAAAAACTGTTAATTTAACGTAATCTTTAAATTTATCGTTAAATTTGATAAATATTTTTTAAAAAATACTTCTTAAGTGTGTAATTACTACTAAAATCTTACAATGTCTTATTTTAAAAAATCTTGCTTTTTTCAGTATGTAGAATGTGTGGTGATATCCGTATTTTAATAGGTATTTTTAAATTTATTATATTGTTAACTCATATATGTGATGCTATAAGTTTTTTCTAAACTAAATTATTTGTTGAGTTATTCGGTTTTTGTAAACCAAAAATTGTAGAATAAAGAGTCGTAGGAAGAAGTATGGGCCTGCGAGGATTCTAATTGAGATATAAATGAAAATGTTTGTATTATTTTTAATTATTTATATGTAATTTAATGTAATTTAATTTATTTTGGAAGGCGCTAATACATTTTTTGGAAGGTGTTAACGCGAGGAATCTAATCGGGGTATAATTGAAAACGTTTTTATTATTTTTAATTAATTATATATAATTTAATTTATTTTAGAATGTGCTAATACATTTTTTGGAAGGTGTTAACCAACCAACTAACCAAATAAATCATATTCCAACTAAGCTTTTAGTATTTCGGCTATTATATAATACTAGCTTAAAACCCGTGCGATGCACGGATTTTCTTTAATACTATATGATTTTTTCAATAATTTGAATGAATTTTGTAATTTAAATTTTTAGATGATATGATTTCATAATAATTATATATATATATATATATATGTATGTATGTATTGTCCATATTATTTCTAACAAATGAAAATTTTAGTTATAAGATATAGATAAGACGATACGTTTTAGCTGAAAAGGGTAATCAGTCAATTATTAATTATTATGATATTATTTTATTAAATACAATTATCCGTGATACTATTGAAAAGAAGATGTTTTAGTAATTAGTCAATTATTATGGTACTATTCTATTGAATACAATTATCTGTGATACTATTAGAAAAGAAAAGGTTTTAGTAAGAGAAAATATAAAAGGTAACATGTTTTAGCTGAAAATGTAATTTGCTAGTTATTAGTAATCACAACAATATTATTGTTATGGTCTAAAAATAAGCCCTAGAGACACAATTAATGTTGCAGAAAGTAGAATTACTGCGATGTTGCGTAATAGCTAAGGATCAGAGGCAAGTGTTACTATCCCTCACTTTTTGTTCAAGTGAGTTGTTTCTTTAATTGTGATACAAATATTTATGAGTAAGCATATACCATACTTGCTTTACTGTTAAGAATTTGATTAAAATATTTTGAAATATCGATGGTTTGTTGATGATTTACTGATGAAAATTGACTATTTCTACAATGATATTGTGAATCAATGATACTTTCTTGTTGGAAGTAAAACTACACCAATTGTTTAGCTAGTCGGGATCCCACTAGTAGAACACTGATCATTTCATGTCTGAATACTCATTTCTTACTTTCTTTTAATCCATTTTGTGATGAATGATCTTAGATTTAAAATACTCATCTTGTGATTTGAGCTTTTGACAAAAGATATCTATTTTATTAGCAATGTTTATTAAAATTCCTTTATTACTAAACGCTTGCTGAGCATTTCTTCCGCTCATACTTGTTTGTTTCGAAATTCTTACTTTTCAGTAAGATAATTTGGAGAGACTTACATGCGTAGTTCGAAAAAGGAAAAAGCAAGACGCTATTTCGAAGAGGCTTACGAGGATTTTTGACCTTAAAGTATCAATATATTTGGTTTTCAAACCTTAAAGTTTGGATATCTGAAAATAAAACCCCCATGTATAAGTTTGTTGGAAAAAAACCTTTCAATCCCGAAATGATTAAAAACAACTACAATCAAGGGTAAAATAGTAACAACATAATTATTCACTAATATTATATAAAATTCAATAGAATACACACTGTACTTCTCTTCGATCAAAATATCAATCCTAATGTTCTAGGCTAGGACTTGTGCTGAGAAAGCTTGAAGTCCGTATACTACCAAATTGAGTTCTCCAAGATGTCCAATAGGAGAGATTTAAATGGAGGATTAAATTTTTGAAATCCGAAGCAAATAGGGCAAATGAATGGATTGAAAGCTACAGTTAAAAGCTCAAAAATGCAGGATTAGAATTTGCAATGAAGTGATCTAGTACTTTGTTCTATTTATTTTTTGAACATATTATTGTAGGACATGTGCAATCTCTTGTTTATGATATTAAAGTTTGTTTTTTTGGAACAAATAGATAAGCATGGTTGCAATTTGAAGTATATGAAAAATTTCTGGCTATGTTTATATTCATTCTGATTTGCGTCAATTTATTAGCATGTTTTATAGATGACATTATAGAGGTTAAATGTAGTGATAAGATTATGGTTGTATAAATTTTGATATGGTTTTAAGTTCCCATTATATCCCTTACATTTTGGCACTTTTTTTAACATCTCAAGTGGGAAGGTTTTTTTTTCAACAAACTTATACATGGGGGCTTTATTTTCAGATATCCAAACTTTAAGGTTTGAAAACCAAATACAATGATACTTTAAGGTAAAAAATACTCTTAATCCTTTCGAAGATGACTTGACTCAGGAGGTCTTGATCTAGTGTAAGATATATTTTATATAGTTGTACTCTAATAATAATTATTATGTATTAGATTAGTTGGCCTGGTATACTTCTTGTCGAAGTTATACCAGTGGGTTAAGATTTGATCAAATAGAATTTGTAAATAAGAAAGTTGTATTTAATGGAATTTGGATTCTTGTTTCTAGCACTATAACCTAAAAGATCTTGGTGGTTGGGGTCACAGATGTTATATTTTAAATTTCGGACAATTACAAGGAATATTGTGTTACTTAACAGGTCAATATATTTGAGGATTTCCGCGTAACGACCAAATCTCCTGACCCCGGATTTGGGGACGTTACAAAAGCGAGGCATAGAAGCTAACTCTGATAAGATCAAGATGATTCTGGATATGGAGCCACCATGCTCTATAATAGATGTGCAGAAGTTGACAGGCCGAGTTGCAGCCTTAGGGAGATTCATCTCCAAATCTGGTAATAAATTCTTGCCTTTCTTTCAAGCATTGAAGAAGGTGAAGAACTTTTAATGGACACCTAAAAGCCAAGAGGCCTTTGAACAATTGAAGAAGTACATGGCCGAAGCCCCGTTGTTAGCAAACCTAGTCCCGGGGAGACTCTTTATCTATATCTAGCGGTGTCTGAACAAGCACTGAGTGCTATCCTCATTCGGGAAGAGAGCAAGGTTCAGAAACCTATATACTATGTGAGCAAGGTGTTGCATGGAGCTGAGTTGAATTACTCTCCCATTGAAAAGTTCGCTTTGGCATTGGTAACAGCCTTGAGGAAGCTACGACCGTACTTCTAGGCACACAAGATTGAAGTCCTAACGGACCAGCAGCTGAGTAACATATTGCACAGCCCAAAAGCCAGTGAAAGGCTAATCAAGTGGGCAATTGAGCTCGGAGAATTCGACATCAGGAACAAGCCTCGAACAGCCTTCAAGGCTCAAGCATTGGCTGACTTCATGGTTGAATGTACCATTGGTAACCAAGAAGTCGGGGGCAGGAGATAGTACTCGGCCAAGGAGTGAGAATAAGAATGAAGAACTTGTGCCTAATCAGAAGGAATATTGGGTGCTCTATTTTGATGGAGCATCAAAAACAAAAAATAGTGGTGTAGGTTTAGTCTTGCAAAGCCCCGATGGGTTCACAGTTGAGTTTGCTTTGAAGTTGGATTTTCCAACAACTAACAACGAAGCTGAATATGAACCCTTGATAGCCGGGTTAGGCTTGGCCAGAATATTGAGGATCTAGAACCTCAAAGTCTATGGAGATTCAAGATTGGTAGTCTCGCAAGTGAATGGTGAATTTGAAGCCAAGGATGAAACTATGGCGAAGTATTTGAGAGTTGTGAAGGCAGTAATGACTCAGTTTGATGAGTGCTATGTGGACCACATTTCGAGGGAGGAGAACGTTAAGGCCAATGCCCAATCAAAGTTCACCTCTGCTGTGATAGAGAATTATGCAGGAAGTGTTTATTTCCTGGTCTTGAAGACCCCAACCATCAACTCAAAATTGGTGGCTCCGATTGAGGTAGGGAGTTGTTGGATAGACCCTATCAAAGCTCATTTAGAGACTGGATGGCTCCCTGACAATGCCTTGGAGGTACGGAAACTGTCAGTGAGAGTGTTGAGATATGCCTTGATTGAAGGCATCCTTTATAAGAGATCTTTTGTCATCCCATACCTGAAGTGTTTGAGGCCCCAAGAGGCATAAGAAGCACTAGAGGAAGTACATGAAGGGATCTGTGGGCAGCACTTGGGGGGTATAGCCCTAGCTCATAAGATCACTCGCTTAGGATTCTATTGGCCAGAGATGTTGGCCGATGCACAGAACTATGTCAAGAGGCGTGACAGATGCCCGAAGCACGCCCCAATAGTAAGGCAACCGCCCGAGATGTTAACATCAATTAACTCTCCTATCTCATTCGCAATGTGAGGAATGGACATACTTGGTCCTTTCCCTGTAGCTTCAGCACAGAGGAAGTTCTTGATAGTGGCCATTGACTATTTCACCAAGTGGATTGAGGCTAAGCCCTTATTTAAGATAACCACCAAGCAAGTTGGTCAGTTCTTTTGGAGTGCATAATCTGCAGATATGGCATCCCACGAATCCTTGTGTTGGATAATGGGCGACAGTTCAATAATGAAAAGTTTAGAAAGTATTGTGATGACAATGCTATCGAGTTTCGTTTTACTTCAGCAGCTCACCCTTCATCTAATGGACAAGCAGAGGTAGCCAACCGGATTATCCTTGATGGACTGGAAAAGAGGGTCGAACCCTCGAGAAACACTTGGGTGGATGAGTTGCTGCCCATACTCTGGGCATATCGCACCACCTGTAAAGTTACAACCAGAGCAACCCTGTTCTTGCTGGCTTACGGAGCCGAGGCAGTTGTGCCCTTAGAGGTTATGCATTCATCGCCTCGGGTGGAGGCGTATGAACCAGAAACTAATGAAGAAGGCATGAGGCTCGCCCTCGATCTGATTGATGAGGTTAAGGATGAAGCAAATGCTAGAAATGTAGAGCATCAGAAGAGAGCATCTTTCCACTACAACCAAAGGGTTAGGGGGAGGTTCTTCAGACAAGGCGACTGTTTGCACTAAATCACGCAAGCGTACGTGGTCACAAGTAATATAGAATAAAGTTGAGTTCGTTCCCACAGAGACTGGCTTAGGTTTAAATACAGATTAATGCACCTATGCAATAATGTATGATTATTATTCACTGCTAAGACAATATCAAAGATGGGGTTTGTTTAAATAATTTAACTAAGATGCAAATTAACGATATTAAGATCTAATTAACTAACGAGATTTAAAACTGATTACTTATGAGAATAAAAACATGGGATCCTAACTTCATTAAATACTTCACTTAGAGTTGACGCCTTTAATCAAAGTATGTGATGGTTATGATATCTGATCGAACAACACGAAACAAGTATAGGCTACCCGTCAGTATACGAATATCAAACTACTCATACATCCACAAAAGAGATAGAAGATGGGTAGACACCAATTATGTTTAGACCCTATATGTCTAAAAGATTTGATAACATAACGGTTTAAGCACAAGTTATCCATTAAGATCACATAGGGAAGCATAAAATGATTAAAATTACGCTACAAATTATGATGTCAAAACATACATAATCCTATGCTACCATGGCAAGTTCTAATCTTTAGATCGACTATCACTTCAATAAAGATTAACAATTTAGATGTTAGTTACGCATCTAAAAACATTAAGCACAACCATATGAGGATATCAAGAATTCATCACACACAAATCTTTAAAGCAATCAAACTACTAAACTCCGTAAATAAATCCGTTGACAACGATTAGTTCATAATCGAACCGCTCGTCACCATGGGATCTGGTGAAAACATGATACTAAACAAAGTCTAAATAAAAATAATAGTGCTAGAGTAATAGAGTCAAGAAAACAAATCCGAAATCCAAGAGTATCGCTTAATTAGAAGAATACAAAAGTAGATCTAGATCTCCGAATGTTGTCACGTCCTTCCGGGAATCCGTCTCCAAGTCTGAATCTCTAGCTTTGGCTCTCTCTGTGTTTTATCTAAGGTGTTGGTCATTCAAGGATGATAGAACGTGTTTATATAGGCCAAAGGAAACTTTTCCAGCAAGATAGGTCCCAAAAAAACCATTTAAATTCGAAACAGGAAAATTCCAGAATGTTGCCAGCGCCGCAGCTCCCGCTTGGCTGCTCTACACGCCGCAGCATGCACTCCTAGAGCCGCAGCACCTGAACAATCCTGCTGAAGCTGATTTCTGATCATTTTCTTAATTTTTACCCCGTTTTCTCCCATTCCGTTTGCATGGAATGTCGTTCTTCAATCTCTTGACTCAAAATCTCCATAGTAACGTAGGAAAATACTCCATTCTTCATTCCAAGCTAAAAATCCACTCCAAGATCAATGGAAATCACCAACCTTAACTGACGTAGATTAACCTGCTCAACTAGACGAAAACACATTAAAAATACGACATACTTGAGGCCAAGTCAATCAATTCAAGTCGATATGAAGCGTTCCAAGTGGATATGAAATCCACTTATCAGCGACTTGGTTTTAAGGAAGATAGAGGCCTCTGGAGTCGGCCAGAAAGGGAAGCTAGCCCTAAATTGGGAAGGGCCGTATCGAGTCAGTAAAATACTAGGACGAGGATCCTACAAGTTGGAGACCTTGGATGGAAACGAGGTGCCTCGTACTTGGCATGCCTTGAATCTGAAGGTCTATTATGTTTAAGCTATCTTAGTAAGGACTTAGCTTTCTATCTATTTATTAGGAGAAGTAGAAATAAGGTTCGATGAAACCATTCCAGGGCTTATTGCCCCGAGTAGGACAGTAGTAATCTATGTAAGGGTTGAACCCATTCCAAATTATTAATGCAAGTTTGTTTTCCATTCTATGATTCTGTGATTATAGTTATGTACCAAGTACCTGTTGAGTGTAAGTCTAGAACAACCAAGTACCGAAAATAAATGAACATACGAATAAGGGAAACAAGTGCATAAATAAGAAACACCCCGAAGGGTCAAGGTTTAGAGTTAAGTTACAAATGTAGTGGAATAAAAGTTAAGTCCCGAAGGACCCTGAATGAAAGTTAAATAAAGCCACATGCGACTAACAAGGCCATGCAAGGCCCTTAATGAGAATCATCTATTCTTCGGAAGACTCCTTCACCGCCTCTTCTCCCTCTTCCTCTTCATCAGAATCATCGTCATCAGAACCATCCTATCTGGAGCCACTATCTTCTTCGGCCACCACCATTGGCTATTCTTCCACCTTCTCCATCTCTTCTTCATCCTCATTAGAAGTCTCAGTCAAGTCGCTAAGCTCGTTCTGCATCCCTTTGCCTAGAAGAGGCTGCCTAATAACCGCTTCCCTTTTTCCCTGTGGCATGGGCTTCTTCCCACGAGAACTCGTGGAAGTCGAATCAGAGCTAACGACACGGGCTGCTCTTTTTAGGCCAGAGCCCGAACGTCGATGGTCACCTCCAGAGCCAGAACCTGATGTCTGAGGAATAGTTTTAACCCTAGAGCCGTAAGCATAATCAACATGGCTTCCCCCGCTAGCAGCCCAGTTAGGGCAATGGAAGTTCATCGGGTTGACAACAGATGGAGACTTGTTGCTTACAACATTGATAGCTTTATCCCAACCGACAGACATGTTGAAGGGGCGTATCTCGTCGTCATGATCATCCATTAACTTCAGGAAAACTTCCGATTTATGATAAGCATTGATCACTTTATCAAATTCTGATGATTTCTTTCTAGCCAAGGAGGAGATAAGAATGAGCATCCGCTTTAGCACGGATAGCTCTGGACTCCAAGTCTCGGCTTGCCTCTTCGAATCTCTTCTTCTCTCTTCTTAAGGCCACATTCCCATCTCTGGAGGCCCGGCCTTGACGAGTAGTAGATTGGAAGTAGGCATTGGCCTGAAGCAGAAAAGTTATCAAGCCATTTATAATGTCTCAATGAACAAGAACACCGAATCCACTAGAATGAGTGTTATACCTGGTACAAAGCTTGAGCTCCCAGGAGCTCGGATTCTTCAATCTTATCCCCCGAAGACACCGTGAGAAGGTCTGGGGTAGTAATGGAACACTTGGACCAGTCCAAGTGATAAGTGGATTTTATATCCACTTTGGAGCGTTCCATATCGGCTTAAATTGATTCACTTAGCCTCAAGTTTATTGTATTTTTGATGTGTTTCGTGTAGTTGTGCAGGGTTTTAAATAATTGGATATGGTGGGAGAATTGAGTTGATGTTCGTGTGGATTTTGAGTTTTTAATGAAGAATGAGGTCTTTCATACAGTCTTGGGAGATTTGGAGTCAAGCAATTGAAGTATGGAAGCCTTGGCTAAAAGAACGGAAGGAAACAAAGGCAAAACGAAGGCGAAATGAAGGAAATAGCAAAGGAAAAAAATGAGGCAAGATTTGGTGCTAGGCCGCGGCGCCCGTACTCTAGGCCGCGGCCTCGAGGGCATTCTATCCATCCCGAGAATTGTTCTAGAAAGTCTAAAATTCTTTCCTGTTTTGAATCTGTTTGGTATTTTTGGACTTTTCTTGTTGGGGAAGACTTCAAGGGCTTATATAAACATATCATAGAGTCCTCAAACATGATTATTATCGAATATAACTTAGAATTGTAAGGGAAAAAAAGAGAGGAAGATTCAACGCTCGTGACAAGCAACGGATCTAGATCTACTTCATCTTTTGTATTCTTTTCTTAGGCGATATTCTGGATTCTAGATTTGTTTTCTCAACTCTTTGTTTTAATAATATTACCTCTTTCATTCATACTTTGTCTTATATCATGTTTTCATTAAATCCCATGGTGACGAAAGGTTCGATTATGAACTAATCGTTGTCATGGGATTCTAACGGATTTATTTATGGAGCTTTAATATCTTGATGCATTAAAGATCCGTGTGTGATGTATAATTGATATCCTCGTATGGTTGTGCTTAATTGTTAGATGCGTAGCTAACATCTAATTTGTTAATCTCTTGTGAAGTGAAATTGGATCTTGAGATTTAGAACTTTCCATGCTAGCATAGGTTCATGATTGTTTATCAATGTGATTCATAGTGTAAGATGAAAATACTTATACTGACCTGTGTGATCTTTATGGATAACTTGCTCTTCAACCGTTATGTTTTCAAATTCTATAGATATATAGGGTCTAAGCATAATTGGTGTCTATTCGTCTTCTATCTCTTTTGTGGATGTATGGGTAGTTTGGTATACGTATGCTGACAGGTAGCGTGTACTTGTTTCGTGTTATCCGATCATATATCATAACCATTGCACATATTGATTAAAGGCGTCAGATCTAAGCGAAGTACTTAATGAAGTTACGATCCCATGTTTATTCTCATATAAGTAAATCAGTTTTAAATCTCATTAATTAATTAATTCTTAGTTTGATAATTGGTATCTTAGTTAAGTTTAGATAATCAAAACCCCCAATTCGTTAATTGTCTTAGCAGTAAGTTAAAACCATACATTGTTGCAGAGGTACATCTACTGAATTGAAACCTAACCAGATCTCTGCGGAACGAACTTGATTTATATCTATATTACTTGTGACCACGTACACTTGCGTGTATTAGTGCAAACAAGTTTTTGGCGCCGCTGCCGGGGATCATCGGTGTTTTATTTTTAGTTTATTTGCTTGTCATCAGTGTCGTTAGCGTTCACTGACTTGGATTTCTTACTTAGTTTGTTTGTTTCGTGGTGTTTCGGGTACTTGAGCGTGTATGCGAACACGTTTGTAAACTCGTAAACTGGAGGAAGTAGAAAAAGTCACCGAGAAGAGCAAAGAAGATCTTGAACCGATAGTAGAGCCAGTAGCAGATAAAAATGAAGAGGATCTTGAAACAACAGTAGAGATGGGTGATGCAGCAGCAGTTAAGGCTTTGAAGGACTATTCTCAACCAAAAATCAATGACATACAATCTAGTATTGTTAGACCAGCTATTGTAGCTAACAACTTTGAGATCAAGCCGAGCACAATTCAGATGGTGCAGAATTCGGTTCAGTTTGGGGGTGCTTCAACAGAAGATCCTAATATGCACATTCGGGACTTTATTGAGATCTGTGACACCTTGAAGTTCAATGGTGTGTCGGAAGATGCTGTGAAATTGAGACTTTTCCCATTCTCTTTGAGGGATAAAGCTAAGGGCTGGTTACACTCTCTACCAGCTGGTTCCATTACTACATGGGAGGATCTTGCTCAGAAGTTTCTTACAAAATTCTTCCCTATGGCAAAAACTGCGGCAATAAGGAACGCTCTAACTCAATTTGCACAGCAATCTGGGGAATCTTTGTGTGAGGCTTGGGAATATTACAAGGAGATGCTTATAAAGTGTCCTCATCATGGAATGCCTGACTGGATGGTAATCAATGGTTTCTACAATGGGTTGGGAGCACAATCTAGACCTTTGCTAGATGCACCATCAGGTGGAGCTCTATGGGCTAAGAGCTACGCGGAGGCTTATGATCTAATTGAGACAATGGCTGCCAATGAATATCAGAATCCAACTCAGAGAATAACTCAAGGGAAGGTAGCAGGTATTCTGGAAGTTGACGCAGCTACAGCTATAGCAGCTCAGTTGAAGGCTCTGACTATGAAGGTGGATTCTCTTACCAACTATGGAGTTCAGCAGGTTGCTAGTGTTTGTGAGTTATGTGCGGGCGCACATGAGACAAGTCAGTGTGCTATCTCTTCTGAATCAGCACAGTTTGTGAGTAATTTCCAGAGACCTTCTGTACCAGTTCCAACCACCTATCATCCGAACAACAGGAATCATCCTAATTTCAGCTGGAGCAACAATCAAGGTGCTCAACAACAACAACAGCCTTATCAGCAGTATGGAGCGAGACCGTTCAATCAAGGCTATCAGCAGTAATATGCTCCAAAGCAACAATTCCAACCTCTGGGATTCCAGCAACAATAGTCTCATGGGAATGCTGGTCAATCTTCGACTGAAAAATCTGAATTGGATGAATTGAGGTTAATGGTTAAAAGCCAGGCGGTCTCTTTAAAGACCTTGGAGAATCAGATATGCCAAATTGCAAGTGCCTTATTGAATAGGCCGCAAGGAACTCTTCCGAGTGATACAGAGGCTAATCCAGGAAGGAGGGAAGTCCATGAACAGGTGAAGGCAGTTACGAGATCCGAAAAGGTTACAACCGAGCAGAAATTAGCAGCTAACGAAAATGAAGAAGTTCAGAATCAGCAGGTTGAAAAATTTGCAGGGCCAGAAATTGAGAAATCTGACTTGGTAGCTGATCCGCTAGATGGTGAAGTGGAAAAGAGCAAGGAACCTATTGTAAAAGCTTCTCCGGAGCAGTCTACAAAGAATAATCAGACTATCCTTCTCCTTCATATCCTAGACGACTCCAGAAGCAGAATTTGGATAAGCAGTTCGCTAAATTCTTGGAGGTGTTCAAGAAGTTGCAGATTAACATACCTTTTGCGGAAGCTCTTGAACAGATGCCGAGCTATGCCAAGTTTGTGAAGGGTATTCTCTCTCGTAAGTTGAAGCTCGAGGAATTAGAGACCATTGCTCTAACGGAAGAGTGCAGTGTGTTCTACAACATAAATTCCCTCCGAAGCTAAAGGATCCTGATAGTTTTACTATTCCATGCACTATTGGTAATCTGTCTTTTGAGAAGTGCTTGTGTGACTTGGGAGCTAGCATCAATCTCATGCCCTTGTCAGTGTTTATGCAACTTGGTCTACCGGATCCAAAGCCTACCAACATCTGTTTGCAGTTGGCTGATCGATCGATCACATATCCTAGAGGTATAGTGGAGGATATCTTGGTAAAGGTGGATGAGTTTATCTTTCCAGATGATTTTTTCATTCTAGACTTTGAGGAAGATAAAAAGATTATTATCATCTTGGGAAGGCCATTCCTACCTACCGGCCGAACTTTGATTGATGTGCAGAAATGGGAGCTAACTATGCGGGTGCAAGATGATAAGGCCACCTTTAATGTGTTTGCTCCTACGAAGATTTCGGATGATCCAGAATTGTGTTTTTCTGTGGAATCCCTTGCATTGTCTTTCCAAGAAGAAAAAGGTGATTTGAAATTGGATGCAGTGCCTAGTGTTCCAAATTTTTTGGAGAACTCTGATTCAGTTAAGATGCTCGAGGAAATTGATGCTGTTAAACCTTCCATACAAGATCTCTCGAATGTAAATCTCGGAAAACTTCCACCACATTTGAGGTATGTTCTTTTGAATAATGAGTTAGTGATTTTTGAAGAGGGTCATGATAATGTGTTAAGAAGGTGGATAGTTGATGATGAGGTAGAAGAATGTTTTGTTCAGTCGGCTGAGAGGGTTAAACACCTTAGAGGTGTGAGGAAGAAAAAGGTGAAGAAGTCGATTAGTGGAAAACTCAAGGTGAAGTGTGAAAGAAAAGTTGTGTTGGGAGTAAGCAATCAAGATGTCAACGTTCGTATGAATGGTCTTTTTGTTGAGGACGATTCGGTTATTCTCTTGAAACCACCATGAAGTGAGGAAGCAACGTCCGGCTAAATGACGTCAACGACAGCGCTTCGTGGAAGGCAACCCACGCTTTTCGGATAGTTAGGTATGTTCTCTACAATCCCTCATTTTTACTTCCATTCAGTGGGGACATTGAATTTTGCAAGTTTGGGGGTGATGGTTTGAGGGATATGTAGTTATTTTTGTGTCATTGTCATATAGGGAATCATATTTTGCATGTTAGTGGTAGTTCATTCATGTTTTGTTCGTATTATTTATGTTTGTTTCATATAGGGCATTCTGTTATTTTTTTGTTTTATCATGTGAGTCCATTCTAGTTGCATTTGCATAGCATGCATTTTTCATGATCCCTTAGGACGAGCTAATTCTGATTGGTAGGTCGATGTCTATTTGAGTGTGGTAATGATGAATAGAGGGATGATTTATAGTTCTTATGAAATTGACTTGCATGTTTCAGAAACAAATTCTTTTCACAGTCTCATCGTTTGCTTTTGGGCTAGGTTGAGATTATGCTTGTTTGGTTGTTTGAGATTTAATTACTTGTTTATATTTAGAATTTTCGTTATTCCCTTGATAGCGTAGGAGCACTAAAATATAAGTTTGGGGGAAACCAGGGATTTCATGCTAGTTGTCAATAAAAGTTAGGTGTCAAATGGCTAGTAGCCGCTTATATTTTATGAGTAGTCTAGGGTTGGATGAGATGGAGCGAAACGCACTCATTCCAAATTATAGGTGTGAAAAAAAAATTGCAAAAAAAAAAGAAAAAAAAAGTTATGTGAATTGTTAAATGCAAAATTAACCAGGGTGAGCTCTTTAATACTCGAGCAATTAAGTTCGCGGGGACTTTGTGCCTAGTGACCTAAGATTTTTTCGGTCTGGGATCCACTAACCTAACGCTCGCTACACGGGTATTATTGTATAAGCCTTTTGGGGTCTCATCCAATGCATGGTTAAATAAGCATGCTTGTATATTATGTGTCGTAGTTGTTGTTAGTAATAAAGCATAGATTTCTGGCTAACTCAGATAAGGATAGAGGTGTTCCTAGGTTATGAAATGTTTACAGTCTATTCTATTTATAAACTTGTGATTGTCTTGGCGAAGAATAGGTATGATTTTGATCTAGTTTTGGGAGTATATCTGATGAGCATAGCACACACGCACGTTTCTGTCATGTATTTTTAGAGTACGGGGACTTAGTCGAGCTCTATTTGGATTTAGTTGCATTCTTTGAGATATTTGCTTGCTAGTTGGTTTTGGTTAGTTTGAGGGGATCGTTGCATTTTTATATTAGTTGCATTCATGCATTGCATTGTTAGTTAGGTGGATTTTGTGGGTACATTTGCTATAGGCCCTCATGTTAGGAATAATTCATAAGTTGTGATGTTAAGAATAGAATTTTGCTAATACTTCTTGTATATCCTGATCTTATAAAGGATTTAGCACTTTGTTTAGGATATATGTGTTAAACAGTAATCTGTAGAATTTAGTCAGGAACAGTGCGTCAGAGACTACATGTCAGGAACAGTGTATCGGGGACTACATGTCAGGAACAGAGGAGCAGATCCTGATATATTAAGTCAGATCCTGATCAAATACTGATGGGATAATCAGATCCTGATGCAATGGGAAATCCTGATATCAGTCATGTTACTGATGATGTCAGTCGTGTTACTGATGATGTCAGTCGTATTACTGATGATGTCATTATGGATGCTATAGAAACTAGCAAGTGCTATAAAACAGGATCTTTGTTTTGGAAAACAAGCAAGAAGATATCGTGAAGGAAACGAATTCTTTATTGATGGAAACTATCAACTGGACGGCAGAACATTGTTATAGATATATTATAATTCTGTTATTAGTTGATAGGTAGCATTATAAATACTCTCTCTATATCATTGTAAACAGTGTTCGTGCGTGAGTGAGAAAGTGAGTTCGTAAGATTTGTATTCGAGAGTTCGAAACAAACAGAGAGAGATATTTATATTGTCAGCAGCTGCTAAAGGTATTGTACACCTTTGGTAGAGTTTGTATTTGATTATTTTAATACAAACAAAGTTTGATTCATTCGTTTATTCTTGTTCATATAATCAAGCAAAAATTAGAAACGATTATATAACTTGTATTCAACCCCCTTCTACAAGTTATTCGAGTTAACAATTGGTATCAGAGCAGGTTGATTTCGAATAATCATAAAGATCTACAATCATGTCTGGTTACAAGGATGGTGATACTAAGATCCCTATGCTCAATAGAAACGAATATACTCTATGGGAAGTGAAGATGTTGCATCACTTGGAAGCAACAGATCCTGGTTATCTTGACAGAATCAGAGATGGGCCTTTTGTTCCAACAAGGCTTGTTCCTCAAGCAACTGTTGAAGGAAAAGTTGTTCCAGAACATACAGCAGAGAAGCTTAAATCTGAATGGACAGATAAGGAAAAGGAGAACGTTCTTAAGGATGCTAAAGTGAGAAACATACTATTCAACAGTCTTGATTCTGTTCTCAATAACTATGTTCTCTCGTGTAAAACTGCTAAGGAGATATGGGACAATCTAAAGGTTCACTGTGAAGGAACGAAACTTGTCAGGAAGAATATGAGGACACTTCTCATACAACAGTATGAGTACTTTGAATCCAAGTCTGGTGAGTCACTTACTGACACCTTTGATAGGTTTACTAAACTCATCAATGAGATGGCCATGCATGGTAAATATTATGACTTGGAGGATATGAATACGAAGTTCATGAAAGCTCTTCCTGATTTCTACAATGAGAAGATATCTGCAATTGAGGAAGCTAATGATCTTGATGAGATATCATTAGAAGCAGTTTATGGAAAATTGAGAGCTTATGAACTTGACAAGCAGCAGAAAAAGAGTAGGAGTGAAAGAAAGATGAAAACTGTTGCACTCACTGCTCAGTCTGAATCAAAGAAGCTTCCAGAAGAAAAGTCTGAATCTACTGAAAGAGACATGAGGAATAAGAAGAGCAAAGAAAGTTCTGAGTGAGAGACTGAAGATATAGACTCTGAAGATAATGATTCTGAATCAGAGATGCAAGAACTCTTTGCTATGTTTGCTAAAGCTTTCAAGAAAGGAAGATTCAACAGGAGAAGATTTAGCAAAGGCACTTTTCAGAAGAAAGAGGAGAAGAAGAATGACAAAGGCAAGAGTACAATTATCAAGCTTGATAAAGCCAAGATCAAGTGCTTTAACTGCAGTGAGCTTGGACACTTTGCTAGTGAGTGTAAGAAGCCTAGGAATTCAGGGAAGGGCAATGCACTCATGGTCACATAGAAGGATTGGGCAGACTCCAGTGATTCTGAAGATGAATTGGATTATGACAACATTGCATTGATGGCAAGTGCTTCAGACAAACCTGGATCTCCAAAGAAAACTTCTTCATCTTCTGTTAAGGTTTCACTTCACTCTCTTGATCTGTTTGATAGCTTAGATTCTGATGATATTAGATCTATCCATGTTGAGTTTAAGAATCTTATGACTAATTTCATAATTCTTCCTGGTGAAAAAGATGAACTCAAGGCTAAGAATGATGAATTAGTTAGTAGAAATAATTTTCTTGAATCTGAGTTAATTCAAATGGAAGAATATAAGTTAAGTTCTGATAAAGCTAAGCATGATTATGGTGTTATTCTTGAGGCTTATGACTATGTCAGAAAAGAACTAGAGCAAGAGAGAGATGTGATTAAAACCATTAACAATTCTGGTAAAAAGACTCAAGAAATCATTGAAAATCAAATTTTGGGTAAAGTTAATGGTTTAGGTTTTGATAAGGCTAGGCAAGAAGATACTGTAGCTATTGTCAGTGATGGTAGTAAAACTGAAGCTAGCACATCTAAGTCTGAAGGTAAGAATATAGTTTCTGAACCTAAACATGTTAAATTTGTTGATTCTAAAGGTACCCCAGTTTTGCACAAAAGAATTAACAATAGAAATTCAGATGAGAGAGTGTTAGAAAAACCTAAGAATGTAAACATAGGTTTTCTGTCTAAGTCTCAGTTGAAACAGAGACTAGAAAGTATTTCAGAGTCTAGCAAGATCAGAAGAAATATGAATGGAAAAGAAGGTATTAACAAAAAGAATAATTACAAGAATGTACCTGATGCACCTAGGAAGAAATGCTATAAATGTGGAAATCATAATCATTTGGCCCTAGACTGCAATCAAAAACCTTCTTGGAAAACTGAGTCCAGATTCCCCAAGACTAAGAGAATTCAATACCAACCACAAGAACTCTGTTATCATTGTGGTAGTTTACTTCATTCCATTTATATGTGTAAGGAATATCATGAACTGTATTATGACTATTATTCTCTGAAATCTGAAACTCCTAGTCACAAACAGTTTGTGAAATCTAAGTCTAAGGTTGACTCTGCAACAGGTAAATTAAAAGCAAAATCTTCAAAGCCTGTTGGTTCAAAAGTTAGTAAGAAAGGATCCAATCAAAGTTGGGTCCTAAAAAATTCTAACTAGCTACTTTTTGTTTGCAGGGCATTGGAAAGAAGCATTCAATTATCTTGGATAGTGGATGCTCTGGACATATGACTGGAAAGAAGTCCCTGCTTACAAAGTTTGAGAGGAAAGCTGGCCGAGTAATATCCTTTGGAGATGGCAACAAAGGAGAAACTCTGGGATATGGCTCAATTATTTTGGGAAATGTCATCATAGAAAATGTAGCACTGGTTGAAGGCTTGAAACACACACTTTTAAGCATAAGTCAACTGGGTGATAAGGGCTACCAATCAATCTTTGACAGTAAGGGATGCAAAATCTTGAATATGAAGAATGGAGACATTGTTCTGACTGGTCAGAGACATGGTAACATATATGAAGCCAGCTTGAGTGACACATCTAAAGGAACTGTCAGATGTCTTTACAGCACGGCATCAAATGATGAAAGCTGGAATTGGCACAAGAAGCTCTCACATCTCAATTTCAAGAAGCTTAATCAACTTGTTAAGCATCATCTGGTGAGAGGCCTACCTCAGGCAAACTATGTGCAAGATGGACTTTGTGATGTTTGTCAGCTTGGAAAACAAAGAAGAACCACTTTCAAGAGCAAGACAGAAAATTCAATTACTGAACCATTTCGTATGCTACATCTTGATTTATTTGGTCCAGTAAACATTATGTCTATCAACAAGAAAAGATATGCTCTAGTTATAGTGGATGACTACACAAGGTTCACATGGGTATTCTTTCTACACAACACGGATGAAGCTCCTCAGCAAATCATTGAACTTGTCAAGAATATTCAAAATAGCTCTGAGTACAAAGTCAAAGTGCTCAGAAATGACAATGGTACAGAATTCGAGAATTCTACAATGGAGGAGTATTGTGCAGACAGTGGAATTACTCAACAGTTTTCTGCACCTGGAACACCTCGGCAAAATGGTGTAGTAGAAAGAAAGAACAGAACTCTCATAGAGGCAGCAAGAACCATGCTTGCAGATGCAAAGCTTCCAACCTATTTCTGGGCAGAAGCTATCAACACTGCATGTTTCACTCAAAACTGTACCTTGGTAAATGCTCATGGCAAGACTCCCTATGAGATGATCAAAGAAAAGAAACCAAGTGTGAAATACTTTCACATCTTTGGATGCAAATGCTATGTCCTGAAAGTTCATTCAGAACAACTTGGGAAATTTGAAGCCAAATCGGATGAAGCAATCTTTCTAGGGTATTCAGCATCAAAAGCCTTCAAAGTATACAATCTCAGAACTCACATTGTTATGGAATCAATTCATGTTGCATTTGATGATAAGAAGTTTGGAATTCTGTAAACTGATGAAAGTCATGACAATCTGGAATTTGAAAATCTTATGTATTATGAGATTCCCTCCAGCGATGATGAAGGTTCTCTAGAGGAAATCTCTATTACTTCTCAAAGGAATGCTACTGCTGAGGGGGAGAAATTCAATCAAGGAGAACATAGGACTGATCCGGATCATACTGGTCATTCAGAGTCTACTTCATCAGGAACTGATCCTTCAGAGTCTAATGAAGGAAGATCAGGAACTAGCAGCAGTACTGAATCCACTGATTCTACTGATCAAGGGGGAGCTTTTGAAGGCAGAGAAAGTTCTTCTACAAGAAATACCACTAACTTAGGGGGAGAGTCCAGCAGGAGTAATCTACCACCTGTTAGAAAATGGACAAGGGCTCATACTGAAGATTTGATAATTGGTGATCCAAATAGTGGTGTTCGAACTAGAAGATCAATTCAAAATGAATGCTTGTATAGTTGCTTTCTCTCAAATAATGAACCTAAGAAGGTTGAAGAAGCCTTACAGGATCCTGATTGGGTAATAGCAATGCAGGAAGAATTGAATGAATTTGAGAGGAACAAAGTTTGGAAACTGGTACCAAGACCTAAAGATAGATCTATTGTTGGTGCTAAATAGGTTTTCAGAAATAAGCTAGATGAATCTGGTATGATTGTAAGAAACAAAGCAAGACTGGTAGCCAGGTTATTCTCAGGAAGAAGGGATTGACTATGATGAAACCTTTGCACCTGTAGCAAGATTGGAAGCAATCAGAATGTTTCTTGCATTTTGCAGCTCATTCAAAATTCAAGGTATACCAGATGGATGTAAAGAGTGCTTTTCTAAATGGCAAGCTTGATGAGGAAGTGTATGTGGAACAACCACCTGGTTTTATTGATCCAAAGTTTTTAAATCATGTCTACAAACTTGACAAGGCACTCTATAGACTGAAGCAGGCACCAAGAGCATGGTATGAGACTTTGTCTAAATTTCTTCTTGAAAATGGCTTCACAAGAGGTACAATTTACAAAACTCTATTCTTTAGAAAGATAAAAGGTGATTTGCTTTTAGTTCAAGTTTATGTTGATGATATTATATTTAGTTCTACTAATGAAAAGTTATGTGCTAAGTTTAGCAAGCTTATACAGTCTAAATATCAGATGAGCATGATGGGTGAACTAAATTACTTTTTAGGATTGCAGGTCAAACAGACTGAGACTGGTATTTTCATTAATCAGTCAAAGTATATCAAAGATCTTTTAAAAAGGTTTGACTTTCAAAATTGTGCAATTGCAAAGACACCCATGGCAATAGCCACTAAGCTAGACTCTGATCCTAAGGGAAAGAGTGTTGATAACACTAGCTATAGAGGCATGATAGGTTCACTGTTATATTTAACTACAAGTAGACCAGATATAATGTTCTCTACCTGTTTATGTGCTAGATTCCAAAGTGATCCTAAGGAATCTCATTTAATTGCTGTGAAGAGAATTTTTAGATATCTCAAGGGAACTTCAAATCTTGGTTTGTGGTATCCAAGAGAATCTGATTTCTCCCTAATTGGCTATTCAGACTCTGATTATGCAGGGTGTAAAATAGACAGGAAAAGCACTACAGGTACATGTCAATTCTTGGGAAACAGATTGATTTCTTGGGCAAGCAAGAAGCAACAATCAGTTTCAACCTCAACTGCAGAAGCTGAATACATTGCAGCAGCAGTTGTTATGCTCAAATCCTTTGGATAAGAAATCAGTTGATGGATTATGGTATGATACTTAGTAATATTCCTATGTTTTGTGATAATACTAGTGCTATTAAAATTGCAGAAAATCCAGTTCAACACTCAAGGACTTAGCACATTGATGTTAGATATCATTTTATTAGAGAACATATTGAAAATGGTACTGTGGAACTTCATTTTGTTCCTACTGACAAACAGCTTGCAGATATTCTAACTAAACCACTTGATGAGGCCACATTCATTAGACTGGTTAGTGAGTTAGGAATGTTAAATTTTTAGATCTTTAACATCTGCACAAGTAGCAAGGTATGTTGTTTCAGCTTATAGACTTGATATTTTGTCAAGATCTATACTTGATTGATAAATGCTTAAGCTGTAACAATTTACTTTGATAAATTACAGTATGATAGACTTGAATAAACATCAGGATTGCTATCAGTATGCTGATGTCATCAGTATTGACATCAGGATTGTATCGTCGGTATCAGGATTGTGAAATTTGTGTGTCTTACTATTCCAAATTATGAAGTTCATGTTATTTGGTGGTTCAATTCTGAGTTTTGTTAAGTCTATGTTAGCAAGTTTTATTACATACATACTGATAATTTTTATCATTATTCATGAAAGTCAATAAACAACAATAGACAAGTAGATATTAAGGAAACTTGTATTTTCATTAGTCAAAAGCATTACATACATAAAAATGAAATACAATTCTTCTTTTTGTCTAACTACTACTGATAATTCTATTCTTGTCTAAAGTTGTTGCTGCTTCAATCCTCAACGATCGACTTCAGGACAAGGAGCATCTCAAGAATGAATTCCTTGTCTGGGCGACTTGAATGAGAGCAGCTGACTCATCTTCATGCTTATTGAAGAAGATGAATAGCATCTCCATCAAGATCAACCTCAGACTCTTCACCAAATTCTTCATCCTCAAGGAGTGAAGAGATTAGAGGAGGATTGTATCCAACTGGTAGATGTTTTAGAGGAGATTTGTGGAAATCATTTGGGTTAAGATTAACCATATTTGACTTGATGAGAAAAGTCATCTTTTTTAAGAGATAGTTCACTTGCTCCTGATCATCAAGAGTAAAGAACTTCTCAGTGGTAATGAACCAAAAACTAGGGTTTATATGAAGATTTGGGTTGAAAGCCATGATGGAAAGAGAAAAGAATGAAATGGTTTTGGAGAATGGCATAAGACATCGGTTTCTTTTATAGAAAGACGTGAGAAACTGAACAGTCATTTGGAAGATTTCAATGCATTCAGTCATAATTATGTGTGACTGTATTTCTTGTATTTTCAAGAAATATTGAATGAATTTAACCAATTGATTTTGTTATTTCTTTTTCATGTAAAAGAAAATGCCATGTGGAAACTCTATTTAGTCTCTGGAATCAGGATGATATTGATCAGGAATACGTGTGTGTTCACATCAGGATTAGTAATTCTTTTTATTCAAAAATCACATTGAATTGTGTGATTATTCTGATGAGTGGATCACATCAGGAAGATGAAACTGATCAGTATTGATTTTTATCTCGTTTTTACCTTGACTTATTTACTTGAAATAATTTTTTTTTTTTGAAAGCTACTTGAAATAATTTTTGGATTTTATTTTCCAAAAGTCATGAGTAACTGCATTTTTCAGGGACTGACACCTGTCAACCTACGTGTCAACGTGGGATAATGGGTCTGAAGGATTTTTGAAATATAATTATTTTGACACTCTAATCATGTAATTGCTTTCTCTAATTTCATTCTCTAAAGCAAAAACACTCTCGAGTTCTCAAAATCACTAATCAATTTCAAAGATTTCTTAAGTTCTTTTCAGATCAATATGGCAACTCAAAGAAGACTACCCAAATCAGTAGCTTTCAAGTTTGGTGACTTTGATTTTATGATGAACAATCATGTTGCAGCTATCACCAACAAGGAAGGGGTGTCAACCAATTTTCACCCGATAATGGACTTTATGGCGAAAGGACCATTAAGTTATGCCTTGACAGCATCTCCACAAATTAATCAAGTAGCTGTTTCACAAGCTTGGGAGAATGCGGAGGTAATTGATTCTACTCAGAGCCAATCAGGTAAGATTGTTCTACACTTAGGACAAGACTCATTTGATCTTACTGAATCTGTTATTAATTCAATACATCGCTTACCTGTTAGTACAAATTTTGAGAATGTACCATCTGATTATAATGTGAGAACTATGTTATCTAAATTAGGTTATGATGGACCTCTAGATAAAATGATCCAGTTAAATAGATCTTTTCTTAGAAAAAAATGGTCTTTCTTCTTTGATCAAATTACTAAATGCTTTACTGGTAAATGTAGTTCTTTTCAACAAATTACAGTTGTTACATCACATATTGCATATGCTTTGCTTTATAACAGGGTAATTAATTTTGGTCACATTATCTTAAGTCATGTGTATAAAACTTGGGTCAAGAGATCATGACAGGAATATGGTTTATTATCACAGATTCATGCAACTGTTTATTAACCATTTCATTCCTGATGTTGAAGCTAGATTTGGTAGAGATTATTGTGTTTCTTCTTATGTACAACAAAAAAGAATCTTCTTTGACATTACAAAGAAGGACAGTGAAAAGAATCTAGATGAAATACCTGTTTTACACTATCCAAATCATGTTCAGGTACTTCTAAGAACTCATCTTCCTACTATCTATAATTCTTCTTTCTTTGGTGGTGAAATGACTCAGGAATCTCAATTGGAGGAGAACCCCCCTGTGTCTACCCAAGTAGCCAAAAAAATTACAGTCTCTGAAACAATTCTAGAACCAAATTTTGATCCACAGCCTATTGTTTCAAAGAAGCAAACCTCTGGTGTTTCTCAAAAGACATCAGTTGTAAGGAAGAGAAGATTTGTTATTTCAAGTAGTAGTTCTAGTGAAGATGATGATAATATATCTCTTGCCGAGAGAGCAGAATTGAAGGCTGCAATTCAACTTTCTAAGCTAGGACAAAGAGATGGAACACCTAGTCACAGCCAGGCTGCAATCTCTCAAAAGGTTGTAGTTCTTAAAAAGGGAAAACAGATACAGGATACTGTCTCTCAAAAGACTGTGTCTATTGAAAAAGGATCTCATCCCAAGATCACTTCTGTGTCTACACCTCTTGAGTCTTCTCAAGACAAATCTGTTGCTCACTATACTAGGAGAACAAGGAGTAAGATTCATTTGTAACCTACACACAAAGTGTCAAGTCCAACTAACATTATGCAGGTCTCTACAAATAATGCTATATCCATGTCAGTATCTAGCAAGAGAGATCTGGATCTTGATTCTTCATGGGAAACTACATTGACATACAGACTGGCTATGGAACTTATTTCTCTAAAAGTGAAGCTTTCCAGGCCTGTTCTAGATTTTTTGATTGAAAGAGTTCCCAAACTTTCATTTCCTGAAGAATATGGACTGTTACATCAAAGGCTTGATTTAATGAAGACATACTTCTATGTATCAGTCAGAAAGGAGTTACACAAGAAATTTGGACTTCCTATAAGCATGTTGCACTTCAATCACTTCATGCATATTTAGTTGATAAGGATGTCATTGTTGAAGATGCTTCAGCTCAAGGTGAACAAGAGGAGGTATTTGATAGAGGGAAGCAGTCAACAGAAGATACTATTGCGCCAGTGGTGAATAGTAGAATAGATCATATCACGGTCACTGCAACACAAGAACCATCTAGTCAGAGGTTGGATGACTCAGGAACTGCGATTGATGATGCTGAAAGGTCTTCAGTGATGACTGAAATTGCAAGTGAGAAACCCTATGATATGGGAGGTATGACTTTGATTGATTTTTCTGAAGATCAACCCAATATTGTTCTTTCAGAGTCTATCCACCTTGAGGGTGTGTCTCAGCAACCAACACTTAAAGACGGTGGCATATTAGCTATGGTGTCTAATGAAGTATTACTGAAGACATCAGAGTCTAGTGTAAACCTGAAAGTGGTATACCGGAGCCTGTAGTTTCTGGAAAGAAAGTAGATGTTTGTAAGGATTCAGAGACTATAGCAGCTCACTCCTTGGAGAAAACCTCAAGCCCCATGCCATATGAGGAACCCTCTCTCCATGTGAGTTCAAGTATAAAAACTTCTTCTAACCCCTATTTTTCTGTAGGTCATGAGAGCACTTATCTAAATTTGAGTGATACACTTGAAAAGATGGACATAGATCCACACACAGAGAGGCTGGCTCCTGACCACGAAAAAGGAGAGGTAGAAAGAGTGTTGACTTTAGATAGTCAAAGTGAGAATGAGGGTATGGATGATCAACTCCATAGCGAGGGAGAGAAAATTAGGAAACCACCATCGTTTGATTTCTGGGATCAGGTTTTTCCTGAATCTTGGTCTGAAAATCTTGGTATGGATGCCGGTACTTATTCTTTTATCAAGATGTATGAGAAGCATGACTTAGCACATCACAATGCAAAGCCAGAAGTTAAAGCTCAGAAACAGAAAGAAAGGCTTGCAGAGATCATTACCAGAAGAGGTGAAAGGCTAAGACAAACTTCTACTCAACCAGTACCAGAAGAAATTCCTAATGATCCTAGTATTCCTTTGTTTGTACTTCCAATTTCAACTAGAATTGAAACATCAACAATATCTGATCAATCTAAGGAGGAGTCAGGATTTGTAGATGTTAGTACACAGAATACTGGTGAAGGACAGGATGATCATATTTCAGCTTCAGATCAGAAAGATGAAGATGTTTGTACTTTTACTCAAGTATTATTCCTTGAATATCATTCTCAACAGGCAACTTCTTCTACAAGACTTGAAGATGATGTTCTTTCTGCATCTGAATCTGAAGATACAACAAGCACTTCCAACATTGAAGTCAAGTCTGAAATTCTTAAGGACATTCAGAAATCTCAAAGTGATATTCAATCGAGACTTCAAATTCTTGAAAATAACCAAGTCACTATCATGGACAATCAAGCAGTTCTGATGAATCTCATTTGTTCTGTTACTGAATCTCTTGGAATTCATGTTGCTGATGTCAAAAAGGGGGAGATAAAGACAATTCAGAGACAACAACAACAGACTAGGGGAGATAAACAGACTGGGAGCAGAACTAAGTGTGACAGAGTTGGTAAATTTCATCATGGGTGTGGTAAAGGAAAAGAAGCATCAAATAGTTTAATTCTTTCTTCTAAGTACTAGATACATGTCTACATCTGAAGAAGGAGGTACTTAACTTCATGATCTTGAATTTATAAATTCTATTCTGGTTGTATTGTTATATGTTTTGACATCTACAACTTCGATTTATGCTTCAGATTCTAAAGCATAAATAGGGGGAGATTGTTAGGAATAATTCATAAGTTGTGATGTTAAGAATAGAATTTTGCTAATACTTCTTGTATATCCTGATCTTATAAAGGATTTAGCACTTTGTTTAGGATATATGTGTTAAACAGTAATCTGTAGAATTTAGTCAGGAACAATGCGTCAGAGACTACATGTCAGGAACAGTGTATCGGGGACTACATGTCAGGAACAGAGGAGCAAATCCTGATATATTAAGTCAGATCCTGATCAAATACTGATGGGATAATCAGATCCTGATGCAATGGGAAATCCTGATATCATTCATGTTACTGATGATGTCAGTCGTATTACTGATGATGTCATTATGGATGCTACAGAAACTGGCAAGTGCTATAAAACAGAATCTTTGTTTTGGAAAACAAGCAAGAAGATATCGTGAAGGAAACGAATTCTCTATTGATGGAAACTATCAACTGGATGGCAGAACATTGTCATAGATAGATTATAATTCTGCTATTAGTTGATAGGTAGCATTATAAATACTCTCTCTATATCATTGTAAACAGTGTTCGTGCGTGAGTGAGCAAGTGAGTTCGTAAGATTTGTATTCGAGAGTTCGAAACAAACAGAGAGAGAGATTTATATTGTCAGCAGCTGCTAAAGGTATTGTACACCTTTGGTAGAGTTTGTATTTGATTATTTTAATACAAACAAAGTTTGATTCATTCGTTTATTCTTGTTCATATAATCAAGCAAAAATCAGACACGATTATATAACTTTTATTCAACCCCCCCCCCTTCTACAAGTTATTCGAGTTAACACCTCACGAGACCTTACTCGTCCACTAGGGCTACCTAGGGGTTCAAATGGCTTGTTGCATATGCTAAATGCAACCGTGATCACCTACGGAAGTGGTACTAATTAGTTGTATATAGTTATATTTGTGTATGCTTGAGGACAAGCATTGGTTTAATTTTGGGGGTGTGATATGTGGATTTTATATCCACTTGGAGCGTTCCGTATCGGCTTAAATTGATTCACTTGGCCTCAAGTTTGTTGTATTTTTAATGTGTTTCGTGTAGTTGTGTAAGGCTATAAATCATTGGATATGGTGGGAGAATGGAGTTGATGTTGGTGTGGATTTTGAGTTTTTAATGAAGAATGAGGTCTTCCATACAGTCCATGGGAGATTTGGAGTCAAGCAATTGAAGTATGGAAGCCTTGGCAAAAAGAACGGAAGGAAACGAAGGCAAAACGAAGGAGAAACGAAGGAAATAGCAAAGGAGAAAAATGCGGGCAGATTTGGTGCTAGGCCGCGGCGCCCGTACTCTAGGCCGTGGCCTCGAGGGCATTCTGTCCATTCCGAGAATTGTTCTAGAAAGTCTAAAATTCTTTCCTGTTTTGAATATGTTTGGTATTTTTGGACTTTTCTTGCTGGGGAAGACTTCAAGGGCTAATATAAACATATCATAGCGTCCTCAAACATGATTATTATCGAATATAACTTAGAATTGCAAAGGATAAAAGGACATGAAATTCAACGCTCGTGATAAGCAACGGATCTAGATCTACTTCATCTTTTGTATTCTTTTCTTAGGCGATATTCTGGATTCTAGATTTGTTTTCTCAACTCTTTGTTTTAATAATATTACCTCTTTCAATCATACTTTGTCTTATATCATGTTTTCATCAAATCTCACGGTGACGAAAGGTTCGATTATGAAATAATCGTTGTTATGGGATTCTAACGGATATATTTATGGAGTTTTAGTATCTTGATGCATTAAAGATCTGTGTGTGATGTATAATTGATATCCTCGTATGGTTGTGCTTAATTGTTAGATGCGTAGCTAACATCTAATTTGTTAATCTCTTGTGAAGTGAAAGTGGATCTTGAGATTTAGAACTTGTCATGCTGGCATAGGTTCATGATTGTTTATCAACGTGATTCGTAGTGTAAGATGAAAATACTTATACTGCCATGTGTGATCTTTATGGATAACTTGCTCTTCAACCGTTATGTTTTCAAATTCTATAGACATATAAGGTCTAAGCATAATTGGTGCCTATTTATCTTCTATCTCTTTTGTGGATGTATGGGTAGTTTGGTATACGTATGCTGACAGGTAGCGTGCTTGTTTCGTGTTATCCGATCAGATATCACAACCATTGCACATAGTGTTTAAAGGCGTCAGATCTAAGGGAAGTACTTAATGAAGTTAGGATCCCATGTTTATTCTCATATGAGTAAATCAGTTTTAAATCTCATTAGTTAATTAATTCTTAGTTTGATAATCGGTATCTTAGTTAAGTTTAGATAATCAAAACCCCCAATTCGTTAATTGTCTTAGCAGTGAGTTAAAACCATACATTGTTGCAGAGGTACATCTACTGAATTGAAACCTAACCAGATCTCTACGGAACGAACTTGATTTATATCTATATTACTTGTGACCACGTACACTTGCGTGTATTACCTAAAAAAATAAAAAAGGAACATTTTTTTACTAATAATAAATATTTATGTAAGGATAATTAAGTAAGAAAATAAAGTTTGAAAATGAGATATTTTAGTTAAAAAATATATAAAAGATATTACGTTTTAGCTGAAAAAGGTAATCAATTAGTTTTTAGTAAATATAATTTTGTTAGTTTATTTCATCTAATAGAATGATCCCTGATATTTTTTAAAAAAGAGAAAAGTTAGAAAAAATAATGTGTTTTAGTTGAAAAAGGTAATTGGTTAGTTATTAGGAACAATAATATCGTTATTTTATTTTATAAAATAGAATTACATGTTTTTACCAATAATAATATTGAAGTAAGGATAATTAATTAAAAAAATTCATGTTTGAAAATGAGATATTTTACTTAAAAATATAGAAAATATATTATATTTTAGTTGGAAAAGGTAATAAGCTAGTTATTAGTAATTATAATTTTATTAGTTTATTTCGTTAATTAGAACAACTATTTTTTTAGAAAGGAGATATTTTAGTTAGAAAAGTTAGATAATGTAATAGCTGAAAAAGGTAATTGGTTAGTTATTATCTAGGAGAAAATGAGATAGTTTAGTTAGAAAATATATTACTTTTTAACTGGAAAAGGTAATCAATTAGTTTTCAATAATTATAATATTATTAGTTTATTTCATTAATTAGAACAACCATATTTTTGAAATGAAAAGATTTTAGTTAGAAAAGGTATTAGATGAAAATGGTAATTGGTTAGTTATTATTTAGGAGAAGTGTTGGGAAGCCTGTAATATTTTGAGAAAATATTGTGTAAGATTTTAGTTTAAAAAGTTAATAGCAGAAAAAGGTAATTAGTTAGTTATTATTTAGGAGAAATGTTGGGAAGAGCTGCCTCTAATATTTTGAAGAAAAGATTGTATTTTTGTTTTTTTATAATTAAGTAAAATAATTAGGCGTAATAAAGTAAAACAATTAAATTAGAAGTTAGAAAAGGTAATAGCTGAAAAATGTAATTGGTTAGTTATTATTTAGAAAAAGTGTTGGGAAGAGCTGCCTCTAATATTTTGAAGAAAAAATTGTATTTTGTTTTTTTAATAATTAAGTAAAATAATTAAGCATAATAAAGTAAAACAATTAAGTAAGGTAAGTATTGTATCATATCGTACCAAAACTTTTAATTTTTCGTCTTTTATAAAACAATTAAATTAGAAAAGTTAGAAATGGTAATAGCTGAAAAAAGTAATTAGGAAAAGTGGTGGAAGAGCTGCCTCTAATATTTTGAAGAAAAGATTGTATTTTGTTTTTTTTATAATTAAGTAAAATAATTAAGCGTAATAAAGTAAAACAATTAAGTAAGGTAAGTACTATACCATACAATACCAAAACTTTTAATGTTTCATCTTTTATAATATACTGTCCCCCTTGGTTCTTTACCTTGGGGGACGTAATTCTGGCATGGATTTTAAGGTGCATTTTGTGAATAGTTTCATAATTTTTTTTTAATATTTTTTTTTTGTATAAATATAGAACAATTCTATTTTTATACAAAAAAAATTAAAAATAAATTATAGAACTATATTTTTTAGGAGCCTTAAAATGCGTGTCAAGGAGTAAAAAAAATGAGAGGAACGGGGGGAATAATATAGATAAGTATAGAAATCTAGATAAAAAAGTGTTATTCTATATCGATCTTAGCAAATAGATCTAAATAATCTAAAATCTTCTTCACCTCTTTCGAAATAAACACGAACAACATGAATCGATAAAAGTGAAATTTACTACTAGGTGAAAAAGATAATTGATTAGTTTATAGTAATTATAATTTAATTTTACTAAATACAATTACTCTATAATATTTTTAGAAAAGGAGAACTTAATATTGTCCGTGATATTTCTATTAAAAGAGGGATTTTAGTTAGAAAATATAAAAAAATGATACGTTTTAGCTGAAAAAGATAATCAGTTAATTATTAATATTATAATATTATTAGTTTATTGTATTAAATAGAACCGCTTGTGATATAATTGAAAAAATAGAGATTTTAGTTAGAGAAAATAGAAAGGTAACTTGAAAATTAAGAAAGTGACATGATTTATGTGAAAAAGGTAATTGATTAGTTTATAATAATTATATTTTAATTATGTTACTTTGCTAAATAAAATTGCTCATAGTGTTTTTAGAAAATGAGATATTAATGTTGCCCGTGATATTTTTAGAAGAAAGGGAATTTAATTTTGAAAAAATAGAAAAGATGATACGTTTTAGCTGAAATGGTAATCGGTTAATAATTAGTATTATGATATTATCATTTTGTTTTTATTAAATAGAAACGCTCGTGATATAATTGGAAAAAGAGAGGTTTTAGTAAGAGAAAATAAAAAAGTTAACGTATTTTGGCTGAAAAAGGTAATCGTCCATGATATAATTGGAAAAATAAAGATTTTAGTTAGAGAAAATAATAAAAGGTAACGTGGCTGAAAAGAGTAATTGATTAGTTAATAGTAATTAAAATATAATTACATTATTTGATTAAATAAAATTGTTCTTAATGTTTTTAAAAAAGGAGAAATTTTAGTTAGATAGAATGTAAAAGATATTGTATTTTACCTGATAAAGGAAATTATTTTGTTTTTGAAAAATAGAAAGGGCCTGAAAAAGGAAATTGATTAATAAAGGAGAAATTTTAGTTAGATAAAATATATAAGATATTATATTTTACCTGAAAAAGGAAATTATTTAGTTATTGAAAAATAGAAAAGATAATATGTTTAACCTGAAAAAAGAAATTGATTAATTAGTAGGATGAGTAAGGATGATATTTCTAGAAAAAAGAGGGATTCTAGTTAGAAAATATAAAAAGATGATAGATTTAATCGAAAAAGGTAATTGGTTACTTATTAGTAATTATAAAAATATTATTTTATTTTTTAAATATAATGCCGGTGATATAATTGGAAAAAGAGATAATATAGTTAGAGAAAATTAAGAGATAACATGTTTTAGCTGAAAAGGGTAATTGATTAGTTTATAGTAATTATAATTTAATTATGTTATTTTAATAAATAAAATTGTTCGTAATATTTTTAGAAAAAAAGAAATTAATGTTGCCCGTGATAATTCTAGAAAAAGAGGGCTTTTAGTTAGAAAATATAAAAAAGATGATACGTTTTAGCTGAAAAAGATAATCGGTTAATTATTAATATTATAATAATATTATTTTATTTTTATTAAATAGAACCCGTAATATAATTGGAAAAAGAGAGATTTTAGTTAGAGAAAAGAGAAAAAAGAAATGGTAATAAGTTTTGGTTGAAAAAGGTAATTGCCCGTGATATAATTGGAAAAGGGGATATTTTAGTTAGAGAAAAGGTAACGTGTTTTGGTTGAAAAAGAAAATTGATTACTTAACAGTAATTAAAATATAATTATGTTATTTTATTAAACAAAATTGTTCGTAGTTTTTTTAAAGAGAAATTTTAGTTAGATAAAATATAAAAAATATTGTATTTCACCTAAAAACGAAAATTATTTAGTTATTGAAAAATAGAAAAGGTAACATGTTTAACCTGAAAAAGAAAATTGATTAGTAAAGGAGATATTTTAGTTAGATAAAATAAAAAAGATATTGTATTTTACCTGAAAAAAGAAATTATTTAGTAATTGAAAAATTGAATAGATAATATGTTTAACATGAAAAAGAAAATTGATTAATTAGTAAGATGAATTTTATTTGTAATTAAGTAAGGGTAAATTAGTAAAATCAATAGGTACCGTACCGACCAACCAAACTTTTAATGTTTCGATTATTATATAATAGTATTGATTTTCGAAGATGAAAGATCTACATCATTAAATTATACTCCCTTTGTTCTTTTTGACTGTTAACATTTGAAATATGGGTGTTCGACACGCATTTTAAGATGTAATTTAACGATAGTTCCATAACTTATTTTCAAATTTTTTTTTATAAAAAAATTTAAATTTCAAATGTTAACAAAGGGATGGAGGGAGTAAATGTCTGGCATACAACATAAAATGATAAAAGAAATGACTGAACAGAAATACAGAATGAGAGGATAATTGGGTCCAAATTTAATTTAGGATTTGCAACTATAATTTTAGGGTGTGCATATATCAACACCCGATAAATATTCTCTACAATATTACTAGAGAATAATACATAAACATCCTAAATTTCCAATTATTACTTCAGATATTTTCTTAAAAATAAAATAAAATTCATAGTAGCTATGAACTACAGAATAGTAAAACAGACATCTGCTAGGATCTGAACCTCTTCAACATTTCAAAACTACAAAAAATATTCTGTAATGCGGTAGCAGGGCACAAATCATATGCTGTATGATAAACAAGCCGATTGCAAGGAGGATGAGAGACTAATGATGTTCACGCTTAACACGGGCTTTGATTATCCCCGGAAGTGGAGGTGAGGTGGGAGTTCTACTCAGCTGTATGCTTAACTTAGATGGGGAAGTAATTTGAGGTTGTAATATGCTGGGAATGCTCGAGCTTTCACCTCTATCGACAGGAAAACTGTGTGCTAAATCATTGCTTTCTGGTCTTTCACAAAATTTCATAGCCTTGAGGATGTAGTTGTCATCATAGAGCTCAAACGGGGTGCTGCATTGACATAAACTGGAAACTGAGAAGGTAGGAGAAGTAATAACTATAGAAAAATAGTAATTGTCTGTAATCGGTAAATCATATTGTTGAACAAGGGTACAACGAGCATGAACATACTAATTACCAGTAATAAATTACAAATCGATAATATGAACCAAAACGTGAATTCACGGATGCATTTTCCTTGTTTATTCCATCTCTTCCGGTGATGAAGAACCATATATTTATCACTAAATTCACTATTTGACTGGTCGGTCAAACATTGGCAATTAACTTCGTTCATAAGAAAAACTCAACATTGTCTCTACCAAGAACAAAATCTATATGAGATAATCAAAAGACAGAAAAAAAAGAGCAATATCTATATGTGGCTCCATGTCCATACCTATTAAAGTCAAAGTGCACCAGTTGCATATCTTCTGATATTTCCACTTCTACAGTTGCATGAGGTCGGGTCTACAGTTTTCAAAAGCCACAAAGGATGAGAATAGTTGCTACAATAAGATAAAATAAAAAATGAAGAAGAAAACACAACCACAATATGTTGCTCGTGGTAGAAGATATAAAATCCTAATCTAGCATTCTCTAATGAAACCAAATTCTGTTTCATAACATTTTTACCACACCATCCACTCAATTTATTACATATGTATTTGATTTATTCCCTATTTTTTTTTTTGAACAAAAGTTGGCAGTTCGCTAGCTGTTCCTTCTGTATTCAGGTTCCAATTGCTTTGTCAACATTTAAGTTATAATTATATTACATTATCAAGTAAGAAAGTTTTAAAACTTGAAACCAACAGAACTTGTTTCTGATTCTGACTCTCAATGTAACAAAACGTGGACGGAGTCATAAAGTGTTCTATAGGGACATCAAAGAGGATGAACATTTTGATTATGAGGTTTCACAAATCACAATAGTATCTTGGTAAATTATACCCGTGAAAGGGAAAACATATCTTAAAATTGGCAATATTTACATATACCTTAACCGAACTGTGAAAGAGAAAACCACTACTTAAAAGGGATGATCCAACTTACTTTCAGAACTTATACTTACAATGAAGTAAAAATTATCACATTTACCTGCACTAGTATGAAAGGTAAAGCCACCCCTCCACTAGGAGCATCTCCAGAGCTGTATAATTGCTCATTCCGTTGTATAAGGTTTTGCAGACCTTCATACTTTGAGGGACAAAAGGGACTGTTAGTACAAAGTCTGAATTTGACCATAACCCCGTAGAAATAGGTTCATTACATAAGACATATAGGTAGTGCCTTGTTGCAATCTTGCTTTTGCGTGAAGAATTCAACATAGAAGTCAGAGGAATCAATACTAAACATATCTTACCTGGTCCTCTAGCTCTTTCAAATATGCTGTTTTCTTGTCAACTCTACATTTCAGTCCAAGACGTTCACTCTGCAATTTCACAGCTTATATTGAATCAAATAAGAGATTTTTTTTAAACCTTTCAATAAGAGATTTAATATTTAAACTTCTCTCTTTATTGTTTAATTCTTACTATGTAACTCATAAATGTAACTGATGATATTAATATTAAAGTAAGGTCAAACAGGTAATAGGAACAGAGGGGATGCAAGGAAGTGTAGATAGAAAGACCTTTAGTGCTTCAATATCACTCAAGCTAGTTTGAGGCAGACCCCTCCACTGTATTTCCTTTTTGTCTTTAGAAATAATATCCATAGCCATCAGAACATTCAGGGCATCATATACCCTTCGACGTATGTTTTTCCCATCATATTTTTGCTGTGATGTATCATTAAAAAGAATTACATTACTTAATAAACTTCAGACTTTAAATTCCGGATAGGAATTTGGAAATTTAAAAAAAAAAAAAACATTTTCTTAGCAGCCTCTTACGGTGACAAACCTGATCCGGAGATGACATACTATGGTTAGGGTCAGAGAATTCAGCCACAAGTTCATCGGCAACCTTGCATAAATTCACTTGGTTCAGATAATTCATCGTAAAGTAGATGCTCGTAATTGAAACTAATGAAAGATCCAGAGATAATATAGAAATTGCAAACTCAGTTCATATTTCTTTCCTGAAAGACTAGCATGCAGAGCAAGAATTATTGCAATAAAACACCATGTTAGAAGAGTCTATAAAAAAATAGGCAGTTTTACATACAGCAGTCAAATCATGTAACAAAAATTTCAAGGGATTGTGTGATTGACAAGAAAACATCATATTTAACAATAATTGCACACAAAAAATTGTTATCAGGGTTCAGCATGGAAAAAGATTTGACTCGTAATAGTTTATATTAGATTATATAATATACTTATACTACAAATCATATTTAACAATAATTGCACACAAGAAATTGTTATCAGGGTTCAGCATGAAAAAAGATTTGACTCGTAATAGTTTATTTTAGATTATATAATATACTTATACTACAAATTTGTGCTGCAAAATGATTATTGCAGAATTTGATATGATAAATATATTATTATTCTTCTATTCTGCTTATAAACCCTGTATCAACTACACATACAAATAATATATATATTGAAAATAATTCTAAAATTATATAAATTCAAACTCTAAAACTATTTTACTAATGAGATTATAAAAAGATATTTTAGAAACCAAGTCTTAGTGCATATCCATGTTGGACACTTTAAGCCAAGTCCGGGTAACAAAGCCTATTAAGGTTGGTGCATCAATCATCATAGTCTTAGAGATCCCTCTTTGAGGCTGTGCGCGTAGCCGCGTACTGGTACCTTAGTAGGAGTACATCATCAACAAATAATTGAATCATAGGATACATAGCTGGACTTCTGGAGATATGGAACCGTAGTAAAGACTGCCGAACTAAAAGGTACTGAAAATCAGTGTGCTTTTTGAAATACTGATTTCTATTTTTAAACAAAAATCTATAAGTACTGTATGAATATGAATTTCCCTTCCATACGATTTTTCATTACATTAATTGTGAAAACCATATGTGGTAGTGTTAGTTACAACAGTGGTTACTTGTTCGGCTTCATAGCTCATCGCTTCAATAATACAGATTTGTCTAAAGACAAGGACTTAAGCATCAATGGCCCAATGCACGATAGTGGCAAAGAGCTTGCTTCTGATTAAAATAGATGGTTCTTTTTCAGACAATCACATTTATTGCATAGTCAGTCATATTTATTAGGGAGTTGCAACTCCAATTCTTGGATCATTTATATATGAGGCATTGAATTAGGACTAATTGAACTATTGTCACAATTTCAATTTTGTATCAACAACATAGAATTCACCGATGTTTTAATTGTTGACTATTAGATAATAGTTGAAAGAATTGGGTTGTTATACCTTTGCTCCCTTAAATCATTCCTAGTGACAACATTATTGATTAGGGTTCTATTGCAGAACACGAGTTCCCTAGATGAACATGGTTATTATAAGAAACTCATCAAGTGAGATAAATTATTTTATCCCAATAGGATTTTCACAACATATAATTAATAAAAACTAAGACATGCAACTCATAAAATGCCAAAAATTAATTCAAGCAGGTGCAGAACATGTAAAAAGAATACATGCCATCTCGAGAAACAATGTAAAAACACGTTAACCATACAGGCCATACCTAATGACATTTCCTCGTTACTTGAGGGGTCACTGAACTGTTATATATCATGACATGACTCGTAAGACACCATAATAAAAATTAATCTCCCAAGAAAACATTTCATTCCTCTTCCTCTAATATAATTATCTACGTTTAAAGAACGAGTTCTCTGTCTCTTTTTCTCAAGTAATCACTATTTTCAAAAATGCTCTAACCTCAAATCTCTTAAGCATATTTCATTTTCCTAAGACCCTAACTACTTCTCGTCTACTTGTACTTGGTAAATATTAATAATATTGTGCATAAAGCTACACCATCAGCATGTCTACGACCATCTCTGGATATTCTTAAGAAAAAATTCGATAGTCGGCATGTTCATTACTGGAGGAAACCCCACCTAGAAGTTGAGTACTTTAATGAGGTATAATCCAGTCATTCATATCTACCAAGTCAAAATATGAAATGACAATATAAACAACAATTTATTTAAATTTAAGCATGGCATCGATGTCAATGAAATTCAAAACTTCAGCTGACCTCATTATAAGTGGTTCTGCCCTTGCTCTCCACTTTCTCACACACTGTACAGAATAGAAGGCAATTCATAGGTAAGAATAAAAACTATCAATTAAGCATTATATACTAAAAGAACTAGAATAGTAAACATGATGTGTAACCAACTGATGCACCAATTGTTGTAGGCAAACTTCACCTCCAGAAACAGGCAAAAGCAAAAGAAAAGGAACATAAAAAGAAGTATGAAGATATGCACAAGCCTTTCATGCTAAACTGTCGGAGTCCTCTGCCACTTTTATCCCCATCAATGGCACTCTGTCCTCTTTTCTTCTTCTTAGGACTGTTTAGGAACTGGCGATTAGTTATACTATGTAATGTCTTAGGATCACAAGTCGCAACCACAAAAATCGAATTGATAAAACAGAATTAAAAACACAAAAGTAAATATCAAAGTGATATAACAAGGGTGAAACCACAGATCTACTATTATAAATGTCAACAAAAATGGATTCGCTCCCTCACTCAACACTCGTAAATACAATCATCTCGTTTTGACGCAAAACTCTCACTTGTGTATCTCTATACAAAACTTTCTGGTTTTTCCTAGTCACAACAGTCTACAATCATTTATCAAAAGGCACCATGACACTCTTAATCCTAATTTATTTTAAGTTCTTAGTGCTTCTTTGGTCGACATACAAACTCAAAGGAACTTCAACTACCAAGAAACTGCAATTAGCAAAGTTGTTTGGTTGCTGCTTTTTAAGCAGGGAAAGTGGAAGTAAAAATTTCCACCAGGCACCAACATAACACATAAGCCTTCACGACCCTCTAAACTTCTTCCAAACCACAAATTTCTACGTGTAAAGCAACATATCATCCTATTTCCCATGAATAAAATACCGAGTACTACTTCCAATTTCCAGTCTAAGCCAAACAAGTACTCATTTATCACAATCACTAATTTCCTTATCTCATCTTAAATAAAATTTCGTCCACAAATATAATTTACCAAACCAACACACCTTAATTATCATCAATAAGAATTCAATTCACATAAATCACATAAAAATTTGAGACGCATTTCAACACAATGCACATAGGAACCACAATGTATCCGTAAAATCCACAAACCAATACATGACTAATTAACAACAAAATACCCGAAAATCACCACCACCTACTGTCACTAGTTCAAGCTTATCGAATACCCGAATAACACGAATATAAGTAAACAAACAAAAATTAATTCACAAGAAAACCAAATGGGCAATTAATTCACACTAAACAATTAATTCCCATTAACAAAATTAAAGATGGGTAATAAAAAATAAATAAAAATATACCCAACAGGGGCTTGAGAAGCAGCATCGTCATTATCATTATCAATATCAACAGGAGCTTGAATATGAAGATGATTGAGATTAAGAAAAGTGTTGTTGCCACTGCTGCTAGACACAGATTGAGCAGATGGGGCCCTCATTTGATGCAACACACAATTGGGGTTTTAACTCTGTGTGTGTGTGTGTGGGTGTGTAAGTGCAATTTACAGATGCATTAGTAGTAGTTATGATGAAAATATTAAGCTCATATATGAGGGAGGGAAACTTTAAGCCTGTAATTTTTTACTTTTTAGGTAAGTTTGTAATTTTTTACCTTTTGTTCCATATTTAACAATTGCAATTTGAGAAAGAGAGAAGCTGAAAATTTATTAAAATATAATTAACTTGCAGTAATTTTGCGTAATGGAAAATGCTAGATATTTTAAAAAAGATTCCAAATACTTTCGTACCACATATTCATTTGGTAATTCTTGTAATAAAAAAAATGAGATTCTGCGTATATACATATGCGTTTATAAATTAAAACGTACCAACTTTTTCACAGATCACCGTTCAATAATATTACATCATTTGGGAATATTTTAAGCAAACTATTTTAGGATCTGTATTATTAAGCGATGTTGGATGCCACATTTTGTTGTGGAGCGCTATATAGCGATGTAGCACCCATCGCTATATAACTCCATCTGCCTTCGTCATTGTTTCGTTCTTAGTTTCTATTATTTGTTCTTGAATTTGTAATATAATTATCCAATTTGCGCTCATATTTTCAAGAAATTTACAATTACAGCTCATTACTTTACATTAAATTTTGTTAAAAATATATTATCTAGCTCGTGTATCAGAAATACAAATTTTAAAACCTGTAAATATATTAGATTGCTTAAAATTAGGATGACCATTCATAAACAAACAATAAGAATGAATTGATAAAATAATATTATACCAACTATTAATAAAATAATTATGAGTACTAAAAATAGCTAAACATTCTATAGTAAACGAGTAAATAAGTTAATACCGAAAATCACGATATAAGCCGGTACTTGTAAAAAGCCCAAATACTATTAACCAGCCCAAATAACAGAAAACCAAGTTAGATTGGGCTGAAGAAGATCCAATAGACAAAATAAATATATAAAGCACAATGAATTAAGGGGGGTCAAACCGTAGATCTGCTATTATAAATGTCAACAAGAACGAAGTCACTCCCTCACTCAACACTTAGAAATACAATCATCTCATTTTGATGTGAAACTCTCACTTGTGTATCTCTCTAACAACTCTCTAATTTTTCCTAGTCACAATGGTCTACAATTGTCTTATCAAAAGGCAACATGACACACTTAATCGGTTAATCCTAATTTATCTTCACTTCTTAGTGCTTCTTTGGTCGACATACAAACACAAAGGAACTTCAACTACCACGGAACTACAATTAGCAAAGTTGTTTGGTTGCCACTTTTTAATGAAATTCCGGGAAGCGGAAGTAAAAATTTCCACTAAAAATGCATAAGCCTTGAAGACCCATTAGACTTCTCCAAAACCAAAAATTTCTACATGTAAAGCAACATAATATCCTACTTCCCATGAATAAAATACCAAGTACTACTTCCAATTTCCAGTCTAAGCCAAACAAGTACTCATTTATCACAATCACTAATTTCCTTATCTCATCTTAAATAAAATTTCCCCCACAAATATAATTACCAAAACGACACACCTGAATTATCATCAGTAACAATTCAATTCACAAAAATCGTAAATAAATTCAAGACGCATTCCAACACAATGCACATATGAACCACAATGTATCCGTAAAATCCACAACGCAATACATGACTAATCAATAACATCCCTAATCACAAACAAAACCACCAAAACCCTAACCACCACCTACTATCACTACATCAAGCTCATTGAAAACCCGAAATTCACCAATACACATAACCAAACAACTTACCTGACCAAAAAAAAAAAACCAAATGGGCATGCCTTAAAATCAACAAAACCACACAAATTCACTAAACCACACATAACCAGCAAAATTAATACACAAAAAAACCAAATGGGCATACCTAGAAAGCAACAAAACCACACAAATTACTAAACCACACATAACCAACAAACAATTACTAACAAAAATCAAAGGTGGGCAAGAACAAAATATACCCAACAGGGGCTTGAGAAGCAGCATCATCATTATCATTATCAACATCAATATCAACAGATGCTTGAATATGAAGATGATTAAGATTAAGAAAAGTGTTGTTGCCACTGCTGCTAGACACAGATTGAGCAGATGGGGCCCTCATTTGATGCAACACACAATTGGGTTTTTAACTCCGTGTGTGTGTGTGTGTGTGTAAGTGTGTGTAGATAATTAAGTGGGTGTTGGTTGTTTTGGTCTATAACTATAAGTGAGTGATGAAAATAGAGAAGATGGTGTAGTTCAATTTACGGATACATTATGATGAAAATATTAAGCTCAAATATGAGGGAGGGAAACTGTAAGTCTGTAAATTTTTACTCTTTTTTAAGGTAAGTTTGTAATTTTTAATCTTATGATCCATATTTAACAATTGCAATTTGTAGAAAGAGAGAAGTTTTAAATTTATCAAAAGATTATCAACTTGCAGTAATTTTGGGTAATGAAAAATGTTAGATACCTTAAAAAAAATTAAATACTTTCGTATTTATATATTTGATAAATTTTTTAATTAAAAAATGAGATTCTTGATAAATATATATATATATATGCATTTATAAAATTAAAACGTGTCAAATTTTTAAAAAAATTCTTGTTCAACAATATTAAATTATTTAAAAATATTTTTAGCAAACAATTTTGAGATCTATAACACTAATCGACATCTAATTGCCATTAATTGGATATTATATCTCGCTGGAGCATTATGTAGCAATGTAGCACATCCTTATATAATTCCACGTATCTTCGTCATTATTTCATTCTTAATTTTTATTATTTATTCTTGAACCTATGTTGTAATTAACCAATTTACGCTCATATTTTCAAAAAATTTATAATAGTTATTATTACTTAGTTTGCATAAAATTTTATTAAAAATATATTATCAAGCTCGTGTATCAAAATGCAAATTTAAAACTTATAAATATATTAGATTGCTTAAAATGAGGATGACAATTCATAAAAAAAACAATAAGAATGAATTAATAAAATAATTTTTTACCTAATATTACTCATTACTAAAAAATTAAAAATAGCTAAACATTCTATAATAAATGAGTAAATAAGTTAATACCGAAAATCACGATTGTTAGCCCGTACTTATAGAAAGCCCAAAAATTGGTAACCAGCCCAAAAATCAGAAAACCAGCCCACTAGACAAAACCATCCCTATGAAACTGATAACAACAAAAACATCTAAATATTTATAAAAAAAAAAAAAAAAAGACCAAAAACATCTAAATAGCCTAATACCACAAAGTATATAGGACTAACAGAATAAGCAAAACACATATAGTGGATGTTTGAAATATCTTAAAATGAGTAGATTTTGTCTTGAAAACGTGGGTGCAACTTATAAATTGTATAGATGTTTGGATAAATGGAATATTTTTAAAATTTAATTAAAAAATATTATTTAACATATTAATATCAATATAAGTATCTTAAATTAAAAAACATTTAAAACGTAAATTTAAACATTCAAATTATTAAACAAGTAAAGAAATCAAGTTGGTACGAAAGTACGTCGTTATTAACATTCAACTACCCAATTTAAGACGAACCAAACAGATCGATAAATAGACTAACATTAACATTGTAAACTTTTTACGGTGAAAATACGATGCCTACAATCTTTTCTTTTTGACAAAATTTAGTAGAGCTCAATGAGGATAAACTCCCAAATTGATGATTGAGCTAAACAAATAATATACACAATAACTTAACAAAAAAAATAATATACACAATATCCAAATTTTTTTGAAATAAAAAAAACATAAGTAAAATAAGTTTTTCAGATATTGAAATAAAAATACATAAATAAATGTTATGGAACCATAACAATAATAATTTAATATTTTAAAACCACAATACAAATATTAGAGGATTTTGGAAAAAATAAATAATTAAGTATTGCACAATTACTTGAAAATTTTTCAGGGATCACAGAAAAAAATATAATTAAAGATGATAGAACTATAAAAGTTTCATCACAAAAAAAAATAGTTAAAAAAGATAGATCTATAAAAGTTGAAAAATTGATCAAAATACACCACTTTTGGAGTTCAACTGCCCAAAATACCCGTAAGCGGTATTGTCCGTCCTTTTTGACCACGAACCACGCATGCTGGGCATGCGTGGCCTACGATACGCATTATAGACTTGCGTATCCTGTCCTCGGTCACGCATCTCCCAGATGCGTGATGACATCATATGACGTCATTATTGCAATTGCTGCTCCGGCGATCAGACGAAACGAAAATCGCCTGCAAAATCGCCTACGTCCGTTCAGCTTACTCAGGCAACGTCCATTGCTCCTGAGGGCACCAAAATGAAGCCCATACCAACCTCTCCATTTTACCCCGTAGATTTATTGAGTTTTGGCCCCGCAGGGGCATATACGATCATGCTGAAAAACCAAATCGAAGAAAATGGTTCGAATTGGGGCTTTCAAATCCGGGGAAAGAAATGGAAAATGAAAGACATAGGTTTGTAGAGAGAAAGAAGGCGGTCATTTTGGTGTATAGTATGCAAGTGCTCGATGCCTGGAAAGAGTAAACGAAATCGTCAAAGTTTTCCGTCGACGGCTTCGAAGGGAACGATGAACAGTGACCCACACACATGTTGAACATGCGTATCCTCATTTACGCATTCTCAACATGCGTATTCAGGCTACTGTTCATCTAGTGATAGAACTGAAGTTAACAAACTCCACGCCACTGTGTTATGTTTATACAGCTTGTACGCAATTTGAATATGTGTATACCCTCCACGCATGTGTGTAATGTGTGGTCCGTGGGTGAAAAGGGCGGAGTTTCTAACCCGTGGGTATTTTGGATAGCTCATATTAAATGGTTGGTATTCTGGTTTTTTACCCATAAAAGTTTCAAGAATCATTATAAAATACAAAAAAAATTATTATAAATTAAAATATCGTAGAAGTATATATAGTAAAAATTTAGTTAAATACAACAAAACCAATTTGTGTACATTTAATAAATTTTAAATTATTTTTGTGGCAAAAATTTTTTTTTTTTAAAACTATTTGCTATACAATAATTAAACAAAAAAGTATTACTTTTTATATATTTAAAATGGTTTTGGTTAAATTAGTATAAATTTGTTTTTGACACATCTAAAACTTAATAATATTTATGGATGTTAAGAATTATAGTAGTCAAATATATGCTAAATCCTCTACAAGGAAACTATTATTTTGTAATTTACTCATTTTTTTATTATGTTTTAAATTTTATTAAATACTACTGATGTTGGGATTAGAATTTTATCTTTCACCTATTTTATATTATTTATTTATTTGACGAGTCTAAGTTCTAACCAAAAAGATGCTTTTTGTTTAGATTTCTATTTTATATTATTTATTATTTTATAATTTATTTACTTTAAATTTTGTTGTCAGATTTTTATTATATTTATAGAACTTTATTTTGTTGGATTTTGATGTTATAGTGTAGTTGGAGTTCAGAATTTTTATTTTCCGAATTAAAATACATTGCAAATCCTTCTGACATTAAAATCTGTTAGATGATAAATTTTTTAATGGAAAAAAAAATTCATTTTTCAAGAATATATTTTTATACATTTATACAAAAGAGGGTCATAAGGGTGGAAATAAAATCTGTGGATATGTAATAATTTTCAAAAATTATCAAAAATTATTTATATTTTTATACATTTATTCATTTTGTAATAATTTTTGATATTCTTGAAAAATTATTTTTATACATTTATACAAAATGTATAAATGTATAAAAATGTATAAAAATATATTCTTGAAAAATGAATTTTTTTTATTACATATCAAAAATTATAGAACTATCTCGTACTTGGGTTAACAACGACCAAAATTATTACATATCCACAGATTTTATTTCCACCATTACATTGATCAACATTGGAACTTGAACAAGAAAATAATTAAGTTTTGTCCAATAGAGGGTCATAAGGGTGAGCTCTTAGCTCGGGACCTTGATTTGTATTTGAAAGAATGGGGAATCGCAAAAGTTTTTGCAATCACGGTTGATAATGCAAGTTCAAATTATACTTGCGTTCAAAAATTGAAAGATAGGTTGTGTTCTAGGGGGGCTGATTTTTTCTAAGGAAAGTATATTCACATGCGTTGTATTGCACACATAGTTAATTTGATTGTGAATGATGGACTTGTTGATGTGAAAGCACCGGTTAGAAGAGTGAGAAAGGCGGTTAGATTTGTGAAGCAATCTCCGGCTAGACTAGCCAAATTCAAGGAGTGTATTGAATTACAAAATATTGATTGCAAATCAAACTTGTGCTTAGATGTACGTACAAGATGGAATTCCACTTATTTGATGCTAAATGTTGCCCAAAAGCTTCAAAAAGCATTTGAATTGTTTGAAGGGATGGATCCATACTTTGTACTTGAGCTAAATGAGAACGGTGGGGTGCCTACATCTTATGATTGGGGTATGGTTAGAAGGATGGTTGACATGTTAGTTCATTTTTATGAACTAATCTTGAGAATTTCGGGTTCTTTGTATGTCACATCTAATGTATTTTATCATGAGATTAGCACGGTTAACTACTTATTGAAAGAGTGGATTAAGAGTGATGATGTTGAGGTGAGTTTAATGGGTGACAAAATGAAAGAGAAATATGATAAGTATTGGGGTGATGTAAACAAAATGAACAAACTCATCTATGTTGCGGTCGTTGTTGATCCTAGATACAAATTAGAGTTTATTGAGTTTGCACTTGTTGAAGAATATGGGGATGAAATTGGTTGGAAGTTGGCAAACGATACAAAAGTAGTCATAAAAGAGTTGTTTGAAGAGTATAAGAAGATTTCTCAACCCAATGCTACTCAAACTCAAATGAATCAACAAAATCAATCCTCAACTTCAAGCAAATCTTCGCTTACATCTTCAAGAACACAATCGGCCTTGGGGGAAAGATTCATGAGACAAAAAATGGAGAGTGGAGAAGTGGAATCCAAGTGTGAATTGGATTTTTATCTTAAAGAGAGTGTCTTTCTAACAAAAAGTGAAGATTTTGATATTTTAAAATGGTGGAAAGTTAATTCAAGTAGATTTCCAATCCTCTCACAACTTGCACGGGATGTACTAGCGATCCCTATTTCCACCGTAGCATCGGAGTCCGCTTTTAGTACCGGTGGAAGAGTCCTTGATCCGTATAGAAGTTCTTTGTCGCCTAAAGTTGTGGAAGGTTTACTTTGTGCTCAAGATTGGTTGCGCTCGGCCAAACGTCCAAAAACAATTGAAGAAGATTTTGATGATCTTGAAAAATTTGAAGAAGGTATTTTACTTTTTTGTTTTGCATTTCAAGAGTCATTAAGCATTAGTCCATTACTGTGATTTAATTGAGTTAATGTGTCTTTTTTATTCGTTTTGCAGCATTTTCTGCTCTTGTCGTCAATGGGAATGTTCAAAATGAGGCCATAGACTTGGACATCGATTGGTAATAAACACTGCCCCACTTTTATATGAAACTGTCATTTATTCTATATTGCAGTCTGCTGATTATTTCATGCCTCTGGTTAGAAGTATTCAACAAGGATATGGTTATAACATCTGGTTAGTTTCGTTTTTCATACTTTCTGTAAAAACATAATTTTCTGCACCTCTTAAGATGCCCTAGGTACCACCAAAATCTCCTTTCTAATATTCTCTTGGTCTCCCTGTTTACAAAGTAGTACAGATCAACTAGAGACAATTGCTGCATTAACCTCTCCAGAAAGGAAAACGACTATGAACCAATAATATTTTTAATCATACCATAATTATCTATTATTCAATAATCTGGCGGTGATACTTAATGCTAAACGAAATTTCAGCTTTGTAATTTCTGTTTAATGTGGTCTCAGGTCTGTCTATTCTTGTATGTTATATTTTCCGACTTGGATACTTCTTCCAGCTTTGTTGGCCTGCTTGGTTTAACAGATACTAAAGCATAGCTATTTTGCTTACAAGATCTATTTGAATAGAACAAAGTAGTCACTTCAGTTGAGAGCAAATGCCATTTTGAGACAAATAAGTAATAACTGTGTATCAACTTTGACTGATTAGTTTTTTAAACAAGATAGATGCTGGCATATGGTTAACCTGTGGCAATGGATTATAATAATCAGATTACACTTTACTCATCAGCATTTTCAGCAACTGCATTCCTTCTGTTCTGCTAACTGTGTATCAGCAACCGCATTTTCAAAACTATTGTTTCTCACTGAGTTTTGATTTCAAAACTATTTGTTTAATGGTTCCTCTGTTGTTGACTTGTTGTCCAGATTCCAAAATTCCAGTTGATTCCAGATCAATGATGTCAATCACATGATATAGTCTACATCAGTACATCACTACGACTTGGAGCATGAAGCAAGTTTTTTTGTAAATGAATTATGTACCACGGGCTGCAGGAGAGCATTAACAGGAGTGCAGGACAACAACAATATTTGGTCCTTCTAGAGAACATTACATATGTTTAATTTCATGTTAAGTTCAGCTTTTGAAATAGCACTGTAATAACTAGTAATGAAGTTCAGATTCTAGACTTTCTGGTGGTTTTTATTGCTTGGTTTTGGTTGAAAGTACTTTAACCTTTTAAAATTCTGCTTGTTTTACTGACTTGCTGTAAAATTGCAAAGCTCAAAAATTTCGGTTCTATGGTTCGAACCGAACCGACCGAATTATTTCGGTTCGGGTCTGGTTCGGTTCCTAAGGTATGTTTGGTTCGGTTCGGTTCTTAAAAAAATGAAATTTCGGTTCTCGGTTCTTTCGGTTCGGTCCGGTTCTGGACCGAACCGACCGAATGCTCAGCCCTAGATGTGGACAAAAACACGACCATCCCAATGAAGAGCAGGCCTTCATCAACTTGGTTTTATTTATATACAAATATTTCTTCGTTAACATGCCCTGATCAATATTGGTTTTTGATTGATTTATATACAATATAGTTCTTGACACGTATCTTTATTTATGATTGGGAAACTTAGATAGAGATCGTAAGATCATTTCGTTAACGCCAGATATGTGCTAAATGCGACTGATCAAGACTCGAGCACTATTACCTGATAAACTATGAAATATAAGTAGGGTAGTTGTAGACAAATTTCTTTTTAAAATTCCGTGGAAGGTGAGAAAAGCACTATAATAAACACTGATAGTAGGTCACAACCAATACAAGATCGGATGTCGACCAAAACACATTAACGTATGCATGAGCTGATGTTGAGTCCTATGTCGACAAAAACATAAATTCATGTTTGACAATGATATGGATTTGAATATTTGATGGATAATACAAGTGTAGAAGGTTGCAGAGTAAATTATTATTAATTTTCTATTGCTCTATATAATAGGAGAACACAAGGGTAAAATTTGTCATTTTAATGATTGTGAAATGACTGTTATGCCCTTCTACTTTGTATAATTACGTATGTATCGCTATTTAGAAAGTTTTGCCAAAAAAAGATTATTTTTTTGTTTTCATTAGGTATCGAAGCAGCAACCTCGTGATGCATAATTTATTGTTAGAGCATCTCCAATGGTAAATCAGATAAAATATTGATTATGTAAAATTTGCTGAACCTGTAAGAAGTTGTGCTCCAATGGTATATTAGCTATAATGTTGTATACATTGTAAATATAGTATGTTATTATTATTGGGTTTTATATCAAAGTGGTCACTCCGTTCGTCAAAAACTATCACTTAACCCACCGTTCTCATCGGGGTCTCATTTAAACCACTAAACTAAGAAAATATATCATTTGCCCCCATGCATTCACAAAAATAATACAATTTATGGTGGTCTAAGTGATATACAGGGGGGCAAATGATATATTTTCTTAGTTTAGTGGTTTAAATGAGACCCCGATGAGAACGGTGGGTTAAGTGATAGTTTTTGACGAACGGAGTGGCCACTTTGATATAAAACCCTATTATTATTTCAGGTTGTTATTAATAGAATCTATTTTTTTTAAGGTAATAAATCATGTAAAATCTTCTTTACAGGTCTTTAGAGGTTGGCCAAATATAGCCAACGAAAAGAGATTATGTAAATTTTTTGCTAACAGTAATGTTCCATTGGAGTGATGTTTTTTTTTTACATAATTTCTATAAATTTTATTTTTGATAATATATTTGTGATTTTTGATAAGGGGTCTTCTCCATTGGAGATGCTCTTATGACCACTTGATCTACTTAGATTTTTATCTTCCTTTTAAAAATCATAATACACAAACCATCACCCATTTTGTTATATATTTACTTTTCATGTTATAAAGGCATTATGTATGAGTTTTTTTGTCACACCATCATATGTGAGTTATTTATTAATAATTTTTTAAATCAAATATGAGAAATGAAGTTCATAAAGTTGAATTCAAAATTTTTGTTAGTTCAAATTTTTAAAAAAAAATAAAAAAACAAAATAATATATAATTAATTGCAATATTAATACTATATAAGATAATAACGAATTTATGTCATCGTTGAATATCGAACCAGTATTCTCATGATATATAATCAGATTTATAGATTGCGAGTATGAGTAAAAGTGGCTATTCACGAGAGGTCGTGGGTACCCGCAAAATTTGTGGTTGCGAGAAAAATAAAATATTAACGTGAGATCGTAATAGGTAATTATACAAAATATAATAATCAATCAATTATAATATATACAATTAAATAGATGGGTTTGAAAAAAATATATTTAAGAATAAGAAATTAGATTGGAGTAATAAATTTGTGTAAAAAATTAAAAGATTTGTAAAATAGAACTTTTTACAATAAATACATTAAATTGTTATAAACGAATATAATTTAGTCATAAATTAAAATATATAATAATCATAAATATAAGTTCATAATATACATGTAATTTATTAATTATCTTTTAAATATTTTATTTATTTTTATATAATCAATAAGGAATTTGTATCGATCAATAAATATTTTTATCAAAATGTATAAATCAGTTTAAAACTAAATTTTTTAAAAACAAATAATAAAATTAATTAAAATAAATAATATAACTAATAGAAAATTTAATTTAACGATTTATTAACAGCACGGGCTTTTACGCTAGTTTTTGATGAAATTGACGGATTATATGCGTATCGATGTCAGATTTTCTTGTTGATCATGAAATCAAAAGCATGGCTAGCTAGATCTGTTATTGTGTTGAAAAATGGTCTACTTGCCTAGAGATGGATATCATGCAGCTCACTACAAGTATTAGTTCCAGACTTTCTGGGAATTTGATCAAGGATGTGACATATTTATCAACTTCTTTAGCTTTAAAAATGGAATTGGTTCTTGCTGATTGATTCTTGTGTTTTATGTGTTGGTTTTTGTATCCTCCAATTCACAAAAATTACTAATCAGGTACACAAAACATTCTAATATATTGATTAATAACAAATTTATTACACATAACAATACTCTGTCAAACATCTAGACACACACATTACACTTGTGTTCCTTATACAGTCCAGTATTTACTGATGCATAACACATTTACATAATATGTGATGCTTAATTAATAATTTCTGGGACAAGGCAAAGATGATTCTTTTTGTGCATTGTTATACCAGGCAGGGTAGCCATGTCAATATCTTCAATGTTTATACCTGGAGGCAGTTCCCAATTAAAAGAGTAGAGAAGATTCGCAAGCGCTAGCTCCGTGGTAGCCACTCCCATTGTGATACCAGGACATATTCTCCGGCCTACCCCAAATGGTATCAGCTCAAAATCCTGTCCTTTAAAATCAATGCTACTATTCATGAATCTTTCGGGTATAAACTCGTTGGGATTTTCCCAAGATTCGGGATCCTTCCCTATAGCATATGCATTTACATATACAAGTGTTTTTGCTTCAATTTCGTACCCACTTATAGTACATTTTTCCATTGTTTCTCGAGGAACAAGAAGTGGAACAGGGGGGTTCAATCTCATTGCCTCCTTCACTACTGCTTTGAGATAGACAAGCTTTTGAACATCGTTTTCGTCCACAAATGCTTTCTTTCCTGTTAATTCTCTAACCTCCTGTTGTACTTTTTTCATTTTTGTGGGGTTCTTGATTAACAAAGTCATGGCCCATACAACAGCTGCTGCACTTGTGTCTGATGCTGCAACTATAACATTCTGCGAAAAATGCAGGGAAGCAATATAATAGCAAAAAATTGCACATATTAGCAGTTGCTACAATCCAAAGTTTTATCAAATTTGTAAACATTTAAATATTTTCACAAGAATCTGGCTCAAGATTTTGATTACCATTAGTATTGCTTTGACATGATCCAACGTAATCTCAGATGAATCTTTTTTCATCTGAAGTAAGATGTCGAGGATACTGCAGTCTTGAGCAGATAGACTGGATGCTTGAAGATGTTCATCAATGAGTTGTTGGTAAAAAGCATCTAATGCACTGAAACTCTTCTCCAACCGAGCACATGCCCCACTAAGTCTATCAATCAATCGACCCATTAGAGGAAAATAATCTGTAAGAAAAAAGCTAACAAAGTTGGCCTGAGTTTTAGTAAGTAGCCAATGGAATCTACTACTCATATTATTATCATTCTCTCCACCATCTTCATCATCATATCTTTTACCAAAGGTAATTCTAAATATAATAGAGCTTGTCAAAGTCATAAGAGTTTTGCTCAAATTCACGATATTAGGATCAGCAGCAGCTCCATCACTTATAGTTTTGACCATTCGTGCAACTTCTTGTTCACGAATGGGTTGAAAAGACTGAGACCTCTTAGAACTAAAAAGATGAAGGGTACAAATTTTTCTCATGTCCCTCCAGTACTCGTTATAGGGTGCAAAGACAACGTCTATGCCGTTGTAGGACATTTTCCATGAGCCAACTAAAGTTGGCCTACTTGAAAAACAGAGATCATGGTATTTAAAAACTTCTTTGGCTGCACTAGCGGAGGAGATGACTAGAGTTTTAACAGAGCCTAACTGCAACGACATGAGAGGGCCGTACTTTTGGGAAAGTTTGTACAAGTAGACGTGAGTGTTTACGCTGTCAAACTGGTGCATGTTTCCGATCAAGGGAAGGCCACGAGGACCTGGTGGGCGGCGATTCAACTTGCGGGCATAGCAATTTCCAAGTATAAAAAGCAGAAGTGTAGGAAGAGAGATTGTAAGGAGGAAGAGTGCTATTTCCATTGTTGATTAGGTAGATGAATATTAATTTTGCGTCAGAGAGATCATAAAAAATTAGAAGATAAGTTGCACTAATTGGTGTGTTTTATTTACCAATCAATCTGATTACATGGCTTGGAAACTTAACAATTTGATATCATGACCTGGTCCAATAACATTGGTGTTAGTTGTCATAACATTATTTTCAATTTTGATTGGTTGTGTTTACATGAATTTCAAGGATCCTGTTTAATTTTATTGTGTCTGATAGGTTAGAAATAGCCCAGGCCCAATTAGGTCCAACTTTAAGCCCAAAACTACAGGCAAAATCATCTCATGAGAGCCCAGCCCAGGGTAATGGGCCCCGGTTCGGAGCCAGCTCTACGTGGCGTGGTCCCCACCCCGGACTAGGGGACCCCAACTTGATGACACCCAGCACACGTGGCACCCCAGCTCAGCCCACGTCCTTACACCTGGCGCTGACCAACACTAAAAGCCAAAGTACAACACATGTCAAATCATGTCTACCACAGTACTGCCACGCTCAGGTCAACGGTCTCCACAATTAGGGACACGTGTCCCACATCCCGGGAATTCAGCGGCCGGTCCCCTGATCCAACGGTCAGGGGAAGAGGTAACCTACCCCTAAAACCCTAAGCCTAGGGCTATAAATATCCCTAGGAAATAGGGTTTAGGGGTTAGCCATTATTACACACCTACACACATTTATTACACTTGTGATACTCTACTTGATTATTATCTTCCAAAGTCAACTCTTATTCTCACGCCGGAGGCACCTCGGGGCCAAACCCCCCCTCCGGTGTTGTTTTGCAGACACCTCACCACAGCTACACCCCTTCCGAGGCAGGAGTTGGCGAGGAAGGACCCGATCGAGATTTGGAGTTATCATTGGCGCTAGAAGGAGGGCTGAACCTCCGAACCCCAAAACCCCGAACTAAACAGACAAGCTAGAAAGACCCGAACCACTCAAAACCACAACCATGCCCCGAAAAACTACCTCCACCCAACGTCCGACACCCAGTGCCACTAGAGACGAACCCTTGGTACCTATCCCGGAGCAAGTCCCACCTGCTCAGATCCCAATCCAGGAGAGGCTCAGAATCGGGCCTAATGACGCCCAGGTAACCGTTGAGGTAAACCGATACAAATATACAGACGTGCCTCTGGACTCCGCGCAAATGGAGAACCTGACACCCGAGGAGCTAGCCCAAGCAATCCGAAACTACAGAAACCGCCTTCTCCCGGAACCTGAGCCTGAGCAAGCGGAAAATTCCGGGGGGTCAACCCACTCCCATCAGTCCCGGGCTTCAGTCTTTGACCGCCTTGGAGACCGGGGCAAAGGAAACAGAAAGGACCACGATGGCCGGAGTAAGGACAAAAATGACGAAGCCGATAAAATCAAGAAACTAGAAATGCTCTGGGAAAGGATAAGGCAGGAGGAACATGCTAAGTTGGAGCTTAGAATCCAAAGAAGGCTCCAAGAAGAGGAGGAAAGAATGAGAAAATCCAAATCCAAAAGAACCCGGAGAGAAGTGAGCCCGAAGATTATCTCGGATGATGATCAACATCCGAACAACCTGGTACAAATGATCCATGAACTACAAAGCAAAGTCAACAGTGACTCCGGGTTTGAGGTCCAAGACACACTCGCCCCCTTCAACCATTCCCTTGAAGCCGTACCCCGGCAAAAGAACCTCAAACATTACAACTTCGACTCCTTTAATGGGCTGGAAGACCCGGAAGAACACCTTAACTACTTTGAGCAAATAGCCCTGATATACTTCTATAACGATCTAACCAAGTGTAGATTCTTTGCCTCCACACTGAAGGGGGAAGCCCAGAGATGGTTCAGCCAAATACCATCCCGGAGCATACATAGCTGGAAGGAGTTCAGGGAAGCCTTCCTTCGGAGATTCCGGGCCAACAAACCCCCAGAGTACCACATGTGCCACCTCGAGACAATTAGACAAGGTGATAACGAAACCCTATCCGCTTTCATGAAACGATTCCAAGAAGCCATAAACCGGGTCACGAACTTGGACGAAAGAGAAGCCTTGAGCATATTCCGGAAAAACCTAGACCCGGAGCGTAGCGAGCGCTATGTAATAGAATTGGTGAACAAAGAACCCCAAAGCTTGGCTGCGGCCTATTCCATGGCCTCCAAGTTCATCAAAGAAACTGATATCCTACAAGCAATGAGGATGACCCGGCAGGGCACTTCCTCGGGCAGAAATAAGGAGGATCGTCTCCGAAGCGACCACCAACCGGACAAGAAATTCAAGCCCGGCAAGCAATATAACTATATTCCCAGTTCTCAACTAACAGTCCCGAATAAAGACTACTCTTTCAGGACCAAATTCGAAGCCATGCCCCCGAGACCGGGGAGGGCCGAACCAAAGCCGGAACCGGAATGGACGCCTTTCAACCGACCACGGGCCGATATATTGAAAGAGGTCCGGAACAAACCCTTCTTTTACCCTCCCAAGCCATTGGTATCGGCCCCGGAGAGCAGGCCCAGGCATAAACACTGCGACTATCATGAAACTCACGGGCATGAGACAGAAAGCTGCATCTCCCTTAAGTTCTTCATCGAGGACCAGGTCAAGAAAGGAAATATGGGCCAATATCTAGCCCGGAGAACGGCAGAAAAGGGAGAGGGGCCAGGAGCCCAAAAAACTAAGAATGTTGTGCATGTAGTTTTGGGAGGCTCCAGTTCCCATCCAAGGAGCCCAGACTCCGGGGACGAAGTAATGATGATAGACTCGGTCCCCGAGCAAATCATATCCTTCAGTAATGCTGACTTTGAAGGAATAAACCCTAACCACAATGAGGCCCTAGTGGTAACCCTGGATATCACCGAAAATGAGGTGAAGAGAATCCTTGTTGACAACGGCTCCTCGGTTAACATACTATTCAAACACACAATGGACAGAATGCAGCTCGGAAGTGTCAAAATGAACGAGTGCAGGGCCACTGTACGGCTTCGGCCACAACTTGGTCCCCATCCTGGGAACCCTATACTTACCTGTCCAATTCGGCACCGCTCCAAAGCAGATAACCCACATGGTCAAATTCTATGTGATCAACAGTCCTTCCTCCTACAACGTGATCCTGGGGCGCCCAGCCCTGACCAAGCTCCGAGCCGTAACCTCAACCCCACACCTTAAATTCAAATTTCCTACGGCCTCCGGGATCGGGGAGGTAAAAGGCGACACCGAAACGGCAAGTCGATGCTATAGCCAAGCCTTAGTCATGGCAGAGACAGACCCGGAGAATAAAAGGAAAGCCTCCTCTTACCACAAGAATCTAAGCAGAAAGAAGCATAGGAGCTCAACTTACAGGAACCCCGGGAAAGAGGTACAAAATATTGAAACCACCGGAGCCTCGAACCAGGAATCAGGTACAGCTGAGGCCCGGGAATACCTGACCTCCAATTCTCGGGTGAAAAAATCATCCCTACTACAAGACCAAGCCAAGGTGGAACCTGCGATGGAGACCGAAACAATTGAACTCATCCCGGGGAACTCAGAAAGAAAAGTAAAAATTGGGGCTGGCTTGGAGGAAGCCTTCAGAGAAGAACTTATCCAATTACTCCGGGAGTATGCAGATGTTTTCGCTTGGAGCCCATCCGACATGCCCGGGCTTCGAGAATCCTTGGCCATGCACAGCCTGGACGTTGACCCCAAAAAGAAGCCCGTCAAACATAAAAGAAGAAACTTCACCCCGGATAGACAGAAGGCTATAGAAGAAGAAATCGACAAACTCCTCAAGGCGGACATCATTTGCGAAATCAAATACCTAGAGTGGCTTGCCAATGTGGTGCTAGTCAAGAAACCTAATGGGAAGTGGAGAATGTGTGTTGACTATACAGACTTAAATGAGGCCTGCCCCAAAGACCCCTACCCATTGCCGAGCATAGACCAGCTCATCGATGCAACCTCCGGACATCTGATGCTCAGCTTTATGGATGCCTTCTCCGGATATAATCAGATTAAGATGAACCCGGCGGACATAGCCAAAACAGCCTTCATCACCCACAGAGCTGTATATGCCTACAAATTCATGCCTTTTGGACTCCGGAACGCCGGGGCCACATATCAAAGGGCCATGGTTGAAGTTTTCAAGGACCAGATGGGCCGGAACTTAGAATCCTATGTCGATGACATAATCGCCAAATCCGAAACGGTTATAGGACACATCCCCGACCTGCGGGAATGTTTTGAAAATCTGAGAAAACATGAGATGAAGCTTAATCCGGAGAAGTGCACCTTTGGGGTAAGTGCCGGGAAGTTCTTGGGTTTCATGATCAGCCAAAGGGGAATTGAAGCAAACCCTGAGAAAATAAAAGCCATCTTAGACATGCAACCACCCCGGACTCAGAAGGATATTCAAAAACTAACCGGATCGTTGGCAGCACTGAGAAGGTTCATATCCAAGTTGGCAGAAAAATGCTTACCCTTCTTCAACTTGCTTAAAGGGGCAAGCAACAAAAAAGAAATAATATGGAGCCCGGAGTGTCAACAAGCCCTGGACACGATCAAGGAATATCTCTCATCACCACCTCTTTTAACCAAGCCTGAGCCCGGAGAACCCCTACACCTTTATCTTTCCGCCGGGCGTCGGGCTGTGGCCGCAGCTTTAGTCCGGGAAGTCGAGGGAAACCAATGGCCGGTGTATTACATCAGCCAAGTCCTGAAAGATGCAGAAACCAGATACCCCAATCTGGAGAAGTTTGCCTTCGCCTTGGTCACGGCCTCAAGAAAACTCAGGCATTATTTCCAGGGCAGAGAGATCAAGGTGATAACAGACCAGCCACTAAGACAAATAATTCATAAGCCAGATGCATCCAGGAGATTGATAAATTGGGCGATCGAGTTAAGCCAATTCCACTTAACTTTCGTTCCCCGAACAGCTATCAAGGCACAAACTCTGGCAGACTTTATAGTGGAATGCTCCTTCCCTGAGCCCCAGCAAACTCCCGAAGTAACGGGACATGCGGCAACCCCGGACCAAAACCCGGAGTCGTGGACTCTTCACGTAGACGGATCCTCCACAACAGACAGGTCCGGGGCAGGTATTATCATGAAAAGCCCGGAAGGCTTCCAGATCAAACAATCCATAACATTCAAATTCCCAGCAACCAATAACCAATCAGAATATGAAGCTCTTCTTGCCGGGCTACGGCTAGCACGAACTTTGAAAACCAACAGCCTGATCATCTATAGCGATTCCCAAATCGTGGTACGGCAAACCAAGGGTGAATATTTAGCCAAGGATTCCAAGCTAGCCCAATACCAAGCCCTTGTCAAAAGCCACCTGGCCACCATTCTAGAGTACCAAATCAGCCAAGTCAACAGAGAAGATAACTCTAAAGCAGATGAAATTTCTAAGCTAGTCCAGAACTCGGCCGAACTAGATAGCTCACTCTACTTTGAAGAATTGGAAACCCCGGCCATTGATCAAGACAAGGTAATGGAGATAGACGCCAACCCGAATTGGATGACCCCTTTCATCCTCTATCTAGAGAAAGGGGAGTTGCCCGAAGATAAGAATGAAGCCAGAAGGTTGAAAAATAAGGCTTCGAAATACTTCATTGAAGATAATCAACTCTATCGCCGGACTTTCTCATCTCCAATACTGAAGTGTGTCAGCCCCGAGGAAGCCAGTTATTGTTTACAAGAAGTACATGAAGGGATTTGTGGGGACCATATGTCCGCAAAGGCCCTTGCATACAAAATCATAAGGCAAGGCTACTACTGGCCAACCATCCACTCAGATGCAGTAGAATTTGTCAAGAAATGTAGAAACTGCCAGCTGTTCAGCAATGTGCCGAGGCAGAGCCCGGTCCTACCATCTTCAGTCCAGTCACCTATCCCCTTTACTGTGTGGGGCATCGACATAGTGGGACCCTTCCCCCGGGTGTTATGGAATAAAAACTAGGTTACTAGTATTGCGGCTAGGGTTTGTATATTTAATGCAAAGGTGTGTGAGCTTCGTGCTTTAATGGCTGTTCTCGTGCTCGTGGCTGAATCTGCCTTCACAAGATGCCTACGTCCTTTGATGAATATCAAAGATCAAGCCAAAAAACGTAGTTCTGAGAATGAGGGGTGAGGCCCTTTATATAGGCTGAGAAGCCTTAGAATTATGGTAGGATTTGGAGACTTGGTGGACAAGTCTTTGAGGAAGGTTCTAGATCTATTCCTTATAGGAATCAGTTTCCATATCGAATTGGATGCCTTGGTGGCTAAGTCTGAAAGGGATATTATCCTTATCCAACTCTTATTGCTGAGTCGTTTATTTCCCCCAATATTAATTACGAAATTAATATTAAAATAGGGATTCTGACCTCATCAATGGGCCCCACGTTTGGACCACACTGGGTCTAATTAATACCATATTAAATGTGTCTTTAGGGCTTATCTTCAGCCCATATCATTTGCCCCTCAACTTCTAGGAAAACTGATCAGGTTTTCGTAGAAGTTATATTTGCCTTAATCGAGACTCGGGGTCGTTTTTATGCCTTACCCGGGACTTCTTAATTTTCCTACCCTTATATGGAAATTTTGGTTTACACTAGTGTTTCACGAGTATCGTCTTGATTGTAAAGTGTGGAGCGACCTACACATTTATGACGATTTGCCTTATTCAAGGCTTTAATTTGTGCTTGCTTTTAACAATTTCGGCACTTTCATAGAGTTTTTATGCATTATTAGCATAAATTATTGCTCAACTTGTCAAGAAAATATTTCCATAATTTTTCTCGTATTTTTATGTACTTTTCCTAATATTTTAGGGATTTTTATGTACTCACAGGTATTTTCCTTAATTATTCCTAACAATTCAGGAATTTTTATGTACCCACGGGTATTTTTCTTAATTATTCCTAACAATTCAGGAATTTTTATGTACCCACGGGTATTTTAATTATTTTTCGATATTTTACCAAAAATAATCAATAGTACTTTCAAGCATAAAATAATTTTTTTGTTATTCTGGATTTTTCGGGAATTATTTTTCAATTTCCCAATCATTATTTTTCAGAATTTTTAAAGGATTAACTTTAAAAAGACATCCTGCCAAAAAATGCTTCCTGGGCGTGGGTACCCCCGCCAAGGAGACACTTTCCTTAGGCACGCCTAGGAGTTTTGGTCTCCTGGGCGTGGGTGTACCTTCGTCCTTTAAAAATCATCCTGGGCGTGGGTACCCCCGCCAAGGAGACACCTTCCTTAGGCACGCCTAGGAGGTTTGGTCTCCTGGGCGTGGGTATACCCTCATTTAGGAAAAATCAACTTGGGCGTGGGTACCCCCGCCAAGGAGACACCTTCCTTAGGCACGCCTAGGAGGTTTGGTCTCCTGGGCGTGGGTATACCCTTCTTTAAGAAAAATCAAGTTGGACGTGGGTACCCCCGCCAAGGAGACACTTTCCTTAGGTACGCCTAGGAAGTTTGGTCTCCTGGGCGTGGGTATACCCTTCTTTAAGAAAAATCAAGTTGGGCGTGGGTACCCCCGCCAAGGAGACACTTTCCTTAGGCATGCCTAGGAAGTTTGGTCTCCTGGGCGTGGCCCTTTTAATTGGGCCTCCTGCCTTTAAATTCTGATGGGCTTTTATCCTATTTTCTAAAAATGTCATAGAACATTCTAGAATTAATTTAAAATTTGAATTTTATGGGCTTCCCGCCTATTCAAAGGCCCAGTCACCTGTTGACAACCCATTTACTTGCTATAACCGGTTGAGTGACTAACCATGAACTCTATAAAAGAGTGGTGTGCGTCCCTCATTTCTCATCTCACTATTCAGCAAAAATTATCTCTCACTATCCCACAAATACTTTCCAAAAAGCTCTGCTAGGGTTCTGTCGCGAGGCGATTTCCGGCATCTTTCCTCCGCCCTATTCTCCAGTTTCCGTTTGAAGATCGTTGAATCTTCATCTTCTCCAACTTCTTTTTTCAACATTTCTGGGTTCAAGACTTCAAGGGAAGCATTTTAATGGAGGATTCCAGCTCTTCAGGCCAGTCTCAACTTGCTAATACCTCTACCATTGCTCCACGGCTTTCAAGGGGTAAGAACCCCAAAACATCTTTTGTCCATGCCAGTGTTTTTTCCCTTAGAGATCTTTTAAACGAGTTTGGTCAAGCTTTTCCCAATATGCTTCATTTAGATGCTTATGAGTATAAATCAAAATACAAACAACATAGGGTAGATATTTTAGCCCAACTTTTTCGTATTAATGGGCCTTATAGGGCCGTTGTTCCGGCCTCAAATGAAAGGGCTTGTCACCCAAAGCCTGGGGCCATTAGGGTTTACAAAGAGACTTTTTATGCTCGTTTCCGCCTTCCACCTCCTCCTTTTGTTTGCCGTCTTTTGGCTGAAGCCAGGGTTTGTCCAACCCAACTTATGCCAAATGCATGGCGTTTTATCTATTGTTTCATGGTCCAATGTAAGAAACATGGGTTTGAGCCCAGTATTTCTGTTTTTCGATATTTATTCAAATTTGTCAATTCTTCTGACAATTCGGGATGGGTCAAAATCCAACATCGTTCTTTAGCCCGTTCTTGTTTTGTTTCGGATTCCGCTCCTGATTCCCTTCCTGATTGGAAGAGGGAGTGGTTTTATATCTTTTTGGATGGGGATGATTGGGACAACTATTTTCGGCCCAATTTCTGCAGAGCCGTTGATGGGCCTGTCAGGAGTATAAAATTGGGTGTGGAAGAAGAGGCTGCCATAGCTTTGTTAACATCTGATAATTTGCATCAATGTGCAAATTTGATTTCTGAAGATTCGTTGCAGGCCCATGGGCTAAGAGATTTGGGCCCTGAGGGTAATTAACTTGAAATTCTCACCTCTTGCTTTATTAACATTTTATGCTAGATATAACTTTCTAACATTTTGTAATCATTTTGCAGCCAAAGCTGCTCTGGGAGCAATTTTTAAGCAGAGGGAGGCTGCTGCTGCTGCTAGGGTGGTAACAGAGAACCCTAGGGCCAAAAGGGCCAGTACTGATGATGCTTCTCCCACAGTGGAGCATGTTCCTGCTTTTCTTCAAGAAAATCCAGTTCCCATTGAGGAAGACCTCACTCCCTTTACAGTGGGATGGGGTTTATGCAATAGGGACACAACTGTAGGCGACTCTAGGGCTGCAGCTGAGTGGTCTAGGAGCGTGGTTACTTCACGAGATAGGGTCCACATTGTGGAGTCCTCTGATGACTTGCAGATTGAGCTTCTTGGGGCCTAAGCTGTTGCTTCGGTAATTTCTTGTTCAACTTCTTTAATTTAATTGTATTTCCGTTTCCTTTATTCACTTGTTTTCTTTGCAGATGAACGCCTACCTTCAGGCCGCTGTTCATAACCTGAAGGAGGTACGTGCTGATAAGACTATAGCTGAGAGGGACAGAGACAGATATTTTGACTCCTCTGAGGCAAACTTTGCTCGTTTTAGGGAGGTGGAGAAGGAGCTGGCTGCTGAGAAGGAGAAGAACAGGAAGCTACAGCTGGAGGTGCAACAGAACAGGGAACACATCATTGCTGATTACAAGGCTTCTAAGGACTTTCAAGATGTCCTGAATGCCGAGTATGATGCAAACTTTCCTGGTACCTTCAAGGAGTGTTGGGAGGAGATCATCGAGGAACTGAGTGGGAAGATTGAGGGGGTGTCCCTAGAGAGGTTCCCGGTTCCTGCTTTCCCTGGAGTGACAGCTGCTATGGAGGTTGCTACAGAGACAGCTGTGGATGGGGACTCTCAGCCCACTCAGGATCCACCTTCTTATCCTGGGATAGAGGCAGCAGATCCTCCTTCTACCCAGGGAGATGTTGTAGTTGATGACCTAGATGCATAGATGGCCCTGCGTGGCTTATTTCTGTTTTTTATCTTTATTTATTCTGAACTTTTGCCCTTCGGGGTTTATGACTTAACTTATCTATGTAGTTAGTTTCTTTTGTTTCCATATTCTCGTTTTTGCTTATAGTTCGTTAAACTTTAGAATTTTTCGAGTACTTGGCCCCCTGGCTGGTACTAAACTCACAAGCTAGTTCAACGTTTGCCTTTCGTGTTTATTTTAACAAGGAGGAATAACTCATAGAGAAAACAGAATAAATTCCATTATGCTGTCAAAGGATATCAATTGAATGGGTTTAACCCTTACATAAATACTCTATCTCCTACTGGGAGCAACATGCTCTATAATGGTTTCATTCGAACCTTATTCCTAAAAAAATAGATAAAAGTCCAAGCCTTTGTCAAAAGAACTTAAACATAATAAACTTTGAGGTTCACAGCATGCCAAGTTCGGGGCACCTCAACCCCGTCCAAGGTTTCTAACTTGTAGGATCCTCGTCCTAACACCTTTCTGACTAGATATGGTCCTTCCCAATTTGGTGCTAACTTTCCTTTCTGGCCAACTCCTGAGGCTTCAATCTTCCTTAAAACCATGTCGCCTTGTCGAAAGAATCTTTCCTTAACTCTCTGGTTGTAGTGAAAAGAGGCTCTCTTCTGATATTCAGCATTCCTTGCATTAGCTTCATCTCCAACCTCGTCAATTAAGTCGAGGGCAAGTATCATTCCTTCGTCATTAGTTTCTGGCTCATATGCCTCAACTCGAGGTGATGCTTGCATGATCTCTAAAGGTACAACTGCCTCAGCTCCATAAGCCAGCAAAAATGGGGTTGCTCCAGTTGTTACCTTAAAAGTGGTACGATATGCCCAAAGTATGGGCAGCAATTCATCTACCCAAGTGTTCCTAGAGCGTTCGACCCTCTTTTTCAGTCCATCAAGGATAATTCGATTAGCTACCTCAGCTTGCCCGTTGGCTTGTGGGTGTGCCACTAAGGTAAAACGGAGCTCAATCGCATTCTCTTCACAATACTTCTTGAACTCTTCATTATTGAACTGTGTCCCATTGTCTGTTACAAGGATTCGCGGGATTCCGTATCTGCAAATTATGTTCTCCCAAAAGAACTGGGAAACTTGCTTGGTGGTTATCTTGGCCAGAGGTTTAGCCTCAATCCACTTAGTGAAGTAATCAATGGCCACTATTAGGAATTTCCTTTGTGCAGAAGCCATGGGAAAAGGTCCAAGTATATCCATCCCCCACATCGCAAATGGAATGGGAGAGTTAATTGAAGTTAACATCTCAGGCGGTTGCCTCACAATTGGGGCATGCTTCTGGCATCTCTCACATCTCTTGACATAGTTTTGTGCATCAGCCAACATCTCCGGCCAATAGAACCCTAAACGAATTATCTTGTGAGCTAGGGCTCTGCCCCCCAAGTGTTGCCCACATATCCCTTCATGAACTTCCTCCAATGCTTCTCTTGCCTCTTGAGGCCTTAAACACTTCAAGTATGGGATGACAAACGACCTTTTGTACAGAATGCCTTCAATCAAAGTGTATCTCAATCCTCTTACTGAAAGTTTTCGTGCCTCCAAGGCATTGTCTGGGAGCCATCCATTCTCAAGGTGTGCCTTGATAGGGTCTATCCAAGAGCATCCTACATCAATTGGTGCCAATAACTTTGAGTTAACGGTTGGGGCCTTCAAGACCTGAAAATAGACGCTCCCAGCATAATTTTCTATCTTGGAAGAAGCAAATTTAGACAGGGCATCGGCCTTAATGTTTTCCTCTCTTGGAATGTGCTCAACATAGCACTCCTCAAACTGGGACATAACAGCCTTTACTACTCTCAAGTATTTTGCCATAGTCTCATCCTTAGCCTCGAATTCACCATTTACTTGTGATACCACAAGCCTTGAATCTCCACAAACTTTGAGATTTTTGACCCTCATGATTCTGGCCAAACCCAAACCAGCTATTAATGCCTCATACTCCGCCTCATTGTTGGTAGTAGGGAAATCCAACTTTAAAGCATACTCAACTGTGAACCCATCGGGGCTTTGCAAAACCAAACCTGCACCACTAGATTTTGTTTTTGATGCTCCATCAAAATAGAGCACCCAATATTCCTTCAGATCAGGTGTGAGCACCCAATATTCCTTTAGATCAGGTGTAAGTTCTTCTTCTTTTTTCTCTTGCCCAGGGGTAGTCATTATCTCTTGCCCCCGACTTCTTGGTTGTTAATAGTGCATTCAACCACGAAGTCAGCCAATGCCTGAGCCTTGATAGCTGTCCGAGGCTTGTATGTGATATCAAACTCTCCTAACTCAATCGCCCATTTGATTAGCCTTCCACTGGCCTTAGGGCTATGCAATATGTTCCTCAACTGCTTGTTTGTCAGAACTTGAATCTTATGTGCCTGAAAGTAAGGCCGCAACTTCCTTGAGGCAGTTACTAATGCCAAAGAAAACTTTTCTATGGGTGAGTAATTCAACTCAGCCCCATGCAACACTTTGCTCACATAGTAGATAGGTTTCTGGACTTTCTCCTCTTCCCGAATAAGGACAACACTCAGGGCTTGTTCGGATACCGCCAGGTATAGACAAAGAATCTCCCCAGGACTTGGTTTGGTCAACAACGGGGCTTCAACCATGTACTTCTTCAGTTGCTCAAAGGCTTCTTGGCTCTCAGGTGTCCACTCAAAATTTTTCACCTTCTTTAACGCTTGGAAGAAAGGCAAGCATTTGTCTCCAGACTTGGAGATGAATCTTCCTAAAGCTGCAACTCGGCCTGTCAACTTCTGCACATCTCTTATAGAGCGTGGTGGCTCCATGTCTAAAATCGCCTTGATCTTGTCAGGATTGGCCTCAATGCCTCTCTTTGAAACCATCAGCCCTAAAAACTTTCCAGATCCAACGCCAAAGGCACACTTGGCGGGATTCAACATCATCTTATGGTGCCTCAGCACTTCAAATGCCTCTCCGAGGTGCTCGATATTATCAGCCTTGAGTAGCCTCTTGACTAACATGTCATCAACATATACCTCCATGGTTTTTCCAATCAGATGGGCGAATATCTTATTCACCAATCGTTGGTAAGTAGCTCCTGCATTCTTTAGACCAAAAGCCATAACAAGATAACAGAAGACACCAAAGTCAGTTATGAAAGATACCTTAGGGATGTCATCCTTGTGCATCTTAATCTGATTATAGCCGCTGAATCCATCCATGAAGCTTAACATCTCATGTCCAGCTGTGGCATCTATCAACATATCAATCCTTGGCAGCGGAAAACAATCTTTTGGACATGTATCATTCAGGTCAGTGAAGTCTATACACATCCTCCACTTCCCATTTGCTTTCTTGACCATCACAGGGTTTGCTAACCATTCGGGAAACTGAATTTCTTCAATAAAACCAGCTTCCAAGAGCTTATCCACTTCTTGCCTAATGGCCTCTTGCCTTTCCGGAGCAAAGTTTCTCTTCTTCTGCTTTATTGTCTTCCTTTTGGGATCAACATTTAACTTGTGAGTTATGAGTTGGGGGTCAATCCCTGGCATATCAGCTGCTGTCCAAGCGAACACGTCGCTATTCTTTTGTAAGAATTCTATCAACTTGCCCTTCAGGGGTTCTTTCAGAGATGCTCCAACATAAGTAACTTTTTCAGGATCATTCGGCTCTAGAGGTATGGGAATCAAATCCTCTGTTGGCTTCCCTCTATGCTCTTCATCATCGCGGACATCCATGTCTTCAATCGGAAGTACCTGCCCCCCGACTCCATCGGCCCTCAGCGCGGCTACATAGCAACTTCTTGCCATCTTCTGATCACCCTTTTATTCTCCGACACCATTCCGTGTCGGAAACTTAATCTTCATATGATAGGAAGAGGCCACAGCCTTAAACGCATGAAGTCCAGTCCTTCCAAGGATTGCGTTGTATGTTGAGGCTGCCTTGATCACCAAGAAGTTCAGCATCTGAGTCGCCTCTTTAGGCTCTTGCCCAATAGTCACGGGTAACTGAATAGTCCCTTCAACATTGGACTCCACTCCGTTAAACCCGTATATAGGCATGTTTGTAGGGGTTAACTGAGAGTCGTTGTACCCCATCTTCACAAATGCATCATGAAATAAAATATCCACAGAAGCCCCATTGTCTATCAAGACTCGTTTTACTTCTGAGTTTCCAATCACAGGAGTTATGACCAGTGGGTCGTCATGGGGGAACTTCACCCCTTCCAAGTCTGAATCATCGAAACCAATTACCATCTCAGTTTTAGCACGCTTCGGGGCTTCTCCCACAATGTGCATTACTTCTCTAGCATAAGCCTTTTGAGAATTCTTAGTTGTGCCAGCTGCTGTCGGGCCTCCCCAAATCATGTTGATAACTGCCCTTCGGGGCTGTGGATTGCGGTCATTGTTGTCATCCCTCCTGTTATTATCTCTCCTTTCATTGTCCCTTATGTCATTGTCCCTTCTCTGGTTCCCACGGTCATCACCCTTGGTGAACTGACTTAGTTTTCCTCTTCGTATCAAGAACTCAATGTAAGAACCCCAAATTTTGGATATAATTAAAACTTTTTATTAAGTAATGATAAAATGAGGAACAATGATTCCGACAACAAGGTCACCAGCTCTAATGAATGGTGGTTTCAAAGAACAAGGATTGTAATGAATGGATATTGCTCTGGACAATGATCCTGATGCATTGGTATATTGTCAGAATAGAGTAATTCGATGGTTGAGGACCTAGATAAGAATAATCTACCATCCAGGAAGGAGCTAATGGATCCTTGAAAGGAAATGAGTACGTGCATAGTGTTTCCCATACGTGCATAGTATTTCCCGTACGTGCATAGTATTTCCCGTACGTGCATAGTGTTTCCTGTACGTGCATAGTAATTTGGTGGATGAATAGTGATTTGTAAGTTGGAAAACTTTTCACTCCACCCTATGTACGGGACGTGATATGGATATTTCGAAGTCATATTAGTAATACGCGGAGGAAATAAGTGAATGCAGAGACGATCGGAATTCAGAAATTCCAAATTCTTTTCGGTATAATATTTGACCGGACAGTGGATTAAATATTATTATAATCCAAGAATTGAGATATTAACTTTGAGGATTTGATATTTTGGGATGTTATTATATTTGATTTAAGAATGAAGGTAGGAAACCACTGAGGAGTGGTTATGGCTACAATGTAATAATTGATATTTGGAAAGAATGAATGGAATTCGACTTTATTATTTCTATGTCTTGAAGAATGCTAAAGGGTAACAACATAGGTAAGAATAATCTATCTTCTAAGGGAATAAGATATGGCAATTTCAAGCAGGAGAATATTCTCATGTCATCCAGATCGGTAACGATTAATCCAGTAGTTCCGTAAAAAGGATAAGGAACGATCGAAAGAGAATACGGACAATTGTACCACCCTAAGAGAACAAGTAAAGAATACAGAATGAATAGTGTTTTGGTGGGAGTATATAATAATATGAGACGACACTATATGGAAGCATTCGGAACGGATTTCCGAGTTCGTATTAGTGATCCAGGGGGAAAATAAGTGTATGTAAAAGCTGTCGGATTCTGAAAAACCGCACTTTTATTTTCTCCGAGAGTTCCTTGGACACTGATAGCCTTAAGTATTTAACGAATGGATTTAAGGAATATAAATTGGAAAGTTAGAATGAAAGATGGAGAATGAAAGTATTAATATTAAAAAGGATTCCCGGTAAACCCTAATTAGAAATCCGTGAAATATTCCTACGAACGATCAATCGAAACGGGCAATAACCGGACACAGAAACAAGCAGAGGAAGCAAGAGTCTTGTGCAAGCTACTAGTATAAAATATCTAGTAACCAAACTAGAATCAAGGAACTAGCACCCTAGAGAATGCAACTAAGTACTTAGCAAGGCAACTATGTAGTTAGGCTAAAACCACCACATTTTCAACACTTGTCATGGTGTTTCCTCATCCAACACCTCATCACTTTAATAAAGTGAATTTATACAAGATATTATCTTGATAATAGATGAGAATGGATGAGATTAAAACAAAATAAAGCAAGCAACTCTCCCCCCCCCTTGAAAATTCCATTCGGCCTCCCTCCTAAATTCCAAAATCAAAACCCCTCTTCCCACCATCTCTTGATCTTGTAAAAATTATGGTGAGTCTTACATTTCCTAAAAGTGATCCCCTAAAAATTTCAAAGCCAAACTCTCTTGTTTCCATTTTCAAAGAAATCACCAAAGACTAGGGTGAATAGTGATTTTCAAGAACAACTCTTGATTTTCTTGATTTCTAGAATGATCTAAGCTTGGTTATGGGTATACAAGGACTATGAAAAGCTTAGCAAGGTCTTTACACACTCCAAGGAAGGTATAAAGCTCTTGAAACTCTAACCCTTGTTTGAGATTTAAGCATGTTTATGCTAGTTATAACTTAGTTATGGTTATGTTAAGATTATAAGCATGATTATGTATGGATTTTGGATTAATGATGTAAATAGCTAGATGAACGGAAAGGCATTGCTTGGCCTCAGTTCATGTATATAAGTCATGTATATGTTGTTTGGGTTGGATACTATGTTTATGGGAAGATTCGAAATTAGTAGATATTCGATTTACAGCCGTTATAATGCCCGATTTTGCAATACCATGTTTTGTATGCCATTTTCCATGTCGAACCCCTACTGTCCAGAGACCTTATCTGCCATGATAGGATAGGTAATGTTCTAAGCTTCGTTTTGATATAAAGATCACGTGAAACGGACTTACGGTTTATGATTTATGACCAAATTACTAAAAGTAGTTCGAATCCGTAAACGAAAGTTCGTAACTGTAATTGAACCCTCGTAAACTATGTAACGTCATGGCGAATCTTGGTAAATAAATACTAGAGGTAAAAAGGAAGGCGTGAAAGAAAACCGTATGTCAAAAAGATCATTTTTCGATTTATTAAAAATGTTCGAGTCGAGGTTAAACGCGAACGAACCCCTAAAAGACGACTCTTTTATAACTTCGGTAAAACACTTAGAAAACGGACGATAAAACTCGGAGTATAGTATTGGTTCGTAACGATCGACTTTAGAACTCATATGACTTAAGTATGTCCCAAGTATAAGTACAATGACATGTCGTATTAACGAACGGATGTCGGGTCGGATCAGTGATAAAAGTAATCCACTAAAAGGGGTATAACGAGATAACTCAAGAACGTGTTTCGAATTAAGTATAACTTAACTTTTAATATGTTAAGTGATTAATCCCGAATGCCTTGGCTATTTATAGATCACCAAGCTGAACCGGGACCCGCTACCACTACCCCTTACCGTACTCGACTACCAGGCAAGTTTCAATTCCCTTCTTTTAGGCTGTTGTTGTGATTGAATAAATATATATATATGATTGCTGATATACATATGCCATTGCATGCATGCCTACTTTCAAGTTGAAGTGATATACTTGTTCCCTGAATGTTATTGTTGGCTTATAAGCTAGATAGTTATATATCAGTTATAAGCCGATTATTGTAAGACCCTCATAGAAGGGCGTATACATCTTATTAATCAAAAATAGACCGGGAGTCAATATTCCTTGATATATCGAGATTACCTCGGAGGAAAATATTTAAGTAAATATTTTCTATTATTTGGGCGACGAATATTATTTGAATATTCGTTCGAGACTAATTATTTTAACGATCCTTACTTCAAATAATTATTTGAACGTAACCATTCGACGAATAATATTTTTCAATATTCATTCAAAGTCAAATAGGTTATCGATTATTATTCCGAATATTCTTCTAAAGATTGGACTACTAAATGAATATTATTTGAATATCCATTTAGAATATTACTTTATTAAATGAATATTACTTTTGAATATTCATTTAAGATATTACTTACTTGATGAATATTATTCTAATATTCATCTGAAGCTTGATTTATTTATCGAGTCTTATCTCGAATATTCCTTTAAAGCTTGGATTACTAAATGAATATTACTTGATATTCATTTAGAATATTATTCATTAAACGAATATTACTTTTTCAATAAACATTTAAATTCCTAATTAATTATGAATATTATTTTGAATATTCATCCAGGGTTCTATTTAATCATCGAATATTATTTTAAATATTTTAAATATTCTTTTCAGGTCTTATTAATTAATGAATATTATTCTGAATATTCATTTGAATATTTAATTATGCAATAAATATTCTCTAGATATTTCTTCAAGGATTATTTGAGAAATACTCTGATTAAAGATATTCTTTCATATTCCTAAATATTCTATAAAATATTTTAATTCAATAAATATTCTCTGAATATTTATTTCATACTTAGAATAACCTCGATAAGGTTTATCTTCTTCGATTATTACAGAAAATATTTCGGAGTCATATTATTATTAATCTTATATCAAGAAAGGTTCTCAGACATCATTCTTCTTTGAGTCTACCTCTCTAATAATAAGGGAACCTTACTTGGAAGATGTTATTTATCTTGTCGACTTCCCGGTCATAGAGTATTCTCTTCACTCGCAACTCGGGTGCTGTTGACTTATTAAGTCGTTGTTTACCTTCTCATCTTTCGAGGGGTAAGATTGTTGGAACAAGTTGATATTCGATACCAAGCCACAGCTTGGAAGTTATTGGTGAATTTTCCTTTCCAACTAGATACGACTACCTTGTAGAGTCTTATCAACAAGTATTATACTTGGGGAAAGGGGGACGAACGTTACATTCAGAATCATGAACTCTATTTGAACTAGGAGTCGTGTAAGAGGCCGAGTAGCGCCGGTCCATCCCCTTTGGCCCAACCGTTGGCCGGGGAGAGCTAGTAAGGCGGTAGACAAGTAAAGCCGTCAGTTCTTCCTTCTACCGGTAGTAAATCTAAATTGAGCTGTACGATCTCGACTGATCATCAAGATTGGAACAGCGGGCGCGGTGAATACTCCATCATTGGTTCATCATCCAAATTTATTTATTTCCTGCAACATGATTACTGTTGGCAGAGTTGGAAAAGGGTCATAACTGGAATTGCAACCTTTTCTTGCAAGTTCCTCTTCTTAATAACAATAAGAATATCTCGCTTACTTTGATGTAGCAGATATTTCTACAAACAAATACTTTAAGTTACCTTGTAACTTCATCGTTCATATTATACTGGCATCATTTCCGTAAATGCATGACATATGGTTTGAAAGATACTTTTGAACTGTTATACATTATCGTTCAGTTATATATTATTGTTGGTGGGCTATTGCTCACCCTTGCTTTATTATTATATCACAACAACAGCTAGACCAGATGACTCGCACAAGGCGCACTCGACGCGGGCGAGGACGATGAGACTACCAGAGCTGAAGAAGAAGCTATTGGTAGGGTATATTTATTCTTTCAGTACCAAGAATATGGTCTAGTATGACTTATGTAAATGGATGGCAAAGAGTATGTATTATATTGAAATTCTTTTGGATTGTAAGAACTCATAATGTGATTAATAAAAATTTGATTGTTACTCTGATTTCATCTCTGGGACTATAACGGGTGTGTTTTATATTGTTGTGTTGGGTTATAGAGACATAATTTATTTTATGTTAAGGAAAGTTCAATTGTTGTGGACAGAATTGGAAACCGTAACCACCGGATCCCGGACCCCGGATCTGGGGGTGTTACAGAAGTGGTATCAGAGCGTACGTTATAAACCCCAGAGTTGAGGTGACGTTAAAACAATAAATTCAATATGATAATAAGAACTCTTTCCAAGTTCATAGTCGGACTACTTAATGTAGTGATGACATATAAAACCCTTATGGGAACTCGTAAGTATAATGATAGTAACTTAGCTCGATATCGTATCGACGAGTAAGGCGACTGACCTTGAGGCATACGAGCAACAGCGCGATGATGCTTTATATGCTGAAGATCAGCGGGTAATTCGATGGAGTACCCTACTGGAGACCCGGAAGAGGTTCCAGCAGATAAGGAAAATCCTGTGAGGATAAGGAGCTTACCCATGGGTAATGAGGGTCGCAGCCAGAATGACTGTGATAATTAAGATATGGTGCTCAGAAAAGTCAGTATAAAGAACCGAGATATTATTAAGAGATCTGAAGATGCATGTTGAATTCATAGCCGGACTACCAGATGTAGTACCAGCAAGAATGAAGGATTGGAAGAATTACTTGAGATCTTATACGGAAATAGATGAGAATCCTTAGAGATTTTCATCTTAACAAAGAAAGAGCTAGAGGGATGTATGATTATTAAAGACATCGATTTAGGGCAAGGAGCAAAGTCCCTAGGAATAGTTGAGAAGGAGGCAGTAAGTGCCATATCATTTGATAAATGAATTAGTATGAATATGGTCAGTAATAATTCGCCATGGGAAGGCAGGTGTCGTAGGTTGTAAATTATGGAACCAAATTGAGGTTAATAAGGTGGTTTTGTTAAGGAAAATGTCCATTTTATGAATGAATCATTTAGAAAGTAAAGACATTGGGAAGTGATAGCATGATTGGGTAAAGTTATATAAGGAAATAGTAAGCAAGACAATGATCTCAGAACCTACCGGAAGATAAGACTAGTGAGTCAAGATGAACTCGTAATGAGACTACTGCCAGAGACTGAGTATAGAGTTAATTCAACTCAGTTAAATGATGAACCAGAAATGTTAGATGCATGTGATTCAGAGGAATATTAAATTCCTTCTTCTCTTTGAATGGATTATAGTAGCTACCTTAAGTTTACTCCAACACGGAATTATAATAGATCAAGTAATACGATCAGCAGTTAAAGAGAAAAATGTGAGAAAATCTCCCTGGAGCTAAAAGGTGAAATTGGTAATGACCAAGAGCTGGCATTGCTTAATGGAAAAAGGAGACTTTGTGCTTCCAATGACGCTTCGCATAAAGGGTTAGGTAGGCCGACATTCGGTAGTATTGAATATCAGGACGTTGTGACAGGTTTCAGTTTGAAACTATTGATTCCCTTCTAAGGGATGGATATAATTGATTCCTCTCCAGTGAGTAAACTTCCAATCCGATGATGATTATTTCGTTAGCTATGACTGCTTATGATCCCACCTGCTTGGAGGTTCATAGAACTATTCTTCGGGTTTCGAAACTGGTCTCTTAAATGTTGCCAGTAGGTGGGTAGATTGATCAAAATTTCCCTGAGTCTGGAAAGGAATTCGGTGAATTTTGGCAAACCTTGTCTTTCTGATTATCAGAGAATGTCATGGAAGAGAGTAAAAAAATTGGAGCAAACCCTGTGATTTGGGTAAGGATGCGGTAAAATGGGTTAGTAAACGGACCCTGAGCATTACAATCGACGGTAGTGATAAAATGATGAAGTGAGATTGGACGGAAATAGGAAATGTAAGTAGGAAACCAGCCGGACTGAGAAATTCCAGGATTGACTTAAATGAAAAGGCTGTTATGCCAGGAATGGTAAGCTTGTGTGGCACGCAGGATTGATAAGAATAGTTGAAAAGATAAAAGTGGAGGAAAGGTGACCGGAGACGGTGCCGAGTAGCCGATTAAGACTTATATGGAGTAAAGTTTTGGAAAGGTAGAAAGGTATCAAAGAAGAAGGCACTATGCCGGCAATTGCTAGAAAAGTAATGCTATTAGCCAACCCCTAAAATCATATATTTTTATGTGTGGCCAGTTGAGGCCAAGTCACAACGGACTATAAAGTGACTAGACCAGCAATGAAAAGACAAAGCAGGGTTGCTTCTAAGAAAGCACCGACTGCAAGGGCTTCTGATATAAAGGAAACATTAATGAGATCGTTTGAATCTTCTGCCGAACAACCCATGTTTTGATTGGGAATTCACTAGACCTTTTTGGGATGGGGTCACCCGTACTAAAGTGACTCATGTGTATATGGTTGTTCAAGATTTCGAGTAAAATGGAAGTATAGTGACTTGAGATGTATGATGTTAGGGTATCATGAATACCATGAATATATTATGACGGAGGAAAGTAAACAATGAAGGTATATGAAGAGGGTATAGAAAAGGTCAGAAATTGAACAGTATGCTGTAGGAATTTTGTCTGAGGCAAGTACCTTTGCGAAGAACGATAAGCACTAAGAGATTCACGTTGAACTCGACCAATATCTTCCAGAACATCCTTGCTACCATTAACAAGTTCGGTAAGAGAAGAGATTGACATACGTTGCCTTTTTGGAAGGCCAAATAGGCTGACAACTATCTGAAAGAAGAGGGTGGCATTAAACCACCGATCGATTATCAAATGAGAATGATTGAAAAGAGACCTTTATTAAGGATACATGATCTGATTGCCAATTATAAGATACAAGAATTCCTTGGCAGTTGAATTAAGGATAGGATATCCATAAATTAAGACAAACCCTAGGGAATGCACAAGGGGTGGCATTAACCCTAATAACGACATTATGACTTCAGATGATATGAGCTGGACTTGCTAAGGCAACAATGACCGGTAAGGATTATTAAAAAGGGTTCTGGAAAGAACATGGATAGAATTATTAGAGTATTGATCAATGACATTTTGATATACCCGGTACCTAGAAAATACCGGAGGAATGATAAGGATGGCCTACGAAACCTTACAAGGAAAAAAAAAGGTAATATTCCGAACTTCAAAAATGGAAGTTTGGTAAGGAATGTATGACATCGTAACAATTATGCCAGATGAGGCATGTATGAAACCCTGAGGAAGTATGGGTTGAACCTATAAAGATTGAGATTATCCTAAGATAAAGAAAGAACTAAGAAAAGAAGTATCCTAAGTAGGATTGGGAATAAACGTGATAAAGTTCCCACGGGTAGGTGGAAGCAATGACTTATGGAAATGACTGATAGTTATATTTTCTCCTTCAGCAGAGCTTAAGGGAGAATGCTTTAACCCAACAGTGATGGGAATGAGGTAGAAAAGCTTGAGTTGGAATGTACCCAGAGAACATGGGTTACAAGAAATCATTATCATCAAGAAAGGCCAATGAGGTGGCCGACAATCTAAGTATAAAGGAATAATTACAAATGTTCATACCGAAGAAACAGGATGATATTTGGAAGGACCATGAAGGCCATATCGGAATGGAGGAATTTACATTCCTTCTGATGACTGTGCAAGAATTAACAGTAATAATAGTTTAAGTAAAGATTCGATTCCTGATGGAGTCTTAAGCATGTTACGTACCTTAGAAGGTCCCGTTTTGAGGCAAACCAGGACCATGGTACAAAATTGATGAAGTAAACCGTTAAGTTTCCAGTCTTTTATGGAAGATGCATAAGTGATAGTTTCATCAACCGGACCTAGCTGCGATGCTTGAACTCTTCTGCAATTCTATCTGCTTCACGTTATATCTACATCAAGTTCAGGAAGTGTTCCTTATGGATAAGGAATAATGATTACTTTGCCTCCCTAAGGGATTTGAAACCCGTAGGGTTAGCTATTAACGCACTACGTAAACAACAAGCGATGGTGATTCCTCTAAGAAAGGAGATGACAACGTAAAGATAAAGAAAGTGCTGCTATTGATAAGCTAAATGGCATGTTGATGAATGACAAGCAAGTTTGTGTTAGTGTACTTCTGCACAAACAAGATAGAGAATATGAGGTTGATAATTCGTGATGCTAAACGTATTCCCGTAGAAAGAATTAATGAGACTTGGAGGGAAGGGCGGTTGAGCCCAAGACTTATTGGGCCACTTGAGAGTTTAAAGTGTTCGGACGGTGGTATTCGAGCCAGCCTTACCCCCAAAATTATAGCACGGTCATAACGGGTTTTCATGTGGCCAGGCTACGCCAGTAAAATGCAGATGTTCAACAGATGATAGGAGTACGAGCATGTAGATATACGACCTGGTCTGACTTACGAAAGACAACCTTTGGAAAACCACGGATAGAAAAGAACAAGTAATGAGAAACAAGGTTGGCAGAAGTAGATTATATGAATCTAAGTTAAAGGAATCGGGCCAGATTCATTTCGGAAAGTTTAAATTGGAAATAACGTGATGATTATAGAATAAATGAGACGGAATACCGATAAGGAGGTACCAAGTGCAAAAAGGTGTCTCAATTAAGAGGTGAAGGTGAAAGTAAATAATAGAAATGAGTAAGAATCAGCTAATAAGAAGGATGTGATTGATAAAGAAAAGGCTGGGGAAGCAACTACGGAATGAGAAGCAAGGAATGTTATGAATGGGTTTTCTAATGAATTCTCAGGATGACAACCTGATAGTGTCAATATTATAGTTATGAAAAGCTAGTAACATGATATGGGATGTCAGTAATAATGATGTCAAGTGAGAAATCTAAGATTTAACCTGGAAGGTTGAAGGACTTCCCGAATGTGAGTATCGCTAAGATTGAACAAGAGTATTTGTCCATAGAATAATGGACAAAGCAGCAAGATATGTTGACACGTGAGATTGCGATCAAATAGTATTGGAGATAATTATGATTAATTTCTTCTTTGATAAACCTCTATAGTTCAGAGGTAAATTCTGAGTATGATATTCTACAATCATGAAAGCTTTCTATAATCCTTTAGAACTCTTCTCTCTTCTTCTCTCTTATTCATCTTCTTTATGAATTGAGAAGAACAACCCTTTTAGGAGGGGAGGTACTGCTACGTGACTATCTGTCTATGTGATAGAAGTCTAAGTGGAATGCCATGACTTGTTTAATTGCTTGTCAAGTACTAAAGGCTGGCCCCCTTCTGTACTAACTATGCAATATAACAAATGTTCAATTGATCATAGTGATCTCTCAATAAATCTTTCCACTTCTCTATATTGATCGAGATTGCGAAGATTAAAGCAATCAGGAAATGCACAGTACGAGCGAGGTTACCTCTGAATCGTAGGGTGATAGTGATACCAATGTTACTGCAGGTATCAATAAGGATAAGACTGAGTAAGAGTATAACCCGGATAGTGAGTTGTACGAAAAGTAGCAACGTTGATGGAAAAAGCATAAAGTATGAATTGTAGCACTAGAAGATGTGCTGAGGAAGGGTAGAACGACTAAGAATTGACCGGGAAGCTAAAAGAGTGAACGGCAGGCAAACGACTCTTTGCTTCCTACCTGATTCCGGGACGGAATCCTTTTAAGGAGGGGAGACTGTAAGAACCCCAAATTTTGGATATAATTAAAACTTTTTATTAAGTAATGATAAAATGAGGAACAATGATTCCGACAACAAGGTCACCAGCTCTAATGAATGGTGGTTTCAAAGAACAAGGATTGTAATGAATGGATATTGCTCTGGACAATGATCCTGATGCATTGGTATATTGTCAGAATAGAGTAATTCGATGGTTGAGGACCTAGATAAGAATAATCTACCATCCAGGAAGGAGCTAATGGATCCTTGAAAGGAAATGAGTACGTGCATAGTGTTTCACATACGTGCATAGTATTTCCCGTACGTGCATAGTATTTCCCGTACGTGCATAGTGTTTTCTGTACGTGCATAGTAATTTGGTGGATGAATAGTGATTTGTAAGTTGGAAAACTTTTCACTCCACCCTATGTACGGGACGTGATATGGATATTTCGAAGTCATATTAGTAATACGCGGAGGAAATAAGTGAATGCAGAGACGATCGGAATTCAGAAATTCCAAATTCTTTTCGGTATAATATTTGACCGGACAGTGGATTAAATATTATTATAATCCAAGAATTGAGATATTAACTTTGAGGATTTGATATTTTGGGATGTTATTATATTTGATTTAAGAATGAAGGTAGGAAACCACTGAGGAGTGGTTATGGCTACAATGTAATAATTGATATTTGGAAAGAATGAATGGAATTCGACTTTATTATTTCTATGTCTTGAAGAATGCTAAAGGGTAACAACATAGGTAAGAATAATCTATCTTCTAAGGGAATAAGATATGGCAATTTCAAGCAGGAGAATATTCTCATGTCATCCAGATCGGTAACGATTAATCCAGTAGTTCCGTAAAAAGGATAAGGAACGATCGAAAGAGAATACGGACAATTGTACCACCCTAAGAGAACAAGTAAAGAATACAGAATGAATAGTGTTTTGGTGGGAGTATATAATAATATGAGACGACACTATATGGAAGCATTCGGAACGGATTTCCGAGTTCGTATTAGTGATCCAGGGGGAAAATAAGTGTATGTAAAAGCTGTCGGATTCTGAAAACCGCACTTTTATTTTCTCCGAGAGTTCCTTGGACACTGATAGCCTTAAGTATTTAACGAATGGATTTAAGGAATATAAATTGGAAAGTTAGAATGAAAGATGGAGAATGAAAGTATTAATATTAAAAAGGATTCCCGGTAAACCCTAATTAGAAATCCGTGAAATATTCCTACGAACGATCAATCGAAACGGGCAATAACCGGACACAGAAACAAGCAGAGGAAGCAAGAGTCTTGTGCAAGGTACTAGTATAAAATATCTAGTAACCAAACTAGAATCAAGGAACTAGCACCCTAGAGAATGCAACTAAGTACTTAGCAAGGCAACTATGTAGTTAGGCTAAAACCACCACATTTTCAACACTTGTCATGGTGTTTCCTCATCCAACACCTCATCACTTTAATAAAGTGAATTTATACAAGATATTATCTTGATAATAGATGAGAATGGATGAGATTAAAACAAAATAAAGCAAGCAACTCTCCCCCCCCCTTGAAAATTCCATTCGGCCTCCCTCCTAAATTCCAAAATCAAAACCCCTCTTCCCACCATCTCTTGATCTTGTAAAAATTATGGTGAGTCTTACATTTCCTAAAAGTGATCCCCTAAAAATTTCAAAGCCAAACTCTCTTGTTTCCATTTTCAAAGAAATCACCAAAGACTAGGGTGAATAGTGATTTTCAAGAACAACTCTTGATTTTCTTGATTTCTAGAATGATCTAAGCTTGGTTATGGGTATACAAGGACTATGAAAAGCTTAGCAAGGTCTTTACACACTCCAAGGAAGGTATAAAGCTCTTGAAACTCTAACCCTTGTTTGAGATTTAAGCATGTTTATGCTAGTTATAACTTAGTTATGGTTATGTTAAGATTATAAGCATGATTATGTATGGATTTTGGATTAATGATGTAAATAGCTAGATGAACGGAAAGGCATTGCTTGGCCTCAGTTCATGTATATAAGTCATGTATATGTTGTTTGGGTTGGATACTATGTTTATGGGAAGATTTGAAATTAGTAGATATTCGATTTACAGCCGTTATAATGCCCGATTTTGCAATACCATGTTTTGTATGCCATTTTCCATGTCGAACCCCTACTGTCCAGAGACCTTATCTGCCATGATAGGATAGGTAATGTTCTAAGCTTCGTTTTGATATAAAGATCACGTGAAACGGACTTACGGTTTAGGATTTATGACCAAATTACTAAAAGTAGTTCGAATCCGTAAACGAAAGTTCGTAACTGTAATTGAACCCTCGTAAACTATGTAACGTCATGGCGAATCTTGGTAAATAAATACTAGAGGTAAAAAGGAAGGCGTGAAAGAAAACCGTATGTCAAAAAGATCATTTTTCGATTTATTAAAAATGTTCGAGTCGAGGTTAAACGCGAACGAACCCCTAAAAGACGACTCTTTTATAACTTCGGTAAAACACTTAGAAAACGGACGATAAAACTCGGAGTATAGTATTGGTTCGTAACGATCGACTTTAGAACTCATATGACTTAAGTATGTCCCAAGTATAAGTACAATGACATGTCGTATTAACGAACGGATGTCGGGTCGGATCAGTGATAAAAGTAATCCACTAAAAGGGGTATAACGAGATAACTCAAGAACGTGTTTCGAATTAAGTATAACTTAACTTTTAATATGTTAAGTGATTAATCCCGAATGCCTTGGCTATTTATAGATCACCAAGCTGAACCGGGACCCGCTACCACTACCCCTTACCGTACTCGACTACCAGGCAAGTTTCAATTCCCTTCTTTTAGGCTGTTGTTGTGATTGAATAAATATATATATATGATTGCTGATATACATATGCCATTGCATGCATGCCTACTTTCAAGTTGAAGTGATATACTTGTTCCCTGAATGTTATTGTTGGCTTATAAGCTAGATAGTTATATATCAGTTATAAGCCGATTATTGTAAGACCCTCATAGAAGGGCGTATACATCTTATTAATCAAAAATAGACCGGGAGTCAATATTCCTTGATATATCGAGATTACCTCGGAGGAAAATATTTAAGTAAATATTTTCTATTATTTGGGCGACGAATATTATTTGAATATTCGTTCGAGACTAATTATTTTAACGATCCTTACTTCAAATAATTATTTGAACGTAACCATTCGACGAATAATATTTTTCAATATTCATTCAAAGTCAAATAGGTTATCGATTATTATTCCGAATATTCTTCTAAAGATTGGACTACTAAATGAATATTATTTGAATATCCATTTAGAATATTACTTTATTAAATGAATATTACTTTTGAATATTCATTTAAGATATTACTTACTTGATGAATATTATTCTAATATTCATCTGAAGCTTGATTTATTTATCGAGTCTTATCTCGAATATTCCTTTAAAGCTTGGATTACTAAATGAATATTACTTGATATTCATTTAGAATATTATTCATTAAACGAATATTACTTTTTCAATAAACATTTAAATTCCTAATTAATTATGAATATTATTTTGAATATTCATCCAAGGTTCTATTTAATCATCGAATATTATTTTAAATATTTTAAATATTCTTTTCAGGTCTTATTAATTAATGAATATTATTCTGAATATTCATTTGAATATTTAATTATGCAATAAATATTCTCTAGATATTTCTTCAAGGATTATTTGAGAAATACTCTGATTAAAGATATTCTTTCATATTCCTAAATATTCTATAAAATATTTTAATTCAATAAATATTCTCTGAATATTTATTTCATACTTAGAATAACCTCGATAAGGTTTATCTTCTTCGATTATTACAGAAAATATTTCGGAGTCATATTATTTTAATCTTATATCAAGAAAGGTTCTCAGACATCATTCTTCTTTGAGTCTACCTCTCTAATAATAAGGGAACCTTACTTGGAAGATGTTATTTATCTTGTCGACTTCCCGGTCATAGAGTATTCTCTTCACTCGCAACTCGGGTGCTGTTGACTTATTAAGTCGTTGTTTACCTTCTCATCTTTCGAGGGGTAAGATTGTTGGAACAAGTTGATATTCGATACCAAGCCACAGCTTGGAAGTTATTGGTGAATTTTCCTTTCCAACTAGATACGACTACCTTGTAGAGTCTTATCAACAAGTATTATACTTGGGGAAAGGGGGACGAACGTTACATTCAGAATCATGAACTCTATTTGAACTAGGAGTCGTGTAAGAGGCCGAGTAGCGCCGGTCCATCCCCTTTGGCCCAACCGTTGGCCGGGGAGAGCTAGTAAGGCGGTAGACAAGTAAAGCCGTCAGTTCTTCCTTCTACCGGTAGTAAATCTAAATTGAGCTGTACGATCTCGACTGATCATCAAGATTGGAACAGCGGGCGCGGTGAATACTCCATCATTGGTTCATCATCCAAATTTATTTATTTCCTGCAACATGATTACTGTTGGCAGAGTTGGAAAAGGGTCATAACTGGAATTGCAACCTTTTCTTGCAAGTTCCTCTTCTTAATAACAATAAGAATATCTCGCTTACTTTGATGTAGCAGATGTTTCTACAAACAAATACTTTAAGTTACCTTGTAACTTCATCGTTCATATTATACTGGCATCATTTCCGTAAATGCATGGTATATGGTTTGAAAGATACTTTTGAACTGTTATACATTATCGTTCAGTTATATATTATTGTTGGTGGGCTATTGCTCACCCTTGCTTTATTATTATATCACAACAACAGCTAGACCAGATGACTCGCACAAGGCGCACTCGACGCGGGCGAGGACGATGAGACTACCAGAGCTGAAGAAGAAGCTATTGGTAGGGTATATTTATTCTTTCAGTACCAAGAATATGGTCTAGTATGACTTATGTAAATGGATGGCAAAGAGTATGTATTATATTGAAATTCTTTTGGATTGTAAGAACTCATAATGTGATTAATAAAAATTTGATTGTTACTCTGATTTCATCTCTGGGACTATAACGGGTGTGTTTTATATTGTTGTGTTGGGTTATAGAGACATAATTTATTTTATGTTAAGGAAAGTTCAATTGTTGTGGACAGAATTGGAAACCGTAACCACCGGATCCCGGACCCCGGATCTGGGGGTGTTACACTCAATATCATCCTTGAGTTGCCTACAATCGTCGGTGTCATGTCCCACATCTTTGTGGAACCTGCAATACTGCTCCTTGTTCCGCTTGGCTGGGTCTCCCCTAAGTGGCTTCGGCCATCGGAAGTCCTTTTCCTTTTCAATGTCCAACAGGATCTGGCTTCTTGGAGCATTAAGCCTGGCATATTCGGAAAACCTTGGACCCGAGTTCTTTTTTGGAGCAGATTCAGAGTCTCTGCTAGTTCGGGGATACTTGTCCCTAGCATCGTACTCTTGTTCTTGCTTCCGCTTGTTGTTCCCTCCATTGCCCAATGCGGCTTCCTTTTTCATGCTGTCCTCAGCTTTTATATACTTGTCCGCCCTTCGTTGGAGTTCATCCATGCTTTCAGGGGGGTCTTTTGCCAACGACCTCTTAAAAAAGAGATCCGTGGTTCCATGCTGCAAGGCTACCATAGCCACTTTATTTTCCAAATCAGTGATGTTCAAGGTCTCCTTAGTGAATCGCTTGATATAATCTCTTAAGTTCTCATTCTTTCCATGTGTTACATGCATAAGGGATGCGGAGCTTTTCTCATGAATTCTTCCTCTAATGAATTGACTGACAAAAGCGGTACTCAACTCCTTGAAAGAGCTAATCGAGTTTGGAGGTAAACGACTATACCAACATTGCGCCATGCCTGACAGGGTTTGGGGGAACGCCCTACACTTAAGGGCGTCGTTAGCAGGCTGCAGTAACAATGCGCTTGTAAACGTTCTCACATGAGTTGCGGGATCCCCCGTTCTATCGTAAGCTTTGATTGTGGGCATCTTAAACTTTTGGGAGATATGTGCGTTCATCACCTCCTCAGTGAATGGAGGGGTTGGATCATCAAGATCTCCTTGTAACATCAGGTCTTTGGGGTTACTCTTGGGGAGTTCCATCCTTGTAGTTCCTCTGGTTGGGGCTTCAGCCCTTCGGTGTCTTCTTGAAGACCTCTCCAGATCTATGAAGGGAATCCCTCCTGAAGTCGGAGGAGGTCAAGTCTGATTAGGGTTCTGTCTCTCTTGCTCCCTTGCTTGGTCGTCCTTCAGCTTCTGAATCTCGGATTCATAAGCCTTAATTCTCTCTGCAATTATTAAAGGACCGTCACGGTTTGCTGGATTCCTCCTCAGAGGTTCCTTACTAGCACGTCGCCTCCTTGGGGCTTCGTCTCGATCATCGTCTTCAGACGACGAATCTTCAGTATAAGGACCAGAGTAATCATAGTACCCTGGTTCAGGAGGGGCCGGGCCTCTAAGATAATGGGGTTGTTGTTGCCCATGGATCAGCCGAGCATGACCGCTTGGTCCAGGATCCCTTGGATCCTGGGGGTAGTTAGGCAGCCCATACAGTGGGTTGATGTTGACAGGGAGCGAAGAAGTGGAGAGGCTGTGAAGCGGTGGGCGGCTACCTAGAGGGAGAGGAGAGACTATCATCTGGAGTGGGTTAGTCTCCTGTCCAAGAGGGACGATTACTGGTTGAGGTCCTTCGGCATGGGGATTCGTCCCTTGTGGTTGAGAGGTCTGAGTATGAGGGTTTGTTTCCGTCAATGGGGGTACATACCCTTGCTCCGTACCAACAGGAGGAGCAGTGATTGGTGGAACGACGGTTCCAGAGGTAGCCTCGGTTGAGACCGGTGTTGTTCTTCGAGTGGTAACCATGGTTGATGTCTTCTTCCCACAGACGGCGCCAAATGTTATGGAATAAAAACTAGGTTACTAGTATTGCGGCTAGGGTTTGTATATTTAATGCAAAGGTGTGTGAGCTTCGTGCTTTAATGGCTGCTTTCGTTCTCGTGGCTGAATCTGCCTTCACAAGATGCCTACGTACTTTGATGAATATCAAAGATCTAGCCAAAAAACGTAGTTCTGAGAATGAGGGGTCAGGCCCTTTATATAGGCTGAGAAGCCTTAGAATTATGGTAGGATTTGGAGACTTGGTGGACAAGTCTTTGAGGAAGGTTCTAGATCTATTCCTTATAGGAATCAGTTTCCATATCGAATTGGATGCCTTGGTGGCTAAGTCTGAAAGGGATATTATCCTTATCCAACTCTTATTGCTGAGTCGTTTATTTCCCCCAATAGTAATTACGAAATTAATATTAAAATAGGGATTCTGACCTCATCAATGGGCCCCACGTTTGGACCACACTGGGTCTAATTAATACCATATTAAATGTGTCTTTAGGGTTAATCTTCAGCCCATATCACCGGGCTAAAGGCGACCTGAGATACCTCCTTGTAGCCATTGACTACATGACTAAGTGGGTCGAAGCAAAAGCAATGAGGACCATAAATCAGCAAGATTGCATCAAGTTCATGGACAACATCTTAATGCGATTCGGCCTACCCAGGGTCCTGGTTTCAGACAATGGCCCCCAGTTCATTGGCTCAGACTTCGAAAACTATTTGAAGGAACGGGGAATCAAACACAAGAAATCTTCAGTGGCCTACCCCCAGGGAAATGGTCAAGTTGAAGTAACAAATAGAATTTTGCTAAGGGGAATCGAGAAAAGGCCGAAGGAAAGCAAGAACAAATGGCCCGAAGAGCTACCACATGTGCTATGGGCATACAGAACTAGCCCAAGGTCCGGAACAGGGGAAACTCCGTTCAAACTGGCATATGGAACCGAAGCAATGTTGTCAATTGAAGTGGGTTCCCCTTCCCACAGAGTAATTAACTTTGATGAAATTGCAAATGAAGAAGGGCTACGGGCCAATCTGGAGCTAGTGGATGAGGTCAGGGACAAAGTAGTGCAAAAAATGGAGAAGTATAAAGAAAAAACAAGAGAGTACTTTGGAAAGAAATCAAGGGTCAAGAACTTCAAGATCGGCGACCTAGTACTCCGGGACACGGAGGCATCAGACCCCACAAACACGGGCAAACTCATGCCCAAGTGGGAAGGTCCCTACAAGATCAAAGAAGTACTCCGCCCCGGGACCTATAAGCTCATACACATGGACAACACCGAGGTCCCCAACACCTGGCACGGCCTCAAGCTCAGGAAGTACTACCAGTAAAGAAAGAAGGCTCAGGCTCACATATGAGAATGTTTTGGGTTGTAATTCGAAAAACTGTAATCATTCTGTTATTAATGAAAAAGAGATCTTCTCCTTACTTAGCATTTCAATTCTATAATTACTACCACACCCGGGACCTTAGCTGTGCTTTGGCCCGGGGTGCCATAGGCAAATTCAAAATACCTGCTTGGAAGGTTCGCATACTTTCCAAGTAGGACCTTAGCTGTGCTTTGGCCCGGGGCGCCATAGGAAAATTCAAAATACCTGCTTGGAAGGTTCGCATACTTTCCAAGTAGGACCACACCCGGGACCCTAGCTGTGCTTTGGCCCGGGGCGCCATAGGCAAATTCAAAATACCTGCTTGGAAAGTTTGCATACTTCCCAAGTAGGACCACACCCGGGACCCTAGCTGTGCTTTGGCCCGGGGCGCCATAGGCAAATTCAAAATACCTGCTTGGAAAGTTTGCATACTTTTCAAGTAGGACCACACCCGGGACCTTAGCGGTGACTTAGCCCGGGAAAAACCCACTACTCCCCCATCCGGGCTACCCGAATAGGGGAGTGGGGGGCAATACAAACTACAAACAAGCAACAACGAAAATAACAAGGCAAAACTTGGGAAATTTGATGAAATTGTAATAAACAGGCCGGGCTAACCGACAGCCCGAAACACCTGGCAGTTAAAAGCAACAACAAAATAGCAGAATTCAAAATTATACAACAAGGTTTGAAGAGTACATCAACAAATTAAAAGTTACATTGGCACAGCCCAGATTCTGGATGCAGCCAGGGTCGATATTTAAGCTTTCGGAGGAGGGGAGGAGCTGGGAGCGACATAAGGAGTTGGCTCACCATCGCCCCGGGCTAGTTTGTCTTCGGCATCCATATAGGCCATAACGAAGCTCTCCCAATCCGCAGATCCCGGGGTAGCCTTGCACAACTTTTCCGCAACTAACCAGCATCGGCGAATCTTCGCCGCGGCGGCATTTGCAAGATCAGTGGCATAGACCTCCGAAGCCCGGAACTCGGAGATCACCTGCTCCTCGGGCTTTTTACCCTTTAGCTCCTCCCGAAGCTTCTGAACATCTTCCTTGGCGTCCCTGTACTTGGTCCGAACTAGGTCCCGCTCATCAGCAATGGTCCTGGCCGTATCTTTGAATTTTTGAATCCGGGCCTCAGATGACTCCTTCAAATCTTCAAGCTCCTTTTTTACAGCAGCTAGATCCCTGTCATGCGCCTCCCTAGTCTCAGCTGCGGAGCGTAGCACACTCCGGCCATACGAACCCCCAGCTGACAAAACGAAGTTAACACTCAGTAAACAAAAGTCAAAAAAAAAAACAAAGCAACTGAAGGAAAGCCTGGCGGAAGGTTTACCATCGCCCCGGGCTAGTTTGTCTTCGGCATCCATATAGGCCATAACGAAGCTCTCCCAATCCGCAGATCCCGGGGTAGCCTTGCACAACTTTTCCGCAACTAACCAGCATCGGCGAATCTTCGCCGCGGCGGCATTTGCAAGATCAGTGGCATAGACCTCCGAAGCCCGGAACTCGGAGATCACCTGCTCCTCGGGCTTTTTACCCTTTAGCTCCTCCCGAAGCTTCTGAACATCTTCCTTGGCGTCCCTGTACTTGGTCCGAACTAGGTCCCGCTCATCAGCAATGGTCCTGGCCGTATCTTTGAATTTTTGAATCCGGGCCTCAGATGACTCCTTCAAATCTTCAAGCTCCTTTTTTACAGCAGCTAGATCCCTGTCATGCGCCTCCCTAGTCTCAGCTGCGGAGCGTAGCACACTCCGGCCATACGAACCCCCAGCTGACAAAACGAAGTTAACACTCAGTAAACAAAAGTCAAAAAAAAAAACAAAGCAACTGAAGGAAAGCCTGGCGGAAGGTTTACCTGGCCATAAACTCCCATCATATCCTCGAAGAGAGAGATAGAAGAATCTTTGCTCATCTCCTCCCACTCCTTCTTGCTAGGGAGATCGGCAAGGAAACTAATGAAGTTCCGATCCTCCGGAGTGAGAGGGGCCAGGACATGGGGCCCAAAGTGTTCAATTGGTTCTGAAGGCATACCAGAAGGGCGCTCATGCTCGACCTCACAGTCGGATTGCATGGCCCCGAAATTCTCCTGCTGCACCGCGGGGCGAGGCCTCTTCCTTGGAATCAAGGACACTCCATCTCTCTCCACCTCAAGAGTCTCCACCCCCGGAGCCCTGGTTTCACTTCCTCCCTCTTTCTGAGACTTCGTACCACTACCCTCTCCGGGGGCCTTGGTATTATCACGAACTTGTCCCAGCCCCAGCAAGGCAGCATGAAGAGCAGCATTCGCCTTGGTCATCTTTGCAAACTTTTCAAAATCCGGATTATAACCGGGAAGACCTGAAAAAAAAAAAGAGAGCTACATTAGTCCGGAGAGTCAGCAAATAATCACATGGAGATTAAAGCGAAGTAAAATATAACCCGGACTTACATCCTATCCCGTAAAGGTACTCGTGACTCATGAGGTCCTCCCTAGTCACCTGCCTCCCAAGACCCCGGCAGAAGCTATATACCCGGTCCAATGCCGCATCCTGGAGATCGTACACTTCGAAGAGCATAGCCAGGGGCTTCTCCTTGAAGGTGGGCATGAACCGGATATCCACGCCCAGGAGAAACACAAACTCGCCGTTCCAGCCCTTCAAGGAAGGCAGCATGCCAAGAGGCTTGGAAGTCGAAGAGGGGTACCCACATGCCTTACCCCGAAATCTGAACTCATACAGAGGCACGTTGTTGGAGTGCACCAACTGAAAGAGATGGTGAAAAAGCTTGAAGGTCGGCAATACCTGGGCAACCTCGCAACACCCCAGGAAATAAGAAATCCACTTCACTGCGTTCGGGGTCAACTAGGTGATGGGGATCCCGTACTCAAACAAGCACAGCGACTTGACAAACTGATGACACCTAGGCCCATACCCCGACCTCAGGTGCTCTAACCAAACTCCAACCCAACCACCCGCCGGTCTGTGGTATATTTTCTCCCTGGGCTCCGACCACCTCCACTCCACGTCACCATCCAAGTGGAACGTAGCCCGGAATATTGGATCCCAATCAACCGGCGTCTCCAAATACTCCACCCTAAACGGACCAACATCCATTTCGGAGCCCGGCCTATGCCCAAACTTAGAGTCGAGAAAGGCCTTATCATACTTGGTCATATACGCCACATCCGGATTCTACGAAAACTCCGCACTAAGATCCCTAAAGAAATAAGCCCGAGGAATCCCCGGATCCTTCCTTACAAAATAGTATTTGGAATGACTCCAGCTACCGTCCGGCTCGCTAAGACTATACCCCGGACCCATATCTTTGGTTGCAATATTCGTAAGCACGGAGAGGCGGCTCTTCTTCTTACCCATTATACACCAATCTAGGTCTATCAAATCTAAATTGCTATCCGAAGAGCTAACACTACCGGGAGAGGTGTTGGGATCGGATAAAGGAATTAACACTCGGTTAGCAGTCACACGTAGCCTAACCATACAAGAATACTACCCCGGGCTACCCAACAAAAGATGAAAGCCTAAGTCAGTGTATCTACCCAAGACACAAATCAAAACAGGAAAATGAAAGTGAAAGGAATTCAAAGACCGGAGCAAGAAAACTTACAATGAGTCCGAAGAGCAGGTAGCGAGGATGACTTGAAATGAGATTGCGCCTTTAGCCCGGAGTGCAGGTCTTCGGAGAAACAGAGTAACAACAGCAAATCAAAAATTCGTAAAAGACAAGAGTGAGGGGGGAAGCCACTATTTATAGGCAAACTCTGAATCTCAACCGCCAGAGACACGTGGCGGCCCAGGAAGCTCGGCCCACTTTCTCCAAAACCCGGAGATAGTGGATGACAGCTGTTTTCCCAAAAAAAAACCCAAAACCTCAGAAAATACATATATATGCGAATCATTATCTACAAGTATATATTTATGAATATATACACGCATAAGGTTCCAAACTCCAACCAACACTGGCCCCGGGCATGCATACTTCAGCATACACCCCGGACCGGGGGGCAACCAAGCAAAAACAACAAAGAATCCATCTTTCTACTACTCCCTCATCCGGAGAATCCGCATAAGGGAGTGGGGGGCAAATGATAGGTTAGAAATAGCCCAGGCCCAGTTAGGCCCAACATTAAGCCCAAAGCTACAGGCAAAATCATCTCATGTCTACCACAGTACTGCCACGCTCAGGTCAACGGTCTCCACAATTAGGGACACGTGTCCCACATCTCGGGAATTCAGCGGCCGGTCCCCCGATCCAACGGTCAGGGGAATAGGTAACCTACCCCTAAAACCCTAAGCCTAGGGCTATAAATACCCCTAGGAAATAGGGTTTAGGGGTTAGCCATTATTACACACCTACACACATTTATTACTCTTGTAATACTCTACTTGATTATTATCTTCCAAAGCCAACTCTTATTCTCAGGCCGGAGGCACCTCGGGGCCAAACCCCCCCTCCGGTGTTGTTTTGCAGACACCCCACCACAGCTACACCCCTTCCGAGGCAGGAGTTGGCGAGGAAGGACCCGATCGAGATTTGGAGTTATCAGTGTCCTAACTAACATTCGTCACATGACATTTCGAACCGTTTTGAGAAGACTTTTAGCATTTTTCTAATTACGCAACATTGAGCCTGTTTGGAACCTTATAGATATTTTGGAGATGGAGTGAGTACTAAAATAGGTGTATGCTAAGATTTATTTAAAATAATAATCATCCTGAAGATGGAAATTATGTAGCTGACAACAAGTATGAGTTGGATTTAGGGTCAACATAGCACAAATTTAGGAAAAAATGTCCAAAATAGCACTTTCTGAAAACAGTGTCCTCCCATGGCACATACATAACACAAGTACCAGTTGCGTTACCCCTATAACACATGTACAACATGCGTTACTCGTTCATTTTAGACACCCCAGCTGAAAACAACCACAATAATGCAACCAACACTTGCGTTTTGGCAATAACGCAAGTGCGTCATGCGTTATAGGGGTAATGCGTCATGCACTTGCGTTACTGTCAAAACGCAAGTGTTGGTTGTCTTATTGTGGTTGTTTCAGCTAGAGGGTGTTAAAAAAACATGAGTAACGCATGTACAACATGCGTTACCCCCTAACGCAGCTCCAAGTTGCGTTATGTAAGTGCCCCTACGGGGCGAACTTTTCCAGAAGTGCTATTTTGGACATCCAAACACATTTTTGTGCCATTTTAGGCAATTTTCTCATATGAGTTTTAGACTCGGGAATTTGATTGAGGATGTAAAATATTTAACTTCTTAACTTACAAAAAGGATTTGGTACACAAAACATTCTGCTATCTATACTCTTTATTAATATGCAAAACCATGTTTTAATGATCCGCAAGAGTACCAAAGTACAAAAATACCAAATTTGGTCATAACTTAACTCGGGGTTCGATACATTCCAACTACATAATTACATAAAATTTATTTACTTAATTTAATTTCTTTAATTTCATTCCGGGTTCGATTGCCTATAAACACATAATACATAACGTTTGTTATTGTTGTGGAATAAAAACTAGGTTACGATTTGTAATTAATGCTAGGGTGGTTGAGCTTCGAGCTTTAATGGCTATTCTTGTGTTCGTGGCTGAATCTGCCTTCACAAGATGCCTACGTACTTCGATGAATATCAAAGATCAAGCCAAAAACGTAGTTCTAGGTTGAGGGGTCTGGCCCTTTAAATAGGCTGCAGGAGCCTTAGAATTATGGTAGGAGTCAGAGACTTGATAGACAAGTCTTTGAGGAAGGTTCTAGATCTATTCCTTGTAGGAATCAGTTTCCATGTTGAATTGGATGCCTTAGTGGCTAAGTCTGGTGGAAATAATATCCTTATCCAACTCTTATTGCTAAGCTGTTTATTGACCCCAATATTAATTACGAAATTAATATTATAATTGGGGTTTTGGGCCCATCTGGAGGGCCCCACGTTTGGACCATTCTTGGCCTAATTAATGCCATATTGAATGTGTCTTTAGGGCTTATTTTCAGCCCATATCATTTGCCCCCCAACTTCTAGGAAAACTGATCAGGCTTTCCTTGAAGTTTTACTTGTCTAACTCGAGACTCGGGTCAGGGTTTATCTTTGATATCATTTTAATGTAAAGCGTGGAGCGACCGACTCGTTTACAACGATGTTAGATTATGCCAACGACATCGAACGGTGTTAGACGGCACCAAACGACACTAAACGGCGCTAAACAGCCTTAAACGACGTTTAAACGATGTTAAACGACGCTAAACGGCGATAAACGGTGCTAAACGGCACTAAACGACACTAAACGGCGCTAAACAGCCTTAAACGACGTTTAAATGATGTTAAACGACGCTAAACGGCGATAAACGGTGCTAAACGGCACTAAACGGCACTAAACGACACTAAACGGTGCTAAACAGCCTTAAACGACGTTTAAACGATGTTAAACGACGCTAAACGGCGATAAACGGTGCTAAACGGCACTAAACGGTGCTCTGAAAACCACCTGAAAAAATCGAGATTTAGGTCCAGAAACTACCCGAGATTTGCTGAAAAATCAAGATTCAGGACCACGAACTAACCCGCGATCGGCCGGATCGAGGGCTAGCTCGTGGTCGGCTAGCACCTGGTCGGCTGAAGGGCCTCGAACCAAGGTGGTCGGCTGACACCTAGTCGGCCGAGAGGCCTTGATCCCAGGTGGTCGGCCGGCACCTGGTCGGCTACGGGCTGGTCTGCTGGGGCTCCTTGGCGCGCCTTGGTCGGTCGGTTCGTGGTCGTTTAGCTCGTGGTCGGCCGAGGCATCCCAAAACGCCGTGGTCGGCTACGAGGTGGTCGGCTGTGGCTCCTTCAGGTGTCATGGTCGGCCACTTTCAAGGATCCAGAAGCTTGATCTCGATCCTAGGGATCCAGAAGCTCGATCTTGATCCCTGACTTAGAATTTTGGTCACCCGCGACTTTCAAGGATCCAGAAGCTGGATCTCGATCGTAGGGATCCAGAAGCTAGATCTCGATCTCTAATTTAGTATTTTGGTCACCCGTGACTTTCAAGGATCCAGAAGCTGGATCTCGATCCCAGGGATCCAGAAGCTGGATCTCGATCCTAGGGATCCAGAAGCTGGATCTTGATCTTTAGGTCGTCAGTTTGGTCATTCGTGACTTCTATCGGTATGACGCCTTAATTCAGGATTAGCACTACTAACCTTGTGTTTAAGACTAAACTCGTTGTTTATCTTTTTAAGTGCAAACATCCATGCAGCAAATATTCCAGCTATTTCTTTTCCGACAGATATGAATTATAACGATTCTTTCTGTATAACGCGGATAATTTCTGTCCTTTTTTTCGTCTATAAACGATAGATGACCTGTAAACACGAACCAAGCTGAGATTCAACCTGATGTACCAGGTCATGTATTTTCTATAAAAGAGGAGAAGTAGCCTTCATTTCAATTCACTTCTTCATTTCTGAGCTCTCATATTCTTAAGTTCTCTAGGTTCAAGTTGCAAGATCCAGTTCGAGCTTCAAGATCAGGTTTCAGATCCAAGATCAAGTTTCAGCTTCTGTATCAAGATGTCGGAAGGTGATCAACCAATGGCTCCCCCTGTCTCCATGATGGAAGCTATGTCGAAGAGGAGTAAAATGAGGACCGCCAAAGGTAAAGAAAGAATCAAACCTCCTACATATGTTGAACATAGATTTGAATCCTTGCTAGAACTTCTAAATATTATGAGGGATGCATTTCCCAACTGTTCAAGCCTAGATTCTTTAAATAGTCCCAGTAAATTGTCGGAACGAGATGTCCAAATGATAAGGGAGTCCTATCACTTTCCAAGTGCCATCAAGGTTCGTCTCCCAAATCCATCAGATAGAACATGCAACTGGCATCCTAAGAGGATCTGCGTTTACTGGGGTGCCTTAGATGCTGGGTTCCGATTTCCAGTTGACAATTTTATCATTAGGCTGCTGGCTGAGTATCAGATCCACCCCTGTCAGTTGTATCCCAATGCTTGGAGGTACATTTCTATTTTCTTAATAAGGTGTCGGGAGCTGGGGATTCATCCGACAACCACAATGTTTCGAAGTATCTTTGGGGCCAGCAACTATTCTGACTCCAAGAAAGGATGGGTGAGCCTCAAGCACCGAGCCAAACTTCCACACATGGTGAATCCCTTTTCCTTTCCAGATTCACAGCATTTCTGGGAAAGGAAGTTTGTAGTTCTTGAGTGGAAGGGTGGTGACCGGGGTAGCTTCTTTAAGAAGAAATTTGGGTCTGTGGAGGATAGTTCACATTTCGTGTGTGACCTTACTGATTCAGAATTGCTGGATCGAGATAGGCTTCTTGCTGATGACGGCCGCACACACTATAAAACTTTTCAAAATGAAAAGAATCTTATTGGGGCTGGCCTTAGCTTTCTTTCCATTGAGGGTAACTTTCTTACTTGAGCTTATTGTGAACTCTGTTTGTTCTTATACCGATATCTTTCTCTTTGTATTTCAGCTGCTGAGGAGATTGACAATCGTCCTGAGAACCGGCCAGCTGTTACCAAGAGGATGAAGAAAAGGGCTGAGGAGAAGCTGAATCCAACTAAGCCTCACATCCCTAATTTCTTGGAGCGTTGTTCTCAAGGTGGTAAACGATCCCGAAACGCTGACGGGGAAGTCCGGACTCCTTTCATACCTCCTTGGGGCATATGCGAACAAGACTCGGTCTTTGGGAGTCCTCATTTGGCCCTAGACTGGTCCAAGCTTTCAATCACTCCTCCTGACCAAGCGACTATGCATGCGGGTGACAAAATGGATGAGTTCAGCTCATGGGCGCCCAAGCCTTGTATCAGGTATGAAATTCCTTCTGTTAAGTTTGACATTGTTATTGATTTCAACTTTGCATATTCCTCGTGGCTCACTCATTTCCTTGTTGCAGGCCAACGCTTATTTTCAAACTGTTTCGACCCAAGGCCGGGCCTTTAGGGACGAAAATGTTAGCTTGAGAAATGACTCAATAAGGTTCAGGGAAGAGATTGACGATCTGCACTCCCAAGTTGTTCGTGCTGAAGCTAATGCCGCATCTACCCGTAAACAGCTTGCTTCTCTAGCCAAAAAGAAGGCATCTGATGTCGACAAGGTGATTCAGGCCTACCATAGGTCTGAAGATTTTCTTAAGCTCATTGATGATCATGATGATGAGGTGCGTCCCTTCAACATGTCTGTTGGTTGGGATAAGGTTATTAACGCTGTGAGCCATAGGCATCCATCTGTTGTCAACCCGGCTGATTTTCCTTGCCCAAATTGGGGTGCCATCCCGGCTAACCTAGCTTCTGGTTTGGGAACTAAAGTTGTTCCTCAGGCATCAGGGTCCGGCTCCAAAGGCAGTCATCGACGTTCTGGATCCAACTCAAAGGGGGTTGTTCCAGCTGCTAGCCAAGACTCATCTTCTTCTGGCTCTCGTGGGAAGAAAATCCCGCCTGCAAAGAAAGTTGGAGTAGTTCGCCAACCCATCCCTGGGAAGAGACTAATCCGGAACGAGGGCAGTTCTACTTCTTCTTCATCTTCCAAGGAAAAAGGAGCCGAAGTTGCTAGAGCTCAGCCAATGGTGATTGCAGAGCCCGGAGACGACTCCAGTGAAGACTCAGAGGAGGAGAGTGAGGAAGAGGAGAGCGGTGGAGAGGATTCTGGCGAAGAGGATTCTGGGGAGGAGTAGCTGGAGTTAGTTCGTGGCCTTGCATGGCCTTGTTAGCCGTATGTGGCTTTATCTGTCTAGATTTCATTCACGGTCCTTGGGGACCAAACTTTTATCTGTCTTGTTGATGTAACTTAACTGTTGGCCCTTCGGGGTCTTTATTTATGCATTTGTTTCCTCATTTGTTTGTTTACTTGTTTTCGGTACTTGGCCTTTCTAGACTCACACTCAACAGGTGCTTGGTACATAAACAAAATCACAGAATCATTGAAGGGAAGCAAACTTTGCATTAATAATTTGAAATGGGTTAAACCCTTACATAACTTATTACGGTCCTACTCGGGGCGTTAAGACCTGGAATGGTTTCATCAAACCTTATTTCTACTTCTACTAATAAATAGATAGAAAGCTGAATCCATGCAAGGATAGCTTATACATAATAAACTTTGAGGTTCGAGGCATGCCAAGTACGGGGCACCTCAACCCCGTCCAACGTCTCCAACTTATATGATCCTCATCCCAACGTCTTCCTGACTCGATACGGCCCTTCCCAATTAGGGGCTAGCTTTCCCTTCTGGCCAACTCCAGAAGCCTCGATCTTCCTTAGAACCAGGTCGCCTTGTCGAAAGAACCTTTCCTTAACCCTATGGTTGTAATAAAAGGATGCTTTCTTTTGATGCTCCACATTTCTAGCGTTTGCCTCATCCCTGACTTCATCAATCAGGTCTAGGGCGAGTCTCATGCCCTCTTCGTTAGTTTCTGGTTCAAAGGCCTCAACTCGAGGTGACGCTTGCATGATCTCCAAAGGCACAACTGCCTCAGCTCCGTAAGCCAGCAGGAACGGGGTTGCTCTAGTAGTCACTTTACAAGTGGTACGGTATGCCCATAGTATGGGCAGCAACTCATCTACCAAAGTGTTTCTAGAGCGTTTGACCCTCTTCTTCAGTCCATCAAGGATAATTCGATTAGCTACCTCAGCTTGCCCGTTGGCTTGTGGATGAGCCACAGAGGTAAAGCGAAGCTCAATTGCATTCTCCTCACAATACTTCTTGAACTCTTCATTATTGAACTAAGTCCCATTGTCTGTCACCAAAATTCGTGGGATTCCATACCTGCAAATTATATTCTCCCAAAAGAACTGGGCAACTTGTTTGGTGGTTATCTTGGCTAGAGGTTTAGCCTCAATCCACTTAGTAAAGTAATCAATGGCCACTATCAGAAACTTCCTTTGTGCTGAAGCTACGGGGAAGGGACCAAGTATATCCATTCCCCACATCGCGAATGGAATAGGGGAGTTAACCGATGTTAACATCTCAGGCAGCTGCCTTACTATCGGAGCATGCTTCTGGCATCGATCGCACCGCTTGATATAGTTCTGTGCATCGGCTAGCATCTCTGGCCAGTAGAATCCCAAACGAGTTATTTTGTGAGCTAGGGCTCTGCCCCCCAAGTGCTGCCCACAAATACCTTCATGAACTTCTTACAAAGCTTCCCTTGCCTCTTGGGGCCTCAAACATTTCAAGTACAGGATAACGAAAGACCTTTTGTAAAGGACGCCCTCGATCAAGGCATATCTCAATGCTCTCACTGACAGCTTTCGTGCCTCCGAGGCACTGTCAGGGAGCCATCCGGTTTCTAGGTGAGCTTTGATAGGATCTATCCAACAGCTTCCCACATCAATTGGTGCCACTAATTTCGAGTCGATACTCGGGGCCTTCAAGACCTGGAAGTAAACACTCCCTGCATAGTTTTCTATCTCGGAAAAAGCGAACTTAGATAGGGCATCGGCCTTAACGTTCTCTTCTCTCGGGATGTGTTCTACATAACACTCGTAAAACTGAGTCATGACAGCTTTCACAACTCGCAGATACTTTGCCATAGTTTCATCCTTGGCCTCAAATTCACCATTTACTTGAGAGACTACTAATCTTGAATCTCCACAAACTTTGAGATTCTTGACTCTCATGATTCTGGCCAAGCCTAAACCAGCAATCAAGGCCTCATACTCAGCTTCATTGTTGGTTGTCTGGAAATCCAACTTCAAAGCATATTCAACTGTGAACCATTGGGGCTTTGTAATACTAAGCCTGCGCCACTAGATTTTGTTTTTGATGCTCCATCAAAATAGAGCACCCAATATTCCTTCTGATCAGGTTCAAGTTCTCCATCTTTATCTTGCTTCTCAAGGGTTGTTATTATCTCCTGCCCCCCAACTTCTTGGTTGCTAATGGTGCATTCAACCACGAAGTCAGCCAATGCCTGAGCCTTAATGGCTGTTCGAGGCTTATACGTGATGTCAAATTCTCCAAGTTCGATCGCCCACTTGATTAGCCTTCCACTAGCCTTTGGGCTATGCAATATGTTTCTCAACTGTTGGTCCGTCAGGACTTCAATCTTATGTGCCTGGAAGTACGGGCGTAACTTCCTCGAGGCTATTATCAAAGCCAAGGCGAACTTCTCAATGGGAGAGTAATTCAGCTCAGCCCCGTGCAACACCTTGCTCACATAATAGATAGGTTTCTGGACCTTCTTCTCGAATGAGAACGGCGCTCAACGCTTGCTCAGATACCGCCAGGTATAGATAAAGAGTCTCCCCGGGACTAGGTTTGGACAGCAACGGGGCTTCAACCATGTACTTCTTCAGTTGTTCAAAGGCCTCTTGGCTCTCAGGTTCCACTCAAAATTTTTCACCTTTTTCAATGCCTGAAAGAAAGGCAAGCAATTGTCACCAGACTTGGAGATGAATCTTCCTAAAGCCGCTACCCGGCCTGTCAACTTCTGCACATCTCTTATAGAGCGTGGTGGCTCCATGTCTAAGATCGCCTTGATCTTGTCAAGGTTGGCCTCTATGCCTCTCTTTGAAACCATCAGACCCAAAAATTTGCCTGATCCAACGCCAAAGGCACACTTGGCCGGATTCAACATCATTTTGTGGTGCCTCAGTACTTCGAATGCCTCTCTTAGGTGCTTAATATGATCTGCCTTGAACAGGCTCTTGACTAGCATGTCATCAACATAGACCTCCATGGTTTTTCCAATCAGATGGGCGAATATCTTATTCACCAGTCGTTGGTAAGTAGCTCCTGCATTTTTTAGACCGAAAGCCATAGCTAGATAGCAGAAAACACCAAAGTCAGTTATGAAAGATACCTTAGGGACGTCATCCTTGTGCATCTTAATCTGATTGTAGCCGCTGAACCCATCCATGAAACTCAGCATCTCATGTCCAGCTGTGGCATCTATTAACATGTCTATCCTTGGTAAAGGGAAGCAATCCTTAGGGCATGCGTCATTCAAGTCGGTAAAGTCTATGCACATCCTCCACTTACCGTTGGCTTTCTTGACCATCACAGGGTTAGCCAACCATTCTGGAAACTGAATCTCTTCAATAAACCCAGCTTCTAAGAGCTTTTCTACTTCTTGCTTTATGGCCTCTTGCCTTTCAGGTGCAAAGTTCCTCTTCTTCTGCTGTATTATCTTCCGATTAGGATCGACATTCAATCTGTGAGTTATGAGTTGGGGATCAATCCCTGGCATATCAGCTGCTGTCCAGGCAAACACATCACTATTTTCTTGTAAGAATGCTATTAACTTGCCCTTCAGGGGTTCCTTCAAAGAGGCTCCTATATAAGTCACCTTCTCAGGGTCGCCTAACTCCAGAGGAATAGGTATTAAGTCCTCTGCTGTCTTTCCTCGGTGTTCATCATCACCACGAACATCCATGTCTTCGATCGGAAGTACCTGCCCCCTGATTCCATCAGCCCTTAACGCAGATACGTAACAACTTCTTGCCATCTTCTGATCACCCTTTTGTTCTCCAACACCATTCCTGGTTGGAAACTTAATCTTCATGTGATATGTGGAGGCCACAGCCTTGAATGTATGAAGTCCAGTCCTTCCTAGGATCGCGTTATAAGTCGAGGATGCCTTGATCACAAGGAAATTCAACATCTGAGTAGCCTCTCTAGGTTCCTGTCCAATTGTCATGGGTAACTGAATAGTCCCTTCAACCTTGGACTCTACTCCATTAAACCCGTAGATTGGCATGTTGGTGGGGGTCAACTGAGAATTGGTGTACCCCATTTTCACAAACGCATCGTGAAACAAGATATCAACAGAAGCCCCATTGTCTATCAAGACTCGTTTCACCTCCGAGTTTCCAATCACAGGAGTTATGACCAACGGGTCGTCATGGGGGAATTTTACCCCTTCGAGATCTGAATCATCAAACCCAATAACTATTTCAGTCCTAGCACGTTTTGGGGCTTCTCCCACGATGTGCATTACTTCTCTGGCATACTAACAACTGGCCCTCGGGGTTGTGGATCACGATGTGCATTACTTCTCTGGCATACTAACAACTGGCCGGCCGCTGTCGGGCCTCCCCAAATCATATTAACAACTGGCCCTCGGGGTTGTGGATCACGATCACGATCACGATCGTTATCTCTTCTGTCATTGTCTCTCCTGTCATAGTCCCTTCTTTGGGTTCCACGATCATCATTCTTCGTGAACCTGCTTAGCTTTCCTTTTCGGATCAAGAACTCAATCTCATCCTTCAACTGTCTACAATCATCTGTATCATGACCCACATCACGGTGGTACCTACAGTATTGATCCTTGTTTCTTTTCGTGGGATCACCCCTAAGTGGCTTCGGCCATCGGAAGTCTTTATCCTTCTCAATATCTAGCAAGATCTGACTCCTAGGAGCGTTCAGTCTTGCATAATCAGAAAACCTCGGTCCCAAACCCTTCTTTGGTGGTGACTCGGAATCCTTGCTAGTCCGGGGATACTTGTCCCTAGCATCGTACTCTTGCTCTTGATTTCGTTTCTTCGAATCATTAGAACCCTTGCCATTGCCTCCTGTGGTTTCCTTCTTCATGCTGTCCTCAGCCTTGATATATTTGTCGGCCCTTCGTTGGAGCTCGACCATATTTTCAGGAGGATGTTTTGCCAAAGACCTTTTAAAGAAGAGATCAGTGGTTCCGTGTTCCAGGGCTACCATGGCCACCTTATTTTCCAGATCAGTGATATTCAGCGTCTCCTTGGTGAATCGCTTGAGGTAATCCCTCAGATTCTCGTTCTTCCCCTGCACCACATACATAAGGGATGCAGAACTTTTTTCATGAACTCTCCCACTAATGAACTGGCTGACAAAGGCGGCACTCAGCTCTTTGAATGAGCCAATTGAGTTTGCAGGTAAGCGGCTATACCACCTTTGAGCCATGCCAGACAGGGTTTGAGGGAACGCCCTACACTTTAAGGCGTCGCTCGCAGGCTGCAACAGCAGTGCATTTGAGAATGTCCTAACATGGTTTGCGGGATCGCCCGTTCCATCATAGGCCTTAATCGTCGGCATCTTGAACTTCCTTGAGATGCGAGCATTCATTACCTCTTCAGTGAACGGAGGTGTAGGATCATCAGGATCCCCAAGGGGCATCAGATCCCTAGGGTTGCTTTTGGGGGTCTCCACCCTTGTCGATTTTTCAGTTGGGGCTTCGGCCCTTCGTTGTCTCCTTGAGGGCCTCTCCAGATTTATAATCGGAATCCTCCCTGTAACTGGAGGAGGTTGAATCAGACTTCGCCTTGCTTGCTCTCTAGCAATATCATCCTTCAGCCTTTGGATCTCAGACTCATGAGCCTTAATCCTTTCCTCAGCCGTTTGTGGAGGTCCATCATGGATTCTTTGGGACCTCCTTCGAGGTTCTTTACTAGCACGTCGCCTCCTCGGGGCTTCATCACGATCATCGTTGCCATCATTAGACGTTGAATCATCAGTATAGGGACCAGAGTAATCATCGTATTCTCGATCTCGGATCTGTAAGGCATGACCGCTCGGTCCAGGTTCCCTGTGTTGGGGGGGATAATTAGGCAGCCCATACATCGGGTTGGTATTCAAAGGGAGATCCGTGGTGTGGATCTGTACCCCCGGAGGCAGCGTACGACCAGCGCTATCAAGAGGAGAAACCACCATCTGAAGAGGGTTAGTTTCTTGGCTTTGAGGGATAGTCACAGGTAAAGTTCCCTCAACATGGGGAATCGTCCCTGAGGGTTGAGAGGTTAGAGGTTGAATGACCGTCCCTGTTGGTGGGGGTAATTGTCCTTCTTCAGCGGTGATGAGTGGATCAGAGATGGCAGGTGGAGCAGAGCTAAGGGGTATGGCCTCAGTCGATGTTGTTCTTCGTGTTTGAACCATGGTTGATGTTGTCTTCCCACAGACGGCGCCAAATGTTGTGGAATAAAAACTAGGTTACGATTTGTAATTAATGCTAGGGTGGTTGAGCTTCGAGCTTTAATGGTTGTTCTTGTGTTCGTGGCTGAATCTGCCTTCACAAAATGCCTACGTACTTCGATGAATATCAAAGATCAAGCCAAAAACGTAGTTCTAGGTTGAGGGGTCTGGCCCTTTAAATAGGCTGCAGGAGCCTTAGAATTATGGTAGGAGTCAGAGACTTGGTAGACAAGTCTTTGAGGAAGGTTCTAGATCTAATCCTTGTAGGAATCAGTTTCCATGTTGAATTGAATGCCTTAGTGGCTAAGTCTGGTGGAAATAATATCCTTATCCAACTCTTATTGCTGAGCTGTTTATTACCCCCAATATTAATTACGAAATTAATATTATAATTGGGGTTTTGGGCCCATCTGGCGGGCCCCACGTTTGGACCATTCTTGGCCTAATTAATGCCATATTGAATGTGTCTTTAGGGCTTATTTTCAGCCCATATCAGTTATATACTTTTATCATTCAATTATCTACAAGTTTATATTTAAATAATGCTTATCAAATTTATTTATTTATTTTAGTTTCTTTAATTCACCCCTGTTCGATTGCCTGTAACTATATAATTTAATAGTGTTAAAATATTATATGCTTTTATCATTCAATCTTCTATAAATACATATTTAAATAATACTCATTAATTATATTTATTATCAATAATTTATTCATGTTATACATAGCATTTGTTATATACTTTTTTTCATTCAATTATCTACAAGTTTATATTTTAATAATGCTTATTAAATTTATTTATTTATTTTAGTTTCTTTAATTCACCCCTGTTCGATTACCTGTAACTACATAATTTAATAGTCTTAATATATTATATGCGTTTATCATTCAATCTTCTATAAATACATATTTAAATAATACTCATTAATTATATTTATTATCAATAATTTATTCATGTTATACATAACATTTGTTATATACTTTTATATTCAATTATCTACAAGTTTATATTTAAATAATGCTTATTAAATTTATTTATTTATTTATTTTAGTTTCTTTAATTCACCCCTGTTCGATTACCTGTAACGACATTATATCCTATTATATAATAAGAGTAAGAGGGATTATAAGCGAGTACTACCATAGGTCAAGGGTTCGACTCTCACTAGCAACATAATTAAATTTAATATTTATAACTCTAAACATACTAATAAAACATATGATAAAATTCACTTTTCAACATAATTAAATTTAATATTTATAACTCTAAATATACTAATAAAACATATGATAAAATTCACTCTTCAAAACTCATTAATCATCTATTAAATTTAATATTAGAAACTAATTAATCATCTATTAAATTTAATATTAGAACATCATTAATCATCTATTACACGCCAAAAATTTAGTTTAAAAGATCGCATTGAAAAATTGCGAGTACATAAGCAGAAAGCAGCTATTATCTCTTCTATTGAAAACTACTACGCCCTGACTTTCGGGAAACAATCCAAAATAAAACATATGATAAAATTCACTTTTCAAAACTCATTAATCATCTATTAAATTTAATATTAGAATATCATTAATCATCTATTAATTTTGATATTAGTACGAGCCAAAAATTTAATTTACAAAATAGCAATGAAAAATTGCGAGTATATAAGCATAAAGCAAGTTTTCAGGAAACAATCCAAATCAAACCTGACTTTAACTACTAAATAGTTTCGCTTCAAAACAAAAATTAATGTTTGTCTTCCGTACTTCATATGTGCATATAATTTACGTTAATATTGAAAAAAAAATTCAGATAATAATAAGATGTAACAAAAAAGTCAAAAAACAACTTATTATTATTTACATATATAATTTTTTTACAAAATCTATACTATTTATATTATATTATAATATAATAACATAAAATAACATGGAAAAAATTTATTTTATTAAATAGAATTGCTCAAATTTTATGTGAAAAAGAAAATTAATTAGTTATTGAAAAATGGAAAAGGTAACATGTTTTACCTGAAAAGGGAAATTTATTAATTATTAGTAACTATAAATTAAGTAAGGATAATTACGTAAAATAACATGGACCATTAAATAAGGGTAAATAAGTAAAAGCAACAGGTACCGTACCGACCAACCAAATTTTTAATGTTTCTGCTTTTATTTAATAGTATAGATAATTTTTTTACAAAATCTATACTATTTATATTATATTATAATATAATAAGCAAAATAGGATATATTTTGTAGTTTGGTTTTGGCTATCCCTTTCATTCACAACTGTTACTAAAATTTGTTATATACAGAGGTCTAAGGTTCAAATTCCGTCAACAACATTTTAATATAAAATTAATATTAAAATATGTTACATAGAAAGGTTGAAGATTCGATTGCCGCCAACAACACATATTAATAGCAAAATTATTAAAAAAACAATTCAACACATATTGTTGCATAACACATTTCTATATCATGTTAATTAATAATTTCTGCGACAAGGTTAAGATGATTCTTCTTGTGCATTGTTACACCAGGCTGGGCAGCCATGTCAATTTTAATTCCTGGAGGCAATTTCCAGTCAAAAGAGTAGAGAATATTAGCGAGTGCCAGCTCCGTGGTAGCCACTCCCATTGTAATTCCTGCACATTTTGTTCGCCCTGACCCAAATGGTATCAGCTTGAAATCCTGTCCTTTAAAATCAATGCTACTATTCATGAATCTTTCAGGTGAAAACTCATTGGGGTTTTCCCAAACTTCAGGATCCTTTCCTATGGCATATGCATTTACATATACAAGTGTTTTTGCTTCAATTTCCTACCCGTTGATCTCACATTTTTCAATTGTTTCTCGGGGAACAAGTAGTGGAAGAGGGGGATTCAATCTCATTGCTTCCTTCACTATTGCTTTAAGATAAACAAGCTTTTGGACATCATTTTCTTCTACAAATCCTTTCTTTCCTGTGAACTCTCTAACCTCCTGCTGCACTTTCTTCATTTTTGTGGGGTTCTTGATTAACAAAGTCATGACCCATACAACAGCCGCTGCACTTGTATCTATTACGGAAGCTCAAATGCACTATCTATTCAATAATTGTAGGCACCATCTATTCAACAATTGTAGGCTAGTCAAAGAGAGTAGGCTAGCTTATGTAATGGATTAGATCAGCAAGTTAAAATTGTAAGCAATGATGTCAGTAGTTGTAGCCTATATATAAGGCTTATGTTAGCATTGTAAACACACACCAAAAAAATAAAATGTTTTGGGTAATTCTTCATATTCTTCAGTTTACATAAATTCTTTCATGGTATCAAAGCCTCTGATCTTTGAGGCCTTCTTTCGCATTTTTATCTCTATTTTCTGCAAAATTTTCCGATAAGTTACTATTTCGGCGAGTTACTGTTCCAGCGAGTTACTGTTCCGGCGATTGTTGAAGACGATGAACAGTGCAAAATGTTGAAGACGATGAACAATGCAAAATGTTGAAGACGATGAACAGTCCCCAATAGTACTGTACACTATTCACTGTTCAATGTTCACTATTCACTGTTCACTATATCTTCTTTAAACCATTTTTTTATGTATCTTAAACCATGGTGGACGGCGGAGAAACACCACCACCACCTACAAAAATCGAGTCTAATTCTCCTTTTTACCTTGGACCGCAAGATCGACCAGGGGATTTTATCACCTCCCAAAGGCTCAAACTTGATAATTTCAATGATTGGTCTCATGCGATTTTCATAGCTCTGTCCTCTAGGAGGAAATTCGGATTTCTAGATGGTGCATTTGAGCTTCCGTGAAAGACTCGTACTGTAGTCATTTTTGCAACCGGGGCAAAAGTCTCGTTGTAATCTATTCCTGACTGTTGATGATTACCCAACACAACCAAACGTGATTTTAAACGCTCAACTTCTCCATTGGACTGAAATTTTGTTTTGTATACCCATTGACAACCAAGAGCACGTTTTCCAGGAGGTAGATGCTCCAAAGTCCACGTCCCATTGTTTTCCAAGGCTTTTATTTCTTCTTTCATGGAATGACCCCAACCCTCATGTGTCATGGCCTCCTTAAATGATCTTGGATCTTTTTTAATTCACAGTTGCTGCTATAAACTTTCGATAATTCACAGAATAATTCTCACAATTTATATAATGTGCTAAAGGATATGGAGTACCTGAAGGAGGATCAGAAGACGGAATGGAGGGGGATGTACTATTAGCAAACACCGAATGAGTCACAAAATCGCGAAGCAAGACCGAGGGATATTTTTCCCGAAATCCACGACCCACAGACACCGTGGGTTGTTGTTGTTCTGCGGCTGCTGTGCGACTAGCCTCGCCAGTGCCTGCTTGTTCTGTACGTGGGGGGTTGTCTGTCTGCTCCTCAACATTTGCCCCACCATTATCATAAAAAATTTCACTATTTTCATCCCCCAACTCGGATGCAACAAAATCATCATGAATGTCACCACTCGTGTCATAGGCATCTGACATAATATTCTCGTCTTCTGGACAACTAAAAGGAAACACATTCTCAACAAATTTAACATCCCGAGAAACAAAGAAAACTTTTGAATCGAGGTCATACAATCTCCACCCTTTCTTTCCAAACGGATAGCCCATAAAAACATATTTTCGACTTCTACTAGCAAATTTGTCTCCATCTGTTTTTTGAATATGAGCAAAGCACAAACACCCAAACGTGCGAATTGCATCAAAGATAGGTGGTTTTTTAAAAAGAATTTCAAATGGAGTTTTATTTTGAAGCAAAGGAGTTGGCGTGCGATTAATTAAATGGGCTGCAGCAAGAACACACTCCCCCCAAAAATAAATTGGCAATTTTGCTTGAAATCGCAAAGCTCTCCCAACTGTTAATATGTGTTTGTGTTTTCTCTCAACCCTCCCGTTTTGTTGCGGTGTTCCTACACAAGAGGTTTGAAAAAAAAATCCCAGTTGTGGCAAAATAATCAAGCAGACATTGAAACTCTATACCATTGTCACTTTGCATAACTTGAATTGTTTGTAAAAATTGTCTATCAACCATAGCAACAAAGGCCAAGAATACACGAAATACTTCAATTTTATCAACCAACAAATAAATCCAAACTGTTCTAGAATAGTCATCAACAATTGTCAAAAAATAACGGGCTCAACACGACGAAACATGCCGATACGGACCCCACAATCACAATGTACTTTTTCAAAAATTCTAGAAGCTTTATTATTACTCAAGGGAAATCTGTTTCTAGGATGTTTAGCACGCATACATACTTCACACCCCTTATCCAGACTGTCTTTATTACTAATATGAGGAAGCAACTTAACTGCTTTCTCGGAAGGATGCCCCATACGGCGGTGCCACAACTCCAAGTCAGACCTTGCTTCAATGGCTCCCACATGGTGCACTGAATCCGGTTTGCTGAAATAGTACAATTCGTCCCTCCTGGTTCCCGTTCCAATCAGCTCCTTCGTGTGGTCCTGAATAGCACACACATAAGAAGTAAATTTGACAACACAATTAAGTTCATCATTAAGTTGTGAAACAGAAAGTAAATTACAACTCAAATTAGGAACATAAAGGACCCCGGTTAAAGTGATCTTGTCCGATAAACGAACAGATCCCACTAAAGAAGCCAACACAGTTTCACCGTTTGGCAATCCTACGGGACATATAAAACTCTTTGTGTCAAATAACCAATATTTTACTCCTGTAACATGATGTGTGGCTCCAGTGTCAACAATCCAAGAGGTAACGTCAAACTTACCATTCAAGCAGTTTTCGGTAATCTGGACATTACCCATCAAACCTGTGAGTGCTTTCCATTGTTCACTTGTGAATAATTGACCAGGAGAAGGAGTAATTGCATTATTCGAACTCGAACCAAAGTTGTTACCTGAAGCTGCATTAGCCCTTACAAAACTTCGACCACGCCCAACCGAAGGTTTCCCCCCTTACTGCCGTTTGTCCACACTTCTGGAAAACCGTGAATCTGATAACAGCGGCTCTCATCATGACCCTTTTTTTTACAATAGGTGCAATTTTTATCAGACCAACAACGAGAGGTCTCGTGGCCCTGTTTCTTGCACTTATCACAAACCAGCCTTTCAGGCCCGCCACGACCCCTCCCTGCGCCAACATGAACGGTAAATCCGAGGGCCGGGGGTGTCTCCTCTTTAATTTGAGCAATCCCTCGAACACGTTCTTCTTGAGAAATTGTTTGAAATGCCCTGTTTAACGAAGGCAAAGGATCTTGAGATAGCAGCTTGGATCGGAGAGGAGCATAATAATCAGAGTTTAGGCCAAGCAAAAATTGTTGTAGACGATCCCCTTCACGCCTATCAGCATGCTTCTTGCTTATATTACAGGTACACTTTCCACACTCACAATCAATTAAAGGCTCATGTTTATCAAGTTCATCCCATAAAACAGAGAGTTTGCTGAAATAAACCGCAACGGCATGGTTTTGGACTGCTCACATCGATTAATGTCAGATTTAATTTGTTGAATACGAGGTCCATTAACAAGATAAAATCTTTCGTGTAAATCATCCCACAATTTTTTAGCATCAACATAATCAGAGAGCATAGACTTTACCTCCGGGCCGATGGTGTTCATAAGCCAAGAGACAAGCATACAGTGAATTGTTACCCAATCATCCTTCGGTCCACATTCTTTCTCATTTTATGCAGGTGCCCCGCCAAGAACATTGGGAAGGGGCTTTGCGTGCAGTTCGTTATTTAAAAGGCACACCAGGTCTGGGAATTTTGCTGCATGCAGATAGTGAGCTAACCTTACAGGGTTGGTGTGATTCCGATTGGGTGGCTTGTCCGCTTACTCGTCGTTCATTGACAGGTTGGCTGGTATTTCTTGGTAACTCTCCTATTTCTTGGAAAACAAAGAAGCAACATACTGTGTCCCGGTCTTCTGCGGAGGCAGAATATAGATCAATGTCTGCTATCACGTGTGAGTTGAAGTGGCTTAAAGGTTTGCTGTCGAGCTTAGGAGTCCAACACCCTAAATTGATCAAGTTGTTTTGTGATAGTGAGTCTGCGTTACATATTGCAAAGAATCCTGTTTTTCACGAGTGCGCGAAGCACATAGAGGTTGATTGTCACTTCGTCCGTGATGCGATTAATGATGGTTTGTTATCTCCGTCACATATTTCAACATCTTTGCAATTGGCGGATATTTTTACTAAGGCTCTCGGGAAATCTCGTTTTGATTTCCTTCTTTCCAAGTTGGGCATTTTTGAACCCCATGCTCCAATTTGAGGGGGGTATTACGGAAGCTCAAATGCACCATCTATTCAACAATTGTAGGCACCATCTATTCAACAATTGTAGGCTAGTCAAAGAGAGTAGGCTAGCTTATGTAATGGATTAGATCAGCAAGTTAAAATTGTAAGTAATGATGTCAGTAGTTATAGCCTATATACAAGGCTTCTGTTAGCATTGTAAACACGCACCAAAAAAATAAAATGTTTTGGGTAATTCTTCACATTCTTCAGTTTACATAAATTGCAAGATGCAGGAAAAACAATACATTAGCAAAAAAGTTGCAGATATTAAAAATTGCTGCCATTCAAAGTTCCATCAATTGATTCGTCTATTCTTTTGAAAAATTCAGTTGCAAACATTTAATATTTGCACTTGGCTCAAAAATTTCGATTACCATTAATATTGCTTTGATATTTATCAAACGTGAACTCAGATGAATCCTTATGTAATTGAAGTAAGATGTCGAGAATGTTGCACTCCTGGGCAGATACAACGGATGCATTCAGATGTTCATCAATGAGTTGTTGGTGAAAAGCATCTAGTGCGTCGAAAATCTTCTCCAATCGAGCCGATGCACCACTAAGTCTATCAATTAATGGACCCACTAGAGTAAAATAATCTGTAAGAAAGAAACTATGAAAATTGGTCTGAGATTCAGTAAGTAGCCAGTGAAATCTTCTACTCATATTATTATCATTCTCTGTATCATCTTCATCATCATATCCTCTACCACAGGTAATTTTAAAATAATAGAGCTTGTCAAAGTCATAAGAGCTTTGCTCAAATTTACGATATTAGAATCAGCAGCAGCTCCATCGCGTATAGTTTTGATCATTCGTGCAACTTCTTGTTCACGAATGGGTTGAAAAGACTGAGACCTCTTAGAACTAAAAGATGAAGGGTACAAATTTTTCTCATGTCCCTCCAGTACTCGTTATAGGGTGCAAAGACAACGTCTATGCCGTTGTAGGACATTTTCCATGAGCCAACTAAAGTTGGCCTACTTGAAAAACAGAGATCATGGTATTTAAAAACTTCTTTGGCTGCACTAGCGGAGGAGATGACTAGAGTTTTAACAGAGCCTAACTGCAACGACATGAGAGGGCCGTACTTTTGGGAAAGTTTGTACAAGTAGACGTGAGTGTTTACGCTGTCAAACTGGTGCATGTTTCCGATTAAGGGAAGGCCACGAGGACCTGGTGGGCGGCGATTCAACTTGCGGGCATAGTAATTTTTAATTATAAAAAGAAGAAGTGTAGGAAGAGAGATTGCAAGGAGGAGGAGTGCTATTTCTATTATTGATAGATGAATATTAGTTCTGCTAATGTGTTCTTATGTGGTATTTCCCAATCAATTTGCTTTCATGGCAATTAACAACTTTCTAATTATTACACCACGTTGAATAAGAGTCTTAAATAAAAGACCACATTGTGTAAATTTTATATTTGTTTTATTTTTGTGCCCGACAAGAAAATCATGTTATTTTGACAAAGGTTCTTAAAAGAGTTGAATCTAACCTAACCTAGTGTTTAGTATTGGCAATTGGCATTGTTTAAAACTTACTTATTCTAAAAATCAAATGCAAAAATCGTTTGCAAAACTCGATTGCAGAACTCTCGATTCCACTAAAAGTACTGGCGTGCTACTGTCTTTTAGTCAAACAACTAGCAACACTGTCCTCTTACAACTCTAGTTAAATTAACAATAATTTGTAAGTCTAGTTAAAGATTTGCAGCAGCATGCCAGCAATGGCAGAAATAATTAACGTAGGGCTGTAATTCGAGTCGAGCTGGGCGAGTTCGAGCCGAGCTTTAAATCGAGCCGAGCTTTTTCTGACGAGTCGATCCGGGCTCGTTTATTAAACGAGCCGAAAATCCCCACCGAACTCGGCTCATTTGTTATACGAGTCGGGTCGAGCTACTCGCGAGCCCCTCACGAGTCGAGTCGAGTTTTTGTTATACGAATCGGGTCGAGTTTCTGTTATACGAGCCGAGCCTAACGAGCTGTTAAACGAGCCTAACAAGTTTCTGAAAATTACTTATTTTCTTTGTTAAAAGAAAAACTAAAAATTACTTACTAATTATACAAACATCTTTACACATAATAAAAAAAGTAAACAAATAATATGTCAAGATATATCTTGACATCCGTACGGTTGGATTGTCGAAAAATATTTTTAAAAAAATAGAAACAATAATTTGGGATAAAGCAGTAGTTACGAGTACTAGACAATATAGTAGTGTTCTATTAAGATCTCCAACCAAATTAATTTTTTATTTTTTCAAAATTTGGGAATATCATTTAATTAGATATATCTTGACATCCGTACGGTTGGATCGTCGAAAAATATTTTTAAAAAAATAGAAACAATAATCTGGGACAAAGCACTAGTTACGAGTACTAGACAATATAGTAGTGTTTTATTAAGATCTCCAACCAAATTAATTTTTTATTTTTTCAGAAATTTGGAATATCATTTAATTAGATATATCTTGACATCCGTACGGTTGGATCGGCGAAAAATATTTTTAAAAAAATAGAAATTAATATATGAATTAATATATTTTTTGCAATTTTTTTAAACGAGCTCCAGTTCGAGCTCGAGCCGGGTCGAGTTCGAGTTTTCGAGCCGGGTTTCATTCGAGTTCAGCACATTCCCGGCCCGGCTCGTTTACGAGTTCGAGCCGAGTCGGGTCTGTCTAAACGAGCTCGAGCTGCTCGCGAGCAGCCCGACTCGAATTACAGGCCTAAACTAACAAATACCTGTTGGCTGTTGCAGAGTTGCAGTAATAGTCGGAAAGCCAGCAGCTAATTTCCAGCACCAGAACATATCGATGTACCGAACTTCTGGAAGTGTCACTATAAGAGTTGCATGTCACTAACCATATTACAGTCTGTTTGCTAACACAACTGCAATTGAGGATGGTATAAATAATGAACATTACCTCTTAATAGACCTGGCAAAATGGATCATGATCCGAAAAATCAAACCGAAAAATATGGAACCGACATCCGATTTTATATCCGAATTATATAATCCAAAATTTAACCGAATTAGAAATAATCCGATCGGAACCGAATTCGATTCAAATTAGGTAAATCCGATTATGATCCGAAAATAGATTTTATCCGATCCAAAAATTTATCCGAAAATTATCTGAAATATGATATTTGATTATGAACCGAAACCAATCACATCCGAATGGAATTATATCCGAACCTAATTTTATTTGCAATACTAGATCCGATTTAAATCTGAAACCGAATATAACCGAATTGAAAATTAAAGGATCAAATAATTTTATCAATTATCAATTATTAATTACACTTAGTTATGAATAATTCTCTTCTTTTTATTTTTTTAGTCTCATCAATTTTTTAATTATTTATTTGCTATATATTTCTTGTTTCTAAATATTGCTTAATATTTGATTGTACTCAACTGTTTAGTTAAATTGTGAACATAACATTTATTTATAATGCTCCTTTATCTAATTAATTTATCGAATATTTAAATTGTAACCTTTGATGTCTTACACAACTTCTCCTTGCATAGTTTCAAAAAAAAAAAAAAAAAAGCTTCCCCTTGCATTGGCGCTTTTAAGATTTTTTTCCCCTGTTATGTTTATGTATAGTATAATATATCTAGTCAACGTAAATTTAAATTTACATGTATAGTTAGTTGATTTAGTTCCTATAATAATTGAGTTTAAATATTGACAAGTAGGATATACTTAATGAATTTATATAAAACACATATTTAAAATCCGAGATATCTACTAAAAAAATAATAATCGATGATTTTATTTTCTCAAACAAACCCAACAAATTTTACAAAATTGTGAAAAAACTTAAATATAGTTAGATTTTAACATATTTGATATATGCCATAATTGTTAAAATACATACATTTTTAATTTATATACATATTTTAAGTACATAACTATTATTAGAATTAAACATTTTTTAAGTACATATTTCATTACTTTTACGGCTCTTAACGAAGGTACATCCCCGTTGCGAGGGTAAGAACAAACGAGTAGGGCTAGAATGAGTATAACCTTGTGCTGGAATAGACTAATTGATTCATTGAATCGGTGTGGAATGGATTGGTAACAAAAAACAAAAGGTAACTGGGTTTTATATATCTTCACAGCTTCAATTCAAACTCCTGATTCATTACTTGTCGATGTAATAAAGATGCATGAAGGTGGAATTGTAAAATATGCAGGACATGATTCATTAGTTGCCGATGTAATGAAGATGCATGAAGGTGGAATTGTAAAATATGCACGACACCATCATAGATAGAATATGAGAGATTATCAAAACTTGCTAACAAAATTTTAACGAGACAATAACAAATATTTACACTAAAATAATGCATGATAAAAATAATTTGAGCATACAAAATATTCATAGAACCATCCAAAGCCAACAAAGAAAACTACAAAAAGATTACTTGACACATTGTTTACTGTAAAGCGGCAATGGAACTGCACCATCACCACATGGTCGAAGAGTGTTGGAATACGAATAAAAACACACATCGTCCCTTCCACATTGATGACAACCAATTTTTTCAGCTCTATTCACATTACCGCTCGTTGTTAAATCACTAGTCAAAGTATAGCTAAAAAGTTGATCATCTGTTGCAATCAACAACAAATTTCCATTTATAACTGTAAATCCTGATATAGTTGGCTTCAAATCTTCGTACAAACCCATAGCCTTTGACCTAGATTTCATAATTAACTTCCATGTGCTCGAATTAATATCTGTTAATATCCATACGCTAAACACAAGCTTCATCAATTTGATGAGACATATAGATTCTCTACAAGTTGTTGGATCCTTAAACTTGAAAACACCAAACCTGGAGCTACAATCTTTGAAAACACCCTTTCTTGCAGGCTTCGGTATTTTTAGGACTTTGGAGATACAATTCCTAATATTGTAGCTGACAATATATGGCCAATAAAAAGGCTTGTTTTTCCTTAAATAGTCATTCCAATCTGACATGAAGTAAATTGTTCCACCACCAGTCTTAAGATAAGCTGGAGATCCAAAATCAATACTTCTCGAACCAACCACCATCTCTCCCCTGTCTTCCCATGCTTTACTTCGAGGCGAGTAAATTTTACATGACTTGATGCTAGTATCCCAAACATCTAAACGCGATCCCACATACATCAACTTATAACCATCTTCCTGGTTGTGATCAACATTGCATGCAAGAACAAAATTATAGGGATGATCAATTTTGAAATCACTGGTTGGCTTGATTATTGGGAGCCATGTTTTTGTGACAGGATTACACAAAAAAATTGGATATTTAGCTTCTCCTATATTTTTGCAACACAACAATCCATTGTTGGATGCAAGAATCGAGCCTGTCAACGATACGAACTCAAGGGAGAGTGGAGGAAAACCACAAAAAGGTTTAGAAGTCTCACACAAAAACTCAAGTCGCAGATTGGTTGGGGACACTTTTCCACAATATTTTGGCTGGATGATAAAACACGAATCATCTTTGTCCTCCAGGTTCTTACATTGTTTATAGGCAAGTAATTTAAGGGATGAATTTTCTTGGCACCGTTTCGAAACTATACTAAATTTAAAAATTGATTTTGCAGGAAGATGAGAAAAGATTTCGAAAGCCACGATGTCCATTATAATATTGATAGAAAGATGTTAATGAGTAATGAGGTAGGAAAGGATTGAATGCTTGAAAATATATAGGAGCTTGGATACAATGATATCTAAATTAAGTAGATTTCGGTTTTTTTTAAGAATTCGAAAGTATATAGGAGCTTGGATAAGTTGATATCTAAATTGAGTAGAATTGGGTATTTTAGTAGCATTCGGTTTTCTAACACATATATAAGATTACAACCAAAATAATTATATGAAAAAAATAACATACCAAATTGAATGCAATATAGACTACTTACTCTAATTATAATTTGGATGTTAGTATATATTAAAATTTCATTATGATACCTAAAAGGATTTGGATACATACTTTATCCTCCTATTATTTTATGTTAGATTCTTTTAACGGTAAGCTTTGTAAATTTGACAAAGTTTTTAACGAAAATTTGTGTTGAAAAGGAGGTTTTAAAATAATTATTTTTTTGAAACAATTTAATCTTTTATTAAAGTATTGTTATAATTATATGAGCAATAAATTTATTCCAATCTCAGCAAGGTAGCTGGCAAGCCTGTTTGTTTCTGTCAGCATGGACTATACAGTTGACCACCTCCGACTTATAATTAGAATATATAAGAGATTTCTGTCAAAATCTAGCCACTCCCATTGATATTCCCTGGACACATTCTCCGTCCTGTTCCAAATGCTGACCTTTAAAAACAATGCTACTATTCATGATTTTTTCAGGTAAAAACTCATCTGGATTTTCGTAACATTTACGATCCCTTCTTATAGCCTGAAACCATATTACTATGTGTCATTCTGTTATAACAAAATCTACACCCCTAAAATGTAATCACATACTGCCCAACAGATGGCTAATCAAGGCATAAAGACAATTTCCAGGAATTTTTCAAGAAATCAAGATATAAATAGATAGGTAGTCAAAATTTAAAATGACTTAGAGAAATCCAATTAGTAATAGTCGGAAAGCCAGCAGGTAATTTCCAGCACCAGAACATATCGATGTACCGAACTTCTGGAAGTGTCACTTGTTGTGCTAAAAATAAAGACATTTGAATCGCAAGCGCACAATTCGTTTCGTTGTAATTTTTAATTGATTCGTTCCGCAGAGACTATTTATTTCGCATTCCTTAATTTCTAATTTAATCGAATTAGGACAATGGGGTTGGAAATTTGGATTTTAAAAATTTAAATTATTATTTTTTTTAAGGAAAATTCTAAATTAAATCTAATTTATCCTAACAAATTAAAGTTAAGAAGAACAAAAATTAAATACATTTTATTTACAGTAAATTTTAAAAAAAATGACATGAATTATTCGTAACTACCGTTACCAAAACAAACTACCAATAACCCAAAACATTCTCATAATTCAAACTGCAAATTTATAAAACAAAATCAAAATAGACACTGATACTCGGGACTGACTTGGCAGAGCAAAATCAGAGTACACAAAGAATTCAATTCGGGAGAAACGAACACTCGAAAACACACTCGATTTAAGAGCTAAAAACGAAACACAGAGGAAAGCTCACTACAACAACTCAGCGAAATCAAACTGGAATCAAACAATAACTCAGAAAAACGTAGCTTACTCATTACAAAATTCAGAAACAAAACTAATTGACTCATACACAATTTACAGGACTCAGAAACTAGCAACACGAACCACTCTCCCAAATAAAAACTCGACTCAGCAGTTGGAAAAACAAGTTACACAAATAGAAAACTCGATTACAATGACCAGACTACGCTGCAATGCTAAAAACTAAGACAAAACGAACTCAGCCAACAATCAATTACACAAAACACACTGATTACAAAAACTCGATTACAGAACTCAAAACACAAAACTCGATTACAGTTTCGAAGAAAAAAAAACAAACCACAACGAAATAAGACTTTCAGTCACTCAAACTTGGTAGCAATAATCGAGAATCGACAACTAAATACTAAACAAGGAAACAGCATTTCGAACAAACAATAATTTTAACAAGAATAAAACAAGCAACTCATCAGCAAAACTCGTACGCAAGGAAGACTCAAACAACAAAATACAACTCGGTAAACAAAACTCTGAGAAAACAGCATAAAAACTTCAACTATCCGCAAGAAACTCAATTCAATATGTACTAAACGAACACTGCAAAACTATACTACAATTAATTAAAACGGGGGAAAGGGTTTTGTGGTTTGAAGCAAGAAAACAGGGGTGAGTGTTTGTTTTGTAATCGAAGTAGGGAAAGTGCTTGAGTTTGGGGAGAGGAAGAAAGAAGGGAAGAGGGTCGATTGAGAAAGAGAAAAACAAAACGAAGAAGAAGTTAAGGCTGGGCTGTTCGAAAAAGGAATTAAAGAACAAGGGAAGATGGGTTTGACGATGAACAATGAGCTGGGTTTATTTTTGTGGTTTGAACGAGAGAGGAGATGAAATTTGGGGTGTTAAAAACAAGGGAATGTTAAAGTTTCGTATAAAACAGAAAAGGAGCAGAAAACACGAACATGAAATTATTGAAACTAATACTTTTGTTGGTTTTTTTAAAAAAAACTAAAAATGAAATTAAAGAAATTTAGCTACGAATTTAAATTTACACTAAACGATGATTTAATTTGGAATTAAAATGGCCCACAATAAAATTGAACTTTAAAGGGGCAAAATTACGAATTAAAACTACGAACAAGAAATTAAAAATCGTTACTTTCAACCCATAGTGGTTAGCTTTCGCTACTTTGTCCACTACTTGGATTTACGAAAATAACGAAACAAGGCAACAATAACGAAAGAGCAAGACAAGAAGTAAAGAAAATAAAAATTGCATTAATTATAATAGAAGTGTTTACAAGATTTGAAACTAAGAAAAGAAATACAAGAAATTAAAACTACCCTAAAATCTAAGTTACTAAATACAAGGGGGGTGAGGGGGTATTTATAGGATAGGAATTAGGGTTAAGGGGGGGGTGTTGGGTAAATCCCCACCATACATTTGGGTTGTGTGGTGGTGAAATCCTAGCCATCTATTTGTTTCCTTCCCCCTTAAGCTTTGAAGAGTTGATCTTGGCCATACACTTTTCTAATGTGTTGGGATGATCTCCACCTTCCACTTGTCTTGAAATATTCCTTTTGCTCCAAGCTCCTAATTCTTTTCCTTCTTTCATTTTTGGTCCTTTTTCTTCCTCCTTTTTCCCTTCCTTGCACTTTATTTATTTATTTTGTCATTTCTTTATTTATGATTTACCTGAAATGTAACAAAATAAATTATTAAAACACGAGTTCAAGCAAATAAATAGGCAATAAAAATATGCAAAAATATGCACTTATCATCACTATAAGAGTTGCATGTCACTAACCATATTATAGTCTGTTTGCTAACACATCTGCGACCGAGGATGGTATAAATAATGAACATTACATCTTAACGAAGGTACATCCCCGTTGCGAGGGTAAGAACAAACGAGTAAGGCTAGAATGAGTATAACCTTGTGCTGGAATAGACTGATTGATGTTAGGCAGCCGGCCTAGCCTTTATTTTCAAACTCACCACCAACTCTTCACCTACCCCCCACTTTCCTTCTTACATTTCTACCCCTCATGCCACCAACCACCCTTATATAAATACCCCTCTCCCCTTCATTCTAAAATACACCAAAACATCTTACCCTCTTCTTTCCATTATAGCTGCTAGATAGTCCGTCTAGTAGGAAACTTACCTTGCGGTAGTTTCGGGCAGGTCAGAATAGGGGGCCCTCGTGCTTCTCTCTTCTTTCGTTTCGGGTGAGTTAGTGTGAGAGTTTGGTCGGGCTGTAGCCATCTGGGTCTACAGCATTAGGAGTTTGTTCAGCCATTGCAGCTGGAACAAGGGGAGTTCTCCAGGTTATCCGGTCAAGTACCGAAGGGACAGTTCTGTCCAGGTTATCCGGTCTAGTACCGAAGGAATAGTTAATCGTTATATTACTACTCAGGTGTACCTCAAGTGTAACTTCGTAAACTTGAGAGAGAATATTGTAACCATTATTATCATTATAGTGGAAACATTCGGAGTTGGTCCTGTGGTTTTTACCTCTTTGGCTTAAGGGGGTTTTCCACGTATAAATCTTGGCGTTTATCTGTCAATATCTATTATTATTATTGACTGTTATAATCTCCGTATTTAATTTACACAAAGACATGAAACGAGAATTCCTAACAGTTGGTATCAAAGCTGGGGCCCACGTTGTTAGTGTCTAGGAAAGTGCTTTGTGCACAGTGGTTACTTGATAACGTGCCGTACTAATACGAAAGGCTCCCCAAACACATCCACTTTCCTGGCCAACTTGTGTGGTTCTAAGTGAGATTCCCATAGTCTTTGGTAAATTGAAATGGATGATTCTTCCAGTGTAATGGTAAGCATAACAGCTTCAAATTATTCGATGTGGAAAAGCAGAATAAAGGATTTGCTTTATAGTAAAGACTTGTTTAATCTGGTGGAGCTGAAAGGAGTCAAACCTGCAGCAAAATCTGATGCTGACTGGAAGAAGATGAACATGAAAACTATCAGTCTCATACGTTGATGGATTGATAATTCGGAGTATCATCATGTCTCTGAAGAAGAAGACGTTTATACGCTTTGGATGACATTAGAGTCTACGTTCCAAGAGAAAAGTTCACAAAATGTAACTTTTCTAGTTCGTCAGTTGGTGAACATGAAGTACCAGGATGGGAACAATATGTCAGAGCATATGAGCGAATTCCAAGGGTTGTTAAATCAACTATCAAATATGAAGATGGAGTTTGAACAGAAATTCCAAGCAATATTTCTTCTCAATACTTTACCATCCGGCTGGGATACGCTAGTGGTGACAGTAACTAATGTTGTACCAACTGAGCAACTAACGTTGCAATTAATTAAGCAGAGTATCCTTAGTGAATCCATAAGAAGAAGAGTACAGGGAGTCAACCACGATTCCCAGGCTCTTGTTACTGAAAATAGGGGCAGAAGCAACTACAAGGATTTGAACAAGGGGCATAGTAAAAGTAGGAATTTTAGGAATTCCAGTGGCAAATCAAATGCCAATATTGAATGCTACTATTTTAAGAAGAAGGGTCATTACAAAAAGGATTGTAGGGCCTGGCTCAGCGAGCGGAACAATGATCAGCAAGAGAAACATGTTGAGAAAAGTACAACAGCTGCTATGACAGAAGATGTTGTGATCCTTTCTTTTGGGGAAGAAGAATGCTTACATATTGATGATCAGAAGGTTGAATGGGTGATAGATACTGAAGCAAAGTATCATGCAACACCCACTCAGGAATTCTTTACGACGTACAAGTTAGAGGACTTTGGTACTGTAAGAATGGGTAACTCAGATCAATCAAAGATCGCAGGAATTGGGGACATCTGTATTGAGACAAACACGGGTTGTTCAATGACTTTGAAAGATGTCAAGCATGTTCCAGACTTACGGCTCAACTTGATTTCCGGCATGGCGCTAGACAAGCAGGGGTACGTAAATACCTTCGGTGGTGGAAGGTGGAAGCTTACTACGGGTTCGTTGGTGGTTGCAAGAGGTTCCACTTGTGGCTCTTTGTATAAGACACAAGTGACGATATGTTTAAATGAGTTGAATATATTTGAAGATAAAGCATCAGCAAGTTTGTGGCATAAGAGGCTTGGTCACATGAGCGAGAAAGGGCTGCAGATTCTAGCAAAGAAATCCCTCATTCCATTTGCTAAAGGAACTATATTGTAGCCGTGCGAATATTGTTTATTCGGGAAACAACATAGAGTATCTTTTAGCAGTCCATTGAAGAAAAAGTCAAAGCTGTTAGAAAGAGTTTATTCTGATGTATTTGGTCCATTTGATATGGAGTCCTTAGGTGGAAATAGGTACTTTGTTACCTTTATTGATGAAGCATCTCGAATGGTGTGGGTTGAGATACTCAAATCCAAATATCAAGTGTTTGAGTACTTCCAGAAGTTTCATGCCATGGTTGAAAGATCAACAGGGAAACAACTGAAGTGCCTTCGTAGTGACAACGGTGGGGAGTACACTTCAAAAGAGTTTCAAGAGTACCTTGCAAGGCATGGTATCCGGCATGAAAGAACAGTTCCTGGCACCCCACAACAGAATGACGTTGCGAAAAGAATGAACCGCACCATTGCTGAATGAGTCGGATGCATGTTGAAAATGTCTAAATTACCGAAGTCATTTAGGGAGAAACTATAAGAATAGCTTGGTACTTGATCAATCGATCTCCATCGGCATCTCTGAATTTTGAGATTCCAGAGAAGATCTGTTTAGGAAAGGATGTTTCCTATTCCTACTTGCGGGTGTTTGGATGCAAGGCTTTTGCACACATCCCAAAGGAGCACAGAACAAAGCTTGAAGATAAAACAACTCCGTGTATTCTTGTTGGCTACGGGGATCCAGAGTTTGGGTATCGATTGTGGAATCCTGAATCGAAGAAGATATTCAGGAGCATAGATGTGGTTTTCCATGAGTCTCAAAATTATGAGAATTTTGGGAGCACTCAACAACCAAGGCAAGCTAGAAATCCAGATACATTAGAAGATGATGGAGATGATATGGCAGATGATGAGGCTGCTGAGCAGGGGGAGCTACCGCCTCAGCCTGAAGCTGAAGATACTCAGCCACGACGTTCTATGAGAGAACGGAGACCATTAAGAAGATATCTTTCATTCGAGTATATCTTAATTGCTGATGAGGGGGAGCCCGAGACCTTTGAGAAATTCAAGACTCATAAAGAAAGCAATTGCTGGCTGAAAGCAATGTAAGAAGAGATGGATTCTTTAAACAAGAATGAAACTTATGAGTTGACTACACTTCCGAGAGGACGGAAGGCTTTGAGGAACAAATGGGTCTTCAAAGTAAAAAGGGATGATGAAAAGCTTGTAAAGTATAAAGCATGCTTGGTGGTTAAAGGCTTTGCATAGAAGGAAGGCATTGATTTCGATGAAATTTTTTCTCCGGTTGTAAAGATGACATCAATCCGAACAGTTCTCAGATTAGCGGCTAGCATGGATCTTGAGCTTGAGCAGTTAGATGTAAAAACTGCATTCCTTCATGGAAATTTGAAGGAAGAGATCTACATGCACCAGCTAGAAGGATTTGAAGTGAAAGGAAAGAAGCACATGGTTTGTAAACTCAAGAAGAGTTTATACGGGCTTAAGCAAGTGCCAAGACAGTGGTACAAAAAGTTTGATTCATTTATGAGGAATCATTTATGTTCAAAGGTTTCCTAACGGTAACTTCATTATCCTGCTACTTTATGTTGATGATATGTTAGTGGTCGGCCAAGATACTAACATGATCCGCAAGCTGAAAGAAGATTTGTCCAAGTTCTTTGATATGAAAGACTTGGGTCCAGCAAAACAAATTCTAGGGATGAAGATTGTTCATGATTGAACATCTCGGAAGTTGTGGTTGTCACAACAAGGATATATTGAACGAGTATTGGAAAGGTTCAATATGGATGATGCTAAACCTGTTAGCATACCATTGGCGGGACATTTTAAACTGGATAAGAAAATGTGTCCGTCAACAGACAAGGAGAAGGAGGATATGGAGGAAGTTCCCTACTCATCCGCAGTGGGGAGTCTTACGTATGCATTAGTTTGTACAAGACCAGATATTGCTCATGCTGTTGGAGTTGTGAGTAGATATCTGTCAAATCCAGGAAGAAAGCATTGGGAAGTAGTTAAGTGGATTCTCAGATATCTTAAGGGCACTTCCGGGTTATGCTAAGGGCACTTCCGGGTTATGCTTGAAGTATGGACACGGTGAACCAGTCTTGGAAGGTTTTACAGATGCTGACATGGAAGGACATCCAGATGGGATGAAGTCCACGTCAGGGATGATTTTCACTTTTAGGGGGGGAGCTGTAGCATGGAAATCCAAGTTACAAAAGAGTGTTGTGTTGTCAATAACTGAATCAGAGTATATTGCTGCTTGTAAAGCAGGCAAGGAGCTGGTTTGGTTAAAGCGGTTTCTCCAAGAATTGGGTCAGAAGCAAGACAACTTTGAGTTGTATTGTGATAGCCAGAGTGCTATTGACTTGAGCAAATATGCTACTTGTCATAGTCGTACTAAGCATATTAATGTACGTTACATTGGCTACGGGAACAGGTTGAAGATGGGGTGATACAGATAGAGAAGATACACACGGATAAGAATCTGTCTGATATGATGACAAAGGTGGTTCCGCGAGAAAAGTTGGAGCTGTGCAAATAGGGCGCAGGTAAGGAATGCAAGTGATTAACTGTGAGTTTGGAAAGAGGGAGAGATTGTTAGGCAGCCGGCCTAGCCTTTATTTTCAAACTCACCACCAACTCTTCACCTACCCCCCCACTTTCCTTCTTACATTTCTTCCCCTCATGCCACCAACCCCCTCCTATAAATACCCCTCTCCCCTTCATTCTAAAATACACTAAAACATCTTACTCTCTTCTCTCCATCATAGCTGCTAGATAGTCCGTCTAGTAGGAAACTTACCTTGTGGTAGTTTTAGGCAAGTCAGAATAGGGGGCCCTCGTGCTTCTCTCTTCTTTCTTTTCGGGTGAGTTAGTGTGGGAGTTTGGTCGGGCTGTAGCCATCTAGGTCTACAGCATTAGGAGTTCGTCCAGCCATTGTAGCTACAACAAGGAAAGTTTTCCAGGTTATCCAGTCAAGTACCGAAGGGACAGTTCTGTCTAGGTTATCCGGTCCAGTACCGAAGGAATAGTTAATCGTTATATTACTATTCAGGTGTACCTCAAGTGTTACTTCGTAAACTTAAGAGAGAATATTGTAACCATTATTATCATTATAGTGGAAACATTCGGAGTTGGTCCCGTGGTTTTTACCTCTTTGGCTTAAGGGGGTTTTCCACGTATAAATCTTGGTGTTCATCTGTCAATATCTGTTATTATTATTGACTGTTATAATCTCCGTATTTAATTTACGCAAAGATAGGAAACGGGAATTCCTAACAATTGATTCATTGAATCGGTCTTGCATGACGAAACTGGTGTTGCTCTGTCTTTAGGGATGCCATTATTCTCACTGCATTAGAATAGTGATTCTTATAATTACTAAGGAAACAAATAATATTCACTGTATGCTGAATTTACATAAAAGCAACAAGAGAAGCTCCATTGATCTAATGGCTCCACAAGACATAACTAAACTGAAGGTGTCACTGTATATTTTCTTTTTAATGATGTAATAAATTTGTAGTCCTGCCTGTTAAGGAACCGGTCCATCTAGAACCTTAAGGCGTTAGGGGAAGGCCCAATCGAATCTTTATATTATGTTCTAACACTCCCCCTCACTCATAGACCCATTTTTGGGTCGAGAGTGGATCACGGACGTCCATCTTTGGAGCATAATTTGCCTTTCGTGTCCATAAAAAATTGTGGGAATATTGGCCTCTAACACTACATGTATCATCGCTACAGTCAGATTCAAGTATTGCAGCAGAATCAAACCATTCGTCATCTCATCAGTGTTGGCCAGCAGCACTAAATAAAAAGACCAGTAGTAGCAAAGTATTGCAGCAGCAGTACCAGAAAAATTGCAGCAAAATAGTATCAAATTCAGCAAGGATTGCAGTTAAGCAAAATATTGAAAACAAGACTGATCTAGCTAGCCAGAAGTAAGTCTTGTAACTAAACATTATATTCATTCCAAACTTTGCTAAAATACTGACGTACGATATAGTTCTTTTCCAGGCAACTTCGATAGAGATTGTTCCAGTAACGCTAGATGTGCGGTAAATGGATATTATTTGCTCTAAACGCCAAATAATGACAAAAAGGTACGTTCCTGGTTTGTAATGAATTGGACCTGGATAATAGCAAGTGTAGATTATCTCCATCATCCAAGAAGATTGCATAGATTTTTCGCTGGATTTGACAGATTATCTGCGTAGTGGCGCCAGTTTTGCTTGTTAATGAGATTAAGAACATGGCTAGCAAGATATTTTGGGGTGTTGAAATTGCTCTACTTGCCTAGAGCTAGAAATTATGTTTGAAAATGGTCTACTTGCCTAGAGCAGGAAATTATGTAGATCACTACAAGTATTAATTCTAGATTCTTGCAGATTGATTCGTGTGTCTGATGTGTTGGTGTTTATATCTTCCATTTCAAATTAATACCAACAATTTGGGTACACAAAACAAAAACAAAACCCTGATTTTCTTCTTCATGTCAAATGCCAAAGCTTCTCCAACTCTCGTACACAGAGATGATGAAGGGAAGAGAAGAATTGGAGAGCCCTGGATCGAGTTAAACGATGCTGAAGCATAGTTATTGTTGATTGATATCAAATGACATATTTTTCCTATGAATAAATCACAAGTACTACTTCCAATCTCCTTAGTGAGCCAAGCAAGAACTTATTTCTCACTAATACAAATTTCCATATCTTAAATAGAATTTCTACCACAAATATTGTTACCAAAATGACACACCTTTAATAAAAACTCGAGAAGTATTCCGACACAATGCAGTAATGCACATAGGAACCCCAATGTATTAGTAAAACAAAACAAAGCAATGCATGACTAATCAATAATAATGATGAATATGAAGGTTATTTAAGTTAAGAAAATTGGGGTTGAATTGAACCAAAACCTGACTAATAGCCCTCTCATCCTCATAATTCGCTGGATTTGACAAATTATATACGCATCATACATAAATGGTCCAAAGGGATTGTGGTGGTAGTCTCAGTTTTGCTTGTAGCTCGTGGGCGAGGTCGATCTATTGCTGTCTCGAAAATTGCCTACTTGCTAAGAGCTGGAAACTATGTAGCTCGCAATATTGTATTATAAAGCAATATTGTACTCGTTTGGAATTTCTTCGAGGAAGTTGTTAGGAATTCCCATTTCCTGTCTTTGCGTAAATAGAACTTATAGAATTATCACAGGCAATAGTAACAACTGATAATAATAATCAAGACAGATGAACACCAAGATTTATACATGGAAAACCCCCTTAAGCAAAAGATGTAAAAACCACGGGACCAACTCCGAATGTTTCCACTATAATGATAATAATGGTTACAATATTCTCTCTCAAGTTTACGAAGTAACACTTGAGGTACACCTGAATAGTAATATAACGATTAACTATTCCTTCGGTACTAGACCGGATAACCTGGACAGAAATGTCCCTTCGGTACTTGATCGGATAACCTGGAGAACTCCCCTTGTTGCGGCTGCAATGGCTGGACGAACTCCTAATGCTGTAGACCCAAATGGCTACAGCCCGACCAAACTCTCACACTAACTCACCCGAAACGAAGGAAGAGAGAAGCACGAGGGCCCCCTATTCTGACCTGCCTGAAACTACCGCAATGTAAGTTTCCTACTAGACAGACTATCTAGCAGCTATGATGGAGAGAAGAGAGTAAGATGTTTTGGTGTAGTTTTAGAAATGAAGGGGGAGGGGTATTTATAGAAGGTAAGATGTAGTAGGTGTGGGGTTTTGGTGGAGTTTGATGGAAAGAGTTGGTGGTAAGATAATAAGGATGCTAAGGCTGCTGCCTAACAATATCCCCCTCTTTCCAAACTCACAGCTCTTCACTTGCACTCCATACCTGTGCCCCGCTTGCACAGCTCCAACTTTTCCTCTGGAATGACCTTCGTCATTATATCAGACGGATTCTTATCCGTGTGTATCTTCTCTATCTATATCACCCCATCATCAACCTGTTCCCGTAGCTAATGGTAACGTACATTAATATGCTTAGTACGACTGTGACAAGTAGCATTCTTGCTCAATTCAATAACACTCTGGCTATCACAATACAACTCAAAGTTGTCTTGCTTCTGACCCAATTCTTGGAGAAACCGCTTTAACCAAACCAGCTCCTTGCCTGCTTCACGAGCAGCAATATAATCTGATTCCGTTGTTGACAACGCAACACACTTTTGCAACTTGGACTGCCATGCTACAGCTCCCCCCGCAAAAGTGAAAAGCATCCTTGACGTGGACTTCATCCCATCTGGATGTCCTGCCATGTCAGCATCTTTAAAACCTTCCAAGACTGGTTCACCGTGTCCATACTTCAAGCATAATCCGGAAGTTCCCTTAAGATATCTGAGAATCCACTTAACTACTTCCCAATTCTTTCTTCCTGGATTTGACAGATATCTACTCACAACTCCAACAGCATGAGCAATATCTGGTCTTGTACAAACCAATGCATACATAAGACTCCCTACTGCGGATGAGTAGGGAACTTCCTCCATATCCTCCTTCTCCTTGTCTGTTGACGGACAAATTTTCTTATCCAGTTTAAAATGTCCCACCAATGGTATGCTAATAGGTTTAGCATCATCCATATTGAACCTTTTAAATACTCGTTCAATATATCTTTGTTGTGACAACCACAACTTCCGAGATGTTTGATAAGTGCATATTTTTATTACATATTTATTGCTGGAACTCGTATTTTAATAAATTATTTTGTTGCATTTCAGGAAATTCGAGAAAAATGAAGAAATTGCAAAATAAAAAATTAAAGTGCAAGGAAGGGAAAAAGAGGAAGAAAAATGACTAGAATAAAAGAAGAAGGAAAAAGATTAGAAGCTTGGAGCAAACTGGAATTTTTCAAACACACCCTAAAACCTTTGACTTTATATTTCAAAAAAGTTATGCAAGGAATCTTGAAAAGAGAGCAGCCTGTATTTCAAAATCTTCACACGGCACTGCAGCATGATATTTGACATGTAGTGGGGGACTAGAAAGGGGGATACTCTGGGTAATCATTTCATTTCTTTTCTTCTTCTCTTCAGTACACGTTGATGATCAATAACTTTTTGTGATCATTTTCTTTCTTCTTTTCAGTCACATTATAACACATCTTAGTTTTTAGTTACCCTAAATTTTTTAGCCTCCATCTTTATTTTCTTCCATTTTGTAATTGTTCTTCGTAAACACTTCTCTCATTTTTAATACAAGTTTTATTTTCGTTATTTTCGTAAATCCGTTTAGTGGACAAAGTAGCGAAATGCTAACCACTTGGGGTTGAAAGCAACAATTTTTATTTTCTTGTTGTTAGTTAAAAAAAAAAAAGAAACAAAAGGTTAAAAAAAAGCACTCATTACTTTTCTATCCAACTTTTCTATCGTATCAACTTTTAGATCTACTTTCCTTGTCTTTGTTTTTTTTCATTTGTCCGCCTATATCATATGTTCAAGTCATGATTTATAACCAAGCTAGCCATTATTTAGTTGTTACTTGCATATTTATGTAGTTATTATTTAATCATCATTTTACTCATTGTTAATCATTAGTTGCATAATTAATCTTGTCATTAATATTAGTGTAGTACTTAATTGTGTTAATTAATGTTAATTAAATTGTTTGTTAATCTATGCTAGTTACGTATTGATTTCTGGTTATCTAAATTTCTAAAACTTGCTTTTCTTCACTTGTGGCCCAATAGATTTGAAGCCCATGAGTAGAGATATCCCATTTTTTGCTTCTGGACCCAACTCTAATCCTGGTTTTTGTTATTTAGTTGGTCCAGTTTTCTTTTCCTTGCTATTTTTATTTAGAGTAACCCACTTTAATTCCTTGCCCGTGTATCCTTGGTCCGATCCATTTTACTTATACTCCCTCCGTTCCTCTCATTTCTTTACATTTTTTTTCACTGCTTGACACGCATTTTAAGGCTTCTAAAAAGTATAGTTCTATAACTTATTTTTAAAATTTTCTTTTTTTGTATAAAAATAGAACAATTCTATTTTTATACAAAAAAAGAAAATTTTAAAAATAAGTTATGAAACTATCCGCAAAATGTACCTTAAAATCCGTGCCAGAATTACGTCCCCCAATGTATACAACCAAGGGGGACAGAGGGAGTACTTCTTTTTATTCACGGTTTCTTGTCACATTTTGGTCTCGTTTTATGCACGTATACTTGTTTAGATTTTTATCCATTTAATTAGTTTCTTATTTACAATTTATGTTAGTTACCTTTTTAATTTGTTCCTTTGCTAGATTATTTAATGGTTTAGTTAATTTAAAACTCACTCAAATTAATTCGTTCTAGTTCGCCTAAATTAAAAATTAAGTCTCGCGAAAAATATATAGTCTCTGTGGATCGAATCTCAAATATTAAAACGATGATCGTGCGCTTGCGATAATTTAATTGTTTATTTTTAGCACATCAAGTTTTTGGCGCCGCTGACGGGGACTATAATAATTTTTCGCGCCTTAATTTTTAATTTTTCGGTTTAGTTTTACTTGTCTCATTTTTATCTCATTTTTTTTAGGAAAGTTGGAATTTCGGGTATCATCTCACCGAGCGTGGAGGAAATTTGGATTTTTTTAAGCATGTTTCGGTAACCCGTATTTTCTCTCTTTTTGACCTTTTTATTTTTTAGAAAATCATAAAAAAAAATTAAAAAAAATTATAAATTAAAAAATTAGTTAGAAATTACATTCTTGTTGCATCATGCATCAAATCACTTAGGGCAAATCATCTAGATTTTTATTTTCTTGTTTTTAATTTTTCGTACCTTATAAATTGTGGTGATCGCTGGAGGACCCGAAGGTACGTTAAATTTTCTTGTTTAAGTTAGGACACGTAGTGTAAGCATCCATAATTGTTTATCGCTTCTAATAAAATTGTTGTTTGTTGCATTCATTCTAATAAATCTTAAGGGCAAAACCCCATCACAAGATAAGGGAAGGGATTTTATCACTCTTTCCTTGGCCCACAACAATTAATCCATCATTTTGCATGCCATTAGCCTTAATAAAATTAAATTAGAAATGACCCGTAGGATTTTCGCGCTCAATTAGGAAGGTACCTAAGAAACGACGTAATCATTAATTATTCCAATTTTTTGGTGTCTAGGCAAGCGAAAGCTTACCTAGCCAATTAAGATTTGGTGTCTAGGCCGATGTTTAGCCTCTTGGCAATGCTTGCACCTACCTGGCCAAATCGGTTCGAATAATTATTGATTTACCGAATTTTTGGTGGTCCTTAAAGTTAGAAGCAAGGTCTAGTTTATTTTGTTAAGGAACCCTAGGTCTAGAATTTTTCTTTTGATTTTTCATCCTTTCTTTTGTTTGTTTAATTTATCGCACTTATCTGCTACTTGTTTACTTTCGTGGTTTATGCGAACTACTTGGATTAGGGATAATTCTGCTAGGCTAGTGAGATCATTTGAGATTGCTTCCTCTTCTAATTCCGAGTCTTTAGAAATTTCCGAACCAATTGTGACCATGGCCGTGTCCCTTAAGGATCGTTGTTACCCCACCCGATTGTCCCAACCTTCGTGTATCACTTTAATGGTAATAATTTTGAGATTAAAGCTCACCACATTAGCATGTTACCTAAGTTTACCGGGAGCGATGGTGAGGACCCCTATCTATTTATTCATGAATTTGAGGAGGTTTGTGCCTTACAAAAACTCCAACAATTAACCAAGGACTCAATTAGGCTTAGGCTCATTAATTTTGCACTTAAAGAAAATGCTAAAAAATTGTTGTATAGCCTAGCGGTTAATTCTATTTCCACGTGGGAGGGATTTGTGGTAATTTTTCTAAAAAATATTTTCCTAATCACAAGACTACAAGGATTACAAATGAGATAAATCAATTTCATCAAAAGGAAAAGGAGTCTTTTTGGAAATATTTCGATCGTTTTAAAAGTCTATTATCACAATGCCCCCACCATGGAATAGAAAAATGGAGACTTTCTAAGATTGTTTACGAGGCCTTAAATAGTCCAACAACCACTTTGTTAGAGTCTATGTGCCAAGGTAAATTCATGGAAAAAGATGAGGATGAAGGGTGGGCCTTTTTCGAGGAATTAGTGGAAAAGACGATGTTGTGGGAGTCTGCTAGGGAACCTAATAAGTCCAATGAGTCATCTAGTACATCTAGGGATCTGCATTCGATTGGAAATTCAATTGCAACCGATGCCAAATTAGCTACTCTTACTAGACGACTTGAAGCTTTAAAAACTCATAGTGGCCCCGCACCTACGTCCGTGTACCTGAACTATAATCCTTCGAACTTTGAGTCTCAACATTGTCCTGACTTTGAGCAAGTGAACGCAATGTTCCAACCCAGGCCTAGGAATGACCCGTTTGCACCGACCTACAATCCCGGGTGGAAGAACCACCCGAATTTTTCGTGGAGTCAAGGTCAAAATTACCAATCTCCGCCACCTTATTTTCAAAAGCCGAACTCTTACCCGACTCCAAACCAAGGTCATTATCCTAACCCGATTCAAGCGCCATTGAACCCTACCGGGTTTAACGATTCGGATAACCGACTTAATTCCTTAGAAAAGAGTATCGAGGCTTTATTGAAATCTCAAACTAATTTCATGCAAACCATAACTCAAGATAGCCAATTGTTGAATTCTAATGCTCAAGCCATATCTAAGTTAGATGTTCAATTAGCCAACGCCATGTGTGAGCGAGAGAAGAACAAGTTCCCGAGTCAACCCTAAATTTCCTCTCAATCAAAGTTCCCGAGTCAATTAGCTATCATTTCTCTAAGGTTGGGAAATCAAGTAGGTGTCAAGTCTATCGAAAAAGAAGAGTCCGATGTTCAACAGAACCTAACCCTTGATCATTCCTCACAAAAAACAACTTCAGAGTCACTAAAATCTTCTCATAAACCACCTTCACCCAACGAATCTTTGTTTGTCATTCCGCCTTCAAAATCCATTCCCGAAGAACTTAGTGAACGTGTCTTTAAGCCTAAAGCTCCTTATCCTCAAAGACTCATTTCTAATAAACAATCAGGTTAAATGGACAAGATTTTGGAAGTCTTTAAGCAAGTCGAGATAAACATTCCTCTTTTAGATGCCATTCAACAAATCCCTTCTTATGCTAAGTGTCTAAAAGATTTGTGTACTCATAAGCGATCCACTCATGTTCCTAAAAAAGCCTTTTTGACCTCTCATGCCAGTTCAATTCTTTCGAATCAAATTCCTGTGAAATATAAGGACCCCGGATGTCCTACAATTTCATGTGTCATAGGCGATACCTTTGTGGATAAAGCATTACTTGACTTAGGAGCGAGTGTGAATCTTCTTCCATTTTCTGTCTATCAAGCCCTAGGGTTAGGTGAACTTAAGAAGACGAACATGACACTTCAACTAGCTGATCGTTCTGTCAAAATGCCTAAAGGTTTAGTAGAAGATGTCTTGATTAAGATTGGTGACTTTATCTTCCCGGTTGACTTTGTCGTTCTCGAGACACAACCTGTCACGAATCCTAAGAACCAAATCCATATCATTTTAGGAAGACCTTCTCTTGCTACATCCAATGCCTTGATCAATTGTAGGAATGGTTCGATGAAACTCACTTTCGGTAACATGACCATTGACATTAATATTTTCAATGTCAAAAAAGAACACAATGAGCTTTATGAACAATCAATAGGGGTTAATGTTGTCAACAAGTTTGTCACATGGTCTAGCTTTGAGGATATTGAGATTGAGTCTCTTCTCCATGAGGATTTCAAAGTCAATTTGGCGTCTAATCAAGCGTATAATGAGTCGTTAAGGGATATGACCTCGAAAGAGATGTTGAGAGAGTTGGACGACATTTGTTCCAAGTGGGAGACCCCACCCGAGGTTGTTAGTGTTGAGCCCGTTGTTAAGAGTCCCGTGGGAACACCACCCGCATTTGAATCAATTTTGTATCATCCCGAGTTTGATCAACATCCCTTAGGGAAAGATGGATCATGTTCTTATGTCATTCCTAGTTATTCAACCCATGACCAAACTTTCATTATCTTTAATTTGCTCAGACAAAATAAAGAAGCCTTAAGTTGGTTTAGGGAGAACATTAGTGACACTTGTTCTATAAGGTTGAATGATTCCATGTTGCTTGAGAATGTCTTTTCTAATCAAAAATGTCTTGATTCTTTCTCGAAGCTGCATCCCAATTTTCCCACCGGTATTGGCTGATTCGGTTTTATTCCTTAAGCCCCCTCGTGAAAGATAGGTATGGGGGAGTACAAGTGTGTGTGAGTTATTTTCTTTCGTAATTTTTAGAAGTTTTTCGTCTCCGTCATCCCTTGTCTGGTATTATCTCCTCATTCTCCTTTACTCATTTCTCTTGCATTTGCATACATTGAGGACAATGCATGATTTAGGTATGGGGGAGGGTTTTTAGTGTAAATACATAAAATTGAAAAAATCCAAAAAAATTAAAAAAATTTGAAAAATCCAAAAAATAGAGATAATTTAGCTTAGTTGTCCTTCCCACTCTTGAACTTTAAAACTAGTTGCTGTTAACTGTTTTTCAAAAATTATATGTATAATGCCTTTAGATGATTTGAACGTAGTCAAGTAAGGTTTTTCTCATGAAACTTTTGTCGAACGAATTTTTTCTTAAAATTCCAAGACGACACATTTGCATAAGACCTTTGATGGAAAAATTGTATAGGAATGTTATTCGATACTTGAGAGAGAACCCATATGTTAGAACAATGTCGAATCAAAACTTTGCGAGATTTTGCTCTTATAGTGTCTTAAAAAAAAGAGTCAATAAATATTTGTAATTGTAGAGTGCTAGTGTAATTTTGTAATAATAAATTCTTAGTAGGAAATCGGCTAGGTTGGGCTCATTGATAACCCGAGTAAGTAAGTCCGAGGAGACTTTGTGCCTAGCAACCTAAGGTCCTTTGTGATCTGGGATTGTTGACCTAAAACTCGCTAAATGGGTATTGATGCAAAAGTCTTTTGGGACCTCAACCATTGCACAGTCGGTCTAACTACTAAGAACGTGAAGTTTGGCTAGAACCTTGTTTTAATAGAGACTGGGTCAGTTCAATATTGGTTGAAAAAGAGAAAATGTTCGTATGCACTTATCCATCAAAGGCCTTAAATTCACAACACACCTTGGGGTTTTTTTGTAAATTTTTAGAGTTTAATCATGTGGATTGTGGGAACCTATAACTTGGCTATTATTAGAGTAATCTTTAAGGCATATATTTTCGTACAAAATTGTTTTGTTAACAACAATGAAAACTAGATTGATAGAGGAAAGTTGGATACTTGCTGATTTATCTCAAAGATTTTATGGGTATATCTTCTGTAAACCCTTAGGAGACAACACTCCTCTTGTAGAGATCGTCTATGAGTTTAACGGGTTGGTAAACCTAAAATTACCCGTTATTCCTACGACAATGAGTATAGGCTTTTCATTCTGCATTTTTCTTTTTGTTTTACTCGAGGACGGGCAAAATATAGGTATGGGGGCATTTGATAAGTGCATATTTTTGTTACCTATTTGTTGCTTGAACTCGTATTTTAATAAATTATTTTGTTGCATTTCAGGAAATACGTGAAAAATAAAGAAATTGCAAAATAAAGAAATAAAGTGCAAGGAAGGACAAAAGAGGAAGAAAAATGATTAGAATAAAAGAAGAAGGAAAAAAGAGAATTAGGAGCTTGGAGCAAATTTGAATATTTCAAAAACACCCTTTCCCCTTTAAGTCACATCTTGTTATAAATAAGTGTGATTGTTAAAAGTTTTCTAGCGGAAATGACGGAAAAAAAAACATGCAGATTGATAAATTGTCAATGCATGCCAGCAGCCAATGTTTACAAAGGGTGTTATGACTACCTATAAATAGAACATCCCTCATTAGTTTAAGGGGGGACTTGAATGATCAATACTCTTTGTAATCATTTCATTTCTTTTCTTCTTCTCTTCAGTACACGTTGATGATCAATAACTTTTTGTGATCATTTTCTTTCTTATCACTTTTCAATCACAATATAGCGCATCTTAGTTTTAGTTAACATCAATTTTATAGACTCCATTTTGTAAATAATTTCCTTTTATTAATGCAAATTTTTATTCCCTCTTTAATTTCTTGTTTAGCTCTTAATTATATTGCTACGCTTTCATTATTTTCATAAATCCGTTTAGTGGATAAAGTAGCAAAATGCTAATCACTTGGGGTTGAAAGTAATGCTTTTTATTTCTTGTTCTTAGTTATTAATCATTTTTGAGCCCCTTTAAATTTCAATTTTATTGTGGGTTTCATAATTTTTAATTATAGTTCTAATTTTTATATTTTTTGTGTTAGTGTAAAAAAAAAAAAAATAAAATAAAACAACAAATGACTCGCTTCATGTGTGTGCGTGCTGAGTTCGCTGTATTTGTTGAGTTTGAGTGCATTGTTTTGTTATATGATTTGCTGTGATTATAGTTTCAAAATATATATATAGGGTCTTGTTCTAATAGAAACTAACTTAGAATAGAAACTAGAAACTAAACCTAAATTAAATATTTCAAGCTAATCTAATGATCAAATTAGGGGTACTTCAATACAAAAAACGTTTAAAATTATTGTCTCTATTCAACAAAAATATAAAAAAATAAAAAAAATTTTAAAAAAAGTTACTGTTCACGTGATGACGTGGCACGTGAACAGTACTTTTTTTTAAAAAAAATTTTATTTTTTTTATATTTTTGTTGAATAGAGCCAAGAATTTTAAAACGTTTTTTTGTGAAGGTGTCCCTAGCGGGGCCATTAAAATAAATGAAATATAATTTATTTAGTGTAGGTTTCTAGTTTCTATTCTAAGATTGGTTTCTATTTGAACGCTAGCCTATATATATATATATATATATATATATATATATATATATATATATATATATATATATATATATATATATATATATATGTGATTTGTTTTTGTTTTTTTTTTATTTGGTTTGTTTGTTGTTCGCTGCTTTGTCTTTGAATTGCTGCTTGTGATTTTGTCTACCATTTCGTTTATAATCTACTAGTTATCTGGTTTCCTTTGTAGCCCATTTATGTTAGGCCCATTACTTTGTTCATTCATCTTGGTTCTATTCTTAGCCCACGTTAATTAGCTTACATGTTTTCTAATTTAAGCTTTCATGCTCCTGGCTTTCTATCTTTGTCAAGTCCAATTTGCATTTCATGTGTTTCAATATTTTCAGTATCTTAATATTAATTAGTTGTTAATTTTGTCATGTCTTGTTGTGTCAATGAAATTAAGTTGGTAGATTATAAATGGTTTTTTTGTGTTTTGTTTTAAATACTTGATTAACTCTCGTAATTTTCTTTTGATTGTTAATTTAGATAAATATGAATTTTCTTAAATCATGCATTAATTGATCTAGTTCGCCTAAATTAGAAATTAAGTTTTGCGAATAAAATTAGTCCCTGTGGAACGAATCATAAATACTAAAACGATGATCGTGTGCTTGCGATAATTTAATTGTTTATTTTTAGCACATCAAGTTTTTGGCGCCGCGGCCGGGAGCTATAATAATTTTTCGCGCCTTAATTTTTAATTTTTCCGATTAGTTTTACTTGTCTCATTTTTATCTCATTTTTTTAGGAAACTTGGAATTTCGGGTATCATCCCACGGAGCGTGGAGGAAATTTGGAATATTTTTTTAAGCGTGTTTCGGTAACCCGTATTTCTCACTTTTCGACCTTTTCATTTTTTAAAAAATCACAAAAAAAAATTAAACAAAATTATAAATAAAAAAATAGTTAGAAATTACATTCTTGTTGCATCATGCATCTAATCACTTAGGGCACATCATGCCTTTAGATAATTTGAACGTAGATAATTTAAACTTGTGTCGAATGAATTTTTGCTTAAAAGTCAAAGACGACACATTTGCACAAGACCTTTGATGGAAAAATTGTATAGGAATGTTATTCGATACCCGAGAGAGAACCCACAGGTTAGAACAATGTCGAATAAAACCTTTGCGAGATTTTGCTCTTATAGTGTCTTAAAAAAAAAGTCAATAAATGTTTGTAATTGTAGAGTGCTAGTGTAATTTTGTAATAATAAATTCTTAGTAGGAAAGCGGCTAGGTTGGGCTCATTGATAACCCGAGTAAGTAAGTCCGAGGGGATTTTGTGCCTAGCAACCTAAGGTCCTTTGTGATATGGGATTGTTGACCTAAAACTCGCTAAATGGGTATTAATGCAAAAGTCTTTTGGGACCTCAACCATTGCACAGTCGGTCTAACTATTAAGAACGTGAAGTTTGGCTAGAACCTTGTTTAAATAGAGACTGGGTCTGTTAGATATTGGTTGATAAAGAGAAAATGTTCGTATGCACTTTATCCATTAAAGGCCTTAAATTCACTACACACCTTGGGATTTTTTGTAAATTTTTAGAGTCTAATCATGTGGATTGTGGGAACCTATAACTTGGCTATTATTAGAATAATCTTTAAGGCATGTATTTTCCTACAAAAATTGTTTTGTTAACACCAGTGAAAGCTAGAGTGAAAGAGGAAATTTGGATACTTAATGACTTATCTCAAAGAATTTATGGGTATATCTTCTGTAAACCCTTAGGAGACAACACTCCTCTTGTAGAGATCGTCTACAAGTTTAACGGGTTGGTAAACCTAAAATTACCCGTGATTCCTACGATAGTGAGTATAGGTTTTCCATTCAGCATTTTTCTTTTTGTTTTACTCGAGGACGAGCAAAAGATAGGTATGGGGGCATTTGATTAGTGCATATTTTTATTACCTATTTATTGTTTGAACTCGTATTTTAATAAATTATTTTATTGCAATTCAGGAAATTTGAGAAAATTAAAGAAATGGCAAAATAAACAAATAAAGAGCAAGGAAGGGAAAAAGAGGAAGAAAAAGGACTAAAAAGAAAAAAGAATTAGGAGCTTGGAGCAAAAAGGAATATTTCAAACACACCCCCAAAACCCTAATTCTGATATACCCCTCCCATTTAAGTCACATCTTGTTGATGATTGTCAATGGTTTCTAAATTTTCAACAGTCATAAATTGTTGGCAGAAAAATTACAACATAAATTGTCAATGCAGCAGCCTTTGTTTACAATTGGTAATATAGCTGGCCTATAAATAGAGAGACAGGAGAAAGGGAAGAGACACTTTTTGCATCACACTTTTACTTTACTTTTGCTTCACATTCTATTTCTTCTTTGTTGCCGATTCTTGTTATTCCTTTCAATCACGTCTTAGTTTTTAGTTAGCCTTAAATTTTGTAGCCTCCATCTTTATATTCTTCCATTTTGTAATTATTCTTTGTAAACACTTTTCTCATTTTAATACAAGCTTTATTTTCGTTATTTTCATAAATCTGTTTAGTGGACAAAGTAGCGAAATGCTAACCACTTGGGGTTAAAAGTAACGATTTTTATTTTCTTGTTCTTAGTTAATAATCGTTTTTGAGCCCCTTTAAATCTCCATTTTATTGTGGGTTTGATTATTTTAAATTATATGTCTAATTTTCTTGTTTGATGTGTTAGTGTAATATTAAAAAAACAAAAAAATTATTAGTTGTATTAATTTTAACGCTCTTTCTCTGTTTGTTTTTATGGTTTAATTCGAAGTGAATTTCCCCAGTTTTAGTCCATTGCCCAGTTCTTTTATCCTTTGTTTTCGTTAAAATACACACACAAAAACACTCATGCTTCCTTGTTTTATTTCGTTTAAAACCACGGCAACCCCCACACCCACTTCCCTTCTTCCCTTTTTATTTCAAATAACCCATTCCCCTTTTCATTGTGTTTGTCTGAGTCCTGTTTGCTGTTCATTTGTGTTGTGTTTGTTTCTCCTATTTTTAACTACTTGCATGTTCATTTAATTTATCTTCAACATTTCTTAATTTCATTTAAGCTTCTTAATAATTAAATCTTTTTTATCCATTTATTATTCGTATATTATTCCTGCATGCCTTCTTGTTATATTAATTTTATCCATGCATCGGCCCATGTAGCTTTAAAGTTTACCTCCTAATTAAATTAATAATGTAACCAATCTTCTTGTTGTGAGATGCATTTTAAATTCTAATTTAGCTTGCTCATTTTCTAGTTTAATTTCGTTAGATCTTGTTTTAATTGTCTCTGGCCCAACAAAGTCCTGGCCCAAGTTAATTAGTAGATCTGTTTTCTAGCTTAAGCCCGAACTCTTCCCACCCCATTTTACCACGCTTGCATCTGCCATATTTTCTTTTTTTCTTGTCATTCATCCAATAATTAGATAATCATTAGTTAATAATATTGTAATCATTTCATAAAATTAGTAATGTCACGCTATTTCAGTTTTTTTAATTATTATTTTCACGTGATAGCAATATCTCCAGTACGCTAATTCTGTATTTTCTTGTTGTCTCATTTTACTTCTGTTTATTTATTTTCGTAAGATTTGCTTTTAATTAGTTAAAAAAATCCTCTCAAAATTATTGGTCTAGTTCGTTTAAATTAAAAATTAAGTTCTTGCGTAAAATTACATAGTCTCTGTGGATCGAATCATAAATATTAAAACGACGATCTTGCGCTTGCGATTTTAATTGTCATGTTTATGTTCGATCCACAGAGACTATGTAATTTTACGGAAGAACTTAATTTTTAATTTAATCGAACTAGACCAATAATGTTGAGAGGAATTTTTTTTAACTAATTAAAATCAAATCCTACGAAAATAAATAAACAGAAGTAAAATGAGACAGCAAGAAAATACAGAACTAGCGTACAGGAGCTATTGCTATCACGTGAAAATAATAATTAAAAAATTGAATTAGCGTGACATTACTAATTTTATGAAATGATTACAAAATTATTAACTAATGATTATCTAATTATTGGATGAATGACAAGAAAAAAAAAATATAGCAGATGCAAGCATGGTAAAATGGGTGGGAAGAGTTCGGGCTTAAGCTAGAAAACAGATCTACTAATTAACTTGGGCCAGGACTTTGTTGGGCCAGAGACAATTAAAACAAGATCTAACGAAATTGAACTAGAAAATGAGCAAGCTAAATTAGAATTTAAAATGCATCTCACAACAAGAAGATTGGCTACATTATTAATTTAATTAGGAGGTAAACTTTAAAGCTACATGGGACGATGCATGGATAAAATTAATATAACAAGAAGGCATGCAGTAATAATATACGAACAATAAATGGACAAAAAAGATTTAATTATTAAGAATTTTAAATGAAATTAAGAAAGGTTAAAGATAAATTAAATGAACATGCAAGTAGTTAAAAATAGGAGAAACAAACACAACACAAATGAACAGCAAACAGGACTCAGACAAACACAATGAAAAAGGGGAATGGGTTATTTGAAATAAAAAGGGAAGAAATGAAGTGGGTTTGGGGGTTGCAGTGGTTTTAAACGAAATAAAACAAGGAAGCATGAGTGTTTTTGTTTGTGTATTTTAACGAAAACAAAGGATAAAAGAACTGGGCAATGGACTAAAACAGGGGAAATTAACTTCGAATTAAACAATAAAAACAAAAAGAGAAAGAGCGTTAAAATTAATACAACTAATAATTTTTTGTTTTTTTTAATATTACACTAACACATCAAACAAGAAAATTAGATATATAATTTAAAATAATCAAACCCACAATAAAATGGAGATTTAAAGGGGCTCAAAAACGATTATTAACTAAGAATAAGAAAATAAAAATCCTTACTTTTAACCCTAAGTGGTTAGCATTTCGCTACTTTGTCCACTAAACGGATTTATGATAATAACGAAAACAAAGCTTGTTTTAAAATGAGAAAAGTGTTTACAAACAACAATTACAAAATGGAAGAATATAAAGATGGATGCTACAAAATTTAGGGCTAACTAAAAACTAAGACGTGACTGAAAGGAATAACAAGAATCGGCAACAAGGAAGAAATAGAAAGTGAAGCAAAAGTAAAGTAAAAGTGTGATGCAAAAAAGTGTCTCTTCCCTTTCTATTGTCTCTCTATTTGTAAACAAAGGTTGCTGCATTGACAATTTATGTTGTAATTTTTCCGCTAACAATTTATGACTGTTGAAAATTTATAAACCATTGACAATCATCAACAAGATGTGACTTAAATGGGAGGGGTATATCAGAATTAGGATTTTGAGGGTGTGTTTGAAATATTCCTTTTTGCTCCAAGCTCCTAATTCTTTTTTTCCTTTTTAGTCCTTTTTCTTCCTCTTTTTCCCTTCTTTGCTCGTTATTTCTTTATTTTGCAATTTCTTTATTTTTCTCAAATTTCCTGAAATGCAACAAAATAATTTATTAAAATACGAGTTCAAACAATAAATAGGTAATAAAAATATGCAAAAATATGCACTAATCCAATGCCCCATACCTATCTTTTGCTCGTCCTCGAGTAAAACAAAAAGAAAAATGTTGAATGGAAAACCTATACTCACTATCGTAGGAATCACGGGTAATTTTAGGTTTACCAACCCGTTAAACTCGTAGACGATCTCTACAAGAGGAGTGTTGTCTGCTAAGGGTTTACAGAAGATATACCCATAAAATCTTTGAGATAAGTCATCAAGTATTCAACTTTCCTCTTTCACTAGTGTTAACAAAACAATTTTTGTAGGAAAATCATGCCTTAAAGATTATTCTAATAATAGCCAAGTTATAGGTTCCCACAATCCACATGATTAGACTCTAAAAATTTACAAAAAAATCCCAAGGTGTGTAGTGGATTTAAGGCCTTTGATGGATAAAGTGCATACGAACATTTTCTCTTTTTCAACCAATATTGAACTGACCCAATCTCTATCAAAACAAGTATCTAGCCAAACTTCACGTTCTTAGTAGTTAGACCGATCGTGCAATGGTTGAGGTCCCAAAAGACTTTTGCATCAATACCCATTTAGCGAGTTTTAGGTCAACAATCCCATATCACAAAGGACCTTAGGATTCTAGGCACAAAGTCCCCTCGGACTTACTTACTCGGGTTATCAATGAGCCCAACCTAGCCAATTTACTTTCTAAGAATTTATTATTATAAAATTACACTAGCACTCTACAATTACAAACATTTATTGACTCGTTTTCTTTTCTTTTTTTTACAAAGACACTATAGGAGCCCAATCTCGCAAAGGTTTGATTCGACATTGTTCTAACATGTGGGTTCTCTTTCTGGTATCGAATAACATTCCTATACAATTTTTCCATCAAAGGTCTTGTGCAAATGTGTCGTCTTGGAATTTTAAGAAAAAATTTGTTCGACACAAGTTTCATTAGGAAAACATTACTTCACCGCGTTCAAATTATCTAAAGGCATTATCATATAATTTTTAAAAACAGTTAACACCAACTATTTCTAAAGTTTAAAGAGTGGGAAGGACAACTAAGCTAAAATATCTCTATTTTTGGATTTTTAAAATTTTTATTTTTTTTGGGATTTTTCAATTTTATGTATTTACACTAAAACCCTCCCCCATACCTAAATCATGCTATGCCCTCAATGTATGTAAATGCAAGAGAAATGAGTAAAGGAGAATGAGGAGATAATACCTGACAAGGGATGACGGAGATGAAAAACTTCTAAAAATTACGAAAGAAAACAACTCACACACACTTGTACTCCCCCATACCTATCTTTCACGAGGGGGGCTTAAGGAATAAAACCGAATCAACCGATACCGGTGGATAAATTAGGATGCAGCTTCGAGAAAGAATCAAGACATTTTTAAAAATTTTGATTAGAAAAGACATTCTCAAGCAACATGGAATCATTCAACCTTATAGAACGAGTATCACTAATGTTCTCCCTAAACCAACTTAAGGCTTCTTTATTTTGTCTAAGAAAATTAGAGACAATGAAAGTTTGGTCATGGGTTGAATAACTGGGAATGACATAAGAAAAGGATCCATCTTTCCCTAAGGGCTGTTGATCAAACTCGGGATAATACAAAATTGAGTCAAATGCGGGTGGTGTTCCCACGGGACTCTTAACAACATCCTCAACAATAACATCCTCGGGTGGGGTCTCCAACTTAGAACAAATGTCATCTAACTCTCTCAGCATCTCTTCCAAGGTCATATCCCTTAATGACTCATTATACGCTTGATTCGATATTGTTCTAACATGTGGGTTCTCTCTCAGGTATCGAATAACATTCCTATACAATTTTTCCATCAAAGGTCTTGTGCAAATGTGTCGTCTTTGACTTTTAAGCAAAAATTCATTCGACACAAGTTTCATGAGGAAAAACTTACTTGACTAAGTTCAAATCATCTAAAGGCATTATACATATAATTTTTGAAAAACAGTTAACACCAACTAGTTTTAAAGTTCAAGAGTGGGAAGGACAACGAAGCTAAATTATCTCTATTTTTTGGATTTTTCAAATATTTTAATTTTTTTTGGATTTTTTCAATTTTATGTATTTACATTAAAAACCCTCCCCCATACCTAAATCATGCATTGTCCTCAATGTATGCAAATGCAAGAGAAATGAGTAAAGGAGAATGAGGAGATAATACCTAACAAGGGATGACGGAGACGAAAAACTTCTAAAAATTACGAAAGAAAACAACTCACACACACTTGTACTCCCCCATACCTATATTTCACGAGGGGGGCTTAAGGAATAAAACCGAATCAGCCAATACCGGTGGGAAAATTGGGATGCAGCTTCGAGAAAGAATCAAGACATTTTTGATTAGAAAAGACATTCTCAAGCAACATGGAATCATTCAACCTTATAGAACAAGTGTCACTAATGTTCTCCCTAAATCAACTTAAGGCTTCTTTATTTTGTTTGAGCAAATTAAAGATAATGAAAGTTTGGTCATGGGTTGAATAACTAGGAATGACATAAGAAAATGATCCATCTTTCCCTAAGGGCTGTTGATGAAACTCAGGATGATACAAAATTGAGTCAAATGCGGGTGGTGTTCCCATGGGACTCTTAACAACGGGCTCAACACTAACAACCTCGGGTGGGGTCTCCCACTTGGAACAAATGTCGTCCAACTCTCTCAACATCTCTTCCGAGGTCATATCCCTTAACGACTCATTATACGCTTGATTAGACGCCAAATTGACTTTGAAATCCTCATGGAGAAGAGACTCAATCTCAATATCCTCAAAGCTAGACCATGTGGCAAACTTGTTGATAATATTAACCCCTATTGATTGTTCATAAAGCTCATTGGGTTCTTTTTCAACATTGAAAATATTAAGGTCAATGGTCATGTTACCGAAAGTGAGTTTCATCGAACCATTCCTACAATTGATCAAGGCATTGGATGTAGCAAGAAAAGGTCTTCCTAAAATGATAGGGATTTGGTTCTTAGGATTCGTGACAGGTTGTGTCTCGAGAACGAAAAAGTCAACCGGGAAGATAAAGTCACCAATCTTAATCAAGACATCTTCTACTAAACCTTTAGGCATTTTGACAGAACGATTAGCTAGTTGAAGTGTCATGTTCGTCTTCTTAAGTTCACCAAACCCTAGGGCTTGATAGACAGAAAATGGAAGAAGATTCACACTCGCTCCTAAGTCAAGTAACGCTTTATCCACAAAGGTATCGCCTATGACACATGAAATTGTAGGACATCCGGGGTCCATATATTTCACGGGAATTTGATTCGAAAGAATTTAATTGACCTGAGAGGTCAAAAAGGCTTTTTTAGGAACATGAGTGGATCGCTTATGGGTACACAAATATTTTAGACACTTAGCATAAGAAGGGATTTGTTGAATGGCATCTAAAAGAGGAATGTTGTTAACACAAAATCACGCAAGCGTACGTGGTCACAAGTAATATAGAATAAAGTTGAGTTCGTTCCCACAGAAATCTGGTTATGGTTTTAATTCAGTTTTGTACCTATGCAACAACGTATGGTTATTATGCACTGCTAAGACAATTAACAATATTGGGGTTTGATTATATAAATTAAACTAAAAAGGAAATTAACAAACTAAGAATTACTTAACTAATGAGAATTGGAATCGAATTACTTCTACAAGAGTAAACATGGGATCCTAACTTCATTAAATACTTCGCTTAGATCTGACGCCTTTAATCACTATATGCAATGGTTATGATATCTGATCGGATAACACGAAACAAGTACACGCTACCTGTCAGCATACGTATACCAAACTAAATATACATCCACAAAAGAGACAGAAGATGAATAGATACCAATTATGCTTAGACCCTATATGTCTATAGAATTTGAAAACATAATGGTTGAAGAGCAAGTTATCCATAAAGAGTACACAGGGCAATATAAGTATTTTTATCTCATACTACGAATCATGTTGATAAACAATCATGAACCTATGCTAGCATGGCAAGTTCTAAATCTCAATATCCACTTTCACTTCACAAGAGATTAACAAATTAGATGTTCACGACGCATCTATCAATTAAGCATAACCATACAAGGATATCAGATATACATCACACACAGATCTTTAAAGCAATCAAGATACTAAAGCTCCATAAATAAATCCGTTAGAATCCCATGACAACGATTAGTTCATAATCGAACCTCTCGTCATCATGGGATATGATGAAACCATGATAAAAACAAAGTATGAAAAGATATAAATAAACCTAAGTAATTGATATGTAATGGTGATACAAATTACAATGGTAGGATGTATTTAAATAGGCTCTAGAAGTCTTGCCCATCAAGGAAACTACCAAATCAGAATTAAAATAGAATACGTTTCTTAACTGATTCTATTTTTAAGGAAAATTCGTAGCTGAATTTTCTTCAATATTTCTAGGCCGTTCCAGTCGTAATTGGACCTTTGAACCACTTTAGAATGATAGAGAATCTCGTTATCTTCGCGTGGACAGTAAGATCGTCCAAAACGGACTTGTAGAACTCAAGATATGGCCAAAACAGTGAATAAGAGCAAAACTGTAATTTTCCAGCAACGCGCGCGCGCAACTTGCCCCTCAGGCGCGCAACCTGCCCCTATCCAACTGCATTACGCGCAGCTTGCGCCTGGTTTGGGGCAACTTGCGCCTGGCTCTCCGTCGCGTCGTTTTTCAGCTCTAATTCCTTCGTTCTTGCTCCGTTTTCGCCGGTTCTTTTTGCGTTAGATCACATTTTTTATTTCCCTCGACTTAGGAACCTTCATGAGAGTTTAATGACAACTCCATTCTTCGTTCCATTGCATAAATTTAACTCCAAAAATGACGGAAGCATCAACCATAATCGACATTCTTACAAACCTGCACAACTACACAAAACACATCAAAACTACAACAAACTTGAGTCCAAGACAATCAATTTAAGCCGAATTGAAGTGATCCAAGTAGATATAAAATCCACTTATCAAATGTTTATCTCGACTTGCTTAAAGACTTCCAAAATCTTGTCCATTTGACCCGATTGTTTAATAGAAATGAGTCTTTGAGGATAAGGAGCTTTAGGCTTAAAGACACGTTCACTAATTTCTTCGGGAATGGATTTTGAAGGCGGAATGACAAACGAAGATTCGTTGGGTGAAGGTGGTTTATGAGAAGATTCTGGTGACTCGGAAGTTGTTGTTTGTGAGGAATGATCAAGGGTTAGGTTCGGTTCAACATCGGACTCTTCTTTTTCGGGAGACTCGACACCTACTTGATTATCAACTTGATTTCCCAACCTTAGAGAAATTATAGCATTAACATTTTCATGAGGTCTTTGATTGAGAGGAAATTTAGGGTTGACCTCGGGTTGACTCGGGAACCTGTTCTTCTCTCGCTCACACATGGCGTTGACTGATTGACCCAATTGAACCTCTAACTTAGATATGGCTTGTGCATTAGAATTCAACAATTGCCTATCTTGAGTTATGGTTTGCATGAAATTAGTTTGATATTTCAATAAAGGCTCGATACTCTTTTCTGAGGAATTAAGTCACTTATCCGAATCGTTAAACCCGGGAGGGTTCAATGGCGCTTGAATCGGGTTAAGATAATGACCTTGGTTTGGAGTCGGGTAAGAGTTCGGCTTTTGAAAAGAAGGTGCTGGAGATTGGTAATTTTGACCTTGACTCCATGAAAAATTCGAGTGGTTCTTCCACCCGGGATTGTAAGTAGGAGCAAAAGGATCATTCCTTTGGTTTGGTTGAAACATGGCATTGACTTGCTCACACTAAGGAAAGTTCAAAAAACCTTGATTATAATTCGAGCACATAGACACTTGTGAGGGGGCATTACTAGTTTCTAGGGCTTCGAGTCTTCTAGATAGAGTAGCTAATTTGGCATCGGTTGCAATCGAATTTCCAATCAAATGTAAACCCCTAGATGATGAACTAGATGATTCGTTTGACTTATTTGGTTCCATAGTAGACTCCCACAACATCGTCTTTTCCGCTAGTTCCTCGAAAAAGGCCCACCCTTCGTCCTCATCTTTTTCCATGCATTTACCTTGGCACATAGACTCTAACAAAGCAGTTGTCGGACTATCTAAGGCCTCGTAGACAATCTTACAAAGTCTATATTTTTCTATTCCATGGTGGGGGCATTGTGATAAGAGACTTTTAAAATGATCAAAATATTTCCAAAATGACTCATTTTCCTGTTGATGAAATTGATTTATCTCATTTGTAATCCTTGTAGTCTTGTGATTAGGAAAATATATTTTTAGAATAATTACTACAAATCCCTCCCACGTGGAAATAGAATTAACGGGTAGACTATACAACCATTTCTTAGCATTTTCTTTCAAAGCGAAGGTGATAAGTCTAAGCCTAATGGAGTCTTCGGTCAATTGTTGGAGTTTTTGTAGGGCACAAACCTCCTCGAATTCATGAAGGAAAAGATACGGATCCTCACCCTCACTCCCGGTAAACTTAGGTAACATGCTAATGTGATGACCTTTAATATCGAAATTATTACCATTAACGGGAGGAAGAGTGATACACGAGGGTTGGGACGATCGGGTGGGGTAACAACGATCTTTTAGAGACACGGCCATGGTTACTACAGGTTCGGAATTTTCCATAGACTCAGATTCAGAAGAGGAAGAAATCTCAAATGATCTCACTAGCCTAGCAGAATTATCCCCAAGCCAAATAGTTCGCATAAAGCATGAAAGTAAACACGTAGCAAATAAGTGCGAAAAATTAAACAAACAAAAGAAAGGATGAAAAATCAAAAGAAAAATTCTAGACCTAGGGTTCCTTAACAAAATAAACTAGACCTTGCTCCTAACTTTAAGGACCACCAAAAATTTGGTAAATCAATAATTATTCGAACCGATTTGGCTAGGTAGGTGCAAGCATTGCCAAGAGGCTAAACACCGGCCTAGACACCAAATCCTAATTGGCTAGGTAAGCTTTCGCTTGCCTAGACACCAAAAAAATTGAAATAATTAATGATTACATCGTTTCTTAGGTACCTTCCTAATTGAGCGCGAAAATCCCATGGGCCATGTCTAATTTAATTTCATTAAGGCAAATGGCATGAAAAATGATGGATTAATTGTTGCGGGCCAAGGAAAGAGTGATGAAATCCCTTCCCTTATCTTGTGAGTGGTTTTGCCCTTAAAATTTCTTTACAAATGATGCAACAAACAACGATAGATAGAAACTATAAACAATTATGGATACTCTAAAATACGTGTCCTAATTCAAAAGTTAAGAAGAATTTAACGTACCTTTAGGTCCTCCAGCGATCACCACAATTTATAAGGTACGAAAAATTAAAAACAAAAAAATAAAAATAAAAATCTAGATGATGTGAACCTAATTGATTAAATGCATGATGCAACAATTATGTAATTTCTAACTAATTTTTTTTTCATTTTTCAATTTTCAGTTTTTTTGTGATTTTTGATTTTTTTTGTGATTTTTTTATAACTAATGAGAAAAAAACGAAAAGAGAGATACTAGTTACCAAAGCACGCTTCCAAAATTACTCGAACTTTATCCACGTCTTGCCAAAGCTTCCCGAGTCTTCAATTTCCTACCAAAAAAAACAAGTAAAACTAATCCGAAAAATTAAAAATTAAGGCGCGAAAAATAATTATAGTCCCCGGTAGCGGCGCCAAAAATTTGATGTGCTAAACATATGACAATTAAAATCGTAAGCGCACGATCGTCGTTTTAATATTTATGATTCGATCCACAGAGACTATGTAATTTTACGCAAGAACTTAATTTTTAATTTAATCGAACTAGACCAATAATTTTGAGAGGAATTTTTTTTTTTAACTAATTAAAAGCAAATCTTACGAAAATAAACAAACAGAAGTAAAATGAGACAGCCAGAAAATACAGAACTAGCGTACTGGAGCTATTGCTATCACGTGAAAATAATAATTAAAAAAATTGAATTATCGTGACATTACTAATTTTATGAAATGATTACAAAATTATTAACTAATGATTATCTAATGATTGGATGAATGACAAGGAAAAAAGAAAATATGGCAGATGCAAGCATGGTAAAATGGGGTGGGAAGAGTTCGGTCTTAAGCTAGAAAACAGATCTACTAATTAACTTGGGCCAGGACTTTGTTGGGCCAGAGACAATTAAAACAAGATCTAACGAAATTGAACTAGAAAATGAGCAAGCTAAATTAGAATTTAAAATGCATCTCACAACAAGAAGATTGGCTACATTATTAATTTAATTAGGAGGTAAACTTTAAAGCTACATGGGCCGATGCATGGATAAAATTAATATAACAAGAAGGCATGCAGTAATAATATACGAATAATAAATGGACAAAAAAGATTTAATTATTAAGAAGCTTAAATGAAATTAAGAAAGGTTAAAGATAAATTAAATAAAAATGCAAGTAGTTAAAAACAGGAGAAACAAACACAACACAAATGAACAGCAAACAAGACTCAGACAAACACAATGAAAAGGGGAATGGGTTATTTGAAATAAAAAAGGAAGAAGGGAAGTGGGTTTGGGGGTTGCAGTGGTTTTAAACGAAATAAAACAAGGAAGCATGAGTGTTTTTGTGTGTGTATTTTAACGAAAACAAAGGATAAAAGAACTGGGCAATGGACTAAAACATGGGAAATTCACTTCGAATTAAACCATAAAAACAAACAGAGAAAGAGCATTAAAATTAATACAACTAATGTTTTTTTTGTTTTTTTAATATTACACTAACACATCAAACAAGAAAATTAGATATATAATTTAAAATAATCAAACCCACAGTAAAATGGAGATTTAAAGGGGCTCAAAAATGATTATTAACTAAGAACAAGAAAATAAAAATCGTTACTTTTAACCCCAAGTGGTTAGCATTTCACTACTTTGTCCACTAAACGGGTTTATGAAAATAACGAAAACAAAGCTTGTATTAAAATGAGAAAAATATTTACAAATAACAATTACAAAATTGGAGAATATAAAGATGGAGGCTACAAAATTTAGGGTTAACTAAAAACTAAGACGTGACTGAAAGGAATAACAAGAATCGGCAACAAAGAAGAAATAGCAGGTGAAGCAAAAGTAAAGTAAAAGTGTGATGCAAAAAAGTGTCTCTTCCCTTTCTCCTTTCTCTCTATTTATAGGCCAGCTATATTACCAATTGTAAACAAAGGCTACTGCATTGACAATTTATGTTGTAATTTTTCTGCCAACAATTTATGACTGTTGAAAATTTAGAAACCATTGACAATCATCAACAAGATGTGACTTAAATGGGAGGGGTATATCAGAATTAGGGTTTTGGGAGTGTGTTTGAAATATTCCTTTTTGCACCAAGCTCCTAATTCTTTTTTCCTTTTTAATCCTTTTTCTTCCTCTTTTCCCTTCCTTTCTCTTTATTTCTTTATTTTGCCATTTCTTTATTTTTCTCAAATTTCCTGAAATGCAATAAAATAATTTATTAAAATACGAGTTCAAACAATAAATAGGTAATAAAAATATGCAAAAATATGCACAAGTTTCATGAGGAAAACCTTACTTGAGTGCGTTCAAATTATCTAAAGGCATTATACATGTAATTTTTAAAAACAGTTAACACCAAGTAGTTCTAAAGTTTAAAGAGTGGGAAGGACAACTAAGCTAAAATATCTCTATTTTTTGATTTTTAAAATTTTTATTTTTTTTGGATTTTTCAATTTTATGTATTTACACTAAAAACCCACCCCCCATACCTAAATCATGCATTGTCCTCAATGTATGCAAATGCAAGAGAAATGAGTAAAGGAGAATAAGGAGATAATACCTGACAAGGGACGTTGGAGACGAACGAATATGAAAAACAACTACCATGTCACAAGTGGATGAGCTTGTAAGTTTGCTTAGAGAGCATAAGGAAGCCATAGGTTGGAGTATCTCGGATATTAAAGGAATTAGTCCGGTAATTGTCCAACATAGGATTCACTTAGTCGATGATGCCAAACTAGTCAGTGAGCCACAAAGGCGGTTGAACCCCACCATGATCGAGGTCGTCAGGAAAGAAATCCTTAAGTGTCTAGATAATGGAATCATTTATCCCATTTCTGATAGTTCTTGGGTTAGCCCAATTCAGGTAGTACCTAAAAAGTCAGGTATTACCGTGGTGACTAACGAGAACAATGAGCAAGTTCCTACTCGTGTCCAATCCGGTTGGAGGGTGTGCATAGACTACAGGAAACTCAATGATGCCTCTAGAAAAGACCACTTTCCTTTACCATTCATAGATCAAATGTTAGAAAGGTTAACTGGTCATACCTACTACTATTTTCTAGATGGTTACTCCGGTTATTTCCAAATTCCCATAACTCCCGAAGACCAGGAAAAGACCACCTTCACATTTCCCTTTGGAACCTTTGCCTATCGTCGCCTAGCTTTTGGTTTAACCACTGCTCCGGCCACCTTCCAAAGGTGCATGATGAGCATCTTTTCTGACATAGTAGGAGAGTTTCTAGAGATTTTCATAGATGACTTCTCCATCTTTGGTTCATCTTTCCACCAATCCTAAATCATCTCGAGTTAGTCTTAAAAAGGTGTAAAGAAACCAACCTCGTGCTCAATTGGTAGAAATGTCATTTCATGGTTAAAGAAGGGATCATTCTTGGTCGTAAAATTTCTGAAAAGGGGATTGAAGTAGATAAATCCAAAGTTAACCTCATTGCCAATCTACCCCCACCAAAATCGATCAAAGCGATTCATTCTTTTTAGGACATGCTGGTTTAGGCATTTCATTAAAGAATTTAGGAGAAAGGCTAGACCCTTGACCACTCTTCTCAAAAAAGATGTCAAATTCGAGTTCAATAGTGATTGTTTACAATCTTTCGAACACCTCAAGAAAGAATTGACCTCGGCTCCGATAATCAAGTCTCCCGACTGGAGTCAACCTTTCGAGTTAATGTGTGATGCATCTGATTACGCATTAGGGGCGGTGTTAGGACAACGAATCAATAAGATACCTCATGTCATATACTACGCTAGTAAGACCTTAAATGATGCGCAACTTAATTATTCTACCACTAAAAAGGAGCTTCTAGCCATAGTCTTTGCCCTCGAGAAGTTTAGGTCTTATCTTATTGGTTCGAAAATCATTGTTTACACCGATCATTCCACCCTTCAATATCTCTTCTCTAAAAAAAACTGAAAGGCTCGATTGATTAGGTGGTTCTTGTTGCTCCAAGAGTTTGACCTAGAAATTAGGGATAAGAAGGGGTCTGAAAATGTCGTTGCCGATCATCTTTCTCGATTAGTGGTAGAGTCCACCATCGATTCGCCTTTGAATGAGTCTTTTCCCGATGAACATCTTCTTTCTATCTCTACTCCGCCTTGGTTCGCCGATATTGTCAACTACCTTGCAACCGGTGACTTTCCCTCTCATTGGTCTTCACAAGATAGATCAAATTTTTTCTCACAGGTCAAACACTTCTTTTAGGACGACCCGTATCTCTTCAAATATTGTTCCGATCAAATCATTCGGAGGTGCGTCCCAAATCACGAGTTTAGAAGTATACCATCCTTTTGTCATGATCAAGCTTGTGGAGGCCATTTTAGTACTAAGAAAACAATAGCTAAAATCCTCCAAAGCGGTTTTTATTATCCTAGTTTGTTTAAGGATGCTGCAGAATTCTGTGCCACTTGTAGTAGGTGTCAACACTTAGGAAAGATCACTAGGAGAAATATGATGCCAATGAGTCCCATCTTAATCATTGAGATTTTTGATGTGTGGGGCATAGATTTTATGGGTCCTTTCCTAATTCTTTTGGCAACCTCTACATTCTCTTAGCGGTTAATTATGTGTCTAAATGGGTAGAAGCCATACCGACTAAGTCCAATGATAACAAGGTCGTCCTCAAATTCTTAAAAGAGAATATCTTTTCTCGATTTGGCACACCTAGGGCTATCATTAGTGACCAAGGTAAGCACTTCAAGAATTATCAATTTGAGTCCCTTTTGAAAAAGTACTCAATTACTCATAGGTTGGCCACCCCTTATCATCCTCAAACTAGTGGTCAAGTTGAAGTCTCGAATAGGCAAATCAAAAAAATTTTAGAAAAGACTGTCAACTCGAATAGGAAGGATTGGTCCATCAAACTGATAGATGCTTTATGGGCCTATCGAACCGCTTTCAAGACTGTTTTGGGCATGTCCCCTTACAAAATTGTGTTTGGCAAGGCCTGTCACTTGCCAGTTGAACTAGAGCATAGGGCCTTGTGGGCCATTAAAGAATTGAACTTTAACTTACCAGCTGCCAGCAGTCACAGAAAGTTGCAATTGTCAGAACTAGAGGAATTAAGAAATGAGGCCTATGAAAATGCTAAAATCTATAAAGAAAGAACTAAGCTTTTGCATGATAAATCCATTTTGAGAAAATCATTTTCTCCAGGTCAAAAAGTTCTTTTATACAACTCTAGGCTTCATTTATTTCCCGGGAAATTGAGATCTAGGTGGGAAGGTCCTTACATTGTTAGGATCGTTTTTCCTCACAGTGCTGTTGAAATTGAAAATCCTAAAAATGGTGATATATTTAAAGTTAATGGACAAAGACTCAAACCAGTTTTAGAGCTGCCAATTGATCCTGAGGAAGAGGTTATCCACCTCATCGATCCATGATTTAAGTAAGTTTCTTCAGTAAGTATTTGTAAACTCTCTTTCATCCTTATCAGGTATTTTCTCATCATTCTTCTTTGTCATTTATCATGCATTTGCATACATTGAGGACAATGCATGATTTAGGTATGGGGGAGGTTTTAATGTAAATACATAAAATTGAAAAATCCAAAAAAATTAAAAATTTTAAAAATCCAAAAATAGAGATATTTTAGCTTAGTTGTCCTTCCCAGTCTTTAAACTTTAGAACTAGTTGGTGTAAACTATTTTTTAAAATTTATATGTATAATGCCTTTAGATAATTTGAACATAGTCAAGTAAGGTTTTCCTCATGAAACTTGTGTCGAACAAATTTTTGCTTAAAAGTCCAAGACGACACATTTGCACAAGACCTTTGATGGAAAAATTGTATAGGAATGTTATTCGATCCTTGAGAGAGAACTCACATGTTAGAACAATGTCGAATCAAACCTTTACGAAATTTTGCTCCTATATTGTCTTTGTAAAAAAAAGAAAAGAAAACGAGTCAATAAATGTTTGTAATTGTAGAGTACTAGTGTAATTTTGTAATAATAAATTCTTAGTAGGGAAATCGGCTAGCTTGGGCTCATTGATAACCCGAGTAAGTAAGTCCGAGCGGACTTTGTGCCTAGCAACCTAAGGTCCTTTGTGATCTGGGATTGTTGACCTAAAACTCGCTAAATGGGTATTAATGCAAAAGTCTTGTGGGACCTCAATCATTGCACGGTCGGTCTAACTACTAAGAACGTGAAGTTTGGCTAGAACCTTGTTCTAATAGAGATTGGATCAGTTCAATATTGGTTGAAAAAGAGAAAATTTTCGTACGCACTTATCCATCAAAGGCCTTAAATTAACTACACATCTTTGGATTTTTTGTAAATTTTTAGAGTCTAATCATGTGGATTATGGGAACCTATAACTTGGCTATTATTAGAATAATCTTTTCGGCATGTATTTTCCTACAAAATTGTTTTGTTAACACCAGTGAAAGCTAGAGTGAAAGAGGAAAGTTGGATACTTGCTGACTTATCTCAAAGATTTTATGGGTATATCTTCTGTAAACCCTTAGGAGACAACACTCCTCTTATAGAGATTGTCTATGAGTTTAACGGGTTGTTAAACCTAAAATTACCCGTGATTCCTACGACAGTGAATATAGGTTTTCCATTTAGCATTTTTCTTTTTGTTTTACTCGAGGACGAGCAAAAGATAGGTATGGGGGCATTTGATAAGTGCATATTTTTGCATATTTTTATTACCTATTTATTGTTGGAACTCGTATTTTAATAAAATATTTTGTTGCATTTCAGGAAATTCGAGAAAAATGAAGAAATTGCAAAATAAAAAATTAAAGTGCAAGGAAGGGAAAAAGAGGAAGAAAAATGACTAGAATAAAAGAAGAAGGAAAAAGGATTAGAAGCTTGGAGCAAATTGGAATATTTCAAACACACCCTAAAACCTTTGACTTTATATTTCAAAAAGGTTATGCAGGGAATCTTGAAAAGAGAGCAGCATGTATTTCAAAATCTTCACATGGCACTGCAGCATGATATTTGACTGTGACTTTCATTATGCTTTCATATGTAAACAAGGCAGTTAGAAATTCTATAAATAGATGCAGTGGGGGGGACTTGAAAGGGGGATACACTGGGTAATCATTTCATTTCTTTTCTTCTTCTCTTCGGTACACGTTGATGATCAATAACTTTTTGTGATCATTTTCTTTCTTTTTTTCAGTCACATTATAACACATCTTAGTTTTTAGTTACCATAAATTTTGTAGATTCCATCTTTATTTTCTTCCATTTTGTAATTGTTCTTCGTAAACACTTCTCTCATTTTTAATACAAGTTTTATTTTCGTTATTTTCATAAATCCGTTTAGTGGACAAAGTAGTGAAATGCTAACTACTTGGGGTTGAAAGTAACAAATTTATTTTCTTGTTGTTAGTTATAAAAAAAAAGAAACAAAAGGTTAAAAAAAAAGCACTCATTACTTTTCTATCCAAGTTTTCTATCATATCAACTTTTAGATCTACTTTCCTTGTCTTTGTTTTTTTCATTTGTCCGACTATATCATATGTTCAAGTCATGATTTATAACTAAGCTAGCCATTATTTCGTTGTTACTTGCATAATTATGTAGTTAATATTTAATCATCGTTTTACTCATTATTAATCATTAGTTGCATAATTAATCTTGTCATTAATATTAGTGTTGTACTTAATTGTGTTAATTAAATTGTTTGTTAATCTATGCTAGCAACGGATTGATTTCTGGTTATCTAAATTTCTAAGACTTGCTTTTATTCACTTGTGGCCCAATATATTTGAAGCCCATAAGTAGAGATATCCCATTTTTTGCTTTTGGGCCCAACTCTAGTCCTGGTTTATGTTATTTAGTTGGTCCAGTTTTCTTTTCCTTGCTATTTTTATTTAGAGTAACCCAACTTTAATTCATGGCCCGTGTATCCTTGGTCCGATCCATTTTACTTATAGTTCTTTTTGTTCACGGTTTCTTGTCACATTTTGGTCTCGTTTATGCACGTATACTTGTTTAGCTTTTATCCATTTAATTAGTTTCTGATTTACAATTTATCTTAGTTACCTTTTTAATTTGTTCCTTTGCTAGATTATTTAATGGTTTAGTTAATTTAAAACTCACTCAAATTAATTCGTTCTAGTTCGCATAAATTAAAAATTAAGTCTCGCGAAAAATATATAGTCTCTGTGGATCAAATCTCAAATATTAAAACGATGATCGTGCGCTTGCGATAATTTAATTGTTTATTTTTAGCACATCAATGTTCTATCACGAACAATCTTCATCCCTAGGATTTGTTTTGCTGGACCCAAGTCTTTCATATCAAAGAACTTCGACAAATCTTCTTTCAGCTTGCGGATCATGTTAGCATCTTGGCCGACCACTAACATATCATCAACATAAAGCAACAGAATAATGAAGTTACCGTTAGGAAACCTTTGCACATAAGCACAGTGATCAGATGCAGTTCTCTTGAACTTATGATTCCTCATGAATGAATCAAACTTTTTGTACCACTGTCTTGGTGCTTGCTTAAGCCCGTATAAACTCTTCTTGAGTTTACAAACCATGTGCTCCTTCCCTTTCACTTCAAATCCTTCTGGCTGGTGCATGTAGATCTCTTCCTTCAAATCTCCATGAAGGAATGCAGTTTTCACATCTAACTGCTCAAGCTCAAGATCCATGCTAGCCGCTAATCCGAGAACTGTTCGGATTGATGTCATCTTTACAACCGGAGAAAAGATTTCATCGAAATCAATGCCTTCATTCTGTGCAAAGCCTTTAACCACCAAGCGTGCTTTATACTTTACAAGCTTTTCATCATCCCTTTTTACTTTGAAGACCCATTTGTTCCTCATAAGTTTCATTCTTGTTTAAAGAATCCATCTCCTCTTGCATTGCTTTCAACCATCAACTGCTTTCTTTACGAGTCTTGACTTTCTCAAAGGTCTCGAGCTCCCCCTCATCAGCAATTAAGATATACTCGGATGAAAGATATCTTCTTGATGGTCTCCATTCTCTCATAGAATGTCGTGGCTGAGTTCATTCAGCTTCAGGCTGAGGCGGTAGCTCCCCCTGCTCAGTAGACTCATCATCTACCATATCATCTCCATCATCTTCTAATGTATCTGGATTTCTAGCTTGCCTTGGTTGTTGAGTGCTCCCAAAATTCTCATAATTTTGAGACTCATGGAAAACCACATCTCTGTTCCCGAAATCTTCTTCAATTCAGGATTCCACAACCGATACCCGAACTCTGGATCCCCGTACCCAATGAGAATACACGGAGTTGCTTTATCTTCAAGCTTTGTTCTATGCTCCTTTGGGATGTGTGCAAAAGCCTTGCATCCAAACACCCGCAAGTAGGAATAGGAAACATCCTTTCCTAACCAGATCTTCTCTGGAATCTCAAAATTCAGAGGTACCGATGGAGATCGATTGATCAAGTAGCAAGCTGTTCTTACAGCTTCTCCCCAAAATGACTTCGGTAGTTTAGACATTTTCAACATGCATCTGACTCGTTCAAAAATGGTGCGGTTCATTATTTCCGCAACGCTATTCTGTTGTAAGGTGCTAGGAACTGTTCTTTCATGCTAGATACCATTCTTTGTAAGGTACTCGTGAAACTATTTTGAAGTGTACTCCCCCCCATTGTCACTACGAAGGCACTTCAGTTGTTTCCCTGTTGATCTTTCAACCATGGCATGAAACTTCTGGAAGTACTCAAACACTTGATCTTTGGATTTGAGTATCTCAACCCACACATTTCGAGATGCTTCATCAATGAAGGTAACAAAGTACCTATTTCCGCCTAAGGACTTCACCTCAAACAGACCACATACATCTGAATAAACTCTTTCTAACGGCTCCGACTTTCTCCAATGGACTGCTAAAAGATACTTTATGTTGTTTCCCGAATAAACAATATTTGCACGGCTGCAATGCAATATCTTTAACAAACAGAATGAGGGATTTCTTTGCTAAGATCCGTAGCCCTTTCTCGCTCATGTGACCAAGCCTCTTGTGCCACAAACTTGATGAAGCTTCATCTTCAACTGTATTCAACTCATTTGAACACATCGTCACTTGTGTCTTGTACAAAGAACCACAAGTGGATCCTCTTACAACCACCTACGAACCCGTAGTAAGATTCCACCTTCCACCACCGAAGGTATTTACGTACCCCTGCTTGTCTAGCGCCATGCCGGAAATCAAGTTGAGCCGTAAGTCCGGAACATGCCTGACATATTTCAAAGTCATTGAACAACCCATGTTTGTCTCAATACAGATGTCACCAATGCCTGCGATCTTTGATTGATCTGAGTTACCAATTCTTACAGTACCAAAGTCCCCTGACTTGTATGTCGTAAATGTTAGGAATAATTCATAAGTTGTGATGTTAAGAATAGAATTTTGCTAATACTTCTTGTATATCCTTATCTTATAAAGGATTTAGCACTTTGTATAGGATATATGTGTTAAACAGTAATCTGTAGAATTTAGTCAGGAACAGTGCGTCAGAGACTACATGTCAGGAACAGTGTATCGGGGACTACATGTCAGGAACAGAGGAGCAGATCCTGATATAGTAAGTCAGATCCTGATCAAATACTGATGGGATAATCAGATCCTGATGCAATGGGAAATCCTGATATAAGTCGTGTTACTGATGATGTCAGTCGTGTTACTGATGATGTCATTATGGATGCTACAGAAACTGGCAAGTGCTATAAAACAGGATCTTTGTTTTGGAAAACAAGCAAGAAGATATCGTGAAGGAAACGAATTCTCTATTGATGGAAACTATCAATTGGACGGTAGAACATTGTCATAGATAGATTATAATTCTGTTATTAGTTGATAGGTAGCAATATAAATACTCTCTATATATCATTGTAAAAAAGGAGTGTGTGAGCAAGTGAGTTCGTAAGATTTGTATTCGAGAGTTCGAAACAAACAGAGAGAGAGATTTGTATTGTAAGCAGCTGCTAAAGGTATTGTACACCTTTGGTAGAGTTTGTATTTGATTATTTTAATACAAACAAAGTTTGATTCATTCGTTTATTCTTGTTCATATAATCAAGCAAAAATCAGACACGATTATATAACTTGTATTCAACCCCCCCCCCCCTTCTACAAGTTATTCGAGTTAACAATTGGTATCAGAGCAGGTTGATTTCGAATAATCGTAAAGATCTGCAATCATGTCTGGTTACAAGGATGGTAATACTAAGATCCCCAAGACTCAGAGAATTCAATACCAACCACAAGAACCCTGTAATCATTGTGGTAGTTTACTTCATTCCATTTATATGTGTAAGGAATATCATGAACTGTATTATGACTATTATTCTCTGAAATCTGAAACTCCTAGTCACAAACAGTTTGTGAAATCTAAGTCTAAGGTTGACTCTGCAACAGGTAAATCAAAAGCAAAATCTTCAAAGCCTGTTGGTTCAAAAGTTAGTAAGAAAGGATCCAATCAAAGTTGGGTCCTAAAAAATTCTAACTAGCTACTTTTTGTTTGCAGGGCACTGGAAAGAAGCATTCAATTATCTTGGACAGTGGATGCTCTGGACATATGACTGGAAAGAAGTCCCTGCTTACAACGTTTGAGAGGAAAGCTGACCCAGTAATATCCTTTGGAGATGGCAACAAAGGAGAAACTCTGGGATATGGCTCAATTATTTTGGGGAATGTCATCATAGAAAATGTAGCACTGGTTGAAGGTTTGAAACACACACTTTTAAGCATAAGTCAACTGGGTGATAAGGGTTACCAATCAATCTTTGACAGTAAGGGATGCAAAATCTTGAATATGAAGAATGGAGACATTGTTCTGACTGGTCAGAGACATGGTAACATATATGAAGCCAGCTTGAGTGACACATCTAAAGGAACTATCAGATGTCTTTACAGCAAGGCATCAAATGATGAAAGCTGGAATTGGAACAAGAAGCTCTCACATCTCAACTTCAAGAAGCTTAATCAACTTGTTAAGCATCATCTGGTGAGAGGCCTACCTCAGGCAAACTATGTGCAAGATGGACTTTGTGATGCTTGTCAGCTTGGTAAACAAAGAAGAACCACTTTTAAGAGCAAGACAGAAAATTCAATTACTGAACCATTTCACATGCTGCATCTTGATTTATTTGGTCCAGTAAACATTATATCTATTAATAAGAAAAGATATGCTCTAGTTATAGTGGATGACTACACAAGGTTCACGTGGGTATTCTTTCTACACAACAAGGATGAAGCTCCTCAGTAAATCATTGAACTTGTCAAGAATATTCAAAATAGCTCTGAGTACAAGGTCAAAGTGCTAAGAAGTGACAATGGTACAGAATTCAAGAATTCTACAATGGAGGAGTATTGTGCAGACAGTGGAATTACTCAACAGTCTTCTGCACCTGGAACACCTCAGCAGAATGGTGTAGTAGAAAGAAAGAACATAACTCTCATAGAGGCAGTAAGAACCATGCTTGCAGATGCAAAGCTTCCAACCTATTTCTGGGCAGAAGCTATCAACACTGCATGTTTCACTCAAAACTGTACCTTGGTAAATGGTCATGGTAAGACTCCCTATGAGATGATCAAAGGAAAGAAACCAAGTGTGAAATACTTTCACATCTTTGGATGCAAATGCTATGTCCTGAAAGTTCATCCAGAACAACTTGAGAAATTTGAAGCCAAATCGGATGAAGCAATCTTTCTAGGATATTCAGCATCAAAGGCCTTCAAAGTATACAATCTCAGAACACACAATGTTATGGAATCAATTCACGTTGCATTTGATGATAAGAAGTTTGGAATTTTGCAAACTGATGAAAGTCATGACAATCTGGAATTTGAAAATCTTAAGTATTCTGAGATTCCCTCCAGCGATGATGAAGGTTCTCCAGAGGAAATCTCTATTGCTTCTCAAAGGAATGCTACTGTTGAGGGGGAGAAATTCAATCAAGGAGAACACAGGACTGGTCAGGATCAGACTAGTCTTTCAGAGTCTACTTCATCAGGAACTGATTCTTCAGAGTCTAATGAAGGAAGATCAGGAACTAGCAGCAGTACTGAATCCACTGATTCTACTGATTAAGGGGGAGCTTTTGAAGGCAGAGAAAGATATCTACAAGAAATACCACTAACTTAGGGGGAGAGTCTAGCAGGAGTAATCTACCACCAGTTAGAAAATGGATAAGGGGTCATACTGAGGATTTGATAATTGGTGATCCAAATAGTGGTGTTCGAACTAGAAGATCAATTCAAAATGAAAGCTTGTACAGTTGTTTTCTCTCAAAGAATGAACCTAAGAAGGTTGAAGAAGCCTTACAGGATCCTGATTGGGTAATAGCAATGCAGGAAGAATTGAATGAGTTTGAGAGGAACAAAGTTTGGAAACTGGTACCAAGACCTAAAGATAGATCTATTGTTGGTGCTAAATGGGTTTTCAGAAATAAGCTAGATGAATCTGGTATGATTGTAAGAAACAAAGCAAAACTGGTAGCCAAGGGTTATTCTCAGGAAAAAGGAATTGACTATGATGAAACCTTTGCACCTGTAGCAAGATTGGAAGTAATCAGAATGTTTCTGGCATTTGCAGCTCATTCAAAATTCAAGGTATACCAAATGGATGTAAAGAGTGCTTTTCTAAATGGCAAGCTTGATGAGGAAGTGTATGTGGAACAACCACCTGGTTTTGTTGATCCAAAATTTCCAAATCATGTCTACAAACTTGACAAGGCACTCTATGGAGTGAAGCAGGCACCAAGAGCATGGTATGAGACTTTGTCTAAATTTCTTCTTGAAAATGGCTTCACAAGAGGTACAATTGACAAAACTCTATTCTTTAGAAAGATAAAAGGTGATTTGCTTTTAGTTCAAGTTTATGTTGATGATATTATATTTGGTTCTACTAATGAAAAGTTATGTGCTAAGTTTAGCAAGCTTATGCAGTCTAAATATTAGATGAGCATGATGGGTGAACTAAATTACTTTTTAGGCTTGCAAGTCAAACAAACTGAGACTGGTATATTCATTAATCAGTCAAAGTATATCAAAGATCTTTTAAAAAGGTTTGACTTTCAAAATTGTGCAATTGCAAAGACACCCATGGCAACAGCCACTAAGCTAGACTCTGATCCTAAGGGAAAGAGTGTTGATAACACTAGCTATAGAGGCATGATAGGTTCACTGTTATATTTAACTGCAAGTAGACCAGATATAATTTTCTCTACCTGTTTATGTTCTAGATTCCAAAGTGATCCTAAGGAATCTCATTTAATTGCTGTGAAGAGAATTTTTAGATATCTCAAGGGAACTCCAAATCTTGGTTTGTGGTATCCAAGAGAATCTGATTTCTCCCTAATTGGCTATTCAGACTCTGATTATGCAGGTGTAAAATAGACAGGAAAAGCACTACAGGTACATGTCAATTCTTGGGAAATAGATTGATTTCTTGGGCAAGCAAGAAGCAGTAATCAGTTTCAACCTCAACTGCAGAAGCGGAATACATTGCAGCAGGCAGTTGTTGTGCTCAACTCCTTTGGATAAGAAATCAGTTGATGGATTATTGTATGACACTTAGTAATATTCCTATGTTTTGTGATAATACTAGTGCTATCAAAATTGCAGAAAATCCAGTTCAACACTCAAGGACTAAGCGCATTGATGTCAGGTATCATTTTATTAGAGAACATATTGAAAATGGTACTGTGGAACTCCATTTTGTTCCTACTGACAAACAGCTTGCAGATATTCTAACTAAACCACTTGATGAGGCCACATTCATTAGATTGGTTAGTGAGTTAGGAATGTTAAATTTTTAGATCTTTAACATCTGTAAAAGTAGCAAGGTATGTTGTTTCATTTTATAGAATTGATATTTTGTCAGGATCTATACTTGATGGTTAAATGCTTAAGCTGTAACACTTTACTTTGATAAATTACAGTATGATAGACTTGTTAATAAACATCAGGATTGCTATCAGTATGCTGACGTCATCAGTATTGACATCAGGATTGTATCGTCAGTATCAGGATTGTGAAATTTGTGCGTCTTACTGTTTCAAATTCTGAAGTTCATGTTATTTAGTGGTTCAATTTTGAGTTTTGTTAAGTCTATGTTAGCAAGTGTTATTACATGCATATTGATAATTTATGTCATTATTCATGTGAGTCAATAAACAACGATAGACAAGTAGATATTAAGAAAACTTGTATTTTCATAAATCAAAAGCATTACATACACGAAAATGAAATACAATTCTTCTTTTGTCTAACTACTACTGATAATTCTATTCTTGTCTAAAGTTGTTGCTACTTCAATCCTCAACGATCGATGTAAGAACCCCAAATTTTGGATTTAATTAAAACTTTTTATTAAGTAATGACAAAATGAGGAACAATGATTCCGACAACAAGGTCACCAGCTCTAATGTATGGTGGTTTCAAAGAACAATGATTGTAATGAATGGATATTGCTTTGGACAATGATCCTGATGCATTGGTATATTGTCAGGATAGAGTAATTCGATGGTTGAGGACCTAGATAAGAATAATCTACCATCCAGGAAGGAGCTAATGGATCCTTGAAGGGAAATGAGTACGTGCATAGTGTTTCCTGTACGTGCATAGTAATTTGGTGGATGAATAGTGATATTGTAAGTTGGAAAACTTTTCACTCCACCCTATGTACGGGACGTGATATGGATGTTTCGACGTCATATTAGTAATACGCGGAGGAAATGAGTGAATGCAGAGACGATCGGAATTCAGAAATTCCAAATTCTTTTCGGTATAATATTTGTCCGGACAGTGGATTAAATATTATTATAATCCAAGAATTGAGATATTAACTTTGAGGATTTGATATTTTAGGATGTTATTATATTTGATTTAAGAATGAAGGTAGGAAACCACTGAGGAGTGGTTATGGCTACAATGTAATAATTGATATTTGGAAAGAATGAATGGAATTCGACTTTATTATTTCTATGTCTTGAAGAATGATAAAGGGTAACAACATAGGTAAGAATAATCTAGCTTCTAAGGGAATAAGATATGGCAATTTCAAGCAGGAGAATATTCTCATGTCATCCAGATCGGTAACGATTAATCCAGTAGTTCCGTAAAAAGGATAAGGAACGATCGAAAGAGAATACGGACAATTGTACCACCCTAAGAGAACAAGTAAAGAATACAGAATGAATAGTGTTTTGGTGGGAGTATATAATAATATGAGACGACACTATATAGAAGCATTCGGAACGGATTTCCGAGTTCGTATTAGTGATCCAGGGGGAAAATAAATGTATGTAAAAGCTGTCGGATTCTGAAAAACCGCACTTTTATTTTCTCCGAGAGTTCCCTGGACACTGATAGCCTTAAGTATTTAACGAATGGATTTAAGGAATATAAATTGGAAAGTTAGAATGAAAGATGGAGAATGAAAGTATAAATATTAAGACGGTTTCCGGTAAAACCCTAATTAGAAATCTTCGAGGTATTCCTCCGAACGATCAATGAATTGAGCAATAACCGGACAAAGAAACAAGCAGGGGATCAAGATGCATGCATGTGTTAGTGGATAACCTCAAGTAACTAAGTAGTTACAAGAGTAACTAGCAAGATTAGAAAGACAACCAAGTACTTAGCTTGATCATGTCATCAAACACCACTAAATACCAACACTTGGCAAGGATGATGCATGCAATGACATGGGCACTTTATTAAAGCCACTTTATGCTAGATATTTTCATAATAATGCAAGTAATATTGGATGAGAGCAAAGTAACCAAGCAAAACTCTTTCCCCCTTGCAAGAAAGCTTCATTCGGCTTTCATCTTAATTCCAAGAACAAAATCATCCTTCCCACCATTGTTTGATCTCCAAAAATTTATTATAGATCCTATATTTCATAAAAATGACACCCTAGAAATCTTATCCCCAAACACCACTTTTTCCATTTTCAAAAAATCAAGAAAGTGGAGGATGAATAGTAACCTCAAGAACAAAATTCTTGAATCTTGATTTTGGTTGATGATCCAAGCTTCATGGAGGCTATACAAGGACTATACAAGGCTTACTAAGTGCATACACACCTCAAGGAAGGTATAACACTCTTGAAACCCTAGGCCTTACTTTATGTTTAATGATGTTCTTGATGAGAATTTAGATTTGTATGATTATGGTAATTAGTAAAGCATGCTTATGTAGTGATATGTTGATATAAGAGGATAAAATAGTTTAGATGAACGGAAAGGCATTGCTTGGCCTTAGTTCATGGTTAAATAACATGTATATGTTGTTTGGGTTGGATACTATGTTTATGGGAAGATTCGAAATTGGTAGATATTCGATTTACAGCCGTTATAATGCCCGATTTTACAATACCATGTTTTGTATGCCATTTTCCATGTCGAACCCCTACTGTCCAGAGACCTTATCTGCCATGATAGGATAGGTAATGTTCTAAGCTTCGTTTTGATATAAAGATCACGTGAAACGGACTTACGGTTTAGGATTTATGACCAAATTACTAAAAGTAGTTCGAATCCGTAAACGAAAGTTCGTAACTGTAATTGAACCCTCGTAAACTATGTAACGTCATGGAGAATCTTGGTAAATAAATACTAGAGGTAAAAAGGAAGGTGTGAAAGAAAACCGTATGTCAAAAGGATCATTTTTCGATTTATTAAAAATGTTCGAGTCGAGGTTAAACGCGAACGAACCCCTAAAAGACGACTCTTTTATAACTTCGGTAAAACACTTAGAAAACGGGCGATAAAACTCGGAGTATAGCATTGGTTCGTAACGATCGACCTTAGAACTCATATGACTTAAGTATGTCCCAAGTATAAGTACAATGACATGTCGTATTAACGAACGAATGTCGGGTCGGATCAGTGATAAAAGTAATCCACTAAAAGGGGTATAACGAGATAACTCGAGAACGTGTTTCGAATTAAGTATAACTTAACTTTTAATATGTTAAGTGATTAATCCCGAATGCCTTGGCTATTTATAGATCACCAAGCTGAACCGGGACCCGCTACCACTACCCCTTACCGTACTCGACTACCAGGCAAGTTTCAATTCCCTTCTTTTAGGCTGTTGTTGTGATTGAATAAATATATATATATGATTGCTGATATACATATGCCATTGCATGCATGCCTACTTTCAAGTTGAATTGATATACTTGTTCCCTGAATGTTATTGTTGGCTTATAAGCTAGATAGTTATATATCAGTTATTAGCCGGTTATTGTAAGACCCTCATAGAAGGGCGTATACATCTTATTAATCAAAATAGACCGGGAGTCAATATTCCTTGATATATCGAGATTACCTCGGAGGAAAATATTTAAGTAAATATTTTCTATTATTTGGGCGACGAATATTATTTGAATATTCGTTCGATACTAATTATTTTAACGATCCTTACTTCAAATAATTATTTGAACGTAACTATTCAACGAATAATATTTCTCAATATTCATTCAGAGTCGAATTGATTATCGATTATTATTTCGAATATTCTTCTAAAGATGAGACTACTAAATGAATATTATTTGGATATTCTTTTAGAATATTATTTTATTAAATAAATATTACTTTTGAATATTCATTTAAGATATTAAATACTTGATGAATATTATTTTAATATTCATCTGAAGCTTGATTTAATTATCGAATATTATCTCGAATATTCCTTAAGGCTTGGATTACTAAATGAATATTACTTGATATTCATTTAGGATATTATTCATTAAATGAATATTACTTTTGAATATTAATTTAAATTCCTAATTAATTATGAATATTACCTTAAATATTCTTTTCAGGTCTTATTAATTAATGAATATTGTTTTGAATATTCATTTAAATATTTATTTATTCAATAAATATTCTACTGATATTTCTTCAGGGATTATTTTGAGAAATACTCTGATTAAAGATATTCTTTCATATTCCCAAATATTCTTTAGATATTTTAACTCAATAAATATTCTCTGAATATTTATTCCATACTTAGAATAATCTCGATAAGGTTTATCTTCTTCGATTATTACAGAAAATATCTCGGAGTCATATTATTATTAATCTTATATCAAGAAAGGTTCTCAGACATCATTCTTCTTTGAGTCTATCTCCTTAATAATAAGGGAACCTTACTTGGAAAATGTTATTTATCTTGTCGACTTCCCGGTCATAAAGTATTCCCTTCACCCGCAACTCGGGTGCTGTTGACTTATTAAGTCGTTGCTTACCTTCTCATCTTTCGAGGGGTAAGATTTCTGGAACAAGTTGATATCCGTTACCAAGTAATAGCTTGGGAGTTATTGGTAAATTTTCCTTTCCAACTAGATACGACTACTTTGTGGAGTCTTATCAACAAGTATTATACTTGGGGAAAGGGGGACGAACGTTACATTCAGAATCATGAATTCTATTTGAACTAGGAGTCGTGTAAGAGGCCGAGTAGCGCCGGTCCATCCCCTTTGGCCCAACCGTTGGCCGGGGAGAGCTAGTAAGGCGGTATACAAGTAAAGCCGTCAGTTCTTCCTTCTACCGGTAGTAAATCTAAATTGAGCTGTACGATCTCGACTGATCATCAAGATTGGAACAGCGGGCGCGGTGAATACTCCATTATTGGTTCATCATCCAAATTTATTTATTTCCTGCAACATGATTACTGTTGGCAGAGTTGGAAAAGGGTCATAACTGGAATTGCAACCTTTTCTTGCAAGTTCCTCTTCTTAATAACAATAAGAATATCTCGCTTACTTTGATGTAGCAGATATTTCTACAAACAAATACTTTAAGTTACCTTGTAACTTCATCGTTCATATTATACTGGCATCATTTCCGTAAATGCATGGCATATGGTTTGAAAGATACTTTTGAACTGTTATACATTATCGTTCAGTTATATATTATTGTTGGTGGGCTATTGCTCACCCTTGCTTTATTATTATATCACAACAACAGCTAGACCAGATGACTCGCACAAGGCGCACTCGACGCGGGCGAGGACGATGAGACTACCAGAGCTGAAGAAGAAGCTATTGGTAGGGTATATTTATTCTTTCAGTACCAAGAATATGGTCTAGTATGACTTATGTAAATGGATGGCAAAGAGTATGTATTTATATTGAAATTCTTTTGGATTGTAAGAACTCATAATGTGATTAATAAAAATTTGATTGTTACTCTGATTTCATCTCTGGGACTATAACGGGTGTGTTTTATATTGTTGTGTTGGGTTATAGAGACGTAATTTATTTTATGTTAAGGAAAGTTCAATTGTTGTGGACAGAATTGGAAACCGTAACCACCGGATCCCGGACCCCGGATCTGGGGGTGTTACAGAAGTGGTATCAGAGCGTACGTTATAAACCCCAGAGATGAGGTGACGTTAAAACAATAAATTCAATAAGATAATAAGAACTCTTGCCAAGTTCATAGTCGGACTACTTAATGTAGTGATGACATATAAAACCCTTATGGGAACTCGTAAGTATAATGATAGTAAATTAGCTCGATATCGTATCGACGAGTAAGGCGAATGACCTTGAGGCATACGAGCAACAGCGCGATGATGCTTTATATGCTAAAGATCAGCGGGTAATTCGATGGAGTACCCTACTGGAGACCCGGAAGAGGTTCCAGCAGATAAGGAAAATCCTGTTAGGATAAGGAGCTTACCCATGGGTAATGAGGGTCGCAGCCAGAATGACTGTGATGATTAAGATATGGTGTTCAGAAAAGTGAGTATAAAGAACCGAGATATTATTAAGAGATCTGAAGATGCATGTTGAATTCATAGCCGGACTACCAGATGTAGTACCAGCAAGAAAGAAGGATTGGAAGAATTACTTGAGATCTTATACGGAAATAGATGAGAATCCTTAGAGATTTTCATCTTAACAAAGAAAGAGCTAGAGGGATGTATGATTATCAAAGACAGCGATTTAGGGCGAGGAGCAGAGTCCCTAGGAATAGTTGAGAAGGAGGCAGTAAGTGCCATATCATTTGATAAATGAATTAGTATGAATATGGTCAGTAATAATTTGCCATGAGAAGGCAGGTGTCGTAGGGTGTAAATTATGGAACCAAATTGAGGTTAATAAGGTGGTTTTATTAAGGAAAATGTTCATTTTATGAATGAATCATTTAGAAAGTAAAGACATTGGGAAGTGATAGCATGATTGGGTAAAGTTATATAAGGAAGTAGTAAGAAAGACAATGATCTCAGAACCTACCGGAAGATAAGACCAGTGAGTCAAGATGAACTCGTAATGAGACTACTGCCAGAAACTGAGTATAGAGTTAATTCAACTCAGTTAAATGATGAACCAGAAACGTTAGATGCATGTGATTCAGAGGAATATTAAATTCCTTCTTCTCTTTGAATGGATTATAGTAGTTACCTTAAGTTTACTCCGACACGGAATTATAATAGATCAAGTAATACGATCAGCAGTTAAAGAGAAAAATGTGAGAAAATCTTCCTGGAGCTAAAAGGTGAAATTGGTAATGACCAAGAGCTGGCACTGCTTAATGGAAAAAGGAGACTTTGTGCTTCCAATGACGCTTCACATAAAGGGTTAGGTAGACCGACATTTGGTACTATTGAATATCAGGACGTTGTGACAGGTTTCAGTTTGAAACTATTGATTCCCTTCTAAGGGATGGATATAATTGATTCCTCTCCAGCGGGTAAACTTCCAATCTGATGATGATTATTTCGTTAACTACGACTGCTTATGATTCCACCTGCTTGGAGGTTCATAGAACTATTCTTCAGGTTTCGAAATTGGTCTCCTTAATGTTACCAGTAGGTGGGTAGATTGATCAAAATTTCCCTGAGTCTGGAAAGGAATTCGGTGAATTTTGGCAAACCTTGTCTTTCTGATTATCAGAGAATGTCATGGAAGAGAGTAAAAATTGGAGCAAACCCTGTGATTTGGGTAAGGATGCTGTAAAATGGGTTAGTAAACGGACCCTGAGCATTGCAATCGACGGTAGTGATAAAATGATGAAGTGAGATTGGACGAAAATAGGAAATGTAAGTAAGAAACCAGCTGGACTGAGAAATTCCAGGATTGAATTAAATGAAAAGGCTGTTATGCCAGGAATGGTAAGCTTGTGTGGCACGCAGGATTGATAAGAATAGTTGAAAAGATAAAAGTGGAGGAAAGGTGACCGGAGACGGTGCCGAGTAGTCGATTAAGACTTATATGGAGTAAAGTTTTGGAAAGGTAGAAAGGTATCAAAGAAGAAGGCACTATGCCGGCAATTGCTAGAAAAGTAATGCTATTAGCCAACCCCTAAAATCATATATTTTTATGTGTGGCCAGTTGAGGCCAAGTCACAACGGACTATAAAGTGACTAGACCAGCAATGAAAAGACAAAGCAGGGTTGCTTCTAAGAAAGCACCGACTGCAAGGGCTTCTGATATAAAGGAAACATTAATGAGATCGTTTGAATCTTCTGCCGAACAACCCATGTTTTGATTGGGAATTCACTAGACCTTTTTGGGATGGGGTCACCCGTACTAAAGTGACTCATGTGTATATGGTTGTCCAAGATTTCGAGTAAAATGGAAGTATAGTGACTTGAGATGTATGATGTTAGGGTATCATGAATACCATGAATATATTATGACGGAGGAAAGTAAACAATGAAGGTATATGAAGAGGGTATAGAAAAGGTCAGAAATTGAACAGTATGCTGTAGGAATTTTGTCTGAGGCAAGTACCTTTGCGAAGAACGATAAGCACTAAGAGATTCACGTTGAACTCGACCAATATCTTCCAGAACATCCTTGCTACCATTAACAAGTTCGGTAAGAGAAGAGATAGGCATACGTTACCTTTTTGGAAGGCCAAATAGGCTGACAACTATCTGAAAGAAGAGGGTGGCATTAAACCACCGATCGATTATCAAATGAGAATGATTGAAAAGAGACCTTTATTAAGGATACATGATCTGATTGCCAATTATAAGATGCAAGAATTCCTTGGCAGTTGAATTAAGGATAGGATATCCATAAATTAAGACAAACCCTGGGGAATGCACAAGGGGTGGCATTAACCCTAATAACGACATTATGACTTCAGATGATATGAGCTGGACTTGCTAAGGCAACAATGACCAGTAAGGATTATTAAAAAGAGTTCTGGAAAGAACATAGATAGAATTATTAGAGTATTGATCAATGACATTTTGATATACCCGGTACCCAGAAAATACCGGAGGAATGATAAGGATGGCCTACGAAACCTTACAAGGAAAAAGGGTAATATTCCGAACTTCAAAAATGGAAGTTTGGTAAGGAATGTATGACATCATAACAATAATGCCAGATGAGGCATGTATGAAACCCTGAGGAAGTATGGGTTGAACCTATAAAGGTTGAGATTATCCTAAGATAAAGAAAGAACTAAGAAAAGAAGTATCCTAAGTAGGATTGGGAATAAACGTGATAAAGTTCCCACGGGTAGGTGGAAGCAATGACTTATGGAAATGACTGATAGTTATATTTTCTCTTTCAGCAGAGCTTAAGGGAGAATGCTTTAACCCAACAGTGATGGGAATGAGGTAGAAAAACTTGAGCTGGAATATACCCAGAAAACATGGGTTACAAGAAATCATTATCATCATGAAAGGCCAATGAGGTGGCCGACAATCTAAGTATAAAGGAATAATTACAAATGTTCATACCGAAGAAACAGGATGATATTTGGAAGGACCTTGAAGGTCATATCGGAATGGAGGAATTTACATTCCTTCTGATGACTGTGCAAGAATTAACAGTAATAATAGTTTAAGTAAAGATTCGATTCCTGATGGAGTCTTAAGCATATTACGTACCTTAGAAGGTCCCGTTTTGAGGCAAACCAGGACCATGGTACAAAATTGATGAAGTAAACCGTTAAGTTTCCAGTCTTTTATGGAAGATGCATAAGTGATAGTTTCATCAACCGGACCTAGCTGCAATGCTTGAAACTCTTCTGCAATTCTACCTGCTTCACGTTACATCTACATCAAGTTCAGGAAGTGTTCCTTATGGATAAGGAATAATGATTACTTTGTCTCCCTAAGGGATTTGAAACCCGTAGGGTTAGCTATTAACGCACTACGTAAACAACAAGCGATGGTGATTCTTCTAAGAAAGGAGATGACAACGTAAAGATAAAGAAAGTGCTGCTATTGATAAGCGAAATGGCATGTTGATGAATGACAAGCAAGTTTATGTTAGTGTACTTCTGCACAAACAAGATAGAGAATATGAGGTTGATAATTCGTGATGCTAAACATATTTCCGTAGAAAGAATTAATGAGAATTGGAGGGAAGGGCGGTTGAGCCCAAGACTTATTGGGCCACTTGAGAGTTTAAAGTGTTCGGACGGCGGTATTCGAGCCAGCCTTACCCCCAAAATTATAGCACGGTCATAACGGGTTTTCATGTGGCCAGGCTACGCAAGTAAAATGCAGATGTTCAACAGATGATAGGAGTACGAGCATGTAGATATACGACCTGGTCTGACTTACGAAAAACAACCTGTGGAAAACCACGGATAGAAAAGAACAAGTAATGAGAAACAATGTTGGCAGAAGTAGATTATATGAATCTAAGTTAAAGGAATCGGGCCAGATTCATTTCGGAAATTTTAAATTGAAATAACGTGATGATTATAGAATAAATGAGACGGAATACCGATAAGGAGGTACCAAGTGCAAAAAGGTGTCTCAATAAAGAGGTGAAGGTGAAAGTAAATAATAGAAATGAGTAAGAATCAGCTAATAAGAAGGATGTGATTGATAAAGAAAAGGTTGGGGAAGCAACTATGGAATGAGAAGCAAGGAATGTTATGAATGGGTTTTCTAATGAATTCTCAGGATGACAACCTGATAGTGTCAATATTATAGTTATGAAAAAGCTAGTAACATGATATGGGATGTCAGTAATAATGATGTCAAGTGAGAAATCTAAGATTTAACCTGAAAGGTTGAAGGATTTCCCGAATGTGAGTATCGCTAAGATTGAACAAGAGTATTTGTCCATAGAATAATGGACAAAGCAGCAAGATATGTTGACACGTGAGATTGCGATCAAATAGTATTGGATATAATTATGATTAATTTCTTCTTTGATAAACCTCTATAGTTCAGGGATAAATTCTGAGTATGATATTCTACAATCATGAAAGCTTTCTATAATCCTTTAGAACTTTTTTCTCTTCTTCTCTCTTATTCATCTTCTTTATGAATTGAGAAGAACAACCCTTTTAGGAGGGGAGGTACTGCTACGTGACTATCTGTCTATGTGATAGAAGTCTAAGTGGAATGCCATGACTTGTTTAATTGCTTGTCAAGTACTAAAGGCTGGCCCCCTTCTGTACTAACTATGCAATATAACAAATGTTCAATTGATCATAGTGATCTCTCAATAAATCTTTCCACTTCTCTATATTGATCGAGATTGCGAAGATTAAATCGATCAGGAAATGCACAGTACGAGCGAGGTTACCTCCGAATCATAGGGTGATAGTGATACCAATGTTACTGCAGGTATCAATAAGGATAAGACTGAGTAAGAGTATAACCCGGATAGTGAGTTGTACGAAAAGTAGCAACGTTGATGGAAAAAGGATAAAGTATGAATTGTAGCACTAGAAGATGTGCTGAGGAAGGGTAGAACGACTAAGAATTGACCGGGAAGCTAAAGAGTGAACGACAGGTAAACGACTCTTTGCTTCCTACCTGATTCCGGGACGGAATCCTTTTAAGGAGGGGAGACTGTAAGAACCCCAAATTTTGGATTTAATTAAAACTTTTTATTAAGTAATGACAAAATGAGGAACAATGATTCCGACAACAAGGTCACCAGCTCTAATGTATGGTGGTTTCAAAGAACAATGATTGTAATGAATGGATATTGCTTTGGACAATGATCCTGATGCATTGGTATATTATCAGGATAGAGTAATTCGATGGTTGAGGACCTAGATAAGAATAATCTACCATCCAGGAAGGAGCTAATGGATCCTTGAAGGGAAATGAGTACGTGCATAGTGTTTCCTGTACGTGCATAGTAATTTGGTGGATGAATAGTGATATTGTAAGTTGGAAAACTTTTCACTCCACCCTATGTACGGGACGTGATATGGATGTTTCGACGTCATATTAGTAATACGCGGAGGAAATGAGTGAATGCAGAGACGATCGGAATTCAGAAATTCCAAATTCTTTTCGGTATAATATTTGTCCGGACAGTGGATTAAATATTATTATAATCCAAGAATTGAGATATTAACTTTGAGGATTTGATATTTTAGGATGTTATTATATTTGATTTAAGAATGAAGGTAGGAAACCACTGAGGAGTGGTTATGGCTACAATGTAATAATTGATATTTGGAAAGAATGAATGGAATTCGACTTTATTATTTCTATGTCTTGAAGAATGATAAAGGGTAACAACATAGGTAAGAATAATCTATCTTCTAAGGGAATAAGATATGGCAATTTCAAGCAGGAGAATATTCTCATGTCATCCAGATCGGTAACGATTAATCCAGTAGTTCCGTAAAAAGGATAAGGAACGATCGAAAGAGAATACGGACAATTGTACCACCCTAAGAGAACAAGTAAAGAATACAGAATGAATAGTGTTTTGGTGGGAGTATATAATAATATGAGACGACACTATATAGAAGCATTCGGAACGGATTTCCGAGTTCGTATTAGTGATCCAGGGGGAAAATAAATGTATGTAAAAGCTGTCGGATTCTGAAAAACCGCACTTTTATTTTCTCCGAGAGTTCCCTGGACACTGATAGCCTTAAGTATTTAACGAATGGATTTAAGGAATATAAATTGGAAAGTTAGAATGAAAGATGGAGAATGAAAGTATAAATATTAAGACGGTTTCCGGTAAAACCCTAATTAGAAATCTTCGAGGTATTCCTCCGAACGATCAATGAATTGAGCAATAACCGGACAAAGAAATAAGCAGGGGATCAAGATGCATGCATGTGTTAGTGGATAACCTCAAGTAACTAAGTAGTTACAAGAGTAACTAGCAAGATTAGAAAGACAACCAAGTACTTAGCTTGATCATGTCATCAAACACCACTAAATACCAACACTTGGCAAGGATGATGCATGCAATGACATGGGCACTTTATTAAAGCCACTTTATGCTAGATATTTTCATAATAATGCAAGTAATATTGGATGAGAGCAAAGTAACCAAGCAAAACTCTTTCCCCCTTGCAAGAAAGCTTCATTCGGCTTTCATCTTAATTCCAAGAACAAAATCATCCTTCCCACCATTGTTTGATCTCCAAAAATTTATCATAGATCCTATATTTCATAAAAATGACACCCTAGAAATCTTAGCCCCAAACACCACTTTTTCCATTTTCAAAAAAATCAAGAAAGTGGAGGATGAATAGTAACCTCAAGAACAAAATTCTTGAATCTTGATTTTGGCTGATGATCCAAGCTTCATGGAGGCTATACAAGGCTTACTAAGTGCATACACACCTCAAGGAAGGTATAACACTCTTGAAATCCTAGGCCTTACTTTATGTTTAATGATGTTCTTGATGAGAATTTAGATTTGTATGATTATGGTAATTAGTAAAGCATGCTTATGTAGTGATATGTTGATATAAGAGGATAAAATAGTTTAGATGAACGGAAAGGCATTGCTTGGCCTTAGTTCATGGTTAAATAACATGTATATGTTGTTTGGGTTGGATACTATGTTTATGGGAAGATTCGAAATTGGTAGATATTCGATTTACAGCCGTTATAATGCCCGATTTTACAATACCATGTTTTGTATGCCATTTTCCATGTCGAACCCCTACTGTCCAGAGACCTTATCTGCCATGATAGGATAGGTAATGTTCTAAGCTTCGTTTTGATATAAAGATCACGTGAAACGGACTTACGGTTTAGGATTTAAGACCAAATTACTAAAAGTAGTTCGAATCCGTAAACGAAAGTTCGTAACTGTAATTGAACCCTCGTAAACTATGTAACGTCATGGAGAATCTTGGTAAATAAATACTAGAGATAAAAAGGAAGGTGTGAAAGAAAACCGTATGTCAAAAGGATCATTTTTCGATTTATTAAAAATGTTCGAGTCGAGGTTAAACGCGAACGAACCCCTAAAAGACGACTCTTTTATAACTTCGGTAAAACACTTAGAAAACGGGCGATAAAACTCGGAGTATAGCATTGGTTCGTAACGATCGACCTTAGAACTCATATGACTTAAGTATGTCCCAAGTAAGAGTACAATGACATGTCATATTAACGAACGAATGTCGGGTCGGATCAGTGATAAAAGTAATCCACTAAAAGGGGTATAACGAGATAACTCGAGAACGTGTTTCGAATTAAGTATAACTTAACTTTTAATATGTTAAGTGATTAATCCCGAATGCCTTGGCTATTTATAGATCACCAAGCTGAACCGGGACCCGCTACCACTACCCCTTACCGTACTCGACTACCAGGCAAGTTTCAATTCCCTTCTTTTAGGCTGTTGTTGTGATTGAATAAATATATATATATGATTGCTGATATACATATGCCATTGCATGCATGCCTACTTTCAAGTTGAATTGATATACTTGTTCCCTGAATGTTATTGTTGGCTTATAAGCTAGATAGTTATATATCAGTTATAAGCCGGTTATTGTAAGACCCTCATAGAAGGGCGTATACATCTTATTAATCAAAATAGACCGGGAGTCAATATTTCTTGATATATCGAGATTACCTCGGAGGAAAATATTTAAGTAAATATTTTCTATTATTTGGGCGACGAATATTATTTGAATATTCGTTCGAGACTAATTATTTTAACGATCCTTACTTCAAATAATTATTTGAACGTAACTATTCAACGAATAATATTTCTCAATATTCATTCAGAGTCGAATTGATTATCGATTATTATTTCGAATATTCTTCTAAAGATGAGACTACTAAATGAATATTATTTGGATATTCTTTTAGAATATTATTTTATTAAATAAATATTACTTTTGAATATTCATTTAAGATATTAAATACTTGATGAATATTATTTTAATATTCATCTGAAGCTTGATTTAATTATCGAATATTATCTCGAATATTCCTTAAGGCTTGGATTACTAAATGAATATTACTTGATATTCATTTAGGATATTATTCATTAAATGAATATTACTTTTGAATATTAATTTAAATTCCTAATTAATTATGAATATTACCTTAAATATTCTTTTCAGGTCTTATTAATTAATGAATATTGTTTTGAATATTCATTTAAATATTTATTTATTCAATAAATATTCTACTGATATTTCTTCAGGGATTATTTTGAGAAATACTCTGATTAAAGATATTCTTTCATATTCCCAAATATTCTTTAGATATTTTAACTCAATAAATATTCTCTGAATATTTATTCCATACTTAGAATAATCTCGATAAGGTTTATCTTCTTCGATTATTACAGAAAATATCTCGGAGTCATATTATTATTAATCTTATATCAAGAAAGGTTCTCAGACATCATTCTTCTTTGAGTCTATCTCCTTAATAATAAGGGAACCTTACTTGGAAAATGTTATTTATCTTGTCGACTTCCCGGTCATAAAGTATTCCCTTCACCCGCAACTCGGGTGCTGTTGACTTATTAAGTCGTTGCTTACCTTCTCATCTTTCGAGGGGTAAGATTTCTGGAACAAGTTGATATCCGTTACCAAGTAATAGCTTGGGAGTTATTGGTAAATTTTCCTTTCCAACTAGATACGACTACTTTGTGGAGTCTTATCAACAAGTATTATACTTGGGGAAAGGGGGACGAACGTTACATTCAGAATCATGAATTCTATTTGAACTAGGAGTCGTGTAAGAGGCCGAGTAGCGCCGGTCCATCCCCTTTGGCCCAACCGTTGGCCGGGGAGAGCTAGTAAGGCGGTATACAAGTAAAGCCATCAGTTCTTCCTTCTACCGGTAGTAAATCTAAATTGAGCTGTACGATCTCGACTGATCATCAAGATTGGAACAGCGGGCGCGGTGAATACTCCATCATTGGTTCATCATCCAAATTTATTTATTTCCTGCAACATGATTACTGTTGGCAGAGTTGGAAAAGGGTCATAACTGGAATTGCAACCTTTTCTTGCAAGTTCCTCTTCTTAATAACAATAAGAATATCTCGCTTACTTTGATGTAGCAGATATTTCTACAAACAAACACTTTAAGTTACCTTGTAACTTCATCGTTCATATTATACTGGCATCATTTCCGTAAATGCATGGCATATGGTTTGAAAGATACTTTTGAACTGTTATACATTATCGTTCAGTTATATATTATTGTTGGTGGGCTATTGCTCACCCTTGCTTTATTATTATATCACAACAACAGGTAGACCAGATGACTCGCACAAGGCGCACTCGACGCGGGCGAGGACGATGAGACTACCAGAGCTGAAGAAGAAGCTATTGGTAGGGTATATTTATTCTTTCAGTACCAAGAATATGGTCTATTATGACTTATGTAAATGGATGGCAAAGAGTATGTATTTATATTGAAATTCTTTTGGATTGTAAGAACTCATAATGTGATTAATAAAAATTTGATTGTTACTCTGATTTCATCTCTGGGACTATAACGGGTGTGTTTTATATTGTTGTGTTGGGTTATAGAGACGTAATTTATTTTATGTTAAGGAAAGTTCAATTGTTGTGGACAGAATTGGAAACCGTAACCACCGGATCCCGGACCCCGGATCTGGTGGTGTTACAATCGACTTTAGGACAAGGAGCATCTCAAGATTGGATTTCTTGTCTGGGTGACTTGAATGAAAGCAGCTGACTCATCTTCATGCTTATTGAAGAAGATGAATAGCATCTCCATCAAGATCAACCTCAGACTATTTACCAAATTCTTCATCCTCAAGGAGTGAAGAGATTAGAGGAGGATTGTATCCAACTGATAGATGTTTTAGAGGAGATTCGTGGAAATCATCTAGGTTAAGATTAACCATATCTGACTTGATGAGAAAAGTCATCTTTTCTAAGAGATAGTTTACTTGCTCCTGATCATCAAGAGTAAAGAACTTCTCAGTGGTAATGAACCAAAAGTTAGGTGTGACGCCCCCAGATCCGGGGTCGGAGATCTAGGCGCTCACGGTCCATTTTCCATTAGTAACATACCTGTTCTTGCACACAATATATATAACACAGCCATCGACCCCACAATAAACTCACACCACACTCACACACACAGGTTAGAGCCTCAGAAACGTCACACATTGATTAAACAGTAATAAAGTTATCAGAGTTATTACAGACCGAATTAAATAGTATTTATGCTACCAGCAACACTCCGATATGAAGCGAAGCTGGCGGCTTGAAAGTTTGTAACGATACACTGCCTTGCACAGGTCATGCTGATAAATAAAACGTACTAACAAAAGCTGCCAACCAATCCGGCTAATGGGGCCTACCGGTGGAATCTCAAGTGGTGGCTCGGGCCTAGTCACCTGCTTTCGAACAGTCTGCCTGGGTCTTGCCATTTCGCTTAGCTGTTGTGTTTGTAAAATTTGAAAACAAGCAAGAGTGAGCAACTATAGATCAGCAAGAAATATATATGTAAGATAGGCAATATAACATCTCATATGATTGGCAGTTGATATATTTGTTTGTATCAATCAGTTATAAAATCAATTGTCATAATTGATAAATCTCGAAGGTGCAACAATATGTGCCCTCGTTTTCAAAATAAACTTGCAGTTCTAGATACTGCATTGAATCAACATCTTTCTCATCAAAATAGAACACTATCAGCAACTTGGCACAAAAGCCTAAGAAGCAGTGTCAAAGCATTTTTCCAAAATGGAGGAATGGGACTTAAAGAAAACATAAAAATCCTGACAAGGATTGACGATGATCAGTCGCCACATCCAAGTCCAATAATCCGCGGGTCTTCTCTACCGGTAGAAGGATAGAAACTACATCCGTAACTATCCCTCGGGTGAAAACTACATCCGTAATCACCCTCGATGAAAACTACATCTGTAATCATCCTTCGGCAACACCTGGGCCGGAATAATAAGTGATGGACCGCCTGGCTCACGGCCGCTTACACATCCCGGGATTCGTTCGTCAACGGTTCCACACCTGCTAGAGTCCCTTTTTCTTTTCTTTTAAAACTTGATTTTGATTGAAAACAGAGTAATTGAGGTCCGACATCAGTCGACCGATGATTCTTGAAATCATACAAGAAGCAGAATCTGACCGGGGGTTTTCAAAAATGTTTTGAGTTCGAATGAGTTCGAGTTTGAAAGTATTAAAAAGTATCTTGGATTAACTTTGTCTTTAAAGAATGAACAATAATTAATAAATAATATTTTAAGATTTAATATTAATAATTAATAAAATAATTATTCGATAAAGTAAACTCTTAATCCAAGATAGGGTTTCGAGTATTTACGAAGATATAATAATAGTTATTTGAATATAAGATACCACCCGAATGACCCTTCGGGTTTTCGCAATGTAGATACGATATAACAATATACCGTTCCCCGGTCAATAGTATATACGGACCGCTACGACCTCTATTGCTAGAGTCGTTGTCCGAAGAAAACATTTCAATCTAAGTTCAAGGGGTAAAAGCATACATGTACTTGTTCAATCTCAATTGCATCAATACTTCGATAAACATAGCATTTGATATCATTTGAAAACTACAAACACAACAGTAAAAGTCCTTGTATATGGATAAGTTTTGAAAAGTAAACTTGCCTTGGTTTGGTTGGGGTGGTCGAGCGTGCGGATTCGAACGATCTATACAAAAACAATAATCGTTCGTTAGTACCTTAACAATTTCTCTCTAATTACGGGGTTTTAAGGGGGTACGAAATTAACTTAACGACTTCGTCTTATGACTCCCTAGCCCCACTATAGGTCCATGACATCACTCGTTTACGCTCGTCACTTACTCGACTTAATTTAGTTACTACGCTCGAATCATAACCACTAACCCTAGAATAATGTTCCACTAATCGATTTTTTTCCATTGCGCGAATTTACTCTAGCATTTTTATAAAATCCAAAAATTCATATTTTAATCCAATTCCTTTTGGGTGGTCTTCACCACTGCATTACCTACATTCTCAAATTTTTCCATGATCCCAAATATATTTTAAGGTGTTTAAACAAGGTTCACAAGGGGGTCACTTAATGCAGTCCATAGTCCAGAAACAAAATTCACTCCTCCGGCCATAACTAAATATCCACACATCACCTAGCTATGAACCTTACATTTCCAGAAACTACATTCAATTATCTTTCCAACAATATAAGGTAGGACATCAGGGGACATCATTTCGGTGTTCAAAATCGTGCTACAACACAGATCAAAGTTCCTGGACAAACTCAGCAAGCTCAAATCACTTAGATCAACCATTTTTCATACTTCCATAACATAAACTCCACTTAATACACTTAGATCATGACTCATAACACTCATGGAGATATATATATTAACCTTAGCCATAAAAATCACAATCTCAACATCAAAACCCAAGATCCATGCTATCCAATACATATACATTCAAGATAAGCCCTAAAATACATGGATCTACTACCATACTATATGAACAACACATAACCAAGGGTGGTTTGAGATTTTATACCTTCTTGAGTAGCTAAGGACCTTGAATGAGCTTTACAACAACTAATAATACTTGGATGAGCCCTCACACACCTTAATCCTTCAAGATCTAAAAGATAATAAACTTATGTTAACACTTTTCTAACTTTCAACAATTTATAACTCAAGAACCAATGGATGGAAGGCTTTGAAATTGATACCATACCTCTAATATGATGCAAGGAAGCCCTAGGAATTTTGATCAAGGTTGTAGATGAAGAAAACTTGGAGAGAAAATCTCACCCTCTCTCCCAAGGTGGTTCAGCCGAGAGCTTTACTAAAGGGGGGGGGGAGTGTTTTTGCTTTTGTTTTGTTTGGAATGGTAAAAAGAAATGCTAGTATGCTATGTATTATTGTGGTTAATAAAGAGTAGTCACATGTTGCCAAGTCTATAGCCTAGGTTGCCTCCATGCCCTATTGTCCCCTAAGTACATCATCCACCATGCTAGTCACTATTCACTTTTACTTTTATGTTTTCTAGTTCCTTTTTCTAACTAGCTAGTTACATGGCACTTGCATGTAATTCCTTTCCTTGTAATATTATTCTCCCACCAATGCTTGTCATTTAATCCTTACTTCGTATCGTAACTTAATTATTCTCTCGTAATAATATTTCGTCACGTAGAGATTTCCCCTATAATTCCTTAAGTACTTATTGTGTAAATTCCTCGAATGTCCATAATTCCTCGTCATAATTCTTAATAAATCCTTTAATACTCTAACCATTCTCAAATTCCAAGTTTTATAAATATTACTAACAGTAAGACTCTTGCCTTTACAATCTCTCTGTATATCTTACATTATAAATGCAACAACGCAGTTTCCCAGACAATCAATTCTATAAATCAACAGGGATGACTAGAAAGGTTCCATAATGATAATGTCACAAGATATTAAATAAAAGGAAATATTACCAAAAATTAGGGTTCTTACAGCCTCCCCTCCTTAAAAGGATTCCGTCCCGGAATCAGGTTGAAAACAGTTGGGGGTGCTTTTCACGCATTTCGCTCTCTAGTTCCCATGTTGATTCTTCGACATTCTGATTCCTCCACAAGACTCTCACTAGTTTGACAACCTTGTTCCTCAGCACCTGTTCTTTTCTATCCATGATCTCTACGGGTTGCTCTACATATGTCAAGTCTGGTTGCAGATCCACTTGATCATGTTCTATCACATGTCGGAAGTCGGTATGGTACGGTCGTAGCATGGACACATGGAACACATTATGTACTTGCTGTAAGCTTGGGGGTAGAGCCAATTTATAGGCTAACTTCCCAACTCGTTTCAAGATCTCAAAAGGTCCAATAAATCTCGGGCTTAGCTTTCCCTTCTTACCAAATCTCATCAATCCCTTCCACGGCGATACCTTCAACATCACAAACTCTCCTACTTCATATTCTTTGTCCTTGCGGGTCTGGTCCGCATACTTCTTCTGTCTGTCTTGGGCTGCTACCAGCCGTCCTCTTATGAGCTCGATAGTTTCTCTCGTCTGTTGGACCAGTTCAGGCCCTAAAATCTTCCGCTCTCCAACTTCTTCCCAACACAAGGGAGACCGACATCTTCGTCCGTATAAAGCTTCATATGGGGGCATGCCTATACTCGCATGGTAACTGTTGTTGTAGGAAAATTCGATCAACGGCAAGTGGTCATCCCAACTTCCCTTAAAATCAATGGCACATACCCTCAACATGTCCTCGATGGTCTGGATGGTTCTCTCACTCTGTCCGTCTGTTTGGGGATGGTATGCAGTACTCATGTTTAACTTAGTCCCCACACAATCCTGAAAACTTCTCCAGAACCTGGAGTTGAATCTCGGGTCTATATCTGATACAATGCTCACAGGAACCCCACGTCTAACCACACTCTCCTTTAGGTAAATATCTGCCAGCTTGTCGACAATATATCTCTCGTTGATTGGAAGAAAATGTGCTGACTTGGTCAACCTATCGATAATTACCCAAATGGCATCATGATTCGTCTTGGTCCTTAGTAATCCGACCACAAAGTCCATCGCAATTTGCTCCCACTTCCACTCGGGTACCTCTAAGGGTTGCAACAATCCACTGGGCCTTTGGTGTTCGGCCTTCACTCTTTGACATGTCAAGCATTTACTTACCCACTCTGCCACGTCCTTCTTCATATTAGGCCACCAATAATATTCTCTCAGATCTCTATACATCTTAGTGCCTCCAGGGTGAATTGAGTACCTCGAACTATGAGCCTCTTGCAAAATCTCGTCTTTTAATTCTTGAACGTTCAGGATCCATATCCTAGATGCGTACCTCATAATTCCATTCCCGTCCTTCTCACACTTAATTTCCTCGCCAGTCAAAACTTTCTCCATAGAATTCTTTTCTTCTTCTATCTTCTTTTCCTGGCACAACTTAATCTTTTCCAATAGCGGTGGTTGGACTTTTATTTCCATTAGACTCTATTATCCAATTCCTGGTAGCCTCACTTCAATCTCCAGTTTCTCAAGGTCCTTGATCAGTTCGTCCACTGACGTTATCATCTTAAGCTTCTCCTTTCAGCTAAGTGCATCGGCCACCACGTTGGCCTTCCCTGGGTGATAATGAATCTCACAATCATAATCTTTAATTAGCTCTAGCCATCTCCTCTGCCTCATGTTTAACTCTTTCTGAGTGAATATGTACTTTAAGCTCTTGTGATCCGTGTAGATTTCACACTTTTCTCCGTAAAGATAATGTCTCCAGATCTTCAAAGCAAAAACTATTGCTGCTAATTCCAAATCATGGGTGGGGTATCTTATCTCATACTCCTTAAGTTGTCTGGACGCATAAGCAATCACCTTACCGTGCTGCATAAGCACACACCCTAAACCTTTATGGGATGCGTCGCTATAAATCACAAAATCTCCCTTATCATCAGGTAGGGCTAATACTGGTGCTGTCACCAACCTCTTTTTCAACTCTTGAAAGCTCTCTTCGCATTTTTCAGTCCACACAAACTTCTCGGTCTTGCGAGTTAGCCGGGTCAAAGGGGCTGCTATCTTTGCAAAGTCTTGGACAAATCTCCTATAGTAGCCAGCTAGTCCTATGAAACTTCTCACCTCTGTCGGAGTGGTTGGTCTCTCCCAATTTGATACAGCCTCTATTTTGGCTGGGTCCACTAGAATACCTTGTTCGCTGATCACATGCCCTAAAAACTGAACTTCCTTCAACCAAAATTCGCACTTCGAGAACTTAGCGTACAACTTTTCTTCTCTCAATGCTCCCAATACAATCCTTAAGTGCTCTGCATGTTCTTCCCTTGTCTTGGAATAAATCAAGATATCATCGATGAAGACTATAACACACTTGTCCAAGTATTTCTTGAAGACTCGATTCATTAAGTCCATGAAAGCTGCAGGGGCATTCGTTAACCCAAATGACATCACTAGGAACTCATAGTGTCCATACCGGGTGCGAAAGGCCGTCTTTGGTATATCTTCTGGTTTAATCTTTAACTGGTGGTACCCGGTCCGCAAATCAATCTTAGAGAAATAAACTGCATCTTTCAATTGGTCAAACAGGTCATCTATCCTGGGCAAGGGATACTTATTCTTGATAGTCACCTTGTTCAACTCCCTGTAGTCTATACATAATCTCATGCTGCCGTCCTTCTTCTTCACGAATAACACCGGGGCTCTCCACGGTGACACACTAGGTCTTATCATCCCTTTATCCAACAACTCTTGTAACTGAGTGGCCAGTTCTTTCATTTCCACTGGGGCTAGCCGATATGGGGCTTTCGAAATTGGGGCCGTACCCGGAACTAAGTCTATAGCAAACTCGATGTCCCTATCGGGTGGTAGTCCAAGAAGATCGTCCGGAAATACATCCGCGAACTCATTGACGACAGGGATTTCCTGTAGGTTCGGTGCCTCTTTCTTGGTATCCTTCACATAGGCTAAGTAGGCTTCGCATCCTTTACGTAACAGCTTCTTAGCTTGAATCATAGTCAGGAACTTTTGGCTTTTCCGTTTCCCACTAAATACTACTTCTTCGTCCCCTGGTAGTCTCAAACATACTTTCTTCTTGACACAATCAATCTGGGCTCCGTGGGTTGTTAACCAATCCATACCTACTATTACGTCAAACTCCCCTAGTTTAAAAGGTATTAAGTCTACCCGAAAGCGTCGCCCTTCTATTTCTAGGTCACAGCCTGGACATACTTGGCAAACGGGAATAATTTCATGATTAGCTATCTCTATTTGCAATCTGTCTTTCAATGGTTCAGTCTTAAGGCCTAAACGACATACAAAATCTAGAGATATGAAAGACTTGGTAGCTCCCGAGTCAAATAAAACATTTGCTTTAACTGAGTTGAGTAATAGGGTACCTGCAATCACATCCGTGTTCCTCACGGCATCCTGCACCGTCATGTTAAAAGTTCTTGCAGTAGGGGCCTTGTTAGAAGCAGTTCCACTCACTCTTGATGCAGCTGGCCCAGAGGACATACATTCCCTCATTCGATGCCCTGGTTTCCTACACTTGAAGCAATTACCTCCGACACTCGGGTTGTTACTAGCTCTGCGACAGGCGTTAGCATAGTGGCCTGTCAGCCCACACTTGAAGCATTTCACATCTTGCAGGTTACACACGCCCGCATTTTTCCTTCCACATTTATTGCATTTTGGGGGCTGTGTAACACCCACCACTAAGATATACCTTTTTGAAATGAAATATTCAGTATTGGAATTTATGTAGATAAACTAGACTTTAATACAGGGGAATTTTAGAAAATTTTGACATGATGTATTCATAAATCGGATTATCCACCTGCTATTCAACCCAAACCAAATTCCCATTTAACAAATATAATAAAATATTATTACACCCTTGATTCCTCATCGAGGATCGATACCAGGTTATGGTATGAAACAATAATCTAAACTATACAAATTATTACAATTTCCTCTACTATTCTGATTTCAATAACTATACCGTCTGATTTGTAGCTTAACTCCAAACTGTGCTTACCGCTCTAGCTTCGAGATCTATCCTGTAAAGGTTGCCTCATTGCTCTCATATGACTCGTACGATGTAGACATCCACCCTTATTCCTAACTGAAAGATTAGGAAAATAAAGCAAGAGTGAGCCAAAGAATGCTCAGCAAGTGAATAATATAGTGAAACAATAATACTACAATGATTCATTGACAAACATGTCACTGACCAACTTATCTCAAAGGAATAATTCACAATTACAGAAGCTCAAGAACTTTAAAGATTTAACATTTTGTTTAACTCAGGAAATGGAATAGAATTGGACTATTTTGCATTTTATTAATAAAAACAATAAGGTTAGGCTGCTGATCAGTCACGCACTAACCCCGGACAAACGCACACAGCAATGTCCTTTAATGGATCCACGGCACACATTGGCCTTAATAACTTCTGACCACGAATCTGGTCCGACCCTTTACGGTCCACATTTTAAAAAAAAACAACAGTCCAATCCTATAATCTGAACGTCAGGTGTCGGAACAATCGACCACCTCAACGAGCTAAGCACCCTGGAAACTCACGTTCCAGGTTAACAACTCAAATCTCAAGAAGAAATGAGGTCTAGTAAAATTCTGACCTAGATATCGACAAGTTCGATATAGAGAAGGGTATTATTCCATAATATATCAGTGAAACAGGGACAACAATTTCAGCACTATTGAATGGGAATATGATAAACAGCTATTCATATTTACTGAAAATTTAAGAGCAATAATATCAACGACAAATCAAATTAATATAATGATGAAGTGACGAAAAACATGGTTCATTTGAGTGAAATGATTTACTTGCAACATGAATAACAACAATTGTAATTATAAGATAAAGCAAGGGTATAGTCAAGTGCTAAGCATTTAATAAATTTACCAACACATTGTCAAGTTGAATCAACATAAGTGAATTAAGTAGTTTAAAAATGATCATCTGTAAAATAACTCCAGGACAATTAAATTGTAGGACAGTTTGAAGAAAGCCTCGCCTAAAGGGGTCCATTGGTGAAAATCCATTACCAAGTTTGAACTATCATGAGAGATTCAAATATCTTAAAACGAAGATTTAAGAAATTCTCAATTATTTAAGGTCTCACTCTTGTCAGCTAAGCACTCATAGGCTTCAGCTGCCAGAACCGGCATGACAATAATGAGTTTAAATAATTAAGAAGATCTGAATTCATTTTTGGCTTTAACCGTCACTGAGCAACACATGCCTCAGCAACAGTATAAACCTCGAATTAGTTTACATAAATTTGAAAGAAAACATACTTTGAAGCATATAAGCATAGACGAGGAATATTGAAATAATTTAATTTTTAAAATAAATCAACACCTGAACGATATGTGGGGAAAATAAACAATGACAGAATAATTTGAGAATAAATGTTTGTAATTTAATAGAAGAAAATGTCACTGGGAATAAAAATGAAAATTATAGGCACTAGCAAAATGATTTGAAAGGATAATCGTATAATTAACAGGACAGTTTCACGTTATTTAGAGTAAAAAAATGAAGAATATAATCGCTTGCAGGAAGGGATTTCGAAAGAACAATAAATAATACAAAAGGTTTCACATAACTTGAACAATAAGTGAGGGATAGCAAACTTGCCTCAATACACAGGGTTTCCATTTCCAATACTTTAACTCTTTATCACTTTACATCTGTCGCCGTCTCTAATTGACCTTTCTTCGATCACAAATCCACTTTTCCTTTATCACTTGTCAGTCCCGATAATTATCTCTTTCCTTCCTTTACATTCCATTTCCACATTCTCTGGCTCTTAACTAGCCTCCTATGCGTACCTATATACAGGTAAAGTACTACTTCAGTACACGTATAACCTTAACCATCTAATTCTATTCTACCCAATCGTGTCCTATTTCGCTTTACAATTAACACACATAGCTCATACCGATCATATTTTCAAAATAATAACGTACAATCACAAAATCATATAAGCACTTAGCACATAATATCAATTTACACTTATACTCGTTAACACGTATATCATATCTATTTATAATTACTTCTTATTGATTTACTATAAAAAATACAAGATAATTCCAACAAAAATTTGACAGCACCTGACCTGTCAGTACAGATCAAACTCATAATCTACTATCACCTTACCAATCAACACTTTAAAACTATATTATAGGCTTCACACTAACATATAAAATCAACTTATCAACTTCTATACTCTTAATATCCTAGTTTAATCATGCAACATATAACTAGCAGGCAAATATTTACAATGATTCTAATTAACATATAATGATCCATTAATCATCTTAATAGGCTACTAACAATTACTTAACTCAAAATCATACACTTAATCTCATTTAAACCATAAAAATCAAATTGATATCCATTTCTTTTCTAATTACTCTGAATGATACTACTACTATCAATAATCATCACATCGAACTAATTAACTCTTAACATTTATCTACTAATCTTTAATTAGCAATAACAATCATATACATCAAAACTTCAAATATTTGCTATGCATACAGACACGAACCAGCAAACCAACATCGGCTCTTAACACACACAACCACATAGCCTTAGAAGCCATCATAGCATCTCCCCTGCTTCAACACCCCAACCGCATACATACCTACGCCCTCACCAACAAAAACAATACACAAACTTGGATCATACCCCTGCACAGTCTCACATCTCCCCTGCACTCCCTTGATCATCATAGTCTGAAAACTCAGACATACACACCCCTTACTGCACTCATATACACAACGGCACACACACACCCTCAACTACAGGGTACATCACACCACTCTCTTCCATTCTTTATACTCAACCCCTAATACCCCAAATAACTACAATCCCCTTTCTTCACCATTAACTCAAACCCATAAACACATAGTATTTCAAAAACGAAACCGTTATAACACTTTTTGAACACAACCGAATCATGCTAGTTAGATTATCCACATACAACTCTAGAATTACATTGTCAACACATAATCAACATCCATACATAATTTATACACCATAAAAACTAAAACCCATCAAACTACTTGCTAAAAATCGAGTAATCACATAGAGCTCCTTAACATGAAATCAATTATAACCGTGTATTAATCCACAAATCGAAACACAGCCACCCCGCAAGGCTTGTTACCGGCAAAGACCATCACGGGTGGAGGTTTAAACAATCGACCTCCCACCCACGGCAGCCCCCATCCTCCAGCTACTCCTTATCCCTCCATTATCATAATAATCAACACAATACCCCTTAATTGTATGCAACACGAGGCACATCTACATACATATATACATATGGCACAAGAGGAAGAAGGAGAGAGAGAGAGGTTTAAAACTCTATATCGACTTGAGAATGAGAAAAAGAGATGATGAATTGCTTATGTTGGAGTGGGAAATAGAGAGTAAGCGAGAGATATTGAGAAGGTTCGAGAGAGATGCGAGGATTCGAGAGAAATGGTTTAGGAAAAAAAAAAAAGAAACAGAGCAACAGAGTTGCTGTTAAACAATAGCCAAGAGCAAAGTTGCAACTTCACACTTCTGAATTTTATTTTATTTTTGATTAAACCCAATTAAATCAGCTTTGTAATTTATAAAATAAATATGTAACATTTAGGAAAAATCTCAATATAATTTTTAAAACATAGAAAATGAAATTAGCTATCTCCCCATATTTTTAAAATATTTTTAGGGTCAAAAATGAATTTAATACGAATTTTACCAATAAAGAGCATTTAAATGCAATAAAACTCTTAAAATTATTTTAAAATATTTAAACACCGAAAATAATTCACCCAATAATTTTAGAAACTGAATAATAATGCAAAGATAATATTACAAAAGATTTCATGATTTTTTTAGGACTCCGATGATTTTATAAAGATTTTCAAAGACCAATAATACATAATTTAAATATATTTTTAATCACAAAAATTCGAATAAAAAAAAATACACTGGCCTACACGACACACATACATCACCATATAAACACATAAACATGATGTCACATATATTCTACCTAAAAAAAATTTCACACCATATTTAATCCTAAAAAAAAATCACCTCTTATAATCCACATTTAATATTAAATAAACATTTATAAATACATGATTTTCTAGGGCGTTATAGGCTGGGCTCGGGATGGGGTAGAGTAAGACGATCCCTGCGGTCGGCCGCCCTGGCCCACACTCCAACTTTCAGCTCTCTTGGTTCCAAAGTTCCCGCTTGGTTGGGACATCGTTCCTCGCTTAAATTTGCTCGGAAAGCTCCCACCAGCAGAGCTTCCCTTTCGGCTATCCAACTTCCTCTTCTTTCCTTCTCTCTCCTTCTGCATCTGTTCACTTCCAGCTTCGACAATTGACGATTTCTGTACCAGGGTGGCATAGTCTGTCAGCTCAAGAACCGCCACACGATTCTGAATCCATTGTTTTAGCCCTAATTGAAATCTTCGGGCCCTCTTTGCCTCAGAGTTCACATACTCCGGCACAAACCTTGACAACTCAGTAAATTTGGCATCATACTCGGCCACTGTCATGTTTCCTTGTTTCAGCTCCAAAAACTTTAGCTCCATTTGTGTCTCCATGAACCTAGGAAACTACTTCTCCAAGAACAACTCGCTAAATCTCTCCCAGGTTACCACACCTCTTCCTTCCAAATTCTTCTTAGCTTCCCACCAATAGTTCGCCTCACCCTTCAGAAGGTAAGTGGCGAAAACAGTCTTCTGCTCTTCAACGACACCTAGTATCTCGAAAGATTTTTCCATTTCCTTCAGCCAGGCCCTTGCCTCGACAGGGTCGGCAGTTCCTTTAAATTCTGGGGGTTTCAGGGATTTGAAGTTCCGGAAAGCATTAGCATTAGCATTCTGGGGTGGTTGCTGAACTGGGGGACGGTCCAAGTTCTACCTAAGTAACTCCATGAACTGTTCCATAGGGCCTCCCCTAGGATGTTCTACCTCTCGGGTATCATCACCAGCTTCTTCTTCTTCATACTCAGAGTCATCAAACAGGTTATGATCGTTGCCCTCATTATCACTCAGGTTGACATTCTCCCCTTCACGGTTCTGGTGGCCTCCGGCTCCATGGTGGCTACCCTGGCCCTCAGAACTGATCGGGTGGGCTCGAGTGTTCATTTTTCTGGGTGGCATGATTCTGATAATAAAACAAGAAAGGGGTTAGGGTTTTTCAATTACCTGACAGCGTTTACACGGGTCAGGAGCGTATCGTTCCTCCTCATAAGGGTGGAAGTGCAGAAGTTTTAATAATCCGATGCTGGAGATAAAATGTCAAACATTTTTGGGGACAAATCCCTTTTGGGATGCGAAAACATTTACAAGAGTTTTCAAAATTTCGAAACCTCAAAAACATTTTTCAAAATTTCAAAAAACATTTTTTTTTTTGAAAAAATTTATTTTTAAAGATTGTAGGAACATTTTTGGAATTGTAGAAAACAAGTTGAAATCGCATATCGTAATTTGAAACAGTATGGTTGTATTTGTGGCTTGTAGCAATTATATAATCACAGTGGTATATCAAAACAGTAAAGCATGGCATCGGAAAGTAAAGCAGTTGAGGCAATATGAAGGAAACTGAAACTAAATAAGTACGGTACAAGGGTTATCACAAGTTTGGATGTTAGAGCCAAATACATAGTTCCGATGTCAAAGTCTAGCAAAAGTGGAACAAATACAAATACATCATCCGAATAGTCAGGCTACACAAAAGTAGGGCTACATCCATACATACTACCCGAAGTCACATCTACATATCTGTAGGTCAGTCTACTCATCCACTGGTCAGAAAGGATACCACTGCACAAGTCAACTATCCCGCAAAATCGACACACTAATGTCATCTGAACCTAGGGGACTGAGCTATAAGTAACACATCACGGGGCCGCGCCGCGACGGAGCAAGGTCCTCACTCGGGTAAATGCACGACGCACAACACGTCTAGCATCCCTAGCCTGGATCACTCCGCCCCCGCGGATCCCTAAACCAAGAATCCTATCGCGACTCCTCATCTCGATCCTGTGGAGTCGAGCCCTAGTCCTCCTAGCAACAGTGGTCCTCATCTCCGCCTGGATCCTCAAGCGCGCCTCGCGCTCCTCCACTAGTGCCCGCCTCACCTCGTTAAGTCGGGCCTCTGCAGATAGTAAGTCTCGGGTCAGGAACTGTACCACGTAAGCATGCTCAGTACCAGACACTGGGGGTAGGTCCGCCGGTGGAGGTGGTATGACAAGAACAGGTGTAGGTGCAGCAGCAGCAGCAGGGGCAGGAGTAGGGGTAGGGTCAAGCTCCTCCTCGCCAGAAGTGTCATCCTCAGAGTCACCGTCCGATGAAACAGGGCTAGATGTCTGTGGAGAAGGTGGGGGTGACGCAACACGACCCTCGCCGGATCTCACACTCTCCTCATCAGTAGCTACAGGAGATGGGGTAACAGGCTCTGGCTCGGGCTCAAAGGGCTCCTCAACGGGATCCTCATCATCAGTACTATCTATCACTGTAATCCAGGGGCCAAGCTCGAAGTCAGCACCCATATCCTCCTCAGGGTCCTCGGTCTCTCGCATCAGGGCCTCATCATGCTCCCTCTCGAAAGCCTCAGGGTCTGGTATCTCATCCATCTACACAAGGGAAATAAAGTGGGTCACTAACCATAAAAGAAGGGTTTAGGAGTAGTTCCCTCACGGGCCTTAAAGTCAGGGCTATATCCGATAACCCGACTACAAACTCGATGAGAGTTCTAAGTATTATTAAAGTTGTTATTAAGGTTATCGTTATTGTTATTATTATTAGGGTTGCTTTCTTAAATTACTATCGTTTCTGAGAACTGAAACCTCGTTCTGATACCATTTCTATGACGCCCCCAGATCCGGGGTCGGAGATCTAGGCGCTCACGGTCCATTTCCCATTAGTAACATACCTGTTCTTGCACACAATATATATAACACAGCCATCGACCCCACAATAAACTCACACCACACTCACACACACAGGTTAGAGCCTCAGAAACGTCACACATTGATTAAACAGTAATAAAGTTATCAGAGTTATTACAGACCGAATTAAATAGTATTTATGCTACCAGCAACACTCCGATATGAAGCGAAGCTGGCGGCTTGAAAGTTTGTTATGATACACTGCCTTGCACAAGTCATGCTGATAAATAAAATGTACTAACAAAAGCTGCCAACCAATCCGGCTAATGGGGCCTACCGGTGGAATCTCAAGTGGTGGCTCGGGCCTAGTCACCTGCTTTCGAACAGTCTGCCTGGGTCTTGCCATTTCGCTTAGCTGTTGTGTTTGTAAAATTTGAAAACAAGCAAGAGTGAGCAACTATAGCTCAGCAAGAAATATATATGTAAGATAGGCAATATAACATCTCATATGATTGGCAGTTGATATATTTGTTTGTATCAATCAGTTATAAAATCACTTGTCATAATTGATAAATCTCGAAGGTGCAACAATATGTGCCCTCGTTTTCAAAATAAACTTGCAGTTCTAGATACTGCATTGAATCAACATCTTTCTCATCAAAATAGAACACTATCAGCAACTTGGCACAAAAGCCTAAGAAGCAGTGTCAAAGCATTTTTCCAAAATGGAGGAATGGGACTTAAAGAAAACATAAAAATCCTGACAAGGATTGACGATGATCAGTCGCCACATCCAAGTCCAATAATCCGCGGGTCTTCTCTACCGGTAGAAGGATAGAAACTACATCCGTAACTATCCCTCGGGTGAAAACTACATCCGTAATCACCCTCGATGAAAACTACATCCGTAATCATCCTTCGGCAACACCTGGGCCGGAATAATAAGTGATGGACCGCCTGGCTCACGGCCGCTTACACATCCCGGGAATCGTTCGTCAACGGTTCCCACACCTGCCAGAGTCCCTTTTTCTTTTCTTTTAAAACTTGATTTTGATTGAAAACAGAGTAATTGAGGTCCGACATCAGTCGACCGATGATTCTTGAAATCATACAAGAAGCAGAATCTGACCGGGGGTTTTCGAAAATGTTTTGAGTTCGAATGAGTTCGAGTTTGAAAGTATTAAAAAGTATCTTGGATTAACTTTGTCTTTAAAGAATGAACAATAATTAATAAATAATATTTTAAGATTTAATATTAATAATTAATAAAATAATTATTCGATAAAGTAAACTCTTAATCCAAGATAGGGTTTCGAGTATTTACGAAGATATAATATTAGTTATTTGAATATACGATACCACCCGAATGACCCTTCGGGTTTTCGCAATGTAGATACGATATAACAATATACCGCTCCCCGGTCAATAGTATATACGGACCGCTACGACCTCTATTGCTAGAGTCGTTGTCCGAAGATAACATTTCAATCTAAGTTCAAGGGGTAAAAGCATACATGTACTTGTTCAATCTCAATTGCATCAATACTTCGATAAACATAGCATTTGATATCATTTGAAAACTACAAACACAACAGTAAAAGTCCTTGTATATGGATAAGTTTTGAAAAGTAAACTTGCCTTGGTTTGGTTGGGGTGGTCGAGCGTGCGGATTCGAACGATCTATACATAAACAATAATCGTTCGTTAGTACCTTAACAATTTCTCTCTAATTACGGGGTTTTAAGGGGGTACGAAATTAACTTAACGACTTCGTCTTATGACTCCCTAGCCCCACTATAGGTCCATGACATCACTCATTTACGCTCGTCACTTACTCGACTTAATTTAGTTACTACGCTCGAATCATTAATGTTCCACTAATCGATTTTTTTCCATTGCGCGAATTTTACTCTAGCATTTTTATAAAATCCAAAAATTCATATTTTAATCCAATTCCTTTTGGGTGGTCTTCACCACTGCATTACCTACATTCTCAAATTTTTCCATGATCCCAAATATATTTTAAGGTGTTTAAACAAGGTTCACAAGGGGGTCACTTAATGCAGTCCATAGTCCAGAAACAAAATTCACTCCTCCGGCCATAACTAAAAATCCACACATCACCTAGCTATGAACCTTACATTTCCAGAAACTACATTCAATTATCTTTCCAACAATATAAGGTAGGACATCAGGGGATGTCATTTGGGTGTTCAAAATCGTGCTACAACACAGATCAAAGTTCCTGGATAAACTCAGCAAGCTCAAATCACTTAGATCAACCATTTTTCATACTTCCATAACATAAACTCCACTTAATACACTTAGATCATGACTCATAACACTCATGGAGATATATATATTAACCTTAGCCATAAAAATCACAATCTCAACATCAAAACCCAAGATCCATGCTATCCAATACATATACATTCAAGATAAGCCCTAAAATACATGGATCTACTACCATACTATATGAACAACACATAACCAAGGGTGGTTTGAGATTTTATACCTTCTTGAGTAGCTAAGGACCTTGAATGAGCTTTACAACAACTAAGAATACTTGGATGAGCCCTCACACACCATAATCCTTCAAGATCTAAAAGATAATAAACTTATGTTAACACTTTTCTAACTTTCAACAATTTATAACTCAAGAACCAATGGATGGAAGGCTTTGAAATTGATACCATACCTCTAATATGATGCAAGGAAGCCCTAGGAATTTTGATCAAGGTTGTAGATGAAGAAAGGCTTAATGGCCTTTTAGCCCTCAAAGTTTTCACTGATATACCCATCAGCCCTCAATATTTCAAAACGTTCCTTTTAACCCTCGAAGTATCCATAAAGGTCCTAATAACCCTTAAACCGGTATAAAAATAAAAAATAAAAAAACGGTATAACTCGGATGGGCAAAAGAGACATTTCACAAACCGATACCGAGGGTTAAAATGTATACTTTAGATACTTTGGGGGTTAAAAGGTATACTTTAGATACTTTGGGGGCAAAAAGGTATACCTCACAAAATGTTTATACAAGTGTACAGTACATGAGGGAAATAAGTTATGTCATCAAAAATTTAATATTTATACTTAGTAGTAGTAGTAGTATTTTCACCGTTTAATATTTATACTTGGTAGAAGTACTCTATTTATTTTTTAAAAATTTATTTCTCAATAATTTAATTTATTCATGATATGATTTTCCTTTAAAATAATAACTTTTTTTTCGTGGCGACTATCGAATAATGTTATAGTACATAAGAATATTAACTTATATTGAGTGAATAATTATCAAAATTGCAATAATAATATTTTTACTACACCTGAAGACATTTCAATTAAAGCTCAATGAAATAAATAAAATATCGATAAACAAATATGATGGGATAATTTCTTTTTTTTATATAAATTTATAGCTCAATAATTGAAATTAATTATATATAATTCATTTTTAGTCCGATTATAATTTTAAATTTCATATTTTAAAATGCGAGACGGCACCGCAAAGCGACGTCGAGCAACTATATAATTAGATTGACTTATATTGAGTGAGGAATAACCAAGTATATAAGCTTTAATGTAGAAACTTTAATGTAGTATATAAGCAAAAATACTACTACTAAGTATTCCAATAGATCATAATATTTTAGGAAATTTGACTGCATTTGACTCAATATGCTTCAACAATACTTGACCCGATTTTCAAATTTCGAAAAAGAGTCGAAATTTAATCTGGATGGATTGTCACATTAATACTAGGGTTTCGTTGCTACTATTATTTTATTAGATCCATAATATAATACATAATTTGTTTAGTGTTTACTCATTTACTAATATTTATCGTAACTAGCTTAACTATTTTATAAATTCATTATAGTTAAAACATAAACTATTTTATAAATTCATTATAGTTAAAACATATGTAATGCTTTAATTTAAACACATTTCCATATTTTTTTTATTCTAAAATGCATTTTGATGAAATAAATTATTAAAAAATTACTAGAATTCATAATAAAAATAAATTATAAATATTAAAATAACACATGCATCGCACAAAATATAAGTTAGTAGAATTATAAAATTATTTTTTATGTATAATTAAGAAATCACTTGGGGACTAAAAATGATAACACAATAAAATGAAAGAAAAATGCGCGACATACAGTATGTAGTTTTGTCGAATCTAAAAGAGGGTATACAAAATATTACTGTACACATCGCACACAATTACACAAAATGATACCCAGCATGCCTGATTAACGAATAACGTGTTTATTTCACAACTTTTTGTTTATTTTACTAATTTACAACTTCGTAATTCTTAAATTGCCTTGCAAATTTATTCCTAAGGTATCCTGTGTATCTCTATATCCCCCAGCTTCCTTACCAAGTCATGAAAATATAAGATTGTTACAGCACAAACAATGAGGGTCGGGATCAACTGGAGAGGTAAGAATCAATTACCTCACAGTAATACTACAGGTCACATGCTAGGTGAGGGTCTATTAGAAGTTAGAACTGTAACATGTGCTTAGCTAATTAACATCTATTACCTCATGTTACACTCTCCACATAGGCTAGGGTCTATCCCAGATAATCTCAAAAGTTCCAATGCGAAGATTCACACTAACGTGAATAATCTAAAATAGACGGAAATCAACGTGTATAAACTAAAATGGACGAATACCAAACAAAAAAATCACACAAAATTCTGGATCTATGAAGGAGTATCCACTGCTAAAAGAAAACGGCACTATAGCAATTCCATTTTCTTAGCATTATACTCCTTTGTACGAGTTATACCTTCATTTTCTAGAATAACTTCATTTGTACGAGTTATACCTTTTAACCCTCAAAGTATCTAAAGTATACCTTTTAACCCCCAAAGTATCTAAAGTATACCTTTTAACCCTCGGTATCGGTTTGTGAAATGACTCTTTTGCCCATCCGAGTTATACCGTTTTTTTATTTTTTATTTTTTGTATCGGTTTAAGGGTTATTAGGACCTTTATGGATACTTCGAGGGTTAAAAGGAACGTTTTGAAATATTAAGTGCTGATGGGTATATCAGTGGAAACTTTGAGGGTTAAAAGGTCATTAAGCCATGAAGAAAACTTGGAGAGAAAATCTCACCCTCTCTCCCAAGGTGGTTCGGCCGAGAGCTTTACTAAAGGGGGGGGGAGTGTTTTTGCTTTTGTTTTGTTTGGAATGGTAAAAAGAAATGCTAGTATGCTATGTATTATTGTGGTTAATAAAGAGTAGTCACATGTTGCCAAGTCTATAGCCTAGGTTGCCTCCATGCCCTATTGTCCCCTAAGTACATCATCCACCATGCTAGTCACTATTCACTTTTACTTTTATGTTTTCTAGTTCCTTTTTCTAACTAGCTAGTTACATGGCACTTGCATGTAATTCCTTTCCTTGTAATATTATTCTCCCACCAATGCTTGTCATTTAATCCTTACTTCGTATCGTAACTTAATTATTCTCTCGTAATAATATTTCGTCACGTAGAGATTTCCCCTATAATTCCTTAAGTACTTATTGTGTAAATTCCTCGAATGTCCATAATTCCTCGTCATAATTCTTAATAAATCCTTTAATACTCTAACCATTCTCAAATTCCAAGTTTTATAAATATTACTAACAGTAAGACTCTTGCCTTTACAATCTCTCTGTATATCTTACATTATAAATGCAACAACGCAGTTTCCCAGACAATCAATTCTATAAATCAACAGGGATGACTAGAAAGGTTCCATAATGATAATGTCACAAGATATTAAATAAAAGGAAATATTACCAAAAATTAGGGTTCTTACACTAGGGTTCATATGAAGATTTGGGTTGGAAGTCATTATTGAAAAAGAAAATAATGAAAAGGTTTTGGAGAATGGCATAAGGCATCGGTTTCTTTTATAGAAAGACGTGGGAAGCTGAACAGTCATTTGAGAGATATCAATGCATTCAGTCATAATTATGTGTGACTGTATTTCTTGTATTTTCAAGAAATATTGAATGAATTTAACCAATTGATTTTGTTATTTCTTTTACAGGTAAAAAAGAATATGTCATGTGGAAACTCAATTTAGTCTCTGGAATCAGGATGATATAGATCAGGAATACAAGTGTGTTCACATCATGATTAGTAATTCTTTTTATTCAGAAATCACATTGAATCATGTGATTATCCTGATGAGAAGACAAAAGGAAGCTGATCAGTATTGATTTTTATCTTGATTTTACCTTGACTTATTTACTTGAAATTATTTTTGGATTTTATTTTCCAAAAGTCATGGGTAACTGCATTTTTCAGGGACTGACACCTGTCAACCTACGTGTCAACGTGGGATAATGGGTCTGAAGGATTTTTGAAATATAATTATTTTGACACTCTAATCGTGTAATTGCTTTCTCTAACTTCATTCTCTAAAGCAAAAACACTCTCGAGTTCTCAAAATCACTAATCAATTTCAAAGATTTCTTAAGTTCTTTTCAGATCAAAATGGCAACTCAAAGAAGACTACCCAAATCAGTAGCTTTCAAGTTTGGTGACTTTGATTTTACGATGAACAATCATGTTGCAGCTATCACCAACAAGGAAGGGGTGTCAACTGATTTTCACCTGATAATGGACTTTATAGCGAAAGGACCATTAAGCTATGCCTTGACAGCATCTCCACAAATTAATCAAGTAGCTATTTCACAAGCTTGGGAGAATGTTGAGGTAATTGATTCTACTCAGAGTCAATCAGGTAAGATTGTTCTACACTTAAGACAAGACTCATTTGATCTTACTGAATCTGTTATTAATTCAGTACTTCGCTTACCTGTTAGTACAAATTTTGATAATGTACCATCTGATGATGATGTGAGAACTATGTTATCTAAATTAGGTTATAATGGACCTCTAGATAACATGAGCCAGTTAAATAGATCTTTTCTTAGGAAAGAATGGTCTTTCTTCTTTGATCAAATTGCTAAATGTTTTACTGGTAAATGTAGTTCTTTTCAACAAATTACAGTTGTTACATCACATATTGCATATGCTTTGCTGTATAACAGAGTAATTAATTTTGGTCACATTATCTTAAATCAGATGTGTATTAAACTTGGGTCAAGAGATTATGACAGGAATATGGTTTATTATCACAGATTCATGCAACTGTTTATTAACCATTTCATTCCTGATGGTGAAGCTAGATTTGGTAGAGAGTATTATGTTTCTACTTATGTACAGCAAAAGAGAATTTTCTCTGATATTACAAAGAATGACAGTGAAAAGAATCTAGATGAAATACCTGCATTACACTATCCAAATCATGTTCAGGTACTTCTAAGAACTCATCTTCCTACTATCTATAATTCTTCTTTCTTTGGTAGTGAAATGACTCAGGAATCTCAATTGGAGGAGAACCCCCCTGTGTCTACCCAAGTAGCCAAAAACATTACAGTCTCTGAAACAATTCTAGGACCAAATTTTGATCCACAGCCTATTGTTTCAAAGAAGCCAACCTCTGGTGTTTCTCAAAAGACATCAGTTGTAAGGAAGAGAAGATTTGTCATTTCAAGTAGTAGTTCTAGTGAAAATGATGATAATATATCTCTTGCTGAGAGAGCAGAATTGAAGGCTGCAATTCAACTTTCTAAGCTAGGACAAAGAGATGGAACACCTAGTCACAGCCAGGCTGCAGTCTCTCGAAAGACTGTAGTTCTTAAAAAGGGAAAATAGTTACTGGATACTGTCTCTCAAAAGACTGTGTCTATTGAAAAAGGATCTCATCCCAAGATCACTTTTGTGTCTACACCTCTTGAGTCTTCTCAAGACAAATCTGTTGCTCACTATACTAGGAGAACAAGGAGAAAGATTCATTTGTCACCTACACACACAGTGTCAAGTCCAACTAACATTATGCAGGTCTCTACAAATAATGCTATATCCAAGTCAGTATCTGGCAAGAGAGATCTGGATCTTGATTCTTCATGGGAAACTACATTGGCATATAGACTGGCTATGGAACTTATTTCTCTGAAAGTGAAGCTTTCCAGGCCTGTTCTAGATTTATTTATTGAAAGAGTTCCTAAACTTTCATTTCCTGAAGAATATGGACTGTTACATCAAAGGCTTGATTTAATGAAGACATATTTCTATGTATCAGTCAGAAAGGAGTTACACAAGAAATTTGGACTTCCTAAGCATGTTGCACTTCAATCACTTCATGCATATCTATTTGACAAGGATGTCATTGTTGAGGATGCTTCAGCTCAAGGTGAACAAGAGGAGGTAGTTGATAGAGGGAAGCAGTCAACAGAAGATACTATTGCACTAGTGGTGAATAGTAGAATAGATCATATCACAGCCACTGCAACACAAGAACCATCTAGTCAGAGGTTGGATGACTCAGGAACTGTGATTGATGATGCTGAAAGGTCTTCTGTGATGACTAAAATTGCAAGTGAGAACCCCTATGATATGGGAGGAATGACTTTGATTGATTTTTCTGAAGATCAAACCAATATTGTTCTTTCAGAGTCTATCCATCTTGAGGGTGTGTCTCAGCAACCAACACTTAAAGACAGTGGCATATTAGCTATGGTGTCTAATGAAGTATTACTGAAGACATCAGAGTCTGGTGTAAAACCTGAAAGTGGTATACTGGAGCTTGTAGTTTCTGAAAAGAAAGTAGATGTTTGTAAGGGTTCAGAGACTATAGCAGCTCACTCCTTGGAGAAAACCTCAAGCCCCATGCCATATGAGGAACCCTCTCTCCATGTGAGTTTAGGTATAAAAACTTCTTCTAACCCCTATTTTTCTGTAGGTCATGAGAGCACTTATCCAAATTTGAGTGATACGCTTGAAAAGATGGACATAGATCCACACACAGAGAGGCTGGCTCCTGACCAGGCAAAAGGAGAGGTAGAAAGAGTGTTGACTTTAGATAGTCAAAGTGAGAATGAGGGTATGGATGATCAACTCCATAGTGAGGGAGAGAAAATTAGGAAACCACCATCGTTTGATTTCTGGGATCAGGTTTTTCCTGAATCTTGGTCTGAAAATCTTGGTATGGATGCTAGTACTTATTCTTTTATCAGGATGTATGAGAAGCATGACTTAGCACATCACAATGCAAAGCCAGAAGTTAAAGCTCAGAAACAGAAAGAAAGGCATGCAGAGATCATTAACAGAAGAGGTGAAAGGCTATGACAAACTTCTACTCAACCAGTACCAGAAGAAATTCCTAATGATCCTAGTATTCCTTTGTTTGTACTTCCAATTTCAGCTAGATTTGAGACATCAACAATATCTGATCAATCTAAGGAGGAGTCAGGATTTGTAGATGTTAGTACACAGAATACTGGTGAAGGACAGGATGATCATACTTCAGCTCCAGATCAGAAAAATGAAGATGTTTATACTTCTACTCAAGTATTATTACTTGAATATCATTCTCAACAGGCAACTTCTTCTAAAAGACTTGAAGATAATGTTCTTTCTGCATCTGAATCTGAAGATACAACAAGCACTTCCAACATTGAAGTCAATTCTGAAATTCTTAAGGACATTCAGAAATCTCAAAGTGATATTCAATCGAGACTTCAAATTCTTGAAAATAACCAAGTCACTATCATGGACAATCAAGCAGTTCTGATGAATCTCATTTGTTCTGTTACTGAATCTCTTGGAATTCATGTTGCTGATGTCAAAAAGGGGGAGATAAAGACAATTCAGAAACAACAACAACAGACTGGGGGAGATAAGCAGACTGGGAACAGAAACAAGGGTGACAGAGTTGGTAAATTTCATCATGGAAGTGGTAAAGGAAAAGAAGCATCAAATAGTTGAATTCTTTCTTCTAAGTACTAGATACATGTCTACATTTGAAGAAGGAGGTACTTAACTTCATGATCTTGAATTCATAAATTCTATTCTGGTTGTATTGTTATATGTTTTGACATCTACAACTTAGATTTATGCTTCAGATTCTAAAGCATAAATAGGGGGAGATTGTTAGGAATAATTCATAAGTTGTGATGTTAAGAATAGAATTTTGCTAATACTTCTTGTATATCCTGATCTTATAAAGGATTTAGCACTTTGTATAGGATATATGTGTTAAACAGTAATCTGTAGAATTTAGTCAGGAACAGTGCGTCAGAGACTACATGTCAGGAACAGTGTATCGGGGACTACATGTCAGGAACAGAGGAGCAGATCCTGATATAGTAAGTCAGATCCTGATCAAATACTGATGGGATAATCAGATTTTGATGCAATGGGAAATCCTGATATCAGTCGTGTTACTGATGATGTCAGTCGTGTTACTGATGATGTCATTATGGATGCTACAGAAACTGACAAGTGCTATAAAACAGGATCTTTGTTTTGGAAAACAAGCAAGAAGATATCGTGAAGGAAACGAATTCTCTATTGATGGAAACTATCAATTGGACGGCAGAACATTGTCATAAATAGATTATAATTCTGTTATTAGTTGATAGGTAGCAATATAAATACTCTCTATATATCATTGTAAAAAAGGAGTGTGTGAGCAAGTGAGTTTGTAAGATTTGTATTCGAGAGTTCGAAACAAATAGAGAGAGAGATTTGTATTGTAAGCAGCTGCTAAAGGTATTGTACACCTTTGGTAGAGTTTGTATTTGATTATTTTAATACAAACAAAGTTTGATTCATTCGTTTATTCTTGTTCATATAATCAAGCAAAAATCAGACACGATTATATAACTTGTATTCAACCCCCCTTCTACAAGTTATTCGAGTTAACAGTAAATAATTCCTGAGTGGGTGTTGCATGATACGTTGCTCCAGTATCTATCACCCATTCGACCTTCTGATCATCAACATATAAGCATTCTTCTTCCCCAAAAGAATGGATCACAACATCTTCTGTCATAGCAGCTGTTGTGTTCTTCTCGGCATGTTTCCCTTGTTCACCATTATTTTGTTGCTTGAGCCAGGCCCTACAATCCTTTTTGTAATGACCCTTCTTCTTACAATAGTAGCATTCAACATTGGCATTTGATTTGCCACCGAAATTCCTACAATTCCTGCTTTTACTACGCCCCCTGTTCGAATCCTTGTAGTTGCTTCTGCCCCTATTTTCAGTAACAAGAGCCTGGGAATCGTGGTTGACTCCCTGTACTCTTATTCTCATGGATTCACTAAGGATACTCTGCTTAATGATTGCAACGTTAGTTGCTCAGTTGGTACCATTAGTTACTGTCACCACTAGCGTATCCCAGCCGAATGGTAAAGTATTGAGAAGAAATATTGCTTGGAATTTCTGTTCAAACTCCATCTTCATATTTGATAGTTGATTTAACAACCCTTGGAATTCGCTCATATGCTCTAACATGTTGTTCCCATCCTGGTACCTCATGTTTACCAGCTGACGAACTAGAAAAGTTATATTTTGTGAACTTTTCTCTTAAAACGTAGACTCTAATGTCGTCCAAAACGTATAAGCGTCTTCTTCTTCAGAGACATGATGATACTCCGAATTATCAATCCATCGACGAATGAGACTAATAGTTTTCATGTTCATCTTCTTCCAGTCAGCATCAGACTTTGCTGCAGGTTTGACTCCTTTCAGCTCCACCGGATCAAACAAGTCCTTACTATAAAGAAAATCCTTTATTCTGCTTTTCCACATCGGATAATTTGAAGCTGTTAGGCTTACCATTACACTGGAAGAATCATCCATTTCAATTTACCAAAGATTATGGGAATCTCACTTAGAACCACACAAGTTGGCCAGGAAAGTGGATGTGTTTGGGCAGCCTTCCGTATTAGTACGGCATGTTATCAAGTAACCACTGCGCACAAAGCACTTTCCTAGACACCAACAATGTGGGCCCCAGCTTTGATACCAACTGTTAGGAATTCCCGTTTCCTGTCTTTGCGTAAAAAGAACTTATAGAATTATCACAGGCAATAGTAACAACAGATAATAATAATCAAGACAGATGAACACCAAGATTTATACGTGGAAAACCCCCTTAAGCCAAAGAGGTAAAAACCACGGGACCAACTCCGAATGTTTCTACTATAATGATAATAATGGTTACAATATTCTCTCTCAAGTTTACGAAGTAACACTTGAGGTACACCTGAATAGTAATATAACGATTAACTATTCCTTCGGTACTGGACCGGATAACCTGGACAGAACTGTCCCTTCGGTACTTGACCGGATAACCTGGAGAACTCCCCTTGTTGCGGCTGCAATGGCTGGACAAACTCCTAATGCTGTAGAACCAGATGGCTACAGCCCGACCAAACTCTCACACTAACTCATCCGAAACGAAAGAAAAGAGAAGCACGAGGGCCCCCTATTCTGACCTGCCTGAAACTACCGCAAGGTAAGTTTCCTACTAGACAAACAATTTAGCAGCTATGATGGAGAGAAGAGAGTAAGATGTTTTGGTGTAGTTTTAGTAATGAAGGGGGAGGAGTATTTATAGAAGGGAAGATGTAGTAGGTGTGGGGGGTTGGTGGAGTTTGATGGAAAGAGTTGGTGGAAAGATAATAAGGCTGCTAAGGCTGCTGCCTAACAGAAGTAACACACAACATTCTGATAATCCAACACAAACTGATACTTAATACATAGTTTCCGGGACAAGACAAAGATGATTCTTTTTGTGCATTGTTATACCAGGCAGGGTAGCCATGTCAATATCTTCCTTCTTCGTACGAGGAAGCAATTCCCAGTTGAAAGAGTGGAGAAGATTAGCGAGCGGTAGCTCCGTGGTAGCCACTCCCATTGCTATACCTGGACATATTCTCCGGCCTACTCCAAATGGTATCAGCTCAAAATCCTGTCCATTGAAATCAATGCTACTATTTATGAATCTTTCGGGTAAAAACTCGTTGGGATTTTCGCAAGATTCAGTATCCTTCCCTATGGCATATGTGTTTACATATACAAGTGTTTTAGCTTTGATTTCGTACCCATTTATCACACATTTTTCAATTGTTTCTTTAGGAACAAGAAGTGGAACAGGGGGGTTCAATCTCATTGTCTCCTTCACTACTGCTTTAAGATAAACAAGCTTTTGGACATCGTTTTCGTCTACAAACCCTTTTTTTCCTGTCAACTCTCTAACCTCATCCTGCACTTTCTTCATTTTTGTGAGATACTTGATTAACAAAGTCATGGCCCATACAACAGCTGCTGCACTTGTATCTGATGCTGCAACGATAACATCCTGGACACAATGTAGGGAAAAAAAAATATTAGCACAAAATTGCAGAAATTATGAGTTCCTACAAATTAATTGTAGTTACATCAATTCATTTATCTATTTATTGAAAAGGCCAGAGTTGCAAACATTTAAAATTTGCATTGCTTACCATTAGTATTGATTTGACGTGATCCAACGTAATCTCAAATGAATCTTTTTTCATCTCAAGTAAGATGTCGAGGATGCTGCAGTCCTGGACAGTTACAGTGGATGCATGAAGATGTTCATCAATGAGTTGTTGGTAAAAACCATCCAATGCGTTGAAACTCTTTTCCAACCGAGCCCATGCACCACTAAGCCTATCAATCAATCGACCAATTACAGGAAAATAATCTGTAAGAAAGAAACTTACAAAATTGGCCTGAGTTTCAGTAAGTAGCCAATGAAATCTACTACTCATACTATTATCAATCTCTGCACCATCTTCATCATTGTATCCTCTACCAAAGGTAATTCTAAATATTATTGAACTTGTCAAAGTCATAAGAGTTTTGCTCAAATTCACGATATTAGAACCAGCAGCAGTTCCATCGCGTATAGTTTTGACCATTCGTGCAACTTCTTGTTCACGAACTGGTTGAAAAGACTGAGACCTTTTAGAACTAAAGAGATGAAGGGTACATAATTTTCTCATGTCCCTCCAGTACTCATTGTAGGGTGCAAAGATAATATCTATGCCATCATAGGATACTTTCTGCGAGCCAACCAAAGGTGGCCTACCTGAAAAACAAAGATCATGGTATTTGAAAACTTCTTTGGCTATGCTTGCTGAAGAGATGACTATAGTTTGAACAGAGCCTAACTGCAAGAACATGAGAGGGCCATACTTTAGGGAAAGTTGGTACAAGTAGATGTGAGTGTTTACGCTGTCAAACTGGTGCACGTTTCCTATCCACGGGAGGCCATGGGGACCTGGTGGCCTGCGATTCAACTTGCGGACATAGTAATTTCTATGTAAGAAAAGCAAAAGCATAGGAAGAAAGATTGCGAGGAGGAGAAGAGCTACATCCATTACTGATCAATGATAATGAAACTCTGCACATTTGTTTGTGTGTGTGGTGTTCTCTTATCAACTTGTTTTACTGGTGCAAAACAAACACACAATGACAAATGTAATTATGGCATTGGTTACATGGTTCATTAGTATCCAAAGTCCAAAGTTGCGTATGTCAACTGGCCATCCCCAGTAGTCCAGTACCGACCAAGTATAGCTCTGATTATTAAGTTTGCAACTTTTAAAATTAATATTTAGAAATGGATTTATAAAAGTGAATTCATAACTACATTGCAAAAATTTATCAACTATATACCAACTCTTCAATAGAGCAGCCAATATTCTAAACTACACATTTTTTTTTTTTATAATTCGGTGTCCGGTCAGCTTTCGCGCATCTCGATTAATCCGAAGGACTGCTAACACACTCGTATCCACCGAGCATGACACTCCACTTATTTCCATGCCTTTCAGTGGGATCGAACCTATGATCATGGGATGGTAAACCCCTAAATCACGGTCACAGCCAACTGGACACCCGTGGTGGGTTAACTACACTTGTTACATTGCAAGAATTTTAGTACATGCTTATTATACTCTGCAGTTCAAGAACATATATAGCCAAAACACACTGTCAACCTGAAGCTCACACAGGGCCCTGAAATTTTTTACCACGCTCCTGAAAATCGCGATATTATAGTGATCTGAAGTTTAATAAAACTGAATCAAGTACTGGAATTAAAAGAACAATAAACTGGAATTAATTGAAGTACAAAGACATAAACAAAATGAACTAAAATAGTAGGCTGAATTAAAAATACTGGACTGAATTTGTAATATATGGAAATGACAACTGATTTTTTGCTCCTAGCATGAAGACAAGATCAGTATACATAGCTAAGCACAATTGGGCTTCACTTGTTTGTGCATGTACTCTGAACTAGTGACTGGCCCAGTTCATAATAACAACCCAGTTGGCCCTATATTTTAGTGGGCTACATTGTACATTCCCTTCTCCTCAAACTTCAAAGGATGGCCGACATGGATGACAATGTAATTTGGAAGAGTATTTTAAAGGTAACCGAGCACGAACCACGAAGAACCCAAAATAGTTTTCAAATTTATTTCCTAATATCACATTACGTATTTTAATTCATGTAGCGTATGTATACAAATTAGGGGAGAGTACGGATCAGATCGGATTTATGGTAAAACTGAAATCAAACCGAAATTCTTCGGGTTTAAAATCTAAAACCGAAACCGTAACCGTAACCGAAACCGGCGGTTCGGTTTCGGATTCAAAATTGTCGGATCGAATGCAATCGGTTCGGTTTCGGTTTTAAACCCGACTCGAATTAATATAATTGTAGTCAATAAATAAAGATCAAATGAAAAAAATAATTGTTCATGCACAGAGAAATTCAGAACAAGTGATATTGTGAGAAATTAAAAACAATTATTAGTTAAAGAAGAAACACTCCCAAACAGTTTTACACAAACTACATAAATGAAAATATTCCTTGTTTGGTCTGTATTCCAATATTCACAATATTTTATAGTTAGCAATGGATTTTCCATATGCAAGTGTTTGTTACAGACTTGCATTATCACTTTGTGTTGAGTTCTGAAAAATTGAAGGAGCATTAGCTATTTCTGCTGTGTTGAACAGTGCTGGGCTACTAGGTGCTATTGAAATAAATTGACAAAACCTGAATAAAATCAAATACAGAAGGCCAAATTTGCTGTGATCCAGTCGAAATACACAAACCTGGTTTTACTTCAGAACCTATATATATAATTTATTTATTTATTTTAATCGGATCGGATTCGGGTTTTTCGGATCGGATCCGACAAGAAACCGAAACCGCATAATCGAATTCGGTTTCCGTTTTTATTTTTCGGTTTCGGATCGATTTTATACGGATCGGTTTTTAGCGGTTTTTAACGGATTCGGATTCGGATTTTTTCGGATTTTTTCTCAGTCCTAATACAAATGATGGATCTTTTTATTTTTAAGATATTCATCCAATTAAATATTGTCAATAAAACATTTGGGAACGCTTTTAAAAATAATTTTTCGAAATCTAACATTTCTCTTCTGAATAATTTAAGATTTACTTTATCTTTCAGCTATCTTGCTAACTGAGCTTGATATTTCTAGAATCAGCGCCTAATTAAATTTAGAAGAAATAGATATGCAAAATAATGATTTTCAGGTTAGTGGACCAAATAAAGGACGATTAAATATCTTATATTATCCGGATAATGTGATTTGTTAAATAAAAATTGAAGCACCCACCCAAGGACAAGAGTTAATAATAATTAAATAAAACATATAAAACGTTTGCTACTTGTGTAGTTGTCTAGTACCGACTTCTATGCTCCAAAATTTACAAAGTAAACAGTAGACATTCATGATTCATTTTCTAAAGTATCAAATGGTGACTTAAAATCATCAACAGGAAATCAGCACTACTAAAGAAAAGAAAGGTTAGAATGGAATCAAATCTCGTAGGTGTTCGAGAAGCAGCATCATAATTATTGTTATTCGTATAATATCATTAATTTTGGGGAAAAAATTTGCTCGATCCTAGCTACAATCAGTAAAAATTCTTCAAATTTTCATACGTTATTTTTAATTTATTAGTTAAAATTGAAATCTTAATTCCATACTTGTGATCTTGTCACACACAGTTCTTTAAAGGCTCTCGATCAAAATAATTCGAATCATTTACCATCTCCTTTACTTTACAACAACTCAAAACTGAGAGATTGAGAAATGTTCATCAATAAATGATTGTTACAAACATATTGTATTACGAAAATTATACACAACACGTATAAAGATGATTTTTAATTATATGCATACCAAAAATTTTAGTGTACACATAGTACAAAAAATTATCGCAATATGACATGTTACAATAATCTGTTGTCCGACCCTTTCAAAACATTCTTCAATAATAAATACCAAGATAATAGCAACTAGGAAGAACCAGTTCTGGTAAGCCAAATTTTGGTGTGTCAAAAATTGTGTACTTGGCTAGAGCTGGATAATGTAGCTCACAACTTTGTGTATATTAATTTGAAGTCTTTTCGATATTGTTCAAGTAACATAATTCACTTCTTTAGCTGGCCTGAGTGATGAGACTATTAATCCCGTATTTTTAGTTTCGACTCTCGCTTATCAGAGAAATTATAATTATTACTTCATTTACTTTACCTTCTATTTAAAACAAAAATGATTATCAAGCTTATTAAAAGAAATTGGTTCTTGTTGATTGATTCGGGTGTGCAATGTGTTGGTTATTGTATCTTTCAATTGAAAAATGAAAAAGAAACATATTGTAGGCAAAATATTCTGTAGTGTTAAGTTACCGATTCTCCTAAAATTTTAAAGTATTAGAAAAAATGGATTAATTAGCCATATCACATATTCAAAATATACTCATTAATAACTTGTAACAAAATTTATTACACACAACATTCTGATAATCCAACACAAACTGATACTTAATAGATAGTTTCTGGGATAAGACAAAGATGATTCTTCTTGTGCATTGTTATACCAGGCAGGGTAGCCATGTCAATATCTTCAATTTTTATACCTGAAGGCAGTTCCCAGTTAAAAGAGTAGAGAAGATTCGCGAGAGCTAGCTCCGTGGTAGCCACGCCCATTGTGATACCAGGACATATTCTCCGGCCTACCCCAAATGGTATCAACTCAAAATCCTGTCCTTTAAAATCAATACTACTATTAATGAACCTTTCGGGTATAAACTCGTTGGGATTTTCCCAAGATTCAGGATCCCTTCCTATAGCATACGCGTTTACGTATACAAGTGTTTTAGCTTTGATTTCGTACCCATTTACCACACATTTTTCGTTTGTTTCTTTAGGAACAAGAAGTGGAGCAAGAGGGTTCAATCTCATTGCTTCCTTCACAACTGCTTTAAGATACACAAGCTTTTGGATGTCGTTTTCATTGACATACACTTTCTTTCCTGTTAACTCCCTAACCTCTTGTTGCACTTTCTTCATTTTTGAAGGGTTTTTGATTAACAAAGTCATGGCCCATACAACAGCTGCTGCACTCGAATCTGATGCTGCGACCATAACATCCTGTGGATAATGCAGGGAAAACAATATATTAGCAAAAAATGGCAGAATTTAATAGTTATCACAAACTGAAGATCCATCAATTTATATATTTGTCAGAAAGGTCCGAGTTGCAAACATTTGAATATTATGTTGCTTACCATTAGTATTGCTTTGACGTGATCCAACGAAAACTCAAATGAATCCTTTTTCATCTGAAGTAAGATGTCGAGGATGCTGGTGTATTGGGCAGAATCAGTAGATGCATGAAGATGTTCATCAATAAGTTGTTGATAAAAATTATCTAATGCACTGAAACTCTTCTCCAGGCGAGCACATGCCCCACTAAGTCTATCAATCAATGGACCCATTACAGGAAAATAATCAGTAAAAAAGAAACTAACAGCATTGGCCTGAGATTCAGCAAGTAGCCAGTGAAATCTACTACTCATATTATTATCATTCTCTACACCATCTTCTTCATCATGGCCATATCCTTTACCAAAGGTAATTCTAAATATAATAGAGCTTGTTAAAGTCATAAGAGTTTTGCTCAAATTTACGATTTTACAGTCAGCAGCAGCTCCATCGCGTATAGTTTTGACCATTAGTGCAACTTCTTGTTCACGAACAGGTTGAAAAGACTGAGACCTTTTTGAACTAAAAAGGTGAAGATTACACATTTTTCGCATGTCCCTCCAGTACTCGTTGCAGGGTGCGAAAATTATGTCTTTCCCGTTGTACGATACTTTCTGTGAGCCAACGAAAGTTGGCCTACCAGAAAAACAAATATCATGGTATTTGAAGACTTCTCTGGCTATACTTGCAGAGGAGATGACTATAGCTTGAACCGAGCCTAACTGCAAGAAGATGAGAGGGCCATACTTTAGTGAAAGTTGGTGCAAGTAGATGTGAGTGTTTACGCTATCATATTGGTGCAGGTTTCCTATCCACGGGAGGCCACGGGGACCTGGTGGCCAGCAATTCGACTTGCAGACATAGTAATTTCTAAGTTTGAAAAGCAGAAGTAGAGGAAGGGAGATGGTAAGGAGGAGGAGAGCTACTTCCATTTTTGATAATGAAAGAACTTTGCGCATGTGTTTTTGTAGTGTTTATTATCAACTATGCTTAATGGTGCAAACGAAACACAGGGCGACAACTTTGACAAAAGCAGCTAAAGTTTAGTTTCTAATTGCTGTTAAAAATTGTTGTATTGTTACGTGAAATTGATGATGAAAAAAGTGTTACAAAAGTCATATCACTATTTGGTAATAGTTCGTATACATGCATGGGGTATAATATAAAATAATTATGTTTTTTTGTAAGATTTGATGGAGAAACCTTCCTCTACTTCCTGCAAATGTTGAAAATCAGCTTTATGTAAAAAAAAAAAAAAATTTTGAATTTAAAATGTTTCTGAAATTTATCAAACAATTTATTACTACCATTTTTAATTTAAAAAAAAAAAAGTTGTTATTACCTGCATGCCAAACATGCCTAAAACTCTCGGCAGCTTTCAAAGACGTTCTACTGTTCCTGTTTATCATATCCACTACCAAGATTTGGGTGAAGTCAATAAGTTTGCAAAATTTAATTTAACATTGGAAGTTTATTCATATTAAGAGTCCGTTTGGCTTTCCATATCCTACCCGCTTATAAGTCCATAAATCCTTATGGGGAGTGTTTGCCAAAATAAATTTTAGCTAAAATTATATAAGTTAAATGTTAAGAATCCTTAACTTTCAACTTATAACTTATTATCGATATACGCAATATATAATATCCTTCAAATCTTCAAAACCATATATCTCTCGATCCATTCATTAGAAAATTGATATGTATATATCGAATTTCTCCATTCATATCCATTGTTATATATAAAAAAACAATATTTTGAAAATTATAAAAAAAAATTAACTTATAAGTTCGGATTTACCCAAACAGTCTAAAGATTATAAGTTCTGATTTACCAAACACTCTACTGATTTACCCAAACAGTCTAAAGATTATAAGTTCTGATTTACCAAACACTCTACTGACTGCTCTACTCGTCACTTATATGACTTAAGTGCTTATAAGTCATAAGTACCCCAAACATACACTAAGTTCCATCTCAGATCACACCTAAGAACTAGTATAACATAAATCAAGTTTAAATTTTATTTAATTACATCAGACTTTGAAAATAATAAATTTACACATTACTTGAATTGACGTTTTGTAATATGAAGTACCCATTTTTATCTCATTAATTGAATTCACGCCTTGTTGTACGAAGTACCCATTTTTACCTTTAAACTAAAACTCGTAATTAAATCATAGATTGACCCCTGACATAATTCATCAGAGCTTATAAGGTATTCCTTCTAAAAAATGATTGTGTTTGCTGTTGATCAAGGGTCCGAACTAAGGCGGACGGCATTTCCGTTCAAAAATCAAGGGTCCGAATTTTATAATTTTATTACATCAATTAATTTATTTGCATACTTACACTTCAAATTTGTAGCCACAAGTCATTTCATTACAGTGAGTTGTAGCAACAAAACCTGATTGATTTATTTGCATACTTACACTTCAAATTTGTGTGCGGCACAGAATAAGGGAAGACAAGGGCTCAATTAAATAAAAATGTTATTCTAACGCAACAGAAATAAATAAAGAATACAAAGATATTACTCACTCTAACTCATCAACTTTGATCTCATATTGTTCTCCAGTCGAAAGATCCTTTACACCAACCATACCTTTTTGCCATTCATCGGCCCCTATGAATATAAGCCTCGCTGCGTTTACCCGTTTTGCTCGTTTAAATACCCTACAAATATTTGTTAAAAGCATTAAAAGCAGCTCTTGTCAAGGGATGTACAACTGAAAGAAACTTAATAAATTAGGCAAGCAACCAGACCATTTCAGTGGCTTGTTTTCCAAGACCAAATCAACGCTTTGTCCCCTTCCCCTCAGTTTGGTTGCAATTGCAGCAGCTTCCCCCTGAAGAGCACGATCTAACGAGCAAACAATATTCTCCACATAGGGACCAAGTTCTGGTAAAATCCCTTTCTCCTTCAGCAACTAAACATTACACCAACGGTAACCTTATAATTATATTAATTCTTGGATTTGAAATACTAAAGGAATTGAAATTCAAAAACAATGATACGTTGGCATATTACATTAAAACAATGAAAACAATGGCAAAAAGGCCGCAAAACAGGGTTCAGGGTGTAGCCTAGTGGTAAGGCAGGCTATGCAGCCCTCTCCCATGACTAAGGTCAGGGGTTCAATTTGCTCTTTCCCTCTCGATATATGTATAACAAAAACTTATAAAAGAAAGGGAAAAAAAAAAAGCGGCCACAAAAAATTACCTATTTAGAAAAAGGTTTGTAAGATTACATTGATAATATCTCTACAAGAAAAGAGAATAATCATAATCGTCATGCTGTGACCATAGGCTTGAAATAGTATAGACGATAAACACTGAACCACTTTTTACAGGTAACCTTATGCAATAAGCCTACTCTCTACTCTGTCACAACCCAGATCAACTGACAAAATATATTTATAATGAAATAAAATATCAATAGTTATAACCAGAGATGAAAGGCATAATCCCCTTGGTGAAGAATTGAAGAGAACTTGAAGTACTTTACTTACTTCGATTATCACAGCATCACCAAATCCAAATCCACATGCAGGAATGTCATCCCCTCCAAAAGTAGAGAGCAATTGATCATATCGCCCACCACCACAGATTGCTCTTAGTTTTCCTTCTTTGTCAAATCCCTGTAGGCAATGGAAACCCATCAAAGTGAATTTAAAAGAAAAACATAAATGGCACTAGGAATTGAGAAATGATTAGCAGCAATGACTTAGATGAAAAATATACCATAGGTAAACATCTAGCAAATGTTTTTCTTAAGCGTTTTCTTTGAAAACGGAAAACCAATGCAGAGAAAGTGAATATGTTTCCAAATAATTATACAGTGACAAATTTTAGAAGTAGATACAGAGTTTATATGGACATTACTCTAGGGAAATCAGGTCTGATGAATCATCATTGGCAATTTCTTCTATGCAGAGCCAGTGACGCAGCAACGAGCTATTGTGCTCGGCCTCGGGTATGGAGTGCCAGATACGACACATATCCAAGTGTCAGATTCAGCACACCCAAAATTTTTTGGACAAGGGGACATCGTCAAAATTTTGGACACGGATACAGGGACACCGCACAATTTATTTAATACACTAGTTTTACATAAAAAATATAAATAAATAAAATTATCATTTAATCACTTTACATAATTAAATTATTATTTTGAGAAGAACTATTAAACAATTGATTTTTAACATTTATACACTACATTCTCTCTTTAAATGTATTGTACGTGCACAAAAGTTATCGTGTCAGTTTATCATGTATAAACATAACACTGATAACAGAGTACTAATATAATAAACATAATAGAGTGGTAATAATGCGCGTGTAGGATGATTAGGTACAAGTATTAAAACAATGAAAAAATATGGACAAAAAATAGTCCAAATACATTTCTTATGTATTATACATTTTATACAACAACATGCTAGTACGACTTAGTTTCTTCTTTATCTTTCTGCTATCGTCTTCATCACTGTAAAGCCTAACCACTTCATAATCGGTCCCCTTCCATATATCTCTTCGATTTTGTTAGGTAATGCTATTGTAGACAACAACAGCTTTTCAGGTAAAAAAATGTTTGAAAAACTCAAAAGCAGCTTTTTTGAAAAGTAATTTTGGTCTAAAAGCTATTTTTAGAGAAAGCAGGTCCTCCTAAGCCATATCTTTTGTGGGAAGTGGCAACTGGTTTCACCAAATGCACATATTAAAAATATTACCAAACAGTCATCTAATTTTTACAAAAGCACTTCCTTTAACAGCATTTGAACAACAATACCAAACAATCCCTAAGCATATGGATAGTGCTGAAATAGCCATGATAGCCAGAGACGATGGACTACCCAAAGTTATTCAGAGATTGTGTGCAAGCAATTAATAAAATAACAGTGCGATACAGAAAAAAGTGCTGTTCGAAACTAGGGGCATATAGGATCCATGGTTTTGATGAATCAGACAAATTAAAAAATTAAGGTTTCAAGTTAGAAGTACATTGCACAGACCTCAAAAACAATTCCTGTGTAGTAGGCTAGGCCCCGAACAACCGAAGCATCAAACTGTATCCATTCCGAAAACCCATACTTATCAGCGAGTGAGAACAGCTGTTTAAGATCGCTTACTGCTTCCCCTGAAGCTCCAAGTTTCTCTGTAACACGTAATTTGAAGTCCCATATACTTTAACTATAAAACAATCAAAATGTTCTTTCCGGAAAGATAAATAATTTGCCACTAAACTTAGCAACCGACCTTCCAGCTCTGTCAGGCACTTCATTGAAAGAACTTGCAGCAGTTCCTCAACAGCCTCACCTGGTACCTGAGCAAGTGCCAGCTCTTTCTTTATCTCCTCAACAGGAATTTTACCCATCTGTTTCAACGCACCATTTATAGCAACACATGAAGCCCTACTTAACGCTAAATAGTAATCAGTAATAACAAACAAAGAGTGGTGTGTGATGTATACGAATCTGGATAAATGCTAGAATAACTAGATAACTATATCCAGGTAAGAAGTAGCATACGAAAGCCTTTTTAGTGTGTTTTACTTCTGTCAAATTAACTAATTTGTACTATCACTATAATGATAAGGGCAATCAGGAGCATTCTTGATCTCCATAAAAGCATGACCGTGGGTGCTGGAAACTAATCCAACGGCTAATTCGGGGGCACAATCATCTTTGTTTCATTTTCAGCATCTTGTGTTGGCCTTCAGTCAGTTATACTAAATGCATTGGATGCCTGAGCAACTGCATCGATCCCATTCCTACTTCTCTTGCGTCCCCCCATCCCAGATCTCTAGGAACAGGGCTGACAGCAAGACCATTAATTGAACGAGTCGGGATGAGAGTAACTTGAAGAAAATATTGGTATGTAGTTGTCTACCATCAAAGGCATAGTAAAAGACCTCAATGAGATACTTTAGGGTAGTAAAAGTGAGTGTATCAATCTGTAATAAAAGAAGCCTACATCAAAGGAACCGTTACAATAACAAAACCACCAGCAGGGTATAGGTGACACGGGTAAGTTAAGTGTGAAAGTGCAGACGTAGTCTTCAGGCAACTACCTTTTGGAAAATTCAATGGTAATTATGACACTGAGAGCATTAAAAGACTGTTACAGGTCTAAATTTTAATTTGGCAAATCATCCCCCAATATCATGTCACTTTACTAGTTTAGTTCTTAAGGTAGCGAGCCACTCTATACATGAGTGATCATAAAAAGTAATGATGCTTTGCATGTAATTATCATGTCGGTTTTGCATGTAATTATCATCTAGAAGATTTATTATTACACAGCTGACCTTGTCTATAATGATGCAAACTTTTGCAAATAAAGCTTCTGATATGGAGTAGCAATACAACACTTCTTGAAGGACCTATAATAAAGAAAGATTGATACCATAATGGCACAAATTTTAGGATATACAGTCTTGACATAATCTAAAGGAAATGGCAATAGGGAATAAAAGTAAGTTTGTGTCACATAGCTGCAGCAGCTTAAATTTGCAGAAACTAAAAGAGCAACCCTTGGGGAGATAGGTAGAAAAGAGAAGAAAAAATGTTCATATTATATCATATCCAAGCATAAATGATAAATCCCTCCAGTTCAAAGGAAAACTTCAGATGACATTAAGATACATGTATCTTTATCTACCCATATTACTAGACATTTTCCTGCATTTGGATCAGTGAGCATAGTAGTCCTACCAGCTTCACTATGTAGTAGGTTAGGGCATTTCCAGTAGCAAACACTACTTTTAAGCCATTTTACCAATTCTATAGGTGTTTGCACATCCCAAGTATGGGTACAGCATCAGAGTAAGTGATGTAGACTTATGTGTGTAGTAGACTGGGCTTGGACACGTATATAAACACACCCCCGCCCTTTGGTGCTTGTGAGAACTTTATTAACCATCAGATCAGATTTCACTTTAACCAAGTGTCAAATCTTAATCTCTGTCATATATATACATGAGGCTTTCAAGGTCTCAATCCAAATAACAAACAAAATTTGGCCCGGAAGCTAAAATAGTATATCGATGTAAATGTAAACCTTGCGGCTAGAAATCTTAAACCCAACATCAGATGCAGTGACCCCAATTTGCTTAAAGAAAGTGACAATTGACGAAATAAGTTCAGCTTCAGCCTATAATAAAAACGAAACACAAAGGATGAGCTTCACAAAAACACAAGTAAATATCATTAATAGCCCCAGTAGATTAACAATTTAATGTAATCTGAAAACCTAATTCAAATATTTATATTAATACATTTATTGTACATTTACTCATATATAGAATCCTCCATGGTACATACAGAGATATATACACAGACAGGAAACATATACAAATGAGATCTTATAACAATACGAGCTTGCAATTCATGTCCAACAAAGCTCGAGTAGGGTTAACCAAAAATCATTACAATATGCAACAGAAGCAGGTTACAGGTACGCATAGCTTATTACAGTTTTATACTTTTCTAAATTTTAAACAGTGGGCGATCCTGCAAACTTATCCACTATATGATTTTGAAATCAATAGACAAATCTCAATTCACGGAGTAAATTGTAAAGAGTACTTGTCTCTCTCACCATCTCCCTCTCTCTCCATTTATATAAATATAGTGTTTTGTTATGTGTAGGACTTTAAAGTTAAAGTTAGACCACGTAATTTTATATATGCTCAGCACTCAGCAGTATATACTGCACATTACAGAACATTGCAGTACACGCTGCAGTATATATATATATATATAACTACATGGTCTTAACTTTAGTCCTCACTTTAAGGACCTACACTGAACCTTTGATATATATTTATATATATGAGAGTGTGTGTGTGTGTGTGTGTGTGTGCACGCGCAGTTGTAAATAAAAATTTAAACATACAAATATGTCAGCTACACCAATAATATCCATGTTCCACTGGTAGTGTTCACGACGTCGACCCCTGGTCATTCTCTCATAACGCCAGCACTGTCCCACAACAAACCATTTAATAGGGAGGGATAGAGATTTTCTGGAAAGGAAAAAACATGTAGATCAAAATCTGGCATCCGTACCTGGATTAAGAAAGTCATAAATGACAATAAATAAAGGGTAGTCGGATAATACACTCAAACAAAAAGATCTGCCAAAAGAAATGTTTGCCAATACAGCACAAATAAACATCTACAATTTTTAAAATATATATTTCCCTTATAAGTAAACCATATAAAGTATTGCATGTCCGGATGTGGAATTACCCCTTTTGTATCACAAGCCTCGCCAAAGAAGGAGTCAATTCAGGCCTTAACGCAACCCGACGGTTCCCTCGATCCTCAAAACAGTAAAGCTGAACCAAGAAATAAAGAGGTGCCTAAGTTTGAGTTGGCATTAAAGCTAACATTCTCGAATACTCTTTATAAATACATTATCAATAAAATAATCAAACTACCATGTTTGAGTAAACTATGAACAATATTCATGTAGAATTAAGGAAAGATGCAAGTTCAAACTGATGACAATACATTAACGTGACGTGTAGACTAGAGACTCCATACAAATAACTGAAATGCATCCCCTCTAAACCAATTTCACGGACATTTGTAATAATGATCAAGTATGTAAAAGAACCTAATATTTGTGTCTGCCTTGTACATGTGTAAATGCATATGCTACTACACTGCGTAAACTTTATTAGTTACACTCCACTTCCATAGTTCGATAACATATAAAAATAAAGGCAAGAGGTTCAACTTCGTAAAACTTATTATCTTCAAACCAAACAAAAACACAAATGCAACTCAATACCTTACATCTAACACAATTAAAATTATTATCTACGTAAAATAAAAATTAACCTGATCTCTAATCTCCTCTCCGGCTTTCCTGATATAAAGCGCCTCGGATTCTAGCACCGGATAATCAACCTCTTCAAATCCATACATTCTCGAAACCTAGTTTCCACATTACAAAACAATACCAATTACACATTCCTAACTACTCCAATCACACAATTCAATCATTTGTCAAAACCAAACACAACTCGATATTAATTTATCCAGCATTAATATAACTTAAAAACTTAGCTTACTCAGTTATAATACCACTCAAAGTGGTGTCTGATGAGGGTAGCTGTACGCAGACCATGCCCCTATACAATAGGGAGGCTGTTTCCGAAGGACCCCCGGCCATTACAAATACAGAAATACAAATACAGAAAGGAAACCTAATACAAACTAAGAAACTCACGCACACGCAGGAGTCGAACCCCTGACCTCCTTTAAAGGAGGCCAGTGACTCAACCACTGCACCAACATGTTGTTGGCATATCCACCATTAATATATCAATCAATAATTATTCATTTCATGAGTTTATTCATTTATCATTTATCCGATATTTATTTCTCAAGGTTCTACTGTATGTATCCGTTACAAACTTATCAAGTATCGAAAACACAAATGACATAACTACTCCAAGTCCAAACACACAATTTAATCATTTATAAAAACATATACAACTCCATATTAACATATTCGAAAACACAAATGAGATAACTCCTCCGAACACAAAATGTAATCATTTACTAAAACATAAACACCTCTATATTAACATATCGAGTAATAACGAGATCAATCATTTATCGAGTTTTCGACACACAATAGCGCAAACTACCTCTCGAAAATTATGAAATAGCCAAGTACGAAGCCGCATTTCATCGGGAGGAAAGTCTCGGGTACCTCTAGGAGGATTAACGTCGATTTTCTGTAGAGAACCGGCGGGAGGAGGGGATGACCGGGAACTGGACCGGCCGGTTTCATTAGTGTCCGAGTTGAGTGACTCAGCTGTTAAAGACGAGTTACATCGAGTTGAAAATCGTTGAGAGTTTATAAAGAAAGTGCGATTGAAAAGTGAGGGTTTAAGAAAGGGGCGTAGGATAAGAAGCGAAGGGTGTGTAATCATGGTGTTGAGTTTTCTAACTGAAATTTGAGTTTGTTTCGTGTGTGTGTATGTGTGTCTATATATTTATTGGGCTTTTGAAATGTATTTGTTATTGGTCTATGTTGGTTTTGAATTGGGCTTTTGGAATGGACCTATTTTTAGATTTAGTGCACCTGGGCCTTACAACAAGATGATTATGTTCGGTGTATCTTGATTTTGAAGAAACAACTAGCATATTCTAACCATTGATATAAATTTGTACATTTTTACAATTAAATTTTTTTTAAGTATAATTGTACATATTATGTTCACACATATTATAATATCACTACTTTAATTTATGAATCATTTTATTTATGCATAAATCATATGAGCACTAAAAAAAGGATGTTTTGTAACATATAAATATATTGTATATGCTATAACATAATTTTTTTTAGAGTGATGATAAAAGGACATAAAACAATATAAGTCAACATTAACATATTTACTCAAAAGTTAAATTAATAGCAAAAATAGGAAAAAGGAGAGACCGGGTTTAACTAATACATTTTTTAGTTCAAACTCAAAAACTTGTGTACCTTAATGGTTATAAGGATGAGTTTCTTTGAGGAGGACATGAGTTCGATTCCCCATAAGAACATAATTTATTCAAATTTTTTGTGTGAATAAAAGAGTAGTGACAACTTCATCTAATTTTCTAAAATCTATTATATATAGAAGATGATGATTACTTATTTTTAGAAAAGAAAATGTAAGAATATATGTAATTTTCTAGAAATAATTTATACCTCAAAAGTATTGCCAAATTTTATAAAGAGCCGTAATACAAACTGGGTACAACGACATGGGTAACGTGATAATATAAAATATTGAATATTTATTAAAAACCCATTTTTAAAAGTTTATTACGATTATGCCATTTTTCAAAATATTTGCAAAATATCTTTTTCAGAAAAAAATATTTTACAAAAATACCAACTTATTTGCAAAAAATATGATCTGCAACCAAATCAACCGGATACAACCAACTGCATTTGATTGCATATATGATTGCGCAGCATGTTAAATACAGGGAATCTATTTTCATTTAATTTTCAGTATAACAAATTATTATCACCGTAACATGTAGGAAAATATTTTGGAAACTAACACTATACGCTTAGCGTTTTCATTTTGTACAAAGTAGTCACGTACCAATGTATGTTTAGATTGAAGCTGCCTAGTTTTAACATTCCAGTCTTAAGCTAATGTCCGGAATATAGGTTGAAGCTGCCTAGTTTTAACATTCCAGTCTTAAGCTAATGTCCGGAATATTTGAAGAATATAAGTTGAGTCAAGGCCAGTGGTGTCAGTGTCACTTTGGTTCCAGTCATACAAATTTATTGATCTTGTCCCAACTCTTGTACCTAGAACAAAGCTTTTGTAGATAGGCCCTCGGTCCCTGGTAATCGTTTGTCACGAAGGAGTAAGACATCATATGGCTCCAATACCGCTGGATGGAAAAATAAATGGTCAAGATTAAAAAAAAAAATTGGAACGTATCGCTGAAAGTTTTCGCGATATGAGAGAATTCATTACCCGTATCGTGGAAAGTTTCCGCGGTACCTAGGGTTTATGTTAGGTTTATGTTTAGCTGTTCATATATATTACATAACTTATGCACATTTTTATCATTTAGTTAATAGTTTTCTATTTTTTTTATTATTTCTTTTGCTAAATATTATTTTAGTTCTATTTTTCTCTTATTCACAATTTTTTCATTAATTCATAATTTTTAGATCCAAATTATGTAAAATATAAACATAAGAATCTGTTTTTTTTTTATCATAATTCAAGGTTACTTTTAAAATTTCTTTGTATATATAGAACTTATCAGTAATTTGTTTATTCATTTATTTAAGCTGTAAAATGAGTTGGTATTAATATTAATATAATATTCAATATCATTCAAAATCTGTTTTACTATATATATATATATATATATATATATATATATATATATATATATATAATAATCTTACTTAATTTCAAATATTCATTAATTTTACTTTTGGTTATTTATAATGTATGGGGAAATATGATGTTTAATATATTTAAAAAAAATTTGTATATATAGAACTTATCAGTAATTTGTTTATTCATTTATTTAAGCTATAAAATGAGTTGGTATTAATATTAATATAATATTCAATATCATTCAAAATCTATTTTAATATATATATATATATATATATATATATATATATATGTATATATATATATATAATAATCTTACTTAATTTCAAATATTCATTAATTTTATTTTTGGTTATTTATAATGTATGGGAAAATATGATGTTTAGTATATTAGCTCCTATCAAATACACTTCATTCTTATTAATAATTCTTTTTATTTAATTTTATTCTTCAAAAGCACCTCAAAATATTACATTTAACATTTTTTTAATCCTTGGAAAAAGGCTCATGTCTAGAAAATTTAAGAAAATCAACTTTAACTTTAAAAAAAAGTATAAAGGGAATGAAAAGTATATATATATATATATATATATATATATATATATAAATATAATATGTAAATTGAAAAATAAAATAGAAAACTATAAATTAAATGAAATATATAAACAAAATTTGTAAATAGAAAAATAAAGTAAAGATAACAAAGTTAGAAAACTATATTTCAAATGAATAAGTGAAGAGCTAAACATAAACCCTAGGTACAGCTGAAACTTTCCACGGTATGTGTAAAGAATTCTCCTGTACCACGGAAATTTTCAGCGGTACGTTCCAATTTTTTTTTAAATCTTGACCGTCCATTTCTCCATCCAATGATGTAAGAGCCATGTGTTGTCTAACTCGTTCCTGGCAAATGATTGCTAGGGACCGGGCGCCTTGTAGATACTTCATCTATAGCAAACTCAAATAGCTTGCATAGTTTATTCTTCTATTCAGTGATAGATAACAATTAAACAAATCTCTTAAAAAAAATTTGGAATTTATATTCAAATTTTAAATTCTGATAGACTTGTCAATAAAATGGAATTCCGATTTTAGTATAACAAAATGAAGATGAATTACATATTACTTTCACATATAAATAGGTATTTTCACTCAATTCGCATGAGGCGAAGAAGTAGGGATGGGCATTCACCCCGGCCCGCCCGATCCCGATCCGATCCCCGCCGCGCTTGGGGCGGGGAATCGGGGATTTTTTCGGGTACGGACCGGAGAGCGGGGACAATTTTAAAAAAAATCGGGGAGCAGGCCGGGGCCGGGATTTTATGTCTCCCCGGCCCTATCCCCGACCCCCGCCCCGATTCGTCCCCGACTCGATTTCACCACATTAATATATATATATATATATATATATATATATATATATATATATATATATATATATATATATATATATATATATATATATATATATATATATATATATATAATCATATATTAATATATACGAATTTCCAATACTTTATATTGGAAATAAAATGATATTTTAATCTTATATTTCTGTCTTTCTAGTAGTTAAATAACTTCATTTCCATGTTATTTATAATTGTTTATTAAAGTAATATTTTTTATCTTAATTTAGTGCTTAAAACATTGTTTCAAACTCACTAGTTAGTGTTTAAAATTGTTTACAATGTTATTTTTTGTTTAAAATGAAATTCCCCGATTCCCCGCGGGGATCCCCGTTACCCGTTCGGGCCGGGGACGGGGAATAAAAAATAATCCCCAACGGGGATCGGGCCGGGGACGGGGATCGGGTTTAAATTCGGGGATGGGGGCGGGGATAGCACTCCTCGGCCCCGAAGTGCCCCGATGCCCATCCCTACGAAGAAGTGTTAAAATTGTAATTGAATTCATTATACGAACCTTAAAAGAAAACAATTAGGTGATATGTCTGGTACAACGTGCGATTAAATTTTTTACAAATGTTTGGATAGATTAAGGTCTTGTGATGATGATGCAAGTACGTGTAGCCGTGTAAGTGCTTAAATTTAAATATCACGTTCATGCTTGTTTTGTAGGACTCCTACTTTCTTAATTTATTATATTATTATCTAAAATTTAATTCATACTATATCCATTTTACAATTATATATGCTTAGTATATTGAAATATTGGTTAATGGAATAGAATGTGATCAAAATTGATAATCATTTGTAGGTAGACATGTTTCTTTTTCCTTTAAGAAATTAATATGTTAATATAGCAGGTGAAAAACCAGAATACCCACATTTTTATTCAGGGTGCCCAAAATACCTACCAGCGGAAACGTCCATCCAAAATACCCACGGACCACGCATTACACAAATGCGCACAGGTAGATACGCATTCTGATAATGCGTCGAATAGGAACACGCATGTGGTAACTGCGTGGAGTGTGTTAATATTGTCTTGGTGTTTATGAATAGTAACACCATACACGCATGTTGAACATGCGTTTTTGAAGATACGCATATCCAACATGCGTATATGGCGTTCTGTTCATCGTCTTCTACAGCTGTTGCCGGAGGCGATTTCACGGCCAAACTTTGACCACAACGTTCGTCCTTTCTAGGCATCGAGCAATTGCATCCTATACACCAAAATCATCGCCTTCCTCTCCTCTACAAGTACATACCAATTTCATACCATTTGAATCGCCGGATTTGAAACGCCCATTTTGGCGATTCCATCGACGTCGAACACTCCGACGAGCTTGATACTCGTCCCTGCGGGGCCAAACTCAACAAATCAAACATAATTAAATGTAGAGGCACGTATGGGCTTCGTTTTTATGTTGAGTATTGAATACGACTAAAGAATACAGAGGGGGTGAATGGATTCTTGAACTTTTCTTTGTTCTTGAATCAGTATAGCACAATATGTGTTTGTGTGTGTGTAGATTTGTAAATGCGGATTAAGAACAACACAAGGCACAATATCAGTTTAATCTAATATTTTATTAGATAAAGATTTTGCTACAAATACAAATGTTAGTATTCTCAGCTTCTTTCTCAGAGAGATATTACTTGTGAAAAACTCTAGATCACTCTGTTTTTATACTTGCTAACGAAGTAGGGTTGTTCACTTATATCACGTGAACAACTTGCTTACAACAAATAAGGTAGCAAACAAATTTGTTTTTTAATGTGTCTATCCTATTTGAGTAAACATCCGAACTCTTACGGATTTGACTTCTTAGAACTTCTGTTCAGATCCACTTCTTTAGCTCTTTGTCTCTTGTACTATCTCTCCAAACTTCTTTATAGGCTTTCCAACGTGCTTTATAGTATGTGGTCCATAAAGCGTCTTGGCTTGTTGCAGGTCTCTGACTTGTACAATTCTTCAGTATTTTGTCTCCAAGATTGTATTCGAGAAGTAACTCTGTTGGTGATTCGAGAACTAGAATTGGCCTAATCGATAACTCTGAGTTCTCGAATACTGTTGAACTGGCATATCGAATAACTTCTCGAATAAGTCTTTTCTTTAGGAATCCTTGAGATATCGAATATAGAATTTTACTTATCAAATCCCTGAGATATCGAATGGCTTCTTTAGTTCTTGAGATATCAAATGTAGCTTTGACTTGTTGACTCTTAGAGAACTCGAATGATGATTTGACTATTGACTTCCTGAGTTCTCGAATAGAGTAGTAGGCATGTCGAATCTCTGAGATATCGAATGAGATATCGAATAGTGCATTCAGAGATATCGAATAATGTCTTTTGAAATATCGAATCCCCGACTTCTCGAAGGCTAGACTTCTCGAATATAACAAACATACTTCTCGAATTGGTACTTAGTCAAATTTTTCAGTTTCTTCAAATCCCAACTGTGATTATTCGACACTCTTTATCTTCTTGCTTGAGGCATGAACCTTGGAACTTCTTTCAAGCATTATTCTTGACTTTATAAGTACAGTTACACAACTAGATTTGATGCCTCTTATAAGTAAAAAACAACCAGAAACTCTACAACTAGAGGTTCCCTCAGTTAAGAGGTCATGTAGGTAATGCACAGCATTACACATACTTAGGCTTGTTATTATATGAGTACAGGCATGTCTCTGTGACTAACAATCTCCCCCAAATTGTGAGTAAGACCCTTAGTCACAGTTTCATGCCTGATAACAAGCCTAACATACATAAAGATAAAACTTTGAAAAGTACAGGTATGTAGATTTGATTGAAAATGCAAAGAGGCATCCTTACAAGTTATGAAGAATTACTAGCCATATCCTTTTGGATTCATCTCTTGAGCTTTGGCTTGGAGATTCTCATTTTTCTTCATTTCTTCAGCTTCTTTCTCCTTCTTCTTTGTATTTTCTTCCATAGCAAGAACAATGTCTTCTATGGCAGTGAGTTCCTCAATTAGAGAAGAGCCTGATAGATCTTTAAGAACTTCATTCAGCTATTTCTTAGAGTAGGAACTGATTTAGTCCATTCTAATCTTCACAGTTCTTCCATATTTCTTGTATTCAATAATGTAAGGATTATACTTGACTCTACACAGTCCCATGGCTCTTAACTCATCAGCCTTAGCTTCCATAGTAGCAAACTCCTCCTCTTTAATAGCTCCTCACTTTTCTTTTTCCGTTCTGCCTGGTGATTTCTCTTCATCTTTACAAAGTCAATCAACTCCAGCTTCCATACTCTTTCCACTCTATCTTTAGAATCCAACATAGCAATAATCCTTTCTATATCATCTAGCTTGCCCCAATGCTGACATGTCCCTTGCTTGAATTTCTTCTGTCTTCCATCAGTGTATTTAACTTCAAGGCAGTTATCAACAATGGCAGTAGTTGGTCTTTATCAAAGTCTTCATATAGTGGTTGGAGTTTTAATCCTGGAATGATAGTTAGGGCCCTTGACTTAGATGGCTTCACTCTTCTTGCAGCATGCTTGAATTTAACCTTTTTCACTTCAATGCTTGGCAGAAACTTATAACCTTTGCTTGTAGACCACTGTAGTATACCATTAGTAGTGTGCTTTTGGAAACATAGTGATGGTTTCTTGATTTGTATCTTCTTCTCTTCTTGAGGTGGCAAAATAGTTGCAGAAGCCATAGATGTAGATTTAGATAGGTCATTACTAACAGTATTTACCCTAGACTTGGAGTCTTGTGTTGTGGTGAGATTACTGCTAGCAACGCCTATAGCTTGCTATTTTCCATTCTTCCTCTCATAGACTTTGCCTTGGTCATCATCTCCTTTCTTATCCTTGCTATCCTTCTTCTTCTTTTTGTCCTCATCACCCTTATCACTCCTGTGATGACTTCTTCTTCCATCACCTTTGTCTTCATTCTCATCATCCTTATCCCTCCTATTTTTGGCTATTTCTGGAATTGCACCAGTAGCAATGAATGATCTGAGAATATGCAGTGCCTCTACTTCTTCAGCAGTTCTTGTCCCCTTCTTCTTTTGCAGTAGATCAATGATGGCAATAATGAGTCTGTGATTTCTAGAAGTGAGATCATTGGGAATGACCAATTATTTAATCTCTTCAACTCTGGTGCCAGACTGATAGATGATTGTCCATGGCTTCTTAATCACTTCTGGCAGCCTTGAAGGTTGGCCATTCCTCAAGTCATCATACAGACTCTTATTGTTTCCATTTGCATTCCTCTTCTCTATGAGCTCTATCAGCACATCTATCTCTAAGTGTTTTAAGGCTTGTACAGTTTTGTAGGTTAGATGCCAGATTCTGGATTTTGCTACCATCATTACTTTCTTGAGCCATGAGCTATCAGCTTTTTTAGGTATCACAGTGAAGTAATCGATCTGATCCTTCAAGCTCCTTAGGTACAATTGAGTGTCACCAGCCTGTTCTCTTGAGACTTTCAGAAACTCCAAGAATCCATCATCATGATAATCATTAGAGTTTGCAATTTCTTGTAGCTTGGCCTCAGTAACCACCTTTACTTCTACAGGCTTGGCAATTTTAGGTTTGGAGGATGGAGGTTTATCAGATGGCATACTCCCTGCAACCACTGTGGTGGTGATGGATTGCTTCTGGCCACTGGGAGTAGTGATGTGCATAGTTGGTAGAGTAACAATTGGCAGTGAGGATGGAGGATCATCAACTTTGCCTTTCCCTTTTCCTGGAACATGGGTTATAGATTTTGAACTCCTTTGATGACCACCCTCATTTATTGTAATACCTTTCTCCTTAGGTTTCTTCTTTCTAAGCTTCTCCTCTTTTGATTTCCCCTTAGGCTTTGAGTCCCTTAGGTTTCTCTTCTCCCCCTTAGGCTTGGTGTTAGGCATTGAGGCTTTAGTAGGGGCCCTTGGGCTGGAAGAGGTGAGATTGGTAGATTCATCTGGAAGAGGGAGACCCATATGCTTCATCATGGCAGACAGCATCAATTGTAGATGCAGAAGAACATCAGCTGTGGTGGTGGCTTGAGTGTTCAACTGCTTAGTGAGAGTTGCAACTTGGTCTGTTAGATGAGCATTGGACTGTTTGAGAGAGACTACCTCCTGTTCAAGAGTTTCCACCTTTGTGAACAACTTAGTGGCTTTAAAACTTGATAGGGATTGATCTTTCAATCTCTCCACTTCAAACTTGGTCATCTCATGCACAGGGACTTCAGTCACCAGAATATCTCCATATTGATTTTTAAACAGAGTCCTCAGCATGGCATTGGCATCTGTTGTCTGATCTGATAGAGCTTGAAATTTATGCCCCTGACTTGTGACAGCATCTTTCAGTATAGCTAGACCATTATCCATCTTGGTGCAAGTGGAGTTCCAGGATTTGTCATCCTTGAAAACACTGTCCAACTAAGGGAATTTTGCATCAAAATCTCTCTTGATTTCTTCCACTGTAGTGGCTGTTTTATCACATACATGGTTGACCTCAGTTTTAACTCCCTTCCCAAGATAGTGTGCAGCCTTGAGGAATCCCTTGTAAGAATCATTCATAGCCTCATACACTTCACCAGGAGTCAGAGATTTGGCATTAGAACCAAGTGAAGTGATGTACTCCTCCCTTAGATATTGAAGAGCGTCATTGAGAGTAATATCATATTTTCCTTGCAACCAGGCATCTACATTGCCATCTCTCTCAGCATCATCTATTATCTTTGCCTTTTGCATCTCCACATCATCTCTGTGGCATAGGAGAATAGCTTCATAGTCTGGATCAGGCATGTCTGCAGTGAGAATGTGTTGAGCAATCTTTGTGAACTCAGGAATCTGATCCACAGCTAAGCTTTGAAGTGCTTCAACTGTCAATTGTGGTGGAACAGATCCTGATCCTGAAGCACTGCCATGTTGCAGAGGCTTCAGCCATTGTGACATAAAGTCAGAGCTAGGTAAGCTAGACTCCTCAATTACAGATGCAACTTCTGCAACCGGATGGAATGACTCTACTACTGGTGTCTCCACAGAAGTGGGATGAGTTACACCAATAGTTGACACAGGCACAGAGTCTCTAGTGAAAACTAGTGAATCCTCTTTGTTTTTTATGGTGTCATCAGGAGATGCCCCAGCTAGCATTCCCTCACCATCTAAATGTGGTTCCTGGGTGGTGAGCAAAGTGTCATGCACTAAGTCACTTGAGTCCATTGGCTCACCAAGAGAAGAAAATTCTTGGTGATCAATGCCTTGCTCCTCAATTGCTTGAGTTGTAGGCTCCAAAGAAATTTGAGTGTTAGATTCTGGAAGAGTGGTGTCTTTTAGAATGGATTTTGGCAACTCCCCCTGAGAAATAGAGGGAGTTTCAATATTGATGTGCTCTCCACTCTGTGTTGTGCCAGCCTTATCACTCCCATGTGCTGACTCATTACAAGATTGTGCGTTGGGGAGGATGCTTGATTCTATAGATGCACCCTGTTGAGAGGATACATCTAGTGAGCTGTTTGCCCCTGATTTTACAACTTCAGCCATTTGTGTGACTGAAGAGGTGGTTTGCTTAACTTTCTTCTTCTTTGGTCTGTGTAAAGGTGACTCAGGTGCCTCACTTTCTAAACCTAGTTCCATAGCCATGGCTGCTTCAGTTAAGATTTTTAGAGGTTCAGAAGCAACCTGTTTTCTCTTCTTCTCCTTTTTACTAACACCACCCTGTTGAGAGGATGATATAGGTGGCTCTGTGTTTGGTAGAGTGTTTGTTTGATGGGGTTGGTTAGCAGGCCCTGGGTTAGCATCTGTTCTACTTGCTTAGGCCTAGCTAACTCAGATTTAGAGGCAAATATTGGCATGTTGTGGGGGAACTCTCCATATGGGGAGTTATTTCAAGTATTACATCCACATCATTCCTAGTCTCCAAGCTACCAAAAATGAGTTTGGTCATGGATTTCGGATAGCCTATTCTATTTCTATTCATCCCAGGTAATTCAATCAATTTATTATCTACAAAATTAAGAGCAGATTGAATAAAACGAGGGAAGAAGATTTCATTACCTCTCTTGGTTGAGTTCTTACCAAGTCTCCCATACAGCTCCTGCATTATGATCAGTCCAACATCAATCTTTTTCCCATACGCCAGGGCATAGCCTATTTGTTGAACAGGTGTGCTGATTTGGTCAAAGCTAGACTTCCTTGCTGTGAAGACTTGGAGAAGAGTGGCAAAGACATAGCTCCATTCTTTCCTCAAGAACTTCCTATTCAAATTTCCAAGTTTGATTTTATCTGAGTAGTTGATAAAATCAAAGAAGTCCTCCAATTCAACATTAGTGGTTAGTGGGTCACACACTCCTTGTTGTTGCCCCAGTGCTTGATTCATGTCTGCAATAGTGATGGTGATCTCCTTGTCCTGAATCTTGCAGTAGACTACGTATGAGGTTATAGCATTCTCAAGAGCAATGACCTCCACAGTAGCAGTCCTCCAGAATTGTTCTAGAAAATCTAGATACAGTGTTGGGTTGGCTGAAAGTGCATCCATGATGTAGGACTCAGACATCCAACGAACGAAGCACTTGAAATTAGCATTGGGTGCTTCGATATCACTAGTAATAGCAATGAAGTTGGTGTGGGTAGGAATTGTGAGTTGGGTATTCGCCATCGTTACACAGAGAGATGAGAGAAGAGAATGAAGGTTGAAGAAGAAATTTAGCTTTTGAGGTTAGGGTTTTCAGAGGTTTTGGAACTTTAGATGCTTGAGAAATCGAATGAAATGAAATGAATAGATAAAAAAGCTGTATAAGTATGAAGTACTTGAATTGTCGATTAGATATAGGTTTTGTATCGACAAGTCAGTCATTCGAGAAGTAGAAATCAACTATTCGATAAGTCAAGAAAGGCTTAATCGATATCTCAAGCAGTTTGTAACTCACAGCTGGCTGTTATCTAACTTAGAAATAATTCCATATTAAATAAAATATGTTTTTATGAGTGATTTAAAATTTTGAATAAAAATCTAAAAACGGTTAAGATTCAGCGAGAATTCAGCTTTTTCAAATGATTCGACAACACAAATGTTCTATTCGAGAACTCAGTCATTAGAGAACTCAAATGTACTATTCGAGAACTCAGTCATTAGAGAACTCAAATGTCCTATTCGAGAATTCAAGCAAGTCTCTGTTCGATTTCTCCAAAATGCAATATTCGAGAACTCAAGAGTGTTCCAAATAGACTTGTTAGAGAGGTCGACCATAGACATGAAAGTCATTCAAGAAGTCTGACTTATCGAGCTACACTTTTCACTCATAAAAGTTAATTTTCACTATCTTTTCAAAATTTACCAGAATTATTCAAATGAAGAATATTCTAACAAATTAAATAGTGATAGTCTTAAAAATTCATAGATTCAAGCTGATTCGAATATGATTTTCAGCATATGCAACAGATTTGAAATATTTATAAATCATATTTTAGCCAACACTTACTTCAAAAATATTGAGAATTTAGATAGAGTAAGTATTTACTGCTGCAACAATCTAGTTCATATTTTCACTTAGCCAGATTCTGAAGAATTTAGCATTCCAATCTCACTAACCAACCTTGTGAAGGTGGCTTCATCCAATGGCTTAGTGAATATATCAACTAATTGTTTATCTGTAGGAACATAATGCAACTCAATGGTTCCATTATTTGCATGCTCCCTAATGAAATGATATTTGATGTCAATTTGCTTTGTCCTAGAATGATTGACAGGGTTGGCAACTATAGAGATTGCACTTGTGTTGTCACACATGATTGGAATTTTTTCCAACACAAGTCCATAGTCTCTAAGTTGATTTCTAATCCAAAGCACTTGAGCACAGCAACTCCCAGCAGCTATGTTTTCAGCCTCAGCTGTGGAAGTTGACACAGATTATTGTTTCTTGCTGTACTAAGAGACTAACCTTTGTCCAAGAAATTGGCAGCTACCTGAGGTGTTTTTCCTATCCACTCTGCATCCATTATAATCAGCATCATAATAACCAACCAGATTGAACCCTGTGTCCTTAGGATACCATAAACCCAAGTTTGGAGTGCCCTTCAGATATCTAAAGATCCTTTTTATAGCAATCAAATGTGACTCTTTTGGATTTGATTGAAACCTTGCACACAAACATGTTGCAAACATGATGTCTGGCCTACTTGCAGTGAGATGGAGTTGAGAACCAACCATGCCTCTGTAGACTGAGATATCTACTCTCTTGCCTTTGACATCTTCATCCAATTTGGTGGTAGTGGCCATGGGTGTCTTTGCAGGTGAGCAGTCTTCTAAGTCAAACTTCTTTAATAAATCCTCAATGTACTTGGTTTGACTGATGAAGATACCATCCTTCCTCTGACTAACTTGCAACCCAAGAAAGAATGTCGACTCTCCCATCATACTCATCTCATATCTGCTCTGTATGAGCTTAGAGAATTTCTCACACAGCTTCTCATTTGTAGAGCCAAATATGATATCATCCACATAGATCTGAACTAGGATAATATCATCACCATGCTTCTTGTAAAATAGTGTCTAGTCCAATGTGCCTCTAGTGAATTGATTTTCCAGAAGAAATTGTAATAAAGTATCATACCATGCCCTTGGAGCCTGCTTAAGTACATATAATGTCTTAAGCAATCTGTAGACAAACTCTGGGAAATGTGGATCCTCAAAGCCAGGTGGTTGTTGCACATAAACTTCTTCTTCCAACTCTCTATTCAGTAATGCACTCTTGACATCCATTTGATAGACTTTAAAATTTGAATGAGCAGCAAATGCCAAGAATATTTTGATGGCTTCTAATCTAGCAACAGGGGCAAATGTCTCATCATAATCGATGCCTTCCTGTTGAGAGTATCCTTTTGCAACCAACCTTGCTTTGTTTCTTACTATCACACCATTTTCATCCATCTTATTTTTCAGAACCCATTTTGTTCCAACAATGGTTCTGGTCTTTGGTGCAGGCACAAGTTCCCATACTTTGTTTCTTTTAAATTGATTCAGCTCCTCTTGCATAGCAACAATCCAATCTGGGTCCAACAGTGCATCATCAAGTTTCTTAGGCGCAATTTGAGATAGAAAGCAACCATAGGGACACTCATTTTGAGTTGCTCTCCTAGTTCTCACTCCTGCATTTGGATCTCCAATGATTTGATCTACAGTGTGTGATCTATCCCATTTCCTAGAGTGCTCAGTTTGATTTCTTAACCTTGATGTTGCTTCATCATCCAAATCATGATCATCTTCATTTCCTCCCCCTGTGAAGTTGCTACTATTCACAGGTGTGTCTTGGATGCTAGTCTCTTCACTGTTGGTTGGATCAGATTCTTCTGTTGCTTCATCATTCACTTGAGTTTGTTGAACTGGAGTTTCAACTTCAGTTTCAATCTCTTCATCAGAATCATCTAGATTTTCAAACTTTAGTGGATCTCTATCTTCATCATTGGCTTCTTCTAATCCAGGTAGTATGCTGTCATCAAATGTCACATCTGTGTTTTCCATAACTTTCTTTTGATTGATGACATAAACCTTGTATGCAATTCTCTCCATAGAATAGCCAAGAAAAATTCCTTCAAATGCCTTTGCATCAAACTTCCCAATATATTCTTTGCTTCCAAAAGTATGAACATACTTTAAAGTAGGCTTCTTTCTAGTCATCAAATTGTAAGGTGTCTTTCCAGTGTTTTTGTTGATGAGGGTTCTGTTCTAGATGTAGCATGCAGTGCTCACAACCTCAGCCCAAAAACATGTAGGCATCTTTGCATCAAGCAACATTGTCCTAGCAGCCTCAATTAGAGTTCTGTTCTTTCTCTCAACCACTCCATTTTGTTGTGGAGTCCTTGGAGCTGAGAATTGTTGAGAAATGCCATTCTCTTTGCAAAATGCTTCAAGTAAGGCATTTTTGAAATCCATTCCATTATCACTTCTCAATGCAATCACACTTGCATTGTTGGCTTTTGCTTCTTTATCAACTTTCTTTATTTGCTCAATGATTACTTGAGGAGCCTCATCCTTTGATGCTAGAAATTCCACCCATGTATACCTTGTGTAGTCATCAACCATCACTAGGGCATACTTCTTTCTTGAGAGTGACATAATATTGACAGGCCCAAACAAATCCATATGAATTAATTGCAGGGGCTTGGTGATTGATGTCACTGTCTTTGACTTGTGGCTTGACCTTTTTATCTTCCCTTTTTGACAAGCCTCACACACTCCTTCTTGACAGAATTCAAGTGTGGGCATGCCTCTCACTAACTCTCTTTTGACTAGAGAATTAATGGCCTTGAAGTTCAGGTGTGATAACTTCTTATGCCATAGCCAACAATCTTCATTCGATGCTTTTGAGTAGAAGCAACAAACTTTGTCCTTGTTTGTAGAGTCCATATTGGCTACAAACAGGCTTCCTTTTCTTACTCCAGATAGAGCAAAATCACCAGTCTTCTTATGGGTGATCAAACATTCATCTTTGTCAAAATTTACCGTGAATCCTCTATCAGTAAACTGACCAACACTTAGCAGACTATGCTTGAGACCCTTGACTAGTGCTACATCTTCAATGATGACATTACCAACTTTTAACTTGCCATATCCCAATGTGTTGCCGATGCTGTCATCTCCAAAAGCAACCATTGGGCCAGCTTTCTCCTCATATTTTGATAGCAGGGCCATATCACCAGTCATGTGATTTGAGCATCCACTATCCAAAATCCACATAACCTTCTTTTCAATTTCTTTGCCCTGAGAGTCAGATAGAGATTGTTCATCCTTGGAATCAGCCATCAAAGCATAGTTGCAGAATTCTTGCTCATCTCTATCACTATCAGAGTCATCCCAACACTTCCCTTCAGCTATGTAGGCCTTTGCCTTATGTTTGCTTTTTCAGAAGGGCCTCATACTTGGCTTCAAGCTCTGGAAACTCCTTATCCTTCTTTTTAGGCTTCTTGCATTCACTGGCAAAATGCCCTAGGTCATTGCATCTATAACACCTTACAGATGACCTATCCACATGGCTGGTTTTGAATTTATTCTTGTTTTCTTTCACATGTGCCTTGCTCTTGTTGAATGAATGGTTTTGGGGTCTAGATTTGAAGGGTTGGTTCCTTTTGAATCTGATGTTTGGAAACTTTCTGGCCATGAAAGCATATGAAGTGTTTTCCATGCCATCTAGCTCTTCAAAAGTATAGAACTCTTCTTCTTCCTTCTCCTCAACAGGTTCAGTCACTTCACCTTCATTTTCTTCATCATCTACTATCTCTTCTATCCTCAGCTGACTTGTAGATGCTTCTAGGTCTTGAACAGATTTGCTGACAATCAAGGCACATGATATGTTTACCATTCTGCCTTGGTTGGCTTGGATAGCCCTCTTTTGAAGCAACTCAAGCTCATGAGTCTTTAAAACTCCATAGAGCACATCATATGTGATTTTGTTCAAATCTCTTTCTCTTAGAGAGATGACCCTTTGCTCTAGGTGGTTTGGTGAAGATAATAGAAACTTCATGTTCAACTCCTTGGTACTGTAAACCTTACCATTCATCCGTAGCTCAGTCACTAGCTTGTGAAACCTTTCAAACATATCAGTAATATTTTCTTTGGACTGAGCCTTGAAAGCTTCATACTGTGTGACCAGTATCTGTTTCTTGTTTTCTCTAACTTCCTATGTTCCTTCACATAATACCTCAATATGATCCTACATCTTTTTTGCTGTTTTGAAGGAGGCTATTTTGGCAAACATTGACATCTCCATAGAATCTATGATCAGCAGCATGAGATGACTATCAAGGGCAACTATCTCCTTTTTTGTCTCTATCCATTTATATGGTTCTTTAGCCACATAGGATCTTGGAATGGTTATAGTTCCAACAGTCTTTTCAGGAATCTCTTGTTGTGGAACAAAGGGACCATTCTTGAGTATCTCACGATATAGAGGGTTAGCAGCTTTGATGAACAACTGCTTCTTGATCTTCTAGAGGTTGTAGTTCTCTTTGTCAAACTTAGGGACCTTCACTGTTCCTGTAGTCTTTGGTGTATTCATGATCTTTTTCTGTTTTTAAATAAACATCCTGCTCTGATACCACTTTTTGAGTATTGAATACGACTAAAGAATACAGAGGGGGGTGAATGGATTCTTGAACTTTTCTTTGTTCTTGAATCAGTGTAGCACAATATGTGTTTGTGTGTGTAGATTTGTAAATGCGGATTAAGAACAACACAAGGCACAATATCACTTTAATTTAATATTTTATTAGATATAGATTTTGCTACAATCTGTGAATACAAATGTTAGTATTCTCAGTTTCTTTCTCAGAGAGATATTACTTGTGAAAAACTCTAAATCACTCTATTTTTATACTTGCTAAGGAAGTAGGGTTGTTCACTTATATCACGTGAACAACTTGCTTACAACAGATAGTGTAGCAAACAAATTTGCTTTTTAATGTGTCTATCCTATTTGAGTAAACATCCGAACTATTACGGATTTGACTTCTTAGAACTTCTGTTCAGATCCACTTCTTTAGCTCTTTGTCTCTTGTACAATCTTTCCAAGTTTCTTTGTAAGCTTTCCAACGTGCGTTACAGTATGTGCTCCATAAAGCGTCTTGGCTTGTTGTAGGTCTCTAACTTGTACAATTCTTCAGTATTTTGTCTCCAAGATTGTATTCGAGAAGTAACTCAGTTGGTGATTCGAGAACTAGAATTGGCTTAATCGATAACTCTGAGTTCTCGAATACTGTTGAACTGACATATCGAATCACTTCACGAATAAGTCTTTTCTTCAGGAATCCTTGAGATATCGAATAGAGCATTTTACTTATCGAATCCCTGAGATATCGAATAGCTTCTTTAGTCCTTAAGATATCGAATGTAGCTTTGACTTGTTGACTATTAGAGAACTCGAATGATGATTTGACTTGTTGACTTCCTGAGGTCTCGAATAGAGTAGTAGACATGTCGAATCTCTGAGATATCGAATGAGATATCGAACAGTGCATTCAGAGATATCGAATAATGTCTTTTGAGATATCGAATCCCTGACTTCTTGAAGGCTAGACTTCTCGAATATAACAAACATACTTCTCGAATTGGTACTTAGGCAAATTCTTCATTTTCTTCAAATCCCAACTGTGATTATTCGACAGTTTTTATCTTCTTGCTTGAGGCATGAACTTTGGAACTTTTTTCAAGCATTATTCTTGAATTTATAAGTACATTTACACAACTAGAATTTGATGCCTCTTATAAGTACAAAACAACTAGAAACTCTACAACTAGAGGTTCTCTCAGTTAAGAGGTCATGTAGGTAATGCACAGCATTACACATACTTAGGCTTGTTATTATATGCGTACAGGCATGTCTCTGTGAATAACACCAACATGAGGAGTGGGGATGGTCGGAGTTGGGAGAACGGAGCGGGGCGACGGGAGGTCCGATTTCCGGGGAGAGAGAGAGAATCGGCCGTGTTTGTGAGATAATGACGTGGGATGACATCATCACGCATTCTGAGAATTCGTGACCTGTGATACGCATGTTAAACATGCGTATCCTAGGCTACGCATTCTCAGAATGCATAGACCGTGGGTAATTAGGGCGGTGCGCAGCGCAGATGGGCATTTTGGGCAGTGGTTAAGCAAAAGTAGTGTATTTTGGGCATTATTTCAATATAGCCATATAGCCATTATCATGAGTAACGTTTGGGCCATCTGCTTCCAGACAATAATTCAAAGCTTTTACTTTCTTTCTATTTACTTCCCCGGTACTATTTTATATTATCTTTTCATTTTTTACGCATTTCAAAGCGTTTGATTGAGATATTTGTAAATAATTTTTTATCAATTTTTTTATTTATTATAAAAATATAAAATCTATATTTTTATGTAAAACAAAAGAATCGATAAATATTACTTTCTCCATCCCATTTAATAAGAGCCAATTATATTACACGTTGTTTAAGAAAGTTAAAATTGACTTCATTGTCATTCTTTCTAACCACACAATTTAAAAAAGTAATGAATATATGACTTTAATGTAATAACCCTAATTTTTGTGAATATTTGAAACTTGGATGAAAAGTCGTTAGTTTTCGACGAAATTCATTATTTCAAATAGTCATATTTTACGAGGTATTAAGAAATAAGAGAATTACAATATGAAAGGGGAAATTATAGATTTCGAATTCCACCATTTAAATGAACCACAAGTGTTTGCAAATTACGATAAAAAGATTTATATCGCGAAACGTTTCGGATATTAATCGCAATTACGAAAACAATTATGTAACAAATGATGGGTGGCGAGTAAAGTAACCCATGGAAGTTGAGTACCATTCAAACTATATACTTTGGAAAGCAACCAACCTAGTTAGAAACTAACAAGAAAGTACAAGGGCATAGTTCCATGTTTTCATGGATTACTAAACAAGCTTGGTCAAAATCCTATTAAGTCTAAAAAAGTAAGCTACACTCTTAGCTTTTGACAAAAACCCAGCTGCATATTTTGATAAGAACCAAACACACAATCTCATTTTATCACTTTAGCATTTATCAAAAGATAGCAAAAACTCTCTCCCTTTGTTTTCTTCATTTTCGGCCAAAATAGCAGCATCAACTTAAAACTGACATATCTCCTTCATTTCTCACTCAAAAATTATGTTCTATAGCTCGTTAGAAAGATCTTGAGGTAACCTACACTTCTTATTCACAAGTCTCTTTCATTTAAGCAGAGTAAGGTCATGTTTTTTCCAGTTCTTTCAAGAGGGGTAATAGTAACTCCAAAATTTCTAACTTGTTTCTTGATTTCTTTTGCAAGTTTAAGGATGATAACATAGATCAAGGCTCCTTTAAGGCTTACAAGCTCTTGTTAGTATGTTTAAGGATTCAAGAAAGGTATACCACTCGTTCACCCGTTGATTTATGTTAAGTTTTAAGTGAAGTTCTAAGTTATGTTCAAGAACATGTATGTTTATGGAGTTTGGAGTATATATATGATTGAATCTTGATGGTTGTTTGTTATGGATTGATGTTGGTGATAAGTTCTTGAAGTTTATAAACTGATTAGGATGTTAAAAATGTTGGGTTGATGATTTGGTTGTTGTTTAATGGATTTAACAAAGTTAAATTGTGACAGCCCTAGATCCGGGGTCAGGGATCCAGGTCATCACGGTCCAATTTCCATTTAAACAAATTATATTCTTGGTACTTAAATAATTTAATGATGTTATATACGCATGCTGTTGACCCCACACTTATATCCACACACACACGCCAGTCATATGCTCAGAGAACAATATCCAACATGATAACAGTTAAAGTAAAGTTATTATTATTACAGACCCAAAATATATAAGTAGTGTTGCTGAATAATACTTCTACAGGAAGCATATTCACACCCACAATATATTACAACCTTTCCTTAGTTATCTTACACACGTTACACATACCCTGAATATTAATAAATAAGGGCTACCTCGGGTATAGGCGACAGATCTCTATCGTACATCCCGACCCTTACCCGCTTCCGGGGCGTGGTGCGACGTGTCGGCGGCATCGGCTATAGCTGTGGTGTAAACATAGGCAAGAGTGAGCTATGCAGCTCAGCAAGAGATAATTTTTTTTTTAAAACTTGGTTTGGGTTAAACAATATATATATATATATAAAAGAAAGACTTGAAAATACTTGATATGCATCTAATGAATATTTTAAATAAAATGTAAAACGGTGCATTTGTAAAACAAAATGAAGAAAACATTTTCTAAGAACATTTATAATAATGTTTGCATTAATAAAACATTTTTCTGAAAACATTTAAGTTATGCTTGAACAATAATAAACATGTCCAAATGTGCGTATAGAAATCTTGCTTGTGCAACCACACACCAACATAAACTTACTTATAATTAAATTCGACATCACTTTTCTTTCGATGCAAATATAATATCAGATTCTCTTCAAATTCCTTAAAGCATTTACTTTTCATATTGTTCCTTCTTTTTTTTTACACATAAGATTTTACTGCCAAAAACATTTTCACAATCCCTTTTTAAGAGTTTAGGGGAATTTTCACCGTAACCAAATACGTCAGGACGATGATCAGTCGCCCTCCGTATCCGTCCCTTTTTACTACTAGTAGAAGGAGGAAGGTTCTCCACTGCATCCCCCTGGAGGAAAGTTCTCCACAATCCCCCCTCGGCAACACATGGGCCGGAAATATAATATTGCAAGTTGGACCGCATTGAACTCAGTCCCAAAGATTGAATTCCCCTTTTTATCGAAAACATTTATTCAGAAAATTCCTTTCATCATTCCATAACTCATTTACCTCTTTTATACATAAAGTACCTTGTATTAATCATGTTATAAATCTTTTTCCGAAATTAGGAAACACGTTCCTTGCCCAGTGGCAATATGAAATCATATATGCGTAGACACATTTTCGGTGAAACCATTTTTCCAAGCATTTATAATTTATTAAAGCAAAGTTTAAAGAACTCTTGCCTGGAAGGGTCGTAGGTATAACGTGTCCCTGGTCCGTCCGGCGATCTATAAACAATCCAAAATTATTCTTGTCAATCACTTGACATTTTTGATAAGCCAAGTATCTACTTTACTTAGCTAAAATACGTTTCTATGTTAATCCTTATTATTGCCATTATGAGCTGACACTTATTCGCTATCAAGGTACGTCATTACACTATACATGATAGATACTTAAGCTATATAAGTCTTAGGGTTTATTGTTTACTCGCGAAGATCATACCTCAACATTTAGTATCCATTTTCTAAGTGGTTTTCAAAGTTATCACCAAGTGTCCTTTTTGTAGGTTTCTTCGCACTTAACCTCGATTCAAACATTTTTATAAAATTGAAAAATGCTTATTTTGACATGAGGTTTTCTCCCAAACCTTCCTTATGATATATAATATTTAATTACCTAGATTATCCACTGAATTTATCAAGTTATAGGGGTTCAATTGTTTTTACGAACTCGCACTTACATTTCTGAACGACTTTTAGTAAATCAGCTATATCTCCTAAACCGTACGTCAAAATGCTTCGATTCTCGCGCTAAAACGATCTATGGGTCGAAATCTATAAGGGTGGGTTAACTATTCATCAAGGTCAGGAGCTATTTCTCTCGGGTATTCTCTGTTTTAAGTGTTAAATGCAATTTCGGCATTATAACGGCTATAAATCGGCTAATTCCAAAATTTCCACCTTTCCAAATCCATTGCCTAACTCATATTTCAATCCCTACTATAACGCCTTAGAAATTTCTGTAATATTTATAATTAATTATTTATTATTAAATGTGAATTATGTGACGTGATTATTTTTGAGGAAATGAAATATGTGTGATTTCGTTTTATGGGTTTATTTGATGATTTATACGTGTTGAAAAAAAAAATATATTTTTTTATTTTATTTTTGAGAATTAAATCCTATTTAATTCATGTGTTATTCATCTTCTGAGAGTTTTGTAAAATCATCAGGATTAGTAAAAATTACGAAATCTTTTGCATAATAACTTTATTAGTTTATTTGAGTTTTAAAAATATTAGATGGAGTTATTTTGATTTTTAAGGATTTTAAAATGATTTTATGAACTGATTTATGTTTTATTGATTTAATTTTGTAAAATCCATATTTAATTCGTTTTTAATTATAAAAATATTTTAAAAATATGAGGAGGTAGCTAATTTTATTCTCTACATTTTAAAAATAATTTTGTGAATTTTCTCCAATATTACCCAATTGTTTTCTATTTTACAAAGTGGATTTCCTTGTTTTTTTTTTTAGAAATTTTCTTTGGAATTACATAATTGTCTTTGTTTTCCCCCAATCTGTTAAATTCCTAAATTGCTAGTTCTATTCTTCCCATTTTCAATCTTGCAGCGTGTCCTCTAGAAATATCTCGAGCTTTACTCGGTATTCTCTCTCTCTCCCTCTACACCCTCGATTTCTCATTCACGGCTATTGTAAGTTCCAATTCTGTTGATTCTTGTGGCTGGTCGCCCTATCCCTCTCCTCTGTTCTCTGTGTTTCTCCCCTGCATATCTGCGGTTCTGATTGTGTATATGAGCTGCTTGCGTGTGTGTAAATAGGAATACGGTGTGTGTGTGTAGGCGTTCTTTATTGTGCAGTTGTGCCTTCTTTTTTTTTCCCTGCTCGCACTTTTCTTCCTCCTTAATTGTGCTCGCGTGTGTGAGTTACACTGTGTGTGTGCACTTGTGGATAGTGAGTGTATGGTCGAGTGTGTAATGTGTTTATGTTGTGTGAGTTGAAGTTAGAGTGTGTGTGGGTGAACAGGGTGTGTGCGTGAGTTAGTGTGTGAGTTATATTATGTGAAAGTGTGGCCAAGTATGTACATGTTAGTGGCTTGAGTGATGTACTCGGTGAAATCAATGGGTAAATAAGTCTTGGGTTTGAAGCTTGTGAAGTTCGAGTGTATAATAAATGGTACTCTATCCTCAATTCGGTTGTATACAGTGGGATAATTACTTGTTTAATTCAGAGAATTTTATTATTAAATCGATCCTATTTTATTTGCATAGAGTCTCGTATTATTTATTTTGTATTTGTAAGTTCCGAATTGTACCTTCGATTGTTATGATTTATTGAAATTATTGTGGATTATTCGGGTTGAGATAATTTTAAATTCTAATGGTTAGTACGTGGTTAGTTGTAAAGATTATATTTGAAATGCAGTGATTTTTACTTGGTGTCGGTTATGTTCCGACTGGCAGTCACCCGTATAAAGGGGATGCTGTCAAAATTTTCTAAAAATGCTAAATCTATTTTCTCGAGTATATGTATATATGTATGTACTATTAGTACGAAGTGGTATTGGATTACATTTTTGTTTACGTGATTAATTGTTAAATGTTTGTCAGGTCTAATTATATATATATATTTATTTATTTATGTTAGTAGTCAGAGATTAATGTTATATGATTTAAGTAAATAAATTTAGGCTATTATCGTAAGGGTAGATTAAGATTAGACATTCAAATGATGAATGTCGATTTTTGAATAGAATGCTGAAATAGTGTTTTTATATGTGTAGGTTCGAAGGACGTAGACATAAAGGATAAAGGAAAGGCAAAGACTGAGGGTTTTTGAACTAAGTGACTAGCGTGCAAATATTTGGTTAAGGCAAGTAACTCGAACCTTGTATCGAAGTTCAGATTCTTTCAATTAATCCATGAATTGTTGTTTAAATTTTTATAACTTATTGTTGTTTCTTTCAAGTTAATTGTCGAACCTCTTGTACTATACTGTTAAATCATGTTAACTATTGCTTAAACCTTTGTACCTTCTCATTTACCCTCATAGATTACTGTTTAAACTTTTTGTTGTACCTCCTTGCTTATTCTAGTTCTCGTTGAACTGTAAATCTTGTGGTATAACATACCTTTTGCATAAGCTTAGACATTTTTTCATATCTATTCCCTTAATTCACACCAGCATAACTATACCTTATAACCTTGATTAATCTCTAAATCCTTAAACCTTGTTTATTCTTAATTTAATTAATGACCCTTATTTCTTATACACCTATTTTCCGCGAGCCATACCATATTCGATATCACCTTATATTACACCTCTAAAATGACAAGAGCTTGTTAAACCTTTATTTTTAAATACTTGTGAATCACACTTGAACCCTACCTTGCGAACCTTATACAATTAAATTGGATTGCTTTACTTTTAGTCACTTATTCTTGAAATTAAACAGAATAATCCCCTGCTCTGAATTATTGCATAAGAATTCCATTCATCGAAACTTGCTTTACTTTATGGACATTTAATTAATTATTTTAAATTAGCGTAAGAGGCTAGGGTGGTCCTAGTCCAGCTCTTTAATTTGGCGTAAGAGGCTAGGGTGGTCCTAGTCCAGCAATAGAGGCCAATGTGTTGCCTAATTGGGAACCCAATTTTCAAAGTCCAGAGGGACCTAGTGTCCGGTATGGGGACATTACGTGGCTGATCACCCGTATTGTCCGGATTTAATAAAAAGCTTAATTTAATTAAAATGTTTTAAAGGTGGGACATTTGATATAAAAAGAGAAATTGGTTTCTCTTCTCTCCCTATTTTTGGAATGAATTACAAATTGCCAAAATTTGGAAAAACTCAGAGAATGATTTTTATATCGTTGTATCCGTACTCCTGTTGTTGATTTTATTTTGGCATCTATATTGTTACTTGCTGAGCATTTGGCTCACTTATTGTTGTTTATAACCCTTTTTCAGTTAAGGAAGAAAAGGATACGACGTAGGAGCTATATCAGGAGAAGAACTTGTGGTGGACTGTAGACAGACTAGTTTGGCTCTAGTAAAAGGTTGGACTTTGGATAGCAATCTAGATTTTTATTAGTGCCCGCTAGTTGTATCTATATTTGTGGTGCGTATGTAACTTTTGATTAAGGATTTAGTATTGTAATGTAATAACTTAGTTAGTAGTTGCTTGTTTCATACCACTACCTGTTAGAGATCCGGGTTAGTAGTGGGGCGTTGTATTATGACTTAATGTCTGGTTATCAGCTTGTATGTATTTAATTTTGGTTGTGGTGCCCGATCTTGTTTTATGATCGTGAGGGCATAGTAGTATGGTTCACCTGATCGATTAGGACAGGTTGAACAGACGTTTATTTTTCTTAAGTAGTTGGAATTGCAGTTATTTTCTTTTATGAATTTGGTTGGTTCAAAAATACAGGTGGATAGTCCATATTACGAATACTTCATGCCGAAATTTTAAAAAAAAAAAAAAATCCCCCTGTATCAAATTCTATTTTATTTAATTAATTCCATTAATTGAGTATTTTATTATAGAAATTACATTATCAGTATTAGGAAGTCGGGGCGTTACAGGTTGGTATCAGAGCATTCAGGTTTTGGTCACTGAAACAAGCCAGGATTAGGTATAGGATAGGAGCGATAGGTGTAGGTTATCATTAGGATAGTAGGTAGTAGGTTTAAGATATTCTTGTATTGCTTTAATAATTTCTTTACTCGCTATATCGTTATCGCAGATGGTGGATGATTGAGATTATCCTCGGCATTTATTTTTGTAGCAGGATGGTTAACAGTGTACCTTGAACTCTGAAACTGTTGTGTTATATTAACTTTGTTGGTACCATGACCTTTATTTTCTCGTTATCTGCACATCTTTTATTACATTTCTGAGTTGCCTAAATATCTCCTGTTAGCATTACTTGTTCAAGATAATACCTATGCTTCCTTGGTTCTTTACCCCGTTAAAATTCTTGTGAACATAGTTACCTAAAATCCAGGATTTGAAAAACCTTATTTTTGTATATATTAGCCTGTTGCTTAATAAGTTTCTTGTTTTCTTATCAGAACCTCCAAAGAAGAAAACAACTGCTACAAATCCTGAAAACCAGAACACTGGCAACCAAAATCCAGTTGACCCGACTATGACTCAAATTCTCCAAATTCTTCAACAACAGACAGCCGCACTAGCTCAGCAACGACCCGCCCAACCAATTGTGACCTTTAAGGCTTTTCAAGCTGTACACCCTCCAGAGTTCAAAGGTACTGTCAACCCTATAGAAGCTAGGGCTTGGCTTAATGAAATGGAAAAAGCTTTTGCTTTGGTAATGGTAGGAGAAGATCAGAAGACGGAATATGCTAGTTACTTCTTGAAAGCTGAAGCAAATTATTGGTGGGAGTCAACAAAATTGTTGCAAGGTGATGGAGTGATCACATGGCAGAGATTCACCGAGTTATTTCTCGAGAAGTATCTTCCAAGGTATATGCAAGATCAGCTGGAGATTCAGTTTTTAGAATTAAAACAAGAAAACATGAGCGTGGCAGAATACGAGGCAAAATTCACAGAGTTAGCAAGGTTTGTTCCTGAGTATGTCAATACTGAGGCAAAGAAAGCTAAAAGATTTCAACAGGGTCTAAAGCCATGGATACGTAGTAAGGTGGCGGTGTTTCAGTTAGAGAACTATGCAATGGTAGTGGAGAAGGCTATGATTGTTGAAGGTGAAAGTGAATTGTATCAGAAAGAGAAAGCAGGAAACAAAAGGAAGATAGAAAGTACTGAGGGAAGTCAGAACCCAAAAGGTAATAATAATAACAAGTTCAAGCCAAGGAATGAGGGTCGGTTTGACAGGAACCGAGGTTTTCAGAAACCAAAGAATGGAAACGGTGGTCAAGGTAAACGTCTTCAGAATACCAATCAGCAGCTTGCAATCAGACCAGCCTTACCTGAATGTACAACTTGTGGGAAGAAGCACTCGGGAGTTTGCCACAGACTAAGTATTACTTGTTTTAAATGCAACAAGAAGGGACATTACGCGGGAGAGTGCCCGACTTCAAAATCAGGGATAACATGCTACAACTGCGGGAAAATTGGTCATATTGCTAAGGATTGCAAGGAGGCAGTTCATTCAGGAAATGCTTTAAGGATAGCCGGACCCCCATCGACAAATGCCCTGAGGATAACTGGACCTCCATCTCAGACCCAGATGTCTCAACCTAGAGCCAGAACCTTTAACATGACTATGCAGGATGCTGTTCAAGAAATGGATGTTGTTGCAGGTACGCTTCCTGTGAATTCAATAGAGGCTAAAGTTTTAATTGACTCTGGAGCTACTAAGTCGTTCATTTCCAACAAGTTTGTTAGTAAATTGCAATGTGAAATTCGACCTTTAGAGCAAGTTTTAGTGATAGAGGTGGCAAACCAAGATAAAGTCCCTGTAAATCAAGTGTGTCCTCAGTGTAAAATAGAGATAGGTGGTTACCTTTTCTATGCCAATTTGATACCCTTCGAGATGGGAGAATTCGATGTAATTTTAGGAATGGACTGGTTGGCTGATTATGATGCACAGATTGAGTGTAGAAAGAAACAGGTGAGATTAAAGGCGGAGGATGATAAGGAAGTGATATTTCAAGGACAAAGGCAAGTGAAGAAATTTCTGAGTATTATGCAAGCCAAGAGGTTACTTAGACAAGGTTGTGAAGCGTATTTAGCACACGTGACTGATGTAGAGAAGCATGCACCGAAGATAGAAGATATACCAATTGTTAACGAGTTCCCCGACGTTTTTCCAGAAGAATTATCCGGTTTACCTCCAGATCGAGAAGTGGAGTTTGCTATAGACCTAATACCTGGAGCAGAACCCGTGTCCAAAGCACCATATAGGATGGCACCAGTGGAGATGAAAGAGTTAGCAACACAATTACAAGAACTTTTAGATAAGGGAGTCATAAGACCAAGTGTATCGCCGTGGGGAGCTCCTGTGCTGTTTGTCAAGAAAAAGGATGGTAGTATAAGATTATGTATCGATTATCGAGAACTCAACAAGCTGACCATCAAGAATAGATATCCCTTACCTAGAATCGATGATTTGTTTGATCAACTTAAGGGAGCAGCTTATTTCTCGAAGATTGATTTAAGATCGGGCTATCATCAATTAAAAATCAAACCTGAAGACATTCCAAAGACGGCATTTCGCACAAGGTATGGACATTACGAATTCTTAGTGATGCCATTTGGATTTACCAATGCCCCAGCAGCATTTATGGATCTTATGAATAGAGTCTTTAGGAAGCATCTGGATAAATTTGTGATAGTTTTTATTGATGATATCTTGATATATTCCAAGACCCGGGAAGATCATGCAGAACATTTAAGGATTGCGTTAGAAATATTGAGAGCAGAGAAGTTGTATGCCAAGTTTTCAAAATGTGAGTTTTGGTTGGAAGAGGTGCAGTTTCTAGGTCATATAATTAGTAGTGAAGGAATTAGAGTTGACCCCGCAAAGATAGAAGCTGTGGTGAATTGGAACAGACCGAGAACACCCACCGAAGTGAGAAGTTTCTTGGGATTGGCTGGTTATTATAGGAGGTTTGTTCAAGATTTTTCTAAGATCGCCTCACCATTGACCAGGTTGACTAGGAAAAATGAGAAGTTCATATGGAATGAGAAGTGTGAAGAGAGTTTTCAAGAATTAAAGAAAAGATTAGTAACAGCACCAGTGTTAGTCTTACCAGACAGTCAAGGAAACTTTGTGATCTACAGTGATGCTTCATACAAGGGATTAGGGTGTGTATTAATGCAACATGGAAAGGTGATTGCGTATGCTTCTCGACAATTAAAGCCTCATGAACAGAAGTACCCGACTCACGATTTGGAGTTAGCAGCAATTGTATTCGCACTAAAGATTTGGAGACACTATCTATATGGTGAAAAATGTGAGATTTACACGGACCACAAAAGTTTGAAGTATATCTTCACTCAACGAGAGCTTAACATGAGACAAAGGCGATGGTTAGAGTTGATTAAAGATTATGACTGCACAATTAATTATCACCCAGGGAGAGCGAATGTATTGGCTGACGCATTAAGTAGAAAGGAGAGACTGAACATGTTTACCATCTCAAAGGAATTGTTCAAGGAGTTTGAAAAGTTGAGATTAGAAGTCCAGATCTCGGAGCCTACCAGTGGTAAGTGTTATACCATGACCTTTCAACCCGAGTTACTTGAAAAGATACGAAGATGTCAGGAGGAAATCATGAATCAAGATATGAATACATTGTCAGGTGAAGAGATTTGCACTCAGAAGGATGATAGGGGTATCTTAAGATTTTCTTCGAGGATTTGGATTCCCAACGTGCCAGAAGTAAAGAATGAGATTTTGCGGGATGCTCACAGTTCAAGATATTCAATTCATCCGGGGAGTACGAAGATGTACCAAGACCTGAAGGAACATTTCTGGTGGCCTGATATGAAAAGAGAGATTGTAGAGTGGGTTAGTAAGTGTTACACGTGTCAAAGAGTCAAAGCCGAACATCAAAGGCCCAGTGGACTACTACAGCCGTTAGATATTCCTGAGTGGAAATGGGAGCATCTGGCTATGGATTTCGTGGTTGGATTACCTAGAACGAAAGCCAGTCATGATGCGATTTGGGTAATCATAGACCGTTTGACTAAATCTGCCCATTTTCTTCCAATCAACGAAAGATTCTCACTAGATAAGTTGGTACAGCTGTATTTGAAGGAAGTGGTTATGCGTCACGGTGTGCCAGTAACTATTGTATCTGATCGAGATCCACGTTTCAACTCCAGATTTTGGAAACAATTTCAAGAATGCTTGGGAACTGAGCTTAAGATGAGTACAACCTATCATCCGCAGACGGACGGACAGAGTGAACGAACCATTCAAACTATTGAAGATATGCTACGAACGTGTGCATTGGATTTTAAAGGAAGTTGGGACGAGCACCTACCTTTGGTAGAATTCTCTTACAACAACAGCTATCATGCGAGTATTGGGATGCCGCCATACGAAGCTTTATATGGAAGGAAATGCAGATCCCCTGTATATTGGGATGAGATTGGTGAGCGTAAGGTGTTAGGATCAGAACTAGTGCAACAAACGAAGGAAAAGGTCGAAATCATTCAGAAAAGGTTGATAGCCGCTCAAAACAGACAAAAGAAATATGCAGATCAAGACAGGAAAGATCTGAATTTCGAGGAAGGAGATAAAGTGTTGTTGAAAGTCTCACCTTGGAAAGGAGTTACGAGGTTTGGCAAGAAAGGAAAGCTCAGTACGAGATACGTAGGACCTTTTGAGATCTTAAGACGGGTTGGAAAAGTCGCGTATGAGTTAGCCCTACCGCCACATATGAGTCATATCCACAATGTCTTCCATGTGTCAATGCTCAAGAAATATCATCCAGATTTGAGTCATGTGATCGAGTACGAGCCTATTGAGTTACAGCCGGATCTGTCGTATATAGAACAGCCTGTAGCCATTCAGGATAGAATGGATAGGAAACTAAGGAATAAGACAGTTAAGTTGGTAAAGGTTTTGTGGAGGAACCCAAGAGTTGAAGAATCAACTTGGGAACTTGAGAGCGAGATGCTCGAAAACTATCCTCATTTATTTACTTAGGTGAGATTCTGGGGACAGAATCCTTTTAAGGGGGGAAGGATATAACGCCTTAGAAATTTCTGTAATATTTATAATTAATTATTTATTATTAAATGTGAATTATGTGATGTGATTATTTTTGAGGAAATGAAATATGTGTGATTTCGTTTTATGGGTTTATTTGATGATTTATACGTGTTGAAAAAAAAAATTATATATTTTTATTTTATTTTTGAGAATTAAATCCTATTTAATTCATGTGTTATTCATCTTCTGAGAGTTTTGTAAAATCATCAGGATTAGTAAAAATTACGAAATCTTTTGCATAATAACTTTATTAGTTTATTTGAGTTTTAAAAATATTAGATGGAGTTATTTTGATTTTTAAGGATTTTAAAATGATTTTATGAACTGATTTATGTTTTATTGATTTAATTTTGTAAAATCCATATTTAATTCGTTTTTAATTATAAAAATATTTTAAAAATATGAGGAGGTAGCTAATTTTATTCTCTACATTTTAAAAATAATTTTGTGAATTTTCTCCAATATTACCCAATTGTTTTCTATTTTACAAAGTGGATTTCCTTGTTTTTTTTTTAGAAATTTTCTTTGGAATTACATAATTGTCTTTGTTTTCCCCCAATCTGTTAAATTCCTAAATTGCTAGTTCTATTCTTCCCATTTTCAATCTTGCAGCGTGTCCTCTAGAAATATCTCGAGCTTTACTCGGTATTCTCTCTCTCTCCCTCTACACCCTCGATTTCTCATTCACGGCTATTGTAAGTTCCAATTCTGTTGATTCTTGTGGCTGGTCGCCCTATCCCTCTCCTCTGTTCTCTGTGTTTCTCCCCTGCATATCTGCGGTTCTGATTGTGTATATGAGCTGCTTGCGTGTGTGTAAATAGGAATACGGTGTGTGTGTGTAGGCGTTCTTTATTGTGCAGTTGTGCCTTCTTTTTTTTCCCTGCTCGCACTTTTCTTCCTCCTTAATTGTGCTCGCGTGTGTGAGTTACACTGTGTGTGTGCACTTGTGGATAGTGAGTGTATGGTCGAGTGTGTAATGTGTTTATGTTGTGTGAGTTGAAGTTAGAGTGTGTGTGGGTGAACAGGGTGTGTGCGTGAGTTAGTGTGTGAGTTATATTATGTGAAAGTGTGGCCAAGTATGTACATGTTAGTGGCTTGAGTGATGTACTCGGTGAAATCAATGGGTAAATAAGTCTTGGGTTTGAAGCTTGTGAAGTTCGAGTGTATAATAAATGGTACTCTATCCTCAATTCGGTTGTATACAGTGGGATAATTACTTGTTTAATTCAGAGAATTTTATTATTAAATCGATCCTATTTTATTTGCATAGAGTCTCGTATTATTTATTTTGTATTTGTAAGTTCCGAATTGTACCTTCGATTGTTATGATTTATTGAAATTATTGTGGATTATTCGGGTTGAGATAATTTTAAATTCTAATGGTTAGTACGTGGTTAGTTGTAAAGATTATATTTGAAATGCAGTGATTTTTACTTGGTGTCGGTTATGTTCCGACTGGCAGTCACCCGTATAAAGGGGATGCTGTCAAAATTTTCTAAAAATGCTAAATCTATTTTCTCGAGTATATGTATATATGTATGTACTATTAGTACGAAGTGGTATTGGATTACATTTTTGTTTACGTGATTAATTGTTAAATGTTTGTCAGGTCTAATTATATATATATATATTTATTTATTTATGTTAGTAGTCAGAGATTAATGTTATATGATTTAAGTAAATAAATTTAGGCTATTATCGTAAGGGTAGATTAAGATTAGACATTCAAATGATGAACGTCGATTTTTGAATAGAATGCTGAAATAGTGTTTTTATATGTGTAGGTTCGAAGGACGTAGACATAAAGGATAAAGGAAAGGCAAAGACTGAGGGTTTTTTAACTAAGTGACTAGCGTGCAAATATTTGGTTAAGGCAAGTAACTCGAACCTTGTATCGAAGTTCAGATTCTTTCAATTAATCCATGAATTGTTGTTTAAATTTTTATAACTTATTGTTGTTTCTTTCAAGTTAATTGTCGAACCTCTTGTACTATACTGTTAAATCATGTTAACTATTGCTTAAACCTTTGTACCTTCTCATTTACCCTCATAGATTACTGTTTAAACTTTTTGTTGTACCTCCTTGCTTATTCTAGTTCTCGTTGAACTGTAAATCTTGTGGTATAACATACCTTTTGCATAAGCTTAGACATTTTTTCATATCTATTCCCTTAATTCACACCAGCATAACTATACCTTATAACCTTGATTAATCTCTAAATCCTTAAACCTTGTTTATTCTTAATTTAATTAATGACCCTTATTTCTTATACACCTATTTTCCGCGAGCCATACCATATTCGATATCACCTTATATTACACCTCTAAAATGACAAGAGCTTGTTAAACCTTTATTTTTAAATACTTGTGAATCACACTTGAACCCTACCTTGCGAACCTTATACAATTAAATTGGATTGCTTTACTTTTAGTCACTTATTCTTGAAATTAAACAGAATAATCCCCTGCTCTGAATTATTGCATAAGAATTCCATTCATCGAAACTTGCTTTACTTTATGGACATTTAATTAATTATTTTAAATTAGCGTAAGAGGCTAGGGTGGTCCTAGTCCAGCTCTTTAATTTGGCGTAAGAGGCTAGGGTGGTCCTAGTCCAGCAATAGAGGCCAATGTGTTGCCTAATTGGGAACCCAATTTTCAAAGTCCAGAGGGACCTAGTGTCCGGTATGGGGACATTACGTGGCTGATCACCCGTATTGTCCGGATTTAATAAAAAGCTTAATTTAATTAAAATGTTTTAAAGGTGGGACATTTGATATAAAAAGAGAAATTGGTTTCTCTTCTCTCCCTATTTTTGGAATGAATTACAAATTGCCAAAATTTGGAAAAACTCAGAGAATGATTTTTATATCGTTCTATCCGTACTCCTGTTGTTGATTTTATTTTGGCATCTATATTGTTACTTGCTGAGCATTTGGCTCACTTATTGTTGTTTATAACCCTTTTTCAGTTAAGGAAGAAAAGGATACGACGTAGGAGCTATATCAGGAGAAGAACTTGTGGTGACTGTAGACAGACTAGTTTGGCTCTAGTAAAAGGTTGGACTTTGGATAGCAATCCAGATTTTTATTAGTGCCCGCTAGTTGTATCTATATTTGTGGTGCGTATGTAACTTTTGATTAAGGATTTAGTATTGTAATGTAATAACTTAGTTAGTAGTTGCTTGTTTCATACCACTACCTGTTAGAGATCCGGGTTAGTAGTGGGGCGTTGTATTATGACTTAATGTCTGGTTATCAGCTTGTATGTATTTAATTTTGGTTGTGGTGCCCGATCTTGTTTTATGATCGTGAGGGCATAGTAGTATGGTTCACCTGATCGATTAGGACAGGTTGAACAGACGTTTATTTTTCTTAAGTAGTTGGAATTGCAGTTATTTTCTTTTATGAATTTGGTTGGTTCAAAAATACAGGTGGATAGTCCATATTACGAATACTTCATGCCGAAATTTTAAAAAAAAAAAAAATCCCCCTGTATCAAATTCTATTTTATTTAATTAATTCCATTAATTGAGTATTTTATTATAGAAATTACATTATCAGTATTAGGAAGTCGGGGCGTTACACCTACACCATGTGGTCATCTTACCATCCATGGTTACAAGCACAACATTCATTCATATTCAACCAAACACTTATATATACTTAGATAATCATGCCCTCTAACTTTAACATAAACTAATCTCATAAGCCATGCATAATCTCATATTCAAGCTAGGGTTTCAAGAATATCATACCTTCCTTGGTGTATAAGTGAGCTTATCAAGCTTGTTTGAACCTTATCTAGCCTTGGTATAGCTTATATGATCAAGAGAAGCCATGAAACAAAGAGTTAGTTTATGTAATTACTATTCATCACCACTTTCTCTTAAATTTTTGGATCATAATTAACTTAGTAAATGATGATGAGTTTACAACCATACCTTCTACTCTACTCCCTCTTTAATATAGGCTATTAATTGTAATAATTGCTTGGTGAAATCTCCTTCCTCCCCTCCTTTCTACACCTTTGCCGAGAGCACCAAAACAAGGGTGTTTGTTTCTTTTTTTTTTTTTTTAGCTAATACTCATCTAATCCTTGTATTATTGGTATTAATACTTGGATGCATCTCTTTTATGTGTTGTCAAACATCCAAGGGTGCCACTTGTAGGCTCCAAAACATGCATACCCCTTTTGGTATTAATACTAAAAGACCATATTATTTATGGTTTACTTGCATTTAAGTCCCTTGAATTTCTCCTTTTTCCCACCAATTATATTCCCTTGCACTTTTGAATAATATAATTATAATAATATTATTATTATTCATATATTATAACTGTTTATTTATTTATTTCTCTAATGTGGCACAATTTCCTTAAATCAATATTAACTCCAATATTCCTTATTTATTTCCTCTTTATTTCTTGCTCTAAAAAAATGTCTTCGCGCTTTCTCGAATATCCTCAATCTCTTTTACAAAATCACTTAACTTGTACCACATATCGATTTTGATAACATGAGATTAACTCCCTTTTTCCTTAAATACCATAGCTCCCTTTTTAGACGATAGATTATTCTTATCTAAATCTTCAACCAATTTCATCATTTATTGCACATAAACCTTCGAATCCAAATTCGTTAAAATATTCATTCATTAAAAGTACATCATAGCCATGATCACTATTCACTTACATACTTATTTACAAAAAAAGTTTTAATTCTTCCAAAAATCTAGGTTCTTACAGTCTTCCCCCCTTAAAAGGATTCCGTCCCGGAATCATGTTGAAAATAGATGTGGGTACTTTTCTCTCATAGCGCATTCTAATTCCCATGTGGCTTCTTCTATCCTTCGATTCTTCCAGAGCACCTTAACTATTGGAATAGTCTTGTTCCTTAGGACTTGCTCCTTACGATCAACAATCTCTACTGGCTTTTCCACATAAGTTAGATTTGGTTGTATATCCTCAACTTCATATTCTAAGACATGACTTGCATTAGGCCTATATTCTCTTAATAGAGATACGTGAAACACATTATGAACATGCTGCAAACTTGGGGGTAGTGCTAACTCATATGCAAGTTTTCCCACTCTCTTAAGAACCTCAAAAGGGCCAATATATCTGGGACTTAACTTTCCCTTCTTGCCAAATCGCATCAATCCTTTCCATGGCGACACTTTTAACATGACATAATCTCCCACTTCGTACTCCCTATCCTTTCGTTTAAGATCTGCATATTTCCTTTGTCTATCCTGAGCTGCTGCTAAGCGTCCTTTGATCAATCTTACTGTATCCCGTGTCTTTTGAACCAATTCTGGACCCAAAATCTTTCGTTCATCTACTTCTTCCCAACATAAAGGGGATCGACATCTTCGGCCATACAAAGCTTCATATGGTGGCATTCCTATGCTTGAATGATAACTATTGTTATAGGAAAACTCAATCAATGGCAGATGATCATCCCAACTTCCTTTAAAATCCAAAGAACAAACTCTCAACATATCCTCTAATGTTTGGATTGTCCTCTCACTCTGTCCATCCGTTTGTGGGTGATACGCGGTGCTCATGTTCAATTTAGTTCCAACACACTCCTGGAAACTCCTCCAAAATCTAGAGTTGAATCGTGGATCTCTATCTGATACGATAGTTACAGGAACACCATGCCTGACTATGATCTCCTTCAAGTATATGTCTACAAGCTTATCGATTGAATATCTCTCGTTAATTGGAAGGAAGCGAGCTGATTTGGTTAGCCGATCTACAATTACCCATATAGCATCGTGGTTAGTTTTAGTCCTTGGTAATCCTACTACAAAATCCATGGCAATATGTTCCCATTTTCATTCAGGAATCTCTAATGGCTGTAATAATCCACTCGGTCTTTGATGTTCTGCTTTCACTTTTTGACATGTTAAGCACCTAAGTACCCATTCCGAAACATCCTTTTTCATATTTGGCCACCTGTAAAGTTCCCTCAAATCCTGATACATTTTGGTGCTACCTGGGTGAATTGAATACTGGGAATTATGAGCTTCTCGTAAAATCTCATCTTTTAATTCCTGAACATTAGGAATCCATATCCTTGATGCGTACCTCATGATTCCCTTTTCATCTCTCTCACATTTGATCTCCTCCCCTGTCATTATCTCCTCAGAGGACTTCTCTTCTTCTTCCATCTTCTTTTCTTGACACATCCGAATCTTTTCTAACAACGGTGGTTGGATCCTAATTTCCATTAAACTCTCTTGACCTTCTTCTGGTGTTTTCACTTCGATTTCTAATCTTTCAAGATCTTTGATCAACTCCTCGGATACAGTTACCATCTTAAGCTTCTCTTTTCGACTAAGAGCATCGGCCACCACATTGGCCTTCCCGGGGTGATAGTGAATCTCACAGTCATAATCCTTGATCAATTCTAACCATCTTCTCTGCCTCATGTTTAGTTCTTTCTGAGTAAATATGTATTTCAAACTCTTATGATCAGAGTAGATCTCACACCTTTCCCCGTACAAATAATGCCTCCAAATTTTCAAAGCAAATACTATGGCAGCTAACTCTAGGTCATGGGTAGGGTACCTCAACTCATATTCCTTCAATTGTCTTGATGCATAGGCAATCACCCTACCATGCTGCATAAGTACACAGCCTAAGCCCTTAAGGGATGCGTCACTAAAAATTACGAAGTTCCCTTTCTCATCTGGTAAAGTTAGTACTGGAGCTGTTACTAACCTTTTCTTCAGCTCCTGAAAACTTTCTTCACACTTATCAGTCCACACAAACTTCTCAGTTTTACGAGTGAGTCGGGTTAACGGTGCTGCTATCTTAGCAAAATCCTGCACAAATCTCCTATAATATCCAGCCAATCCTACAAAACTTCTTACCTCCGTTGGGGTCTTTGGCCTTTCCCAATTTGAAATCGCTTCTACTTTTGCAGGATCAACTAGCACTCCTTCCTTACTTATCACATGTCCTAAGAATTGAACTTCCTGCAACCAAAATTCACACTTTGAAAACTTGGCGTACAACCGCTCTTGCCTCAAGGTTTCTAAAACTATCCTTAAATGTTCCTCATGTTCTTCCTTAGTCTTTGAATAAACCAATATATCATCAATGAAGACTATAACAAACTTATCCAGATATTTCTTGAAAATCCTATTCATTAAGTCCATGAAAGCTGCTGGGGCATTAGTTAAACCAAATGACATAACCAAAAACTCATAATGTCCATAACGTGTACGAAACGCTATCTTAGGAATATCCTCAGGTTTAATCTTTAGATGGTGATATCCGGATCTTAAGTCTATTTTTGAGAAATACTCAGCTCCCTTCAATTGGTCAAACAAATCATCTATCCTTGGTAAAGGATATTTATTCTTGATCGTCAACTTGTTTAACTCTCTGTAATATATGCACAGCCTCATGCTTCCATCCTTCTTCTTAACAAACAAGACAGGTGCTCCCCACGGAGATACGCTAGGTCGAATAAAACCCTTATCAAGTAATTCCTGCAGTTGGGAAGCTAATTCCTTTAATTTGACTGGGGCTAGCCTATACGGGGCTTTTGAAACTGGGGCTGCTCCAGGCACTAGGTCGATAGCGAATTCTATTTCCCTATCAGGTGGCAATCCAGGAAGATCTTCTGGAAATACATCCGTAAATTCATTGACTATAGGAATCCTACTAAGGTCAGGTGCCTTCTTAGTAGCATCTATCACATAAGCTAAGTACGACTCACATCCTTGGCGCATCAATCTTTTAGCTTGTATGCTAGTCAGAAATTGTTTACCTTGCCTTTGCCCTTTAAACACCAATTCTCTACCTTCTGGTAGTTTTATCCTTACTTTCTTTCCCTTGCAGTCTATATTAGCTTCATTCTTTGATAACCAATCCATACCTAGAATAACATCAAATTCTCCTAATTTCAGAGGAATTAAATCTACGTGAAGCCGACATCCCTCGATTTCTAGGTCACAATCTGGGTATACTTGTTTAACTGGAATGACTTCCTGATTAGCTATCTCTACCCGTAGAGGTTCTTGTAATGATTCTCTTTAAGTTTCAATTTATTAGCAAAGTCTTGGGATATAAAAGATTTGGTCGCTCCCGAATCAAATAAAACATTTGCGCTTAAAGAGTTGAGTCGGAGCGTACCTGCTATCACATCCGGATGCCTCACTGCGTCCCTCAATGTCATATTAAATGTTCTGGCAGTAGGAGGTCTATTTGAAGCAATACCACTTTGCCTTGTCGCAGATGAACCACCAAAAAGGCAGTCTCTAGCCATGTGCCCCACTTTTCCACATTGAAAACACTTGAGGTCTCCCTTGGTATTAGTGTTTGTCGATTGACATTTGTCGGAATAGTGCCCTTTCTATCCACACTTGTAACAAGTTATTCTTGGCAGTCTACAGACACCCGTGTGCTTCCTACCGCAAGTTGTACAATCCGATAGAGGTGGTCTTGATTGGTTAGGTTGGGATGCTCCTGAGGGTTTACTCCCCTGATTAACCGTCTCGCTTTGGCTTCTACTAAACCCTGGACTCCTCGTATTCTGAGACCCCTGTCCTTTGCTGAATTTTTTAGGGAAGTTTCTCCCAGTTGAACTTCCTCTCTGGCTTTCAGCTTTCCTTTTCTTATTCTCTCGTTCTCTCTGTACCTGTTCACTCTCCGCTTCTATAATTTATGCCTTCTGAACTATCGCAGCATAATCCGTCAATTCAAAGGCCGCCACCCAGTTCTGTATCCACGGTTTCAATCCCAATTGAAACCTCCTTGCTCGCTTCTCTTCGGAGTTCACAAACTCCAGCACAAATCTAGACAGTTCCGTAAACTTGGATTCGTATTCAGCCACTGAGAGGTTATTCTGCTTCAACTCCAAGAATTTCATCTCCATTTGGTTTTCCAGATATTTGGGAGAATACTTTTCTAGAAACATCGTGGTAAATCTCTCCCACGTTATCACTCTCGCTCCTTCCAAGTTCCTTTTTGACTCCCACCAGTAATTTGCTTCTCCCTTTAGGAGATATGCAGCAAAGATCGTTTTCTGACCCGCATCCACGTTCAATATCTCGAAGGCTTTTTCCATCTCTTTTAGCCATGCTCTGGCTAACACTGGGTCCACAGTCCCCTCAAATTCTGGGGGTTTTAGTGACTTAAATGCATGAAATGAATTGGCCACTGTGTTGGGTGGGACTGGTGGTGGTTGAGGGTTCTGGTTCATAGCTAAATTCTGTCTCAATAGGTCCATAAATTGATTCAAGGGGTCTCTCCTTTGGTCCCCTTCCTGTTCAGTAGTTTCATAATCTTCCTCTTCATAATCCGACTCATCGATAGCCCTTTCATTCTGTCTAATATTCTCTACAGTATTGCTGCCTTGGTCTGCAACATTTGGATTTGCTCTTGTATTCCTTCGAGGTGGCATGATTCTGAAAGTAGATAAATAAAATTTTTCCATTAATTTCCCGAATTTGGGGCATAATGTCCATCATTTCCATATGCAGTAATTATACCATCAACTTACACATTTTATACACCATTATAATCAATATCCAGATATAAAACAACTCAACCGAATATAAGTAAACTACGCTGGTCAAGATAAATACGTTACAACCTGCGAATATATTTTTCATTAAAATAGATGCTTCATAATGAACATAGTTTAAACCTCAAAAGATACTAATACATGCTACTGATACAACAAAAGTGCTACCACTAGTCCTCTAATCAAACTAGGATTAATACAGTAAATACTAGACTAATCCTCAAAATGACACCACTAAGGTGACTATAGTCTGATTAAGGACTAAGAACTCCCACTGCAACTCACGGTAGCCCTGCTCTGATGATATCCCTCAGCTGGGCCATAGCAGACAAGATAACCTGTGGCGCCCCTCTCCCTGCTGACAACTCCCTGATACGAGTAAGTGACCTCATCTCAATACTGATCAGTCCTGCGGATATCCCCTCTGGAATCTGGGCTGTCCTGCCCGAAGGCCCAGTCAACCTCTGCAACAACATATCCACCATATGACGAGACTCTGCCAATCGACCCTCCAAAAGCTGATAGTCTAGAGATATAGTAATATGAATAGCATCTCCTACTGGTGGATGAGCCTGCGGTGGGGGTGCCTCTATAGGTGAAGGTGGGACTACATGTGTGGGTGGATCATCAAATGGAGATGTATCTGGCTCTGACTCCTCTGAAGGGTCCGAGTCCTCAAAAGGGTCTATCTCCTCCTCAGGGTCATCCAATGGGTCCGGACTCGGTGACGGTGATAGTACAGATGCTGGCACTGGGGCAGGTGGTAGGGGAATCATCTGGATGTCTCTAAATACTGGCTGCTCCTCTGTCTCAGTCTCAATCCTAGGATGCCTAGATGGTGGAACGTCCTCCTCCGCAACCTCTGGCCTCACTCTAACGTGACCTACCTGATCCGTCCCGACTGCTGGTCTCGGTCCTCCTACGTATGGTACTAGTGCCATCGAATAATCTGCCTCACCCAATCTAGCTGGTGGTCTCTGTCTCTGAACACGGGGTGCTGATGACATAGCATCTAAGTACTGATGCCTAGCTCTAGCTCTCCTCCTCAAACCTGCTATGACATGTGAAGGGATCTCAACACCGCGCTCCTCTAACTGTATAGCCTCCTCCTCAGAAATCCCTCGCCATCCATCATGACTCGCCTCACCAGTCCGTTCCTCCTCCTATAATGAGACATAACTTATATTAGTAATAATATATATAATCTTAATCCATACTTAGGGTCAGTACTATATCCGATAGCCCGACCTTGAACTCGATATGAGTTCCCACGTTTTATTATATTTATATTCGTACCATGCCATTTAACTATCTCGTTCCTGAGCAATATTACTCTGGGCTCTGATACCATTTCTGTGACAGCCCTAGATCCGGGGTCAGGGATCCAGGTCATCACGGTCCAATTTCCATTTAAACAAATTATATTCTTGGTACTTAAATAATTTAATGATGTTATATACGCATGCTGTTGACCCCACACTTATATCCACACACACACGCCAGTCATATGCTCAGAGAACAATATCCAACATGATAACAGTTAAAGTAAAGTTATTATTATTACAGACCCAAAATATATAAGTAGTTCTACAGGAAGCATATTCACAACCATAATATATTACAATCTTTCCTTAGTTATCTTACACACGTTACACATACCCTGAATATTAATAAATAAGGGATACCTCGGGTATAGGCGACAGATCTCTATCGTACATCCCGACCCTTACCCGCTTCCGGGGCGTGGTGCGACGTGTCGGCGGCATCGGCTATAGCTGTGGTGTAAACATAGGCAAGAGTGAGCTATGCAGCTCAGCAAGAGATAATTTTTTTTTTTAAAACTTGGTTTGGGTTAAACAATATATATATATATATAAAAGAAAGACTTAAAAATACTTGATATGCATCTAATGAATATTTTAAATAAAATGTAAAAGGGTGCATTTGTAAAACAAAATGAAGAAAACATTTTCTAAGAACATTTATAATAAGGTTTGCATTAATAAAACATTTTTCTGAAAACATTTAAGTTATGCTTGAACAATAATAAACATGTCCAAATGTGCGTATAGAAATCTTGCTTGTGCAACCACACACCAACATAAACTTACTTATAATTAAATTCGACATCACTTTTCTTTCGATGCAAATATAATATCAGCTTCTCTTCAAATTCCTTAAAGCATTTACTTTTCATATTGTTCCTTCTTTTTTTTTACACATAAGATTTTACTGCCAAAAACATTTTCACAATCCCTTTTTAAGAGTTTAGGGGAATTTTCACCGTAACCAAATACGTTAGGACGATGATCAGTCGCCCTCCGTATCTGTCCCTTTTTACTACTAGTAGAAGGAGGAAGGTTCTCCATTGCATCCCCCTGGAGGAAAGTTCTCCACAATCCCCCCTCGGCAACACATGGGCCGGAAATATAATATTGCAAGTTAGACCGCATTGAACTCAGTCCCAAAGATTGAATTCCCCTTTTTATCGAAAACATTTATTCAGAAAATTCCTTTCATCATTCCATAACTCATTTACCTCTTTTATACATAAAGTACCTTGTATTAATCATGTTCATAAATATTTTTCGGAAATTAGGAAACACGTTCCTTGCCCAGTGGCAATATGAAATCATATATGCGTAGACACATTTTCGGTGAAACCATTTTTCCAAGCATTTATAATTTATTAAAGCAAAGTTTAAAGAACTCTTGCCTGGAAGGGTCGTAGGTATAACGTGTCCCTGGTCCGTCCGGCGATCTATAAACAATCCAAAATTATTCTTGTCAATCACTTGACATTTTTTATAAGCCAAGTATCTACTTTACTTAGCTAAAATACGTTTCTATGCTAACCCTTATTATTGCCATTATGAGCTGACACTTATTCGCTATCAAGGTACGTCATTACACTATACATGATAGATACTTAAGCTATATAAGTCTTAGGGTTTATTGTTTACTCGCGAAGATCATACCTCAACATTTAGTATCCATTTTCTAAGTGGTTTTCAAAGTTATCACCAAGTGTCCTTTTTGTAGGTTTCTTCGCACTTAACCTCGATTCAAACATTTTTATAAAATTGAAAAATGCTTATTTTGACATGAGGTTTTCTCCCACACCTTCCTTATGATATATAATATTTAATTACCTAGATTATCCACTGAATTTATCAAGTTATAGGGGTTCAATTGTTTTTACGAACTCGCACTTACATTTCTGAACGACTTTTAGTAAATCAGCTATATCTCCTAAACCGTACGTCAAAATGCTTCGATTCTTGCGCTAAAACGATCTATGGGTCGAAATCTATAAGGGTGGGTTAACTATTCATCAAGGTCAGGAGCTATTTCTCTCGGGTATTCTCTGTTTTAAGTGTTAAATTCAATTTCAGCATTATAACGGCTATAAATCTGCTAATTCCAAAATTTCCACCTTTCCAAATCCATTGCTCAACTCATATTTCAATCCCTACACCATGTGGTCATCTTACCATCCATGGTTACAAGCACAACATTCATTCATATTCAACCAAACACTTATATATACTTAGATAATCATGCTCTCTAACTTTAACATAAACTAATCTCATAAGCCATGCATAATCTCATATTCAAGCTAGGGTTTCAAGAATATCATACCTTCCTTGGTGTATAAGTGAGCTTATCAAGCCTTGTTTGAACCTTATCTAGCCCTGGTATAGCTTATATGATCAAGAGAAGCCATGAAACAAAGAGTTAGTTTATGTAATTACTATTCATCATCACTTTCTCTTAAATTTTTGGATCATAATTAACTTAGTAAATGATGATGAGTTTACAACCATACCTTCTACTCTACTCCCTCTTTAATATAGGCTATTAATTGTAATAATTGCTTGGTGAAATCTCCTTCCTCCCCTCCTTTCTACACCTTTGCCGAGAGCACCAAAACAAGGGTGTTTGTTTCTTTTTTTTTTTTTTTTTTAGCTAATACTCATCTAATCCTTGTATTATTGGTATTAATACTTGGATGCATCTCTTTTATGTGTTGTCAAACATCCAAGGGTGCCACTTGTAGGCTCCAAAACATGCATACCCCTTTTGGTATTAATACTAAAAGACCATCTTATTTATGGTTGACTTGCATTTAAGTCCCTTGAATTTCTCCTTTTTCCCACCAATTATATTCCCTTGCACTTTTTAATAATATAATTATAATATTATTATTATTATTCATATATTATAACTGTTTATTTATTTATTTCTCTAATGTGGCACAATTTCTTTAAATCAATATTAACTCCAATATTCCTTGTTTATTTCCTCTTTATTTCTTGCTCTAAAAAAATGTCCTCGCGCTTTCTCGAATATCCTCAATCTCTTTTACAAAATCACTTAACTTGTACCACATATCGATTTTGATAACATGAGATTAACTCCCTTTTTCCTTAAATACCATAGCTCCCTTTTTAGACGATAGATTATTCTTATCTAAATCTTCAACCAATTTCATCATTTATTGCACATAAACCTTCGAATCCAAATTCGTTAAAATATTCATTCATTAAAAGTACATCATAGCCATGATCACTATTCACTTACATACTTATTTACAACAAAAGTTTTAATTCTTCCAAAAATCTAGGTTCTTACATAAATTCGGGAATCGTTACGATTATAGCCGTCGTAATGTCGTTTGATTTTTGGGCTATTTTAAACATAATTAGCAAGCTGCCAAAATGATATTTTTTTAACACCACTGCCTAGAAATTGTAGATCTTGGTTTGTAGTTTGTTTTGGTATAAAAATCATGTCTATACGATTTACGGTTTAAGAGAAAAGTCCGTTTTAGTGAAAGTTGCACGATAAAAAAACTGTAGTTTAAACCCACTTTAGAGCCATAATCGAGCCACTTAAAAGATGTTAAAATTACGAATTTTGGAAGATAAATGACTTGGACAGTTAGTAAGACTACGGAAAAAGATTTTTGACAACATCTTAAATTTTCGATTTTATAAAAATGTCGGAACAAAAGTTGCGCGACAACGCCTTTCACTGCAAAGCTTCTGCCGAAACAGTAAAATCGAGGAAATGAGTCTTCTGTCCAGAACCAAATTCTTGCTTATTTACAAAGTAGACATTCTCTAGATCGTGCACAGGAAAATGATGTGTCATTTGAGTTAACGGTTAAGGAGTTAGGAGCATTTTAGTGGAACTAGCGCAAATAGTACAACTCCGTAGTTGACCAAGTTTCTAAAATACGTTTCGCCTATCTAAACTCGTGTTTTCCAAATCAAAGCAATTTTGACAAATATTATAAATACTCAAAAAGATCCTTGAGGAGGTTTCGTATTTAATTATGGAATTTTCAATTTATTAAAAATGTTTGAATGCGAATCGCATAATAGTAACTCCCTGAAAAGTCAACTCTAAGACGAGCCATTTTGACCAAGATAAAAGGATAATTACAAGTCGGTTAACGACTTGTAAATATTTTGACGAGCCATTTTGGCCAAGATAAAAGGATAATATTTTTTAATATAATCCAAGATAATCTTTAATCCAAGTATATCCGATTTATATTTATTGGAATATTTTTAAATCAATATTTAAGTAATAATCTGTCTTCGGAGATTCCCGGGTTTTTATGACATTATTAAAATAAAATATCTCCGACTCCCGGTTTGAATATAAGTATGAGTACGCTCTACTCTAGAGCATTAACATATACTTATATATATACATATACACTTCCACTGGTTTATATCCCTTAATCATGTAAACCGAACCAGTTGATGATTCACCAAAACAGTTTAAAGTAGTTCATAGCAGTCATATCACAACATCAACAGTTTATAAAATACTTAAAGCTCGAGTTTCGAAAACTTTCATAGGAAGAATCAAAATATAATATTTTGAAAACAAAAGCTTGTCTGGAATCCAAATTCCAAAGTACATCTCTCATATTCCACTCATTCCGGATAGTTCTAGAAATAGACATAATAGTTTTGGTTAGCCTTCTTAACCGAAATAACTTAGGTCTACTTCATCCATTCGTAAAACTATTTTGTCAACATCCTTTAATCCAATTCTTTACTCCAATACGTAGTCATGATGTTCCTCAACAACTTTCGTGTTTTAGAGCCCGTTTGGCAACGGGGGCTTAAAGCCATTTATAATTTTAAGTCAGAAAATGTTTGTTTGTGTAATAAGTCAGAAATCGACTTAGAATTAAAAAAAAAAATTTAAAGTCAAAAGTTGGTAGGAAGTACTTTTTTGAATGACTTATTTTGTTTTGAGAATTTTATTTGATAAAAATTAATATCATCATTCAAATAGATAATTATCAAATTTATTATTATGTTTAAATTTTTAGTAATTCATAAGTCACTCATAATATGAAATTAGCCAAACAAATATTGAATTAAAATTTTTACTTTTCACTTATCACTTCAATCAACTTTAAGTTATAAGTAATAATTTTAAACTTAGTTAAACTCTTAACCGACTTGTAATTATCCTTTTATCTTGGCCAAAATGGCTCGTCAAAATAGTGCCCTTAGAGTTAACTTTTCAGGGAGTTACTATTACGCGACTCGCATTCCAACATTTTTATTAAATTGAAAATTCCATAATTAAATACGAAACGTCCTCAAGGATCTTCTTGAGTATTTATAATATTTGTCAAAATTGCTTCGATTTGGAAACCACGATTTTAGATAGGCAAAACGTATTTTAGAAACTTGGTCAACTACGGAGTTGTACTATTTGCGCTAGTTTCACTAAAACGCTCCCAACTCCTTAACCGTTAACTCAAATGACACACCGGTTTCGCGTGCACGATCTAGAGAATGTCTAATTTTTAACAAAGCAAGAATTTGGTTCTAGATAGAAGACTCATTTCCCCAATTTTACTATTTTGGCAGGAGCTTCGCAGTGAATGGCGTCGTCATGCAACTTTTGTTCCGACATTTTTATAAAATCAAAAATTTAATATTTTGTCAAAAATCTTTTTCCATAGTCTTATTAACTGTCCAAGTCATTTATCTTCCAAATTTGGTAATTTTTAACATCTTTTAAGTGGTTCGATTATGGCTCTAAAGTGGATTCAAATGGTAGCTTGTTTTGATCGCGCAACTTTCACTAAAACGGACTTTTCTCTTAAACCGTAAATCGTATAGACATGATTTTTATATTAAAACAAACTACAAACCAAGATCTACAATTTTTGGGTAGTGGTGTTCAAAAAATATCATTTTGATAGTTCGGTAATTATAAAACAGCCCCAAAACCAAACGGGCATTACGACGGCTATAATCGTAACGATTCCCTAATTTAACTTCGTTAAATCCATTAAAGAACAACCAAATCATCAACCCAACATTTTTAACATCCTAATCATTTTAGAAACTTCAAGAACTCATCACCAACATCAACCCATAACAAACAGCCATCAAGATTCAATCATATATACTCCAAACTTCATAAACAAACATGTTCTTGAACATAACTTAAAACTTCACTTAAAACTTAACATAAATCAAAGGGTGAATGAGTGGTATACCTTCCTTGAATCCTTAAACATACTAACAAGAGCTTGTAAGCCTTAAGGGAGCCTTGATCTATGTTTATCATCCTTAAATTTACAAAAGAAATCAAGAAACAAGTTAGAATTTTCGGAGTTACTATTACACCTCTTGAAAAACTGGAAAACATACAACCTTACCCTGCTTAAATGGAAGAGACTTGTGAATAAGAAGTGTAGGTTACCTCAAGACCTTTCTAACGAGCTATAGAACATAATTTTTGAGTGAGAAATGAAGGAGATATGACAGTTTTAAGTTGCTGCTGCTGTTTTGACCGAAAATGAAGAAAAGGAAGGGAGAGAGCTTTTGCTATCTTTTGGTAAATTCTAAAGTGATAAAATGAGATTGTATGTGTGGTTCTTATCAAGATATGCAGCTAGGTTTTTGTCGAAAGCTAGGAGTGTGTTGAGTATTGAATATACCAAAGAGAATACATAGGGGGGTGAATGGATTCTCTAACCCTTCTTTGAACTGCTTAGTGGTGCATGTGGTAAAGTATGTGTTTTGTGCTTAAACAAATATGAGTGTGGAAATATAAGACACAACAACACAGTACTCACTTTAATCTAATATTTTATTAGATCAAAATGTTGCTATAACCTGAGAACACAAGTTCGTATTCTCAGCTTCTTTCTCAGATAGATGTATTTTCTGAATGTGTATCTTGCAAAGCTTAACTACTAGAGAAGTGAGGTTGTACTCTTATAGAACATGAGTACACCCTACTTACTACAAATAAGGTTACAGGATAAATTACTTTCTAGTATGTCTATCCTTTTTGAGTAACATCTAAACGGCTTGAGATTTGACTTTCTTTAACTCTGTTCAGATCCATTTCTTTAGCAGCTTGTCTCTTGAAACATCTCTCTAAGCTTCTTTGTAGGCTTTCCAAAGTACCTTACAGTTTGTGGTCCATAAAGTGTTTTGGCTGGCTGCAGGTTTCTGACTTGTACAATTCTTCAGTATTTTGTCTCCAAGACTGTATTCGAGAAGTAACTAAGTGATTGATTTGAGAACTAGAATTGACTTGATAGATAACTCTGAGTTCTCGAATACTGTATAATTATCATATTGAATCACTTCTCGAATTAGTCTTTTCTCCAGGAATCCATGAGTTGTCGAATAGAACACTTGACTTGTCGAATCCCTGAGATGTCGAGTAGCGTCTTGAGTCCTTGGGATATCGTATACAACTTTGACTTGTTGACTCTTAGAGAACTCGAATACCCCTTTGACTTGTTGAGTTCTTGAGTTCTCGAATATAGTATTAGACATGTCGAATCTTTGAGTTATCGAATGACACTTTGACTTGTTGACTTTCAGAGATGTCGAACAGTGTCTTTATAGATATCAAATCCTTGACTTGTCGAATGCTAGACTTCTCGAATATGATAAATATACCTCTCGAATTGGTACTTAGGCAAATCTTCATTCTTCAAATTCCAACTGTGTTTATTTTGACAGTCTTGATCTTCAAGCTTGAGGCATGATCCTTGGAACTTCTTTCAAGCATTATTCTCTGACTTTTAATTACAGTTACACAGATAGAAATTGATGCCTATTACACGTACCACAACAAGTAGAAACTCTACAACTAGAGATTCCCTCAGTTAAGAGGTTATGTAAGTAATGCATAGCATTACAAACAGTTAGGCTTGTTATTAAATATATACAGGCATGCCTCTGTGACTAACAATCTCCCCTAAATTGTGAGTAAGACCCTTAGTCATAATTTCATGTTTGATAACAAGCCTAACATACATAAAGATAGAACATTAACAGTACATGTATGAATTTTGATAAACATCATGGATAGAACTACAAGGTGTGTGATCTTACAGACTATGATGAAATACTAGCCTTTGTCATTTGATTCCATCTCCATTGCTTTGGCATGTAGATCATCATATGCCTTCTATTTCCTTTCTTTTTCTTTCCTTGTATTCTCATCCATAGCCCTTATGATCTCTGCCATGGCATCCAGTTCTTCAATCAGAATTGAGTTTTTGAAGTCTTCAAGTACCGGTTCCAGAATGTTTGAAGGGTAGTGATTGAGTAGGTTCATTCTTATATTGACTTGATCTCCATTTCTTCTCCTATACTTCACCACATAGGGGTTTAACTGAACTCTACACAATCCTTTTGCCCTTAGCTTTTCTACTTCAACTTCCAGCCTATCTAGCTCCTTCTCCCTTTCTAGCCATTTCTCAAAGCACCCATTTCTTATCTTCTCAAAGCACCCATTTCCAGCCAGTTGTTATGAAAGATTTGAAAATATGCAATGCTTCCAACTCTTCAGCAGTTCTTATTCCATTCTTCTTTTGCAGTTGATCAATAATGTCAATTATAAGTCTTTGATTTTTAATAGTGAGATCCTTGGGAATGACAAGCTGATTGACATCATCTATCTTTGTACCAGACTGATAAAGAATGGTTCTTGGATTAATGCACACTTCAAGCAATCTAGCTTGTTGGCCATTCTTAAGTTCAGAGTATATGCTCTTGTTGTTTTCTCCCTTCTTTTCAATTAGCTCCAAGATAGCATCAATCTCTGTGAATTTTAGAACCTTCAAGGTGTCATAAGATAGATGCCATATTTTGCCATTTGACACCATCATAATCTCCTTGAGAAAGATTTGATTCAGCTTTATTGGTATCATTGTCAGATATTTGATTTGATCTTTAAGGCTCCTTCTCTACAAAAATGTATCTCCTCCAACCTTTGCCTTTGAGGCTTGCAGAAACTTCAAGAATGTAGCATCATGATAAATCTCTGAATTTGCTACTTCCATCAGCTTGGCCTCTGTAACCACACTAACTTCAACCGGCTGATCATCTTCAGTTTTGGAGGATGGAGGTTTGTCAGATGGCATACTCCCTGCAACCAATGTAGTATTGATAGTTTGCTTTTGGCCACTTGGAGTAGTGATGTGCATAGATGGTAGAGTAACAACTGGCAGAGAAGAAGGAGGTTCATCAATTTTAGCTTTCCCTTTGCCTTGAACATGAGTTGTAGATTTTGAAATTCTTGGTTGACCACCCTCAGTTATGACAATGCCTTTCTCCTTAGGTTTCTCCTCCTTAGTCTTGTCCTCCTTAGGTTTTGAGTTTCTTAAGGTCCTCTTCTCCCCCTTAGGCTTGTTGTCAGGCAAATAGGCTTTGGTAGGGGCCTTTGGTTTGGAAGAGGTGGGATTGACAGATTCATCAGGCAGAGGGAGTCCCATGTGCTTCATCATAGTAGACAGCATTAGTTGTTGGTGAAGAAGAACCTCAGCTGTGGTGGTGGCTTGAGTGTCCAACTTGTCAGCAACTGCATCTGTAAGATGAGCATTTGATTGTTTGAGTGAGCTCACTTCCTTTTCAAGAGCATCCACCTTGGTGAACAACTTAGAGGCTTTAAATCCAGAAAGAGATTATTCCTTGAGTCTCTGCACTTCAAACTTTGACATGACATGGAGAGGGACTTCAGTCACCAATTTGTCACCATATTGGTTGGCAAAGAGAGTCCTAAGTACTGCATTTGCATCTCCACATCTTCTTTATGACATAGCAGAATGGCTTAATAGTCTGGATTTGGCATATCAGCAGTGAGTAGATTCTGAGCAATTTTGGTGAACTCAGGAATTTGATCCACAATTAAGTTTTAAAGAGCTTCAACTATCAATTGTTATGGAACAGACCCTGATCCTGAAGCGCTGTCATGTTGCACAGGCTTCAGCCATTGGGACATGAAGTCAGAGCTAGAGCTAGGCAAGCTAGACTCCTCAGTTACAGATGCAACCGGATGGATTGACTCTACTACTATTGTCTCTACAGAAGTGGGATGAGTTACAACAGTAGTTGACACAGGCACAGAGTCTCTTGTGAAAACTAGTGAATCCTCTGTGTTTGTGATGGTGTCATTAGGATATGCCCCAGCTTGCATTCCCTCACCATCTAAATGTGGTTCCTGGGTGGTGAGCAAAGTGTCATGCACTAAGTCACTTGAATCCATTGGCTCACCAAGAGAAAAGGATTCTTGGTGATCAATGCCTTGCTCCTCAATTTCTTGAGTTGCAGGCTCCAAAGAAATTTCAGTATTAGATTCTGGAAGAAAAGTGTCTTTTGGAGTAGATTTTGGCAACTCCCCCTGAGAAATAGAGGGAGTTTCAAGTGTGATGTGCTCTCCACTCAGTGTAGTGCCATCCTTATCACTCCTTTGTGCAGACTCCATACAAAATTGTGCATTGGGGAGAATGCTTGATTCTATAGATGCACCTTGTTGAGAGAGTACATCTAATGAGTTGTTTGCCCCTGATTTTACAACTTTAGCCATTTGAGTGACTGACGAGGTGGTTTTCTTTGCTTTCTTCTTCTTTGGCTTCTTTAAAGGTGACACAGGTGCCTCACTTTATAAGCCTAATTCAGCATTCAATGCTGCTTCTGTTAGCATTTCCAAGGGTTCAAAAGCTATCTCTTTTCTCTTATTTTTACTAATATCACCCTGTTGAAAGAGTGATGCAGTTGGTTCTTTGTTTGGTACAGTGTTTGTTTGAGGGGGTTGGTTAGCAGGCCCTGAGTTAGCATTTTGTTCAACTTGCTTGGGCCTAGCTAACTCAGATTTGGAGGCAAATATTGGCATGTTGTAGGGGTAAGACTCAAATAACCTCTGCATATGAGGGGTTATTACAAGTCTAACATCCACATCATTCCTAGTGTCCAAATTACCAAAAATGAGTTTGGTCATGGACCTAGGGTAGCCTGTTCTAGTTTTATCTAAACCAGGTAAATCAGTCAATTTCTTATCTAAGTAATTAAGTACAGACTGAATGAATCTGGGAAAGAAAATACCATTACCTCTCTTGGTTGTGTTCTTACCAAGTTTTCCATAGAGCTCCTGCATTATGAGCTTTCCAACATCTATCTTTCTGTCAAAGGCCAAAGAGTACCCTATCTATTGAATAGGTGCATTCAATTGGTCATAACTGGATTTTCTTCCACTGAATACGTGCAGGAGTGTGGCAAACACATAGCTCCACTCTTTTCTCAGATGCGCCTTTTTCAGGTAACCAACCCTGATAGTGTCTGAGTACTTTATTAGGTCAAAGAACTCCACCTGTTGATCATCTGTTACTAGACCGTTATATTCATTCTGGTGAAGATCCAAGGCATTGCTCATGTCCTCAGAGGTGATGTTGAACTCTTTACCCAGAACCTTGCAGTTTATGACATAGCCCAGACTGCCATCTTCAAGAGCAACAATTTCAGTAATTGCAGTGCTCCAAAACTGTTCTAGAATGTCTAGATACAAAGTTGGGTTGGCAGTAAGTGCTTCTTTGATATATGACTCAGACATCCATTTGACAAAACACTTGTAATTGGCATTTGGAGCTTCGACATCACTGGAGAGAGCGATGAAGTTGGTGTTGAATTTCACGGTTGCCATTGATACAGAGAAAAGAGATAAGAGAATGAAGGTCAAAGAAGAAATTTAGCTTTTTGAGATTAGGGTTTTCAGAGGTTTAGAGAATTTAGATGCTTGAGAGATTGAATGAAATGAACAGAGTATTTGTAGAATTGTCTAAGTAAGAGGTACTTGAATTGTCGATTGGATATATGTTTTGTATCGACAAGTCAAGCATTCGAGAAGTGTAAAAGAACTATTCGATATGTCAAGAAAGACTTATTCGATAACTCAAGCAGGTTGTAACTTACAGCTGGCAGTTTATCTAACTTAGATGTAATTCTAAATTAAATAAAATATGTTTTTATGAGTGAATTAAAATTTTAGACAAAAATCCAAAAATGGTTGAAATTCAGCGAGAATTCAGTCTTTTCAAATGATTCGAGAACTCAAATATAGTATTCGAGAACTCAGCCATTAGAGAACTCAATTACCATATTCGAGAAGTCAATCATGCCTCTGTTCGATATCTCTAAAAGGCTCTATTCGAGAACTCGAGAGTGCTCCAAAGAGACTTGTTAGAGAAGTCAAGCAGTGAATCATTAGAGAATTCTGACTTATCGAAATATTCTTTTCACTCATGGAATTCAATTTTCACTATATTTTAAAATTCACCAGTAATATTCACTGGAGAATATTCTAATAAATTAAATAGTGATTTTCTCAAAATTTCATAGAAATTTCAAGTTGATCTAATATGATTTTTCAGCATATGAAACATATTTGAAATATTTATAAATCATATTTCAGCCAACACTTACTTCAAAAATATTGAGAATTTAGGTAAAGTAAGTGTTTACTGCTACAACAATCTAGTTGATATTTCACTTAGCCAGATTCTGAAGAATTCAGCATTTCAATCTCACTAACCAACCTTGTGAAGGTGGCTTCATCCAATTGCTTAGTGAATATATCAGCTAATTTTTTATCTGTAGAGACATAATGCAACTCAATGGTTCCATTAGTTGCATGCTCCTTAATGAAATGATATCTGATGTCAATGTGCTTTGTTCTAGAATGATTGATAAGATTGGCAACTATAGAGATTGCACTTGTGTTGTCACACATGATTGGAATTCTTTCCAACACAAGTCCATAATCTCTAAGTTGATTTCTAATCTAAAGCACTTGAGCACAGCAACTTCCAGCAGCTATGTATTTAGCCTCAGCTGTGGAAGTTGACACCGATTGTTGTTTCTTGCTGTACCAAGAGACTAACCTTTGTCCAAGAAACTGGCAGCTACCTGAGGTGCTTTTCCTATCCACTCTGCATCCAGCATAATCCACATCAGAATAACTAACCAGATTGAACCTTGTCTCCTTAGGATACCATAAACCCAAGTTTGGACTGCCCTTCAGATATCTAAATATCCTTTTAATAGCAATCATATGTGATTCCTTTAGATTTGACTGAAACCTTGCACACAGACATGTAGCAAACATGATGTCTGGCATACTTGCAGTGAGATAGAGTAGAGAACTGACCATGCCTCTGTAGACTGAGATATCTACCTTCTTGACCTTAGCATCTTCATCCAATTTGGTGGTAGTGGTCATGGGTGTCTTAGCAGGTGAGCAGTCTTCTAAGTCAAACTTCTTCAATAAATCCTTGATGTACTTGGTTTGACTGATAAAGATACCATCCTTCCTTTGACTAACCTGTAACCCAAGAAAAATGTCAACTCTCCCATCATGCTCATCTCATATCTGCTCTACATGAGCTTAGAGAATTTCTCACACAGCTTCTCATTAGTAGAGCCAAATATGATATTATACACATAGATCTGAACTAGGATAATATCATTACCATGCTTCTTGTAAAATAGTGTCTTGTCTAATGTGCCTCTAGTGAATTGCTTTTCAAGGAGAAATTGTGATACTGTGTCATACCATGCCCTTGGAGCCTGCTTAAGTCCATACAATGCCTTAAGCAATCTGTAGACAAATTCTGGGAAATGTGGATCCTCAAAGCCAGGTGGTTGTTGCACATAAACTTCTTATTCCAACTCTCCATTCAGAAATGCACTCTTGACATCCATTTGATAGACTTTAAAGTTTGAATGAGCATCAAATGCCAAGAAGATTCTGATGGCTTCCAATCTAGCAACAGGGGCAAATGTCTCATCATAATCAATGCCTTCCTGTTGAGAGTATCCTTTTGCAACCAACCTTGCTTTGTTTCTTATAATTACACCATCTTCATCCATCTTATTTTTCAGAACCCATTTTGTTCCAACTATGGTTCTGTTCTTTGGTGCAGGCACAAGTTCCCATACTTTGTTTCTTTCAAATTGATTCAGCACCTCTTGCATAGCAATAATCCAATCTGGATCAAACAGTGCATCATCAAGTTTCTTAGGCTCAATCTGAGATAGAAAGCAACCATAGAGACACTCATTTTGAGTTGCTTTCCTAGTTCTCACTCCTGCATTTGGATCTCAAATAATTTGCTCTGCAGTGTGTGATCTTTCCCATTTCATTGAATGCTCAGTTTGATTTCTCAACCTTGATGTTGCTTCATCATCCAAGTCATGATCATTTTCATTTCCTCCCCCTGTGAAGTTACCACTATTCACAGGTGTGTCTTGGATGCTTGTCTCTTCACTGTTGTTTGGCACAAATTCTTCTCTTGCTTCATCATTCATTGGAGTTTGTTGAAATATAGTCTCAACTTCTGGTTCAATCTCTCCATCAGAATCATCTAGATTTTCAAACCTTAATGGATCTTTATCCTCATCATTGGCTTCTTCCAATCCAGGTAGTCTGCTGTCATCAAAAGTCACATCTGTGCTTTCCATAACTTTCTTTTGACTGATGACATAAACTTTGTATGCAATTCTCTCCATAGAATAACCTAGAAAAATTCTTTCAAATGCCTTTGCATCAAACTTTCCAACATATTCTGAATTGTCTTTTAACACAAAGCATTTGCTTCCAAAAGTATGAACATACTTTAGAGTAGGCTTCTTTCCGGTCATCAAATTGTAAGGTGTATTTCCAATGTTTTTGTTGATGAGGGTTATGTTCTGGATATAGCATGCAGTGCTCACAGCTTCAGCCGAAAAACACGTAGGCATCTTTGTATCAAGCAACATTGTTCTAGCAGCCTCAATTAAAGTTCTATTCTTTCTCTCAACCACTCCATTTTGTTGTGGAGTCCTAGGAGCTGAGAATTTTTGTGAAATGCCATTCTCTTTGCAAAATGCTTCAAGTAAGGAATTTCTGAACTCTGTTCCATTATCACTTCTCAATGCAATCACACTTGCATTGTTGGCCTTTGCTTCCTTATCAATTTTCTTTATGTGCTCAATGATCACTTGTGGAGCCTCATCCTTTGATGCCATACTTAATTCTCAGACTATTTGATTATATTGTCTCTATAAGTGCTTTTGACATGGGGAAGCAGAGAAAGCTAGATTGAAATTCAAAAATGTTCATCATCATAAAAAAGGGGGAGATTGTTATTCCCAGGTTTTTAGGATGATGCATTTGAAAGTTTCTTCGAATTAAATCATGGAGATTTGATTCAGTGATTCCATATTTTAGATGATATAATTTCAGGTTATATATCTTGGGATATATATTTCAGGGATAGTGATTGATTTGATATCCATTCAAATCCCTAAACATATTCTAATAGAGCCGTTGTAATTATATTGATTGATTGCTATCTAATCACTGATTTACTCTTGATTGATTCATGTCTCAACAGCTATAATTTCAGGCATTCAAATCTCTAACGGCTAACATCTTCCAGTGCTATATATATTTGTTCATTCAGCAAGAAGATTAACATACTCGAAGCTTCTCTACAATACAACTTCTATACACAGACATTCAAGTTTATACACACTCTGTTTAGAAGTTCTTTTCATCGAGTTGTAAAAGTTTATTCATTCTTCATATACTTGTACCGGGTTGTGGCAATTCGATAGGATAACAAATCATAAGCCAAGGTAGCCAGTGGGCTAGGTAGCAGGTTTGCTAGGTGACAGGTGTGTCAAGGGAAGGGTTCTTCCAAGAGGTTTTATATTTGTAATCGGGGAAAACTGTAAGCTTTATATTATTGTTTTAATAATATAATCTCTGTGCTAGTTGGCATAGGGACTTGGATGTAGGCCATAGATTGGGTAGGGGCCGAACCAAGTGAAAATTCCTGGTGTTCTTGTTTTATATTCTGTCATTTATTTACTACTGTTTATTTACTCTGTTAGATAATTGGGACAACCGTTTACATTAAAGAGATAGTCTCTTTATCATTTGAGACAGTCTCATTTACTTGATAGTTAAATATATTGTGCTACTCGAATTACATTTGGTATCAGAGCAGGTGCATTTAACCTTTGTTTAAGTGTTTATTTTGTTAGATCCATGGCACAATCAAGTTGGCAAGAACGACGCTCAATCAATGTTGCACCACTCTTACTTGGAACGGAAAATTATAACGACTGGAAGTTTCTTATGAAAATATTTCTCTAGAAGGATACATACGAATGGGATGCTGTTAAAAATGGCATCACTATTCCCATGAAGGATGACAAACCCAAACCAGTAAAAGATCTCACTGTTGAGGAAGTCAATTCTCTGAATTATAATGCTCGAGCTATGAATTCTTTACTCAATGGACTGTGTGCTACTGAACTTCGAAAAGTGTCAGCATGTACTTCGGCAAAACAAGTTTGGGATATTATTGTAGTAAGTCATGAAGGAACTTCAAAGGTTCGTGAAGTCAAGCTGGATCTTCTTCTAAGCGACTATGAAAGCTTCAGATTGGAAAAAGATGATGGTATAAAAGAAGCACAGGGACGGTTTCTTACACTTATGAAATCTATCTCTCTCCTAGAAAGACATATTCCTCAGGCAGAAATAAATAGAAAAATCCTTCGATCGCTTCCCAAAAGGTTTGCTCCTAAGGTTACAACTCTGCAGGATTCTCACTTGATCTAAAAAATGGATACATTCACTCTCTTCAGCGAATTAGAAGAATTTGAGAACCAGCTTCGAAGATATGACGAGGAAGAAGAAGTACCCAGGAAAAAGACTCTAGCTCTTAAAACTATTGCAGACTCCGGTGAAGACTCAGATGAAGAGATTGCTCTTCTAACAAAGAAGTTTCAGAAGTTTCTATCCAAAAAGAAAGCTGCTAGCAGACCTACTCAAAAACCTTATGGATTCAAAAAAGAATTCAGAAACAACACTAACGATGAAGTCTGTTTCGAATGCGGCAAGAAAGGTCATATCAAAAAGAATTGTTTTCAACTGAAGGCGAAATTGAAATCTTCTAAATCAAAGGATCAAGACAAGGAGAAGAAAAAAAGTAAAGCATTTCTCATATGGAGCAACGATGAATCTGATATAGAAATTGACTCTGATGATGTAGTTGCTCAACTTTGTTTTGCTGGATTTGATGAAAGATCCAGTGAAAATGAAGAGGTATTTTCTACTCCTTTAAAATCATTTGTTTCTGAAGATTTACTAACTATACAGGCACAAAATAAAAAGTTGCATAGCAAAAATGCATATTTAAAGCAAGCCCTAAATGAAGTTCTAAGTGAAATGGATGACTCGATGAAAGAGGAATCATTTGCTGAAGAAAACAAGTTGCTAAATGAAAAGATGACCAAGCTTGTCGAAGAAAATACGTATCTGAAAAATGAGATTGAAAGAAAGGATGCTTGCTTAGCCACACTAAGGCAGGAAACAAATTCTCTTAAGAAAACTGAATGCAAAAAGAAAGACACAGAACAAAAATTTTCTGAACTACAGGAAAAGATCGATCGTCTAAAGAAAGATCTGGCCAAGTTCGTGCATGGTGAAGGCACATTAGATGTAATGTTGGCAAGCCAAAAAACTTCTTTGGGAAAAGAAGGACTGAGGTATAACTCGAACAAAAATAGTGCATTTCAAAAGACAAAGAAGAGGACTACTATGAAATACAGTATGCCATATGAGAAATGCATAGACTGCGGAAAAAGGGGACATATCTCAGCAGAATCCAAGTTTTGTAACAACAAGGGCCAAACTTCTAAACAGCATAGTTCATATATGCATGCTTCTACTAATACTGCTCAAATCTGGATTAAGAAAACAGAAAGACATTTATATAATATTATAGACACTAACAATGCAGGACCCAAATCAAAGTGGGTACCTAAGATATGAATATATATATATATATATATATATATATATATATATATATATATATATATATATATATATATTGCAGGTATCTTTAAAAGTTCATGTTCCAAAGAATAAGTGGATCATAGAAAGTGGTTGCTCTCGTCATATGACAGGAGACAAATCGAAATTTTTATCTCTAGTGGCTTCAGAAGGAGGATTAGTTACCCTGGGTGATTCCAATGCGGTAAGAATTGTTGGTAAAGGCACCATAGGTAATGAAAAATTGTCCATTAACAATGTAAGATTAGTTGATGGTCTTAAATACAATTTTATTAGTGTTAGTCAACTCACAGATTCAGGTCATAGTGTTAATTTCGATAAAAATATGTGCTTTATTGGTACTAACTCCAATGAGACTCCATTAGTAGCCAAACGAAAAGGAAATATTTTTGTATTAGATTTTGATGAGCAACAAGAAGAAGTATGTCTAGCTACAATCCAAGAACAGCAGCACTTATGGCACAGAAGACTTGGTCACGTTCATATGGATCTCTAAAAAAATCTCTTCTCATGGCCTCGTCAAGGGTCTGCCTAAGCTTAAATATAAAAAGACAGAACCTTGTGCTGCTTGCCGGTTAGGAAAGCAAGTCAGGACATCTTTCAAAGCCAAAAAACAGGTGTCTACAACCGATTCATTGGAGTTGTTGCATCTCGACCTATTTGGACCTGAAAGGTATGTAAGCCTTGGAGGTAAGAAATACGCATTTGTTATAGTAGATGATTTCTCTTGATTTACATGGGTACTATTTCTACGTACTAAGGATGAAGCTTTTAGTGAATTTCAAGAATTAATTGCTAACCTTGAAACTAAGTATTCCAAGAAACTGAGAACTATCAGAAGTGATCATGGTGGTGAATTTGAGAAAGATTTTATCACTTATTGCAAGACCAGAGGCATATCTCATGAATTTTCTACCCCACGTACTCCTCAACAGAACGGAGTAGTGGAACGCAAGAATAGAACAATTCAGGAAACTGCTCGGACCTTGCTTCATGAAAGTAAGTTGCCTCGAAAGTTCTGGGCAGAAGCGGTAAATACTTCTTGTTATGTGCTTAATAGAGTTTTAATTCATCCTATCTTATTGAAAACTCCTTACGAATTGTTAAAGAATAAAATTCCTAATATTAGCTATTTCCGAGTTTTTGGATCTAAATGCTTTAGTCTAGATACTCAGCAAAATCGTGGGAAGTTTGATCCCTGTGCTACTGAAGGTATATTCTTGGGTTACTCCAATTCAAGTAGGGCTTATCGCATTTATAACCCTGATAAGAATAAAGTAGAGGAATCTATTAATATTGCTTTCAATGAGTCTAATCTTGATCCAGCCAGAGGTTGGGAAGTTTTTGCAGATGATGATTCCTAAATTCAAAAGGAACAGTCTCAATCTGGAAAGAGATAGTCTCAATCTGGAAAGGAACAATCTCTTTCGGAAAAGGAACTGCCTCATTCTCCAACATAACAAGAGACACCACAGCATAATTCTACATTTCATCAATCAACTCCTGGAACCTCTATGCCTTCTGATACTCCTTCTCGTATCTCTCCATCATCTGAAACAGCAAGGAATCCTTCACCAGTTCAATCAAAAATACCTTATCAATCAGAAAACTCAAATGAAGAAGAAATGAGCTCAATACATCTTCCAAAATCCTCCAGAATTATGAAGAATCATCCTCCAGATAGTCTTCTATCAGATTTAAATCAAGGCATTACTACTAGAAGCAGAATTAGAAATTTCTGTGCATTCTATGCCTTCGTAGCTGAGTTCGAGCCCAAAAATGCTCAAGATGCCGTGGAAAATGAACATTGGTCAGTTGCGATGCAAGAGGAACTTAATCAGTTCGAACGCTGTGATGTGTGGGAACTAGTGCCACCACCAAAAGATGTCAAAATTATTGGAACTCGATGGGTCTTCAAGAATAAAAAGGATGAAGACGGAAATATCATCAGAAATAAAGCTCGTCTTGTAGCCCAAGGCTATAATCATCAAGAGGGTATAGACTACGATGAGACATATGCTCCAGTAGCTCGTCTGGAAGCTATACGAATTCTCATGGCTTTTGCAGCCTACAAAAATGTAACACCCCCAGATCCGGGGTCCGGGATCCGGTGGTTACGGTTTCCAATTCTGTCCACAACAATTGAACTTTCCTTAACATAAAATAAATTACGTCTCTATGACCCAACACAACAATATAAAACACACCCGTTATAGTCCCAGAGATGAAATCAGAGTAACAATCAAATTTTTATTAATCACATTATGAGTTCTTACAATCCAAAAGAATTTCAATATAAATACATACTCTTTGCCATCCATTTACATAAGTCATACTAGACCATAATCTTGGTAATGAAAGAATAAATATATCCTACCAATAGCTTCTTCTTCAGCTCTGGTAGTCTCATCGTCCTCGCCCGCGTCGAGTGCGCCTTGTGCGAGTCATCTGGTCTAGCTGTTGTTGTGATATAATAATAAAGCAAGGGTGAGCAATAGCCCACCAACAATAATATATAACTGAACGATAATGTATAACAGTTCAAAAGTATCTTTCAAACCATATGCCATGCATTTACGGAAATGATGCCAGTATAATATGAACGATGAAGTTACAAGGTAACTTAAAGTATTTGTTTATAGAAATATCTGCTACATCAAAAGTAAGTGAGATATTCTCATTGTTATTAAGAAGAGGAACTTGCATGAAAAGGTTGCAATTCCAGTTATGAACACTTTTCCAGCTCTGCCAACAGTAATCATGTTGCAGGAAATAAATAAGTTTGGATGATGAACCAATGATGGAGTATTCACCGCGCCCGCTGTTCCAATCTTGATGATCAGTCGAGATCGTACAGCTCAAATTAGATTTACTACCGGTAGAAGGAAGAACTGACGGCTTTACTTGTCTACCGCCTTACTAGCTTTCCCCGGCCAACGGTTGGGCCAAAGGGGATGGACCGGCGCTACTCGGCCTCTTACACGACTCCTAGTTCAAATAGAATTCATGATTCTGAATGTAACATTCGTCCCCCTTTCCCCAAGTATAATACTTGTTGATAAGACTCTACAAGGTAGTCGTATCTAGTTGGAAAGGAAAATTCACCAATAACTTCCAAGCTGTGGCTTGGTATCGAATATCAACTTGTTCCAACAATCTTACCCCTCGAAAGATGAGAAGGTAAACAACGACTTAATAAGTCAACAGCACCCGAGTTGCGAGTGAAGAGAATGCTCTATGACCCGGAAGTCGACAAGATAAATAACATTTTCCAAGTAAGGTTCCCTTATTATTAGAGAGGTAGACTCAAAGAAGAATGATGTCTGAAAACCTTTCTTGATATAAGATTAATAATAATATGACTCCGAGGTATTTTCTGTAATAATCGAAGAAGATAAACCTTATTGAGGTTATTCTAAGTATGAAATAAATATTCAGAGAATATTTATTGAATTAAAAATATTTAAAGAATATTTAAGAATATTAAAGGATATCTTTAATCAGGGTATTTTCCAAAATAATCCCTGAAGAAATATCAGGAGAATATTTATTGAATAAATAAATATTTAAATGAATATTCAAAATAAAATTCATTAATTAATAGGACCTGAAAGGAATATTTAATACAATATTCATAATTAATTAGGAATTTAAATGAATATTCAAAAAGTAATATTCATTTAATGAATAATATTCTAAATGAATATCAAGTAATATTCATTTAGTAATCCAAGCTTTAAAGGAATATTCGAGATAATATTCGATAAATAAATCAAGCTTCAGATGAATATTAAAATAATATTCATCAAGTAATTAATATCCTAAATGAATATTCAAAAGTAATATTTATTTAATAAAATAATATTCTAAATGAGTATCCAAATAATATTCATTTAGTAGTCTCATCTTTAGAAGAATATTCGAAATAATAATAGATAAATAATTCGACTCTGAATGAATATTAAAATAAATATTATTCGTCGAATAGTTACGTTCAAATAATTATTTGAAGTAAGGATCGTTAAATAAATAATCTCGAACGAATATTCAAATAATATTCGTCGCCCGAATAATGGAAAATATTTACTTAAATATTTTCCTCCGAGGTAATCTCGATATATCAAGAAATATTGACTCCCGGTCTATATTTGATGAATAAGATGTATACGCCCTTCTATGAGGGTCTTACAATAACCGGCTTATAGTTGATACGATAGCTATCTAATTTATAAGCCAATAACAATCAGGGAACAAGCATAATGATATAACTTGAAAGTAGGCATGCATGCTATGGCATATGTATAACAGAAAACATATTTATATATTTATTCAATCACAACAACAGCCTAAAAGAAGGGAATTGAAACTTGCCTGGTAGTCGAGTACGGTAAGGGGTAGTGGTAGCGGGTCCCGGGTCAGCTTGGTGATCTATAAATAGCCAAGGCATTCGGGATTAATCACTTAACATCTTAAAAGTTAAGTTATACATAAATCGAAACACGTTCTCGAGTTATCTCGTTATACCCCTTTTAGTGGATTCCTTTTATCATCGATCCGACCCGACATTCGTTCGTTAATACGACATGTCATTGTACTTACACTTGGGACATACTTAAGTCATACAAGTTCTAAAGTCGATCGTTACAAATCAATATTATGCTCCGAGTTTTATCGCCTGTTGTCTAAGTGTTTTACCGAAGTTATAATCAAGCGGGTTTTTAGGGGTTCGTTCGCGATTAACTTTGATTCGAACATTTTTATAAAATCGGAAAACGATCCTTTTCACATGAGGTTTTCTCTCACACCTTCCTTTTTACCTCTAGTATTTAATTACCAAGATTCGCCACTGACTTACGTATTTTATCGGGGTTCAATTTCAGTTACGAACTTTCGTTTACGGATTCGAACTACTTTTAGTAAACCGACAGTAACTCCTAAACCGTAAGTCCGTTTCACGCGTTCTTTATATCAAAACGAAGCTTATAACATAACCTATCTTATCATGGTAAAATACAACACTGGACAGTGAGTTCATGCTACTGTGATGCACAGTTTTTAAAGATTATCGAAAATTTGGCATTACGACGGCTATGTTTACATGCTTTTCCAAATTTTTATCATCATCAAATCATCCTCCAACAACAACCAATTCAAGACCTAAAGTTTCTCATCTATTCTAAGTCATGATATCTCAAGAACAACTCAAATCCAACAAGTATGAAACATCAATAACAACCAATTATGCATACATGGATCTAAACATACTAACACCTCTCCATCATATATCCATCCAAAAAAAATCCATAAACTCAAAGTAGTACTAAGGGTTCTTGAGCTTTATACCTTCCTTGGAGAGTGAATAACACTTGTTAAGCCTTGAATGATCCTTAAGTAGCCTTAGTATACTTGAATCATTCAAAAGAAAACAAGAACACAAAGTTAATACTTAAAAGTTACTATTCATCATCATCTTCTTGATTTTATATCTCAAGATTGGTATGGAATTTGAAGATGAAATTCATAGGGTATCTTAGTTATGAAATATAGGACTCACCTTAATTTTCTTGAGATTTAACCATGGATGGAAGTTGGATTTCTCCTCTTGAAAAAGAGGGCAGGTCCAAATGGAGGTAAATGGAGGGGGAAAGAGTTTGTTTGCATCTTTTACTTGGTTGCTTGTGCTAAATGAATTATTGGGATGAGGTTTTGATAATATCTTGGCCAAAAGTCACTTTAATAAAGTGATTATGTCATGGATGATGTTTAAACAAGTGGACAAGTGGTGTGTCATGTACTAATATCTTGTATCCTTGGTTTGATTCTTAGTGTGCTAGTTACTCTTGCAAATAGCTTAGTTACTTGATCTCATCCACTTGCACATACTTGCATCTTGGTTCTCTGCTCGTTTCTTTGTCCGTTTATTGCTCGTTTCGATTGATCGTTCGGGCGAATAACTAAGTAGTTTCACCTCTAGGGTTTACCGGGAAATTTCTCGATATTCATAATACCTTCCCCAATCCTTAATATAATCCTTGTGATGACCATGTAGGATATTTAATCTCGATACGAACTTAATCCGTAATCTAGGATTCGTTCGCTTTATTCATTAATCACGTTATAACGTTTTAGCGGTTTCTAGAACGCTTGTTTCACTGCCTCAGTGGTTTCCTACCTTCATTCTTAAATCAAATATAATAACATCCCAAAATATCAAATCCTCAAAGTTAATATCTCAATTCTTGGATTATAATAATATTTAATCCACTGTCCGGTCAAATATTATACCGAAAAAGAATTTGGAATTTCTGAATTCTGATCGTCTCTGCATTCACTTATTTCCTCCGCGTATTACTAATATGACTTCGAAACATCCATATCACGTCCCGTACATAGGGTGGCGTGAAAAGTTTTCCAACTTACAAAATCACTATTCATCCACCAAATTACTATGCACGTATGGGAAATACTATGCACGTATGGGAAACACTATGCACGTACGGGAAACACTATGCACATACTCATTTCCCTTCAAGGATCCATTAGCTCCTTCTTGGATGGTAGATTATTCTTATCTAGGTCCTCAACCATCGAATTACTCTATTCTGACAATATACCAATGCATCAGGATCATTGTCCAAAGCAATATCCATTCATTACAATCATTGTTCTTTGAAACCACCATTCATTAGAGCTGGTGACCTTGTTGTCGGAATCATTGTTCCTCATTTTATCATTACTTAATAAAAAGTTTTAATTATATCCAAAATTTGGGGTTCTTACAAAAAACTTCAAACTTTATTAGATGGACGTCAAAAGCGCATTCTTAAATGGATACTTACAGGAAGAAGTCTATGTAAAGCAACCACCAGGTTTCATTCATGAGAAATATCCACAATACGTATACAAACTCAAGAAATCTATCTATGGACTTAGACAGTCCCCCAGATGTTGGTATGATCGACTCAGTACATTTCTTGTGGATTCAGGCTTCATTCGTGGTACACTCGATCCTACTCTCTTTATATTTCATAAGAAAAATAATTTCTTATTGGTACAAGTATACGTTGATGATATTGTGTTTGGAGCCTCAGATGAGACTTTATGCAAATGGTTTTCAGACTGTATGCATAAAGAATTTGACATGAGTCTTATGGGTGAACTACAATCTTTTCTTGGCATGCAAATTAACCAAACTGATGCAGGTATCTTTATTCACCAGAGCAAATACATAAAGGACTTACTTAAAAGGTTTGATCTAGAGCATGTGACTCCTAAATCAACTCCCATGAGTGTGACCACCAAACTCAATAAAGATGAAAATGGTAAATCTGTTGATATTACCAAATACAGAGGCATGATTGGCTCCTCGTTATATCTTACTGCCTCTCGCCTCGATGTCATGTTCAGTGTATGCTTGTGTGCTCGTTTTCAAGCAATACCAAAGGAATCTCATCTTAATGCTGTAAAGCGAATATTTAAATATCTAAAGGGAACTGACGACTTGGGACTATTCTATCCCAGTTCCCCATCTTTTGATCTAATTGGTTTTTCAGATGCTGATTATGCAGGATCTCAAGTTGATCGAAAAAGTACTAGCAGAGCTTGTGAATTTTTAGGTGATTGCTTAGTAGCTTGGAACAGTAAGAAACAAAGTTCCGTTGCAATGTCAACCGCAGAAGGTGAATATATTGCCGCAGGTAGTTGCTGCGCACAAATCCTGTGGATGCAGCAAACCTTGAAAGATTTCGGTATAAAATCTTCAAATATTCCAATTTACTGTGATAATACATCCGCTATTAATATTTCCAAAAATCCTGTCATGCACTCTCGTACTAAACATATTGATGTCCGTCATCATTTTATTAGAGATCATGTCGCAAAAGGTAATATTGAGCTTATATTTATTCCTACTGAAAATCAAAAAGCTGATATTTTTACAAAGCCTTTGTCTGAAGACAGGTTCTGCATGCTTCGAAGGGAACTTGGTATGTGCACCCTTTAATTGATCTTATTAAAATTAGCCTTTCTGCAATTTAGATTAATTGATTTAATTGTGGATCTGTGATTTAATTGCGCTGGGATATCAGTACTATGTGCCACCTAATTGTACTATTTGCATGCTTGACACCTAGATACTTTATTTATGTTATTTATTTTGGCACGTCTTTTTAAGCGACTATCCCTCCTTCTCCTTTGTTCAACTGTCTCTCTCCTTTTCTCTCTCCGTCTCTTTCCCTTTTCTACTCATGGCTAAACGCAAGACTCGATCGGTATCCACTTGCACCGGCAAGACTCTGGCAAAAGCATAGTCTTCTAGATGGCAGAAGACGGTTATCTCTAAGGAACATCATTCTAATTCACAATCATCCATTCCGGAACCATGTCTAAAAGCAGAGTTTATGACAACAGAGGGATCTTCGAAATCTAAGGCAAAACCTATTCTTAAGGAATGAATGGTGGATATAGAGTTACTTCAGCGCATTGGGATAGTCAAGTTATTTGAGACTCTCCATTGTGCACCCCTTCTATCTCCTCCGGCGAAGTTTTTCCCTTCTCTAGTTCGTGAATTTTACTCAAATCTATCTATGGGACATAATGAAATGGTATACTCAAAGGTAAAAGATATCTCTATTGTTCTCTCTTCCGATTGTTTTGGATCTATTCTTGATGTGGCTGCTACCGGACCGACCCCCTTTACATCTCATCATCATTCTCAAAGGTAGAAGAACTTCCATATGAAGAGCAGCTTCGAACCATTCTAGGTGATACTTCGATTTCGGCTGATTCTAAACCCTTAGTATCATCTCTCACTCCTACTTGTCTTTTATTATTTAAGTTCTTTCATACCAATCTTTTACCATGTAAAAGTGGTCGTGATAGGGTAACCTATCAAGATCCAATTTTGCTATCTATGTTTGTTAAGCAAATCCCTTTTAATGTGGCCTCTTTCTTAATTCGTAATATGCTACACTGTGCTTCTCATGACTCTATGCATTTTCCATATCCGGGTCTGTTAACAAAAGTTTTTGAATACTTCAAAGTTATTGATACCACTGATGAAGTAGATAGCTTGTCGGATTCTTTTGATCTCAATACTTTAACTCGTAACCACCTCTCCGTTAATGAGTCAAATCAACTTGTTTTTGAGGCTTCTCACTATTTATCAGAAAACTCTTTGCCTGAGTCTCCTACTACTCGACACTCTTTTGATAATGTCCAGTTGAATGCGTTATTTGGTGATCTTTCTGCTCAAGTTGGAGCAAATACTAAAGCAATTGAATCTTTCCAAACAAAACTGATTTCTGTTGAGTCCTCCATTGCTTCTATGTCAAAATCCATGGAATTATTGCATTCCAAGTTGGATATCTTAAAAGCTAATGATCAAAGTATCTCTCGAAGAATGGATTTCGAATTCGGCTCTCTTCAGGAAGGCATGACATTCACTGCCAAGGCTTGGAAAAAAGAGTTTGTTAAACTCTTCTTTAAGTTGGGTTCTGAGACTCAATTTCTGTCTAAGCAGCTCACTTCAGCTCATGGAAACACATCGCGCCGTGGCACAAAAAGAAAGATTGGATTGGCGATTGTACTCTTGAAGAAATCACAGCACCTCTTCCTCTACCAATAATTCCCCCTCCTGCAGCTTTTGGTCTCACAAAAGATGAGTACAAGAACAAGTTATTTCAGTGGATGGATGCTCGGGATGGTAAAGCGCCCCCAACGTACTTCTTTGAACAGAACTTCTCTACCTATGGGGATTCTCCTAGGTACAAGTCAAAGGGAAAAGGCAAAGCTATAGTGGACATTCCTGATGACGATTGATTTCGTTTTTATGTTGATGAAAGGGGGAGAAGCTTAGTATTTTGAATATTTTGATCATTTGTGTTTACTTTGTGTTTACTTGGTTTGTATTGAATATTTGTGCTTTTCTCGAATATTTGTGCTTAAGTTGATGTTTGCCTATAATTATCTGTTCATATATGCCGTACTTAATTCTCAGACTATTTGATTATATTGTCTCTATAAGTGCTTTTGACATGGGGAAACAGAGAAAGCTAGATTGAAATTCAAAAATGTTCATCATCATAAAAAAAGGGGAGATTGTTATTCCCAGGTTTTTAGGATGATGCATTTGAAAGTGTCTTTGAATTAAATCATGGAGATTTGATTCAGTGATTCCATATTTTAGATGATATAATTGCAGGTTATATATCTTGGGATATATATTTCAGGGATAGTGATTGATTTGATATCCATTCAAATCCCTAAACATATTTTAATAGAGCCGTTGTAATTATCTTGATTGATTGCTATCTAATCACTGATTTACTCTTGATTGATTCATGTCTCAACAGCTATAATTTCAGGCATTCAAATCTCTAACGGCTAACATCTTCCAGTGCTATATATATTTGTTCATTCATCAAGAAGATTAACATACTCGAAGCTTCTCTGCAATACAACTTCTATACACAGACATTCAAGTTTATACACACTCTGTTTAGAAGTTCTTTTCATCGAGTTGTAAAAATTTATTCATTCTTCATATACTTGTGCCAGGTTGTGGCAATTAGATATGATAACAAATCATAAGCCAAGGTAGCCAGTGGGCTAGGTAGCAGTGTTAAATATAATTGATGTGTTTTAATCAGTGTTTAAGTGTTACAGTGAATTATCAGAGTTTAGCTGAAAGCAGTCAGAGTTTAGTGTAAACTCTGACAGATGGAAGCTCGACAGAGTTTGTCAAACTCTGTCTGGAGGAAGCGTCTACTGGTCAACAGTGATTGAAGATTTATTATGGAAGCGATATCTTTGAAGATTGGATAGCTATCAAAGAGATCGAGTTGACTTAGGAGACGTGTGACAATCTGTAATTGATATCATTGTATAGCTGATTATTAGGAATATCAATTAGAGATTGTATCGTAGCTGTATGTTTTATAAATACAGTTAGGTTAACCCTAGAAGGGTATCGTATAACGAATTATCTTTATTGTAACCTAGCAGCTCTTTGTGATATTTTACATCACGAAGAGGGTTCTTAATACAAGAAGTTTTTAAGTGCATAAACGTGTTACTTGTTAAACTCTCATACAAGCTTGATTATTAATTTTGTATTCGGCCTAACAAGTGGTATCAGAGCCAATCTGTTACTTTATTACAGGTTAAGATCCAAACACAACAATAATCATGTCAGCAATTCCTCCACCAACACCTACTGTTTCTGAAAAGGCTCCTACTACTGTGAGTCGTTATGAACCAATCAGGGTTCTTATTCTCAGGCCATTAGAGTATGCTATGTGGAAGGTCAAGATGACTATGTTTCTGGAGGCTACAGATCCAGAATATCTTGACAGGATTTATGAAGGCCCTCACAATCCTACAAAGCTATCTGTTGCAGTTGCTGGTGAAGAAGCTAAAATGGTTCCAAAGGAAAAGAAGGACATGACTCCTGAAGATCTATCATGAATTGCTAAGGATGCAAAAGTTAGGCATTTACTGCATAGTGCTTTAGACAATGTTATGTCTAACAAAGTCATTAACTGCACCACTGCAAAAGAGATATGGGATGCTCTTGAAGTCAGGTGTCAAGGAACTGCGGCTATTAAGAAGAATAGGAGAAACATACTCACACAAGAGTATGAGCATTTTGAGGCTAAACCCGAAGAGACCATGACAGAAAAATTTGATAGATTCTGTAAACTGCTCAATGATCTGTCATTGGTCAACAAAGAGTATGATCTAGAAGACTCAAATCTCAAGTTTCTTCTTTCTCTACCTGAAAAGTGGGATGTGAAAACAACCACTATTAGAGACAACTATGATCTTGCTGAAACAGAGATTGATGAAATCTATGGACTGCTCAAAACTCATGAATTGGAAATGGAGCAGAGAAACAGGAGATCAAGCAGGAAGGCAAAGTCTGTTGCTCTTAATGTTGAAGAGAAGCCTCAGAAGAAAGAGGCATCAAGAAGGAAAATGAAGGGAAAAGCTTTGGTCATACATTCAGAAAGTGAATCATCAAACTCTGATTGTGATTCAAACTCTTCTGAATCATCTGACTCTGAGGATGATGAAGAAGAAATGAGGAAAATGGCTGTGTTGATGGTGAAGACTTTCAAGAAAATGGGCTTCAAGAATTTCAAGAAAGGAAAAAGGTTTTCTAGAGATTCAAATGAAGACAGGAAAAGCTTCAGGAAGTCTGATAAAAGAGATTCTAAAGGGAAGAAGGATAAGTCTGAAATTCAATGCTACAAGTGTAAGGAGATGGGTCACTATGCTCCTGAGTGCAAGAAGGGTAAAACTGGAAAGGTACTCTACACTAAAGGCAGAGATTGGGCAGATACTTCAGATTCTGATGAAGAAGTGAACTATGCTCTCATGGCTACTACTGAATCAGAAACTTCTGAAAATCAGGTACCTCTAACTACCTATGCTTATAATATTGATGACATTGCTCAATTAAGAATTTATCTTAAGTCATTGCATATAAGTTATAGGGATCAGACTTTAGAAAATGAGAGGATAAAAGCTGAAAATTCTGAACTTAAGGTAAGAAATAAACTTGTTGAAGAAAAACTTGAAAACATGCAACAAGTTCAGAGAGAGAGAGAGATGATGCTGTTTGTAAAGAACAGAAATTGCTTCAGAAATATAAACAACTAGAATCAGAGTTGGAGGAAGCAAATAATAAAATTAGGACTTGGACTAATTTTGGAAAGGACACTCAACAGATTTTTCAAACAGACACTGTTGGTCTAGGTTATAATGAGGGAGATGAACTTCGATTTCAAAATCAAGTTAAAATCAGAACTCATTTTGTACATGGAACCAGTAATTTTTTGTCTGAAAATGAAAAAGAAGCTGTTAAAAGTGAACCAGTAAAAACTAGTGTTAAACAGGTTAATATTGGTTCAATGACAGATAAACAACTCAAACATAAACTGAAGGAGTTAAAATCTGTTAAGAAACAGAGAGTGTCAAATAAAAACAGAAATGGAAAAGTAGGCATCACTTCAGGAAATAAACCAATGCTTGCTAGTTATGCTCCAAGAAAGACATGTCATAACTGTGGTAGTACTAAGCATCTTGCAAATTTCTGCAAGAAAAATAAAAATATAAATTCTTTACCTACAAAGTCTGAGGTAAAGAAGGATTTTGCTAGAACTAAGCCACAGACTTTATGCACACACTGTGGAAGCACTTGGCATTCCATTTATACTTGCAGAGAATATCATGCTATCTATCATAATTACTATGAACTGAAACCCAATCTGAAATGGGTTAAAGTTGATACTGCAAGTGTAAACACTGATACTGTTAGCTCAAACTCTAATAATGTTAATTCCGCTGCAAAAGCTAACAAAGTTAAGAATGCCAAAGGATCCAAGCAAGTCTGGATCCTTAAAACTAATCCTCAGTAATTGTTTATGATTGCAGGGCAACAGGGAGGCAACCTTAGTCGTGGACAGTGGATGTTCAGGACACATGACTGGAAATAAAGCCCTGCTATCAGACTATGAGGAGAAGGCTGGCCCAAAAGTTTCCTATGGTGATGGCAATGTAGGAAGAACATTGGGATATGGCAATATTAATCTTGGAAATGTCATCATCAACAATGTAGCTCATGTCCCTGGACTCAAGCATGACTTGTTATCTGTGAGTCAAATCTGTGACAAGGGATATCATGTAGATTTTCAACCTGAATATTGTGAAGTTATCAGCAAATCTACAGGAAAGGTTGTTCTAGTTGGTCACAGGCAAAACAACATTTATGAAATCAAGCTTTTGATAGATTCTGTTGGAAAAGTTGTTTGCCTGTCTACAAGAATGTCTAGTGAAGAGAGTTGGAAGTGGCACAAGAAACTCTCACATTTGAACTTGAACAACATCAATGAATTGATCAGAAAGGATCTTGTAAGAGGACTCCCAAAGGCTCTGTTAAATGTTGATGGCCTATGTGATTCATGTCAGAAGGCTAAACAAAGGAAGTCATCTTTCAAGAGCAAGACAGAATTTTCAATCACTGATCCCTATCATCTTCTGCATGTTGATCTCTTTGGTCCAGTAAATGTTATGTCTATTTCAAGGAAAATGGAGTGAAGCAAGAATTTTCAGCACCGGGTACACCACAACAAAATGGTGTAGTTGAAAGGAAAAATAGAACCTTGATTGAAGCTGCCAGAACTATGCTTGATGAAGCAAAATTGCCAACTTATTTCTGGGCAGAAGCTGTTCAAAATGCTTGTTTTACTCAAAATGCAACACTGATCAATAAGCATGGAAAGACACCATATGAGATGGTGAAAAAAAAGAAGCCTAACCTGAAATACTTTCATATTTTCGGGTGCAAATGTTTTGTTTTGAAAACTCATCCAGAACAGTTGACCAAGTTTGAGCTAAAGGAAGATGAAGGAATTTTTGTTGGCTATCCACTGTCAACAAAGGCATTCAGAGTTTACAATCTGAGAACTAAAGTGATCATGGAATCTATACATGTATCTTTTGATGATAGAAAGATAACTGGACTTGAAGACAAAGATGAATATGATCAACTGAACTTTGAAAATGAAGATTTAAACTCTAATGAAGGAAACTCTGATGAAACAATTCTGACAGACTCTGTTGAAACAAACTCTGAACCTCTACTGGTAAACACTGGAGAAACTTCTCAGCCACAACAAAGGGGAGAACCAGTTGAGGAGGAGCATGTTCAAGATGAAGACTCAAACACTGATACTGAGTCAACTGAAAAATCTGGATCAAACTCTGATGATTCAAACTCTGAAAATTCAAATTCTGACTCTGGGCAGTCAAGTTCAGGGGGAGTCTCAGAAAACGAAGATAGATCACAACAAAATCAGGAGAGCATGGATCAAGGGGGAGGATCACATGCTGATAGAAGTCATTTGCCTTCTGCTAGGAAATGGACTAAATCACATACACCTGATTTGATAATTGGTGATCCAGATGCAAAAGTGAAAACAAGAAGTGCTACTGCGAGTGAATGTCTGTTTCATGCATTCTTGTCTAAAAATGAACCAAAGAAAGTGGAAGAAGCTCTTCAAGATGCTGACTGGATAACAGCAATGCAGGAAGAGTTGAATGAATTTGAAAGAAATGAAGTTTGGACCCTTGTACCAAGGCCAAAGAACAGATCTATTGTAGGTACTAAATGGGTTTTCAGAAACAAGACTGACAGTGAAGGGGTTATCACAAGGAACAAGGCGAGACTGGTAGCAAAAGGCTATTCACAGCAGGAAGGAATAGACTATGATGAAACATTTGCTCCAGTTGCAAGATTGGAGGCAATCAGAATTTTTCTAGCAAATGCCTCTCACAAGAAATTCAAAGTGTTCCAGATGGATGTGAAAAGTGCTTTTCTGAATGGAAAGCTTGAAGAAGAAGTGTTTGTTGAACAACCACCAGGATTTGTGGACCCCAAATATCCAGATTATGTCTACAGGCTAGATAAGGCACTATATGGACTTAAGCAGGCACCAAGAGCATGGTATGAGACACTTGCTCAATTTCTTCTAGAAAGTGGATTCAACAGAGGAACAATTGACAAAACTCTGTTTTATTTTAATCAAGGAAGTGACCTCCTTTTAGTTCAAATTTATGTTGATGACATTATCTTTGGGTCTACTAATGATAAACTCTGTAAGAAGTTTGCCAAGCTCATGCAGTCCAGGTATCAAATGAGCATGATGGGAGAGCTTAGTTACTTTCTAGGCTTACAGGTGAGACAAACAGATGATGGTATTTTCATTAATCAAGAAAAATATACCAGAAATCTTCTCAAGAAATTTGCTATGCTTGACTGTTCATCTGCATCAACTCCCATGGCAACAGCAACTAAATTGGATAAAGACACAGGAGTTTCAGTGGATATGACAAACTACAGGGCCATGATAGGATCTCTTCTATACTTGACAGCTAGTAGGCCTGACATCATGTATGCAACCTGTCTTTGTGCAAGGTTTCAGGCAGATCCTAGAGAGCCACATCTGACAGCTGTGAAAAGAATCTTCAAGTATCTCAAGGGCACCATATCATTAGGTCTGTGGTACCCCAGAGAATCAGATTTCAAGCTACTTGGGTATTCTGATGCAGACTTTGCAGGCTGCAAGATAGACAGAAAGAGCACTAGTGGAAGTTGTCAATTTCTTGGTGACAGACTTGTCTCCTGGTACAGCAAGAAACAGAAATCAATCTCCACATCTACAGAAGAAGCAGAGTATATTGCAGCTGGTAGCTGTTGTGCACAGATTTTATGGATGAAGAATCAATTGCTGGATTATGGTTTAAGATACAGTAAAATTCCTATTTACTGTGATAATCAAAGTGCTATTGCTATGACAGGTAATCCAGTACAACATTCAATGACCAAGCACATCAGCATAAGGTACCACTTCATCAGAGAACATGTAGAAGAAGGGAATATTGAACTACATTTTGTGTCTACAGAACAACAGCTTGCAGATATCTTCACTAAACCGTTGAGTGAAGCTACATTTACAAGACTGGTCAATGAACTAGGAATGGTCTCTGGTTCTGACTAGGAATGTTGGTTAGATTCAAATTTTACTTATGTATTGTATTACTCATATTTCCTGATTGGTTAAATGCTAAGTGAACTCTGTTGATTAAACTCTGTTATGCATACTCTGTTAAACTCTGTCAGCATGCTTGTATGTCATACACTGTTATTCAATTTGATAAACTCTGCGAACTCTGAGTTGATTTTTGTCTGAATGAAAACACCAATGAAGAAATATGTATGAAGCATGATTCTCAGCAATTAATCATGAATCTTTCTGAGTTATTGTGATCTAATCTTAGATTGTGCAGAAAGTTAACACAGCATGATACTGGCTCATATTTATAGCATCTCTTAGTTTATTTTGTCCTAAACTCTGAGTCTATAAATACTGTGTGCATTACCTTACATGAAAAACTACTGATGTTGATGAACTCTAAACTCTGTTAGTTATACTCTGGTAGAATAAAATGCTTACTGCAATACCCCAAACAAAATGTATATAGGTTGTTATACTCCTTTGAGATTATGTTGGATACTAGGATGACCCAGGAACTTATTGGTATATAATATGTGCTAAAATTCTCTGATTTTTGGTGACTAGTTAAATACTAGGATGACCAAGGAACTTATCAAAATGATAAGGGCTAAAATTTTTGAATTTTTGGTGACTGGTTCCAACCTCTAATTACTGGAATGAATAAAAAAAAATAGAGGGGGTATAAAATAAAAGTTACTGTATATAGTTTGATTACTTCAGAGTTTAGCTTTCATCATACAGTCAGTGTTTACTATGACAGTTTGTGCATCCAGTGTTTATTGATTTACTTTATGGACTTTATGAAAATTAGATGCTCTAAAAATTGATTTAGTAAACTCTGCTTCACACACACATATTTTCACAACTGTGCAATTTATGAAAGGGTTTCGGTGATAAAGTTGGAGAATTGACAAACGCTGTTGATTCGTGGTTAGTACTCTAAGGTAAATTTTCATTTGGATAATTTGACAATTTTGGAGTAAATAGGGCGTCTGACAACTGTTAATTGTGGATCATACTCTGAGTCTCAGAGTTCTACGGATAAAACAAAACACTTCTCGATTTGGTACTCTGTTCTGCTACTGATTTAATTGATGAATTTGTTTCTTATATGATTACTTTAATTAGTTTTCATATTCTCTTCCTTGATTTATTTCCTTGAAGAACAGTTCATAAAACATAAATAAAAATTGCAGAACACACTGAATAAGATTAGAGAAACATAATTTTTCATTGATAATAAGAAAGAGATTACAAGAAAGTATTACATCTTTTTGTTCTTTCTATCTGCTAATCTATTCAACAGGAAACTAAAAGGTCAAGTCCAAACCACTCCATTGTTAGCAAAAATCCCAGATCCCATCTTTGCCACTTTATTTGGGTGGAAGTTGAAGGGATAAGGTTATTTTTGCTGACATATTCATTAACAATGGTTGGTGGTGTTGGATGAGGATGCCTTCGAGGAGAGCCATGCAAATGTTGCTTGGAGAGCAGCATCGATGTCGATCACCCTTGCAGGTTTCTCTCTCTCGATCTCTTCCAGACCGGCATCCATTTGCAGCCACAGAGTCTCAAGCTGCCTTTCCCAATCAAACGCATCAAACTCTTCACGCGTATAGCTGAAGATATCCCTATTCTCGACGAGATGGAGGTTCTTTTTTTTGATGGTAAGGTTTGCCATTGTTTTTCAGAGTGTTTTGTTTGAAGGGTTTGTGATTTTACAGGGGAGGATGAAAGGTTAAAGGATTAATGAACTAATCTGAGCAAGTCTCTAGGCATTAAATAGAGATGGGTAAGCAACGAAGTCCTAAAACGCTTCGTATTCTGGTTATTAATGGCTACAGGTAAACGCTTCACATTCTGGTTTTAATTGGGTCCAGGTAGTTTAAGAGAGTATTATTTGATTTTTTTTGAAAATCAAATATTTTATTGTTTTAATTTGCAAAATACTCTTCTTAAAAATACGCGCACGTGACCCACTCACCCATTAATGTGTCCCACTCACCCATTATCGTGTCCCAATACACATTAATCTAGGAACTGATTGAGTGTTTGATTACATAAGAGATTGGGTTTTTAATTACTCTAATTACTTTTGTGTCCAAACGGTTGTGCCTTAATTTTTACATCTCACAGTTCTCTCATTTTTTTTTCTTGGGCATTCTCGCAAACACCTTTCCTACATACACTTCTCTTGGGAATTCTTGCAAATTTCTTAACTCAATGGCTTCTAAACCATTCACTGCTCTTGGTTTACGGTTTGTTCCTAACAACTACGAAGCTCCACTCTATCATGAACGTGTTCCAGAACCGTTTCATCTAATGCAGAATTTCTTGAGAGATTCAGAGATTGGACAAGCTCTGGTTGGACCTGATACTCTCTCTGCATCTCAAATTGCTACTTTTTGGCAGAATTCAGTTTATGTGGATGGAGGAGAGAATGGGACTCCTAACATCATCTTCACTTATGAAGAACAAGACTTTGTGATTACTCCACAAACTGTAAGAGATACAATGGGGTTTGACACACATACATCTTATACTCTGGTTAATGAAACTCTTTTGAGAGAGATGCTACAAGAGATAGGTTACATGGAATCTCTTGACAAGCTTGGCGGTATAAAGAGACCTAATCTCAGGAAGGAATGGAACTTTTTCTTTGATTGCATTACAAGGACATTCCAGAAGAAAGTCACCAACTGGGATGCCATTCCAATAGACAGGCTCCAAATCGGGTATTCTCTACTCTATGGTAGTAATTTTGATTTTGGTAGATATGTTCTGATGAACTTAGTTGATAAACTGTCAGAGTCTACTACTGTTTATTATGCTCGTTTTTGTCAAATGCTGTTCAATGCTTGTGTACCTGGTCTAGAAATTGCTGATACTGATGAAATTGATCCTTTTAGAGTCAACAAGAGAATATTCTCTGATATGACTATTAAGGATGTTGGTAAAGAAAATCTCCCTGCCTTTGTCATGCCACTTGCTTTGCAAAATTTTCTCAATCAACCTCAAGAACAACCACAACCACAACCACAACCACAACCTGAACCACAACCACAACCGGAACCACTAAACATTGATCGTACTCAAACACCAAACACTGAATCACCTACATCACCTACTCACTCAGCACCTACAAAACAACCTTCACACACTCCACAAACAAACTCTGAATCATCACTATCTCCACCAAAACCACAGCCTAAAACAAAAAGAGGCAGAGTCAAGGCAACACTAAACACTGAACGACATGCAAGAGTTAAGAAGTCAATAGAGACAAAAATGAAAGCAAAACAGACATCTCCTGGAGCTATTTATACTAGAAGAGTGAAAAGAATAAAACAAACGGCAAACATACCTAAGTCACTCTCAGTGGTAGAACAATCTCCACAATCTAGTGAAGAGGATTCAGATAATGTACCTCTAGCAAAGAGAAGAAAACTGGTAACCTCCGATTCTGTGGATGAAGATATTGAAGCTCCAGAGGTAGTTTCACAGCAAACACCTCCTGTTGAGGTTGAGAAAGATGAAATACCTGCAGAGGTTGAAATACCTGCAAAGGTTGAAATGCCTGCAGAGGACAAAATGCCTGCAGAAGAGGATACTAGAGATGGCCTTTCTCAAATAAATGATATTCTTGATTCATTCATGCCATTCTCTGATCCTATCTCTGATACTGGTGCAGCTGATCAACCTACGGTTGTTCTTTCTGAAACTGTGGCATCCCATACTGAGTTACTATCTGATGCTCACCAAACTGTTGAAGGAAGAGATGAAATTGATCAAGCAACCAAGGCTACTTCTCAGTCTATGCCTGTTGCTGACAAAGATGTAAATTCTGTCGCTGAGCCTGAGCAACATGGAGAAAATCTTGACAAGGCTACAGAAGAAATTGCTAAAACTATGGCTGAAGATGAACATGCTAAAACTGTAAGTGTTGAATCTGAAGGTGAAAGTAGTGCAAACTCTGATTCGTCTCTGAGTGCACCAGTACAAAAAGACAATAAACATACACCTTTCACTCAACCTTGTACGTCTCATGAAGTTGAAAGAGCACAATTTGCAAAGTTTGCTGCTGAATGGTACAAAGAGGATTGTATTTTTCCATGAGGAAGAGCAGCTGATTTTGTTAAGCAAACTGCTGATACTATCTCCAATCTAGAGATTCTTTCTTGCTTAAAAGCAACTGTAGTTCAAGTCAAAACTCTGGATAGAAGATTTGATGACACTACAAAGGTAATCACTGATTTGCGGAATGAGGTTGTAGCTAGAGAAATGAAAATGGAAAGAGAATCAAAACTCATGAATACAAAATTTTCTACATCTCAAGACAATCTCTTTGCCAGGCTGAGTAAAGTTGAAGAGAATCAGTCTGACTTATCTGTTAAAATTGATTCTATTGCTACCTCCTTGGAGTTAATTACATCTATTCTTATGCCTGATGATGTCAAAAAGGGGGAGAGAGTTGTCAGAAGGGATAGTGCTGGAGATGGAGGGGCAAGTAGTAAAGGAAAGAACAAAACTGAAGAAGTTCAAACTTTGAGAACTAGCAAGTCATCTAAATCACAGTCTGTTGGGAGAAATACTGATACTCAAGGTACTTCAAAGACCAAGAGTTTGTTGTTACCTTCTAATCCACAAACTGATGAAGAATTGGCTGCTAAGCTGTTTATTGAAGAGAATGAGGAAGGAGTTACGATTGAGGACATTGAAGCTGAAGAAAAGAGTTTACAAGAAGAACATCTCAAGGCTTTAAAGTCTGGTAAGATAAAAAGAGGAAAAGCTCCTAGGCCTGTTGTTAAAGGTGTTGTGATCAAGGAAAGGGCTGATGTTAGTCAAAGATCTCGGTTTTCAAAGGAAACAATGGCAGCAGAAGCTCAACTCAAGCTAAAAGGCATTGAAGGAGAAAGTTCACAGAAGAAAGTTACAACTTCTGTTGCATCACAAGTTATGATCACACCTTTACAATCTTCTCAGTTGAAATCGGTTTTTGGGAAAGGAATAATTCAAGATCCAAATATGTTATCTGGAGTTTCTATGAATATTTCTGATGGAAGAGCCTTGTCTGGCAAAGTTGGAAATAATAAGGGTGGACTAGGTTCACACAGAGACAAAAGGCAATATACTGGTCCTAGAGATCCTTCTTCACTGGCTGTTCCAGGTCGTGGTGTTCCTCAAGAGAGTTTGGACAGACTGGAATCAGTACAGTTAATTCATCAGAAGAGTTTAAACAAGGACTTTCTCTTGTACTTCATGGCTGATGGGATAGTATTTAAAATTGGTGAGAATGATATTGGCTTGAAATGTTGGGAAGAACTAAAGTATGTTCTATATCTTTTCAAGGTAAATAGTCAAAGGACTCAATCAGTTGCTAATGTGCTCAGACAGAGAATGCTTCAAAATTTGGCAATCAGAGGAGAGAAGTATAATAGCAGATATGTTCCTAAGTACAGGGATTACAAAGGAAATCTCATTGAAATGAAGAAAGGTACTGCAAAGTTAAAGACTGATTTAGGAATCACAGTACTTGACTTTAATTCACAGTCAGAAGAAGTCAAATTTATAAGACTGGGAAATGAGATGAGAAGGAACAAAATCTATGATCTTAGGGCTGCTATCTACCAGATAGATGAGAGTGATCCTCAGCTCAGAGAAATTAAAGAAGCTATGAAGATTGAGCTTGAAAATGCAGAAAGAAGATTGCTCATAGATTATCTCAGAGCTATGCCAGATCTTGAAGTGATAAGAGATTAAGGTCTGTAAGGATTTTCTTATTCTCTGTAGTTTTTGTTAAGTAGAGATTAAACTCTGAATTTGTATAAACACTGTATTTGTCTATTTGTTTTGACATCATCAATTATTGTCATTAACTTGTGCATTTTTGCTAATGAACAAGTTGGGGGAGATTATTTAATATAATTGATGTGTTTTAATCAGTGTTTAAGTGTTACAGTGAATTATCAGAGTTTAGCTGAAAGCAGTCAGAGTTTAGTGTAAACTCTGACAGATGGAAGCTCGACAGAGTTTGTCAAACTCTGTCTGGAGGAAGCGTCTACTGGTCAACATTGATTGAAGATTTATTATGGAAGCGATATCTTTGAAGATTGGATAGCTATCAAAGAGATCGAGTTGACTTAGGAGACGTGTGACAATCTGTAATTGATATCATTGTATAGCTGATTATTAGGAATATCAATTAGAGATTGTATCGTAGCTGTATGTTTTATAAATACAGTTAGGTTAACCCTAGAAGGGTATCGTACAACGAATTATCTTTATTGTAACCTAGCAGCTCTTTGTGATATTTTACATCACGAAGAGGGTTCTTAATACAAGAAGTTTTTAAGTGCATAAACGTGTTACTTGTTAAACTCTCATACGAGCTTGATTATTAATTGTGTATTCGGCCTAACAAGCAGGTTTGCTAGGTGACAGGTGTGTCAAGGGAAGGGTTCTTCCAAGAGGCTTTATATTTGTAATCGGGGAAAACTGTAAGCTTTATATTATTGTTTTAATAATATAATCTCTATGCTAGTTGGCATATGGACTTGGATGTAGGCCATAGATTGGGTAGGGGCCGAACCAAGTGAAAATTCCTGGTGTTCTTGTTTTATATTCTGTTATTTATTTACTACTGTTTATTTACTCTGTTAGATAATTGGGACAACCGTTTACACTAAAGAGAAAGTCTCTTTATCATTTAAGACAGTCTCATTTACTTGACAGAATTCAAGTGTGGGCATGCCTATTACTATCTCTCTTTTGACCAGAGAGTTAATGGCCTTGAAGTTCAAGTGTGATAACTTCTTGTGCCACAACCAACAATCTTTATCTGATGCTTTTGATTAGAAGCAACAAACTTTGTCCTTGCTTACAGAGTCTATATTGGCTACAAACAGGCTTCCTTTCCTTACTCCAGATAGAGCAAAGTCACCAGTCTTCTTGTGGGTGATCAAGCATTCATCTTTGTCAAAATTCACTCTGAATCCCCTGTCAGTAAACTGACCAACACTTAGTAGATTATGCTTGAGTCCTTTGACTAGTGCTACATCTTCAATGATGACATTACCAACTTTAAATTTGTCATATCCCAATGTGTTACCCATGCTGTCATCTCTAAAAGCAACCATTGGGCCAACCTTCTCCTCATACTGTGATAGCAGGGCCATATCACCAGTCATATGATTTAAGCATCCACTGTCGAAAATCCACATGACTTTCTTTTCTTGTTCTTTGCCCGGCAAACACAAAGGTATTACTTCTACTTTGGTACCCAAACAAGTTTCGGTCCACTTGGCTTAGAGATAGATTTATCAAAAACAGTATGCTTATTAACTTTCTTAGGACTAGTCTTCTTGTCACTGTTAGAAGTCTTAGAAACTGAGTTCTCAGACTTAGGTGACAAAGGTACCTTCCTAGCTCTAGGAGGACTTGAAGACTCTGGCCTTGTGTAGTGTGTATGAATGTTGTGACTGATGCAACCATCCATGAATTGTCTTCTCAAATTAAAACAGCTAGTCATAACATTCATATTACATGGCATACAATCAAGTTTATCACAAAAAGGTGAATCTCTATGTCTTAAAGGCACAAAGCAATCATTGAATGGTTTAACTACACTACCAATTTGGTTCTTGCATGCTTGTGTTAAGTGATTAGTACTAAAACAGTTTTGACAAGTTTTCCTAGGGGCATTAGGCACATAAGCATAATTATTATCCTTGTTTATCCCTAGCTTGCCATTCCTGTTATTTTTCTTATTAGCTACTTTCTTCTCAGATTCATTTTTCCCAGCTGAAACAAACTTCACAAACTTCTCAGATCTAGGTCTACCTCCTACTGGCTCCTTGGCTTTTGCCTTGACACTCTCACTTTTAGATGATGCTGGTTGTTCACTAGACTGTGCCTCATCCTCATCATTCAACATTTGCTTAATGAGTAAGGCATCCTCATCAATTTCAAATGTTGGTTCTTTAAAATTGGAGACTCAGTCTTTTTCAAAATGTGAGGCACTTCCTCTTGAACAACTATGTCATCTTCAATGACAACAAATCCTTTCCTTTGTTTAAGAGTGTCATAGTTAAGTTCAATGGCAGCCTTGGGTTTAGCTTGGTTTCTCTCATGATAGGACTGCAATATACTAGAGGAGTTCTTAAAAGTTTTCAGTTTGAATCCATTTTTAGCTAGTTCATCCCTAAGAGTCTTCTCAACCTGACTAGCACACAGAACCTTATTCTGCAGATATTCAATTTCTTTCTTAAGGTTATCTACTTGCATAGCAGTTAGCTCAAGTTCCTCATTCTTCTTGTTTAACAGTTCATTTCTAGTAGACAATTTAGCAATCTCTTTATTAGCAGCAGTCATACTATTATGAACATTAAACATTTCAATAGACAGTTGTTCAACCATACATTTATATTTAGAAACAGACATATCTATGGTAGTGAGAGATGGTACCTGGGAGTCAGATGGGGATTGTTCATCCTTGGAATCAGCCATCAAGGCATAGTTGAAAAATTCTTGCTCTTCTCCATCACTATCAGAGTCATCCCAACACTTCCCTTCAGCTATGTAGGCCTTGCCTTGTGTTTGCTTCTTCAGAAGAGCCTCATACTTAGCTTCAAGCTCTAGAAACTCCTTATCCTTCTTTTTAGGATTCTTGCATTCACTGTAAAAATGCCCTAGGTCATTGCATCTATAACACCTTACAGATGACCTATCCACATGGCTGGTTTTGAATTTATTCTTTCTTGTTTTCATAGGTGTCTTGCTCTTGCTGAATGAATGGTTTTGAGATTTAGATTTGAAGGGTTGGTTCCTCTTGAATCTGATGTTTGGAAATTTCCTGGCCATGAAAGCATATGAAGTGTTCTCCAAGCCATCTAGTTCTTCAAGAGTATAGAACTCTTCTTCTTCCTTCTCTTCAACAGGTTCAGTCACTTCAACTTCAGTTTCTTCGTCATCTACTATCTCCTCTATCCTCAGTTGACTTGTAGATGCTTCTAGGTCTTGAACAGATTTGCTGACAATCAAGGCACATGATGTGTTTATCATTCTGCCTTGGTTGGCTTGTATATCCCTCTTCTGAAGCAACTCAAGCTCATGAGTCTTTAAAACCCCATTGAGCACATCATATGTGATTTTGTTCAAATCTCTTTCCCTTAGAGAAATGACCCTCTGCTCTAGGTGGTTTGGAGAAGAAAATAGAAACTTCATGTTCAACTCTTTAGTGCTATAAACCTTCCCATTCATCTGTAGCTCAGTCACCAGCTTGTGAAACCTTTTAAACATGTCAGTAATGTCTGTGCCATGAAATCTTCATTCTGTGTGACCAGTATCTGTTTCTTTTTTTCTCTAACCTCCTCTATTCCTTCACACAATACCTCAATGTGATCCCATAGAGTCTATTATCAGCAGCATGAGATGACTATCCAGGGCAATCTTATCTTTCTCTGAGTCTATCCATTTGGATGGTTCCTTGGCCACATAGGTTCTTGGAATGGTTAGGGTTCCAACTATCTTTTCAGGGATCTCTTATTGTGGAACAAAGGGACCATTCTTGAGGATATCAGGATATAGAGGGTTAGCAGCTTTGATGAATAAAAACATTTTAATCTTCCAGAGGTTGTAATTCTCTTTGTCGAACTTAGGGACCTTCACCGTTCCTTTAGTCTTTGGTGTATTCATGATCGTTTTCTGTCTTTGAATAAACAGCCTGCTCTGATACCACTTGTTGAGTATTGAATATACCAAAGAGAATACAGAGGGGGGTGAATGGATTCTCTAACTTTTCTTTGAATCTGCTTAGTGGTGTATGTGGTAAAGTATGTGTTTTGTGCTTAAACAAATATGAGTGCGGAAATATAAGACACAACAACACAGTACTCACTTTAATCTAATATTTTATTAGATCAAAATGTTGCTACAACTTGAGAACACAAGTTCGTATTCTCAGCTTCTTTCTCAGAGAGATGTATTTTCTGAATGTGTATCTTGCAAAGCTTAACTACTAGAGAAGTGAGGTTGTACTCATATAGAACATGAGTACACCCTACTTACTACAAATAAGGTTACAGGATAAATTACTTTCTAGTATGTCTATCCTTTTTAAGTAACATCCAAACGGCTTGTGATTTGACTTTCTTTAACTCTGTTCAGATCCACTTGTTTAGCAGCTTGTCTCTTGAAACATCTCTCTAAGCTTCTTTATAGGCTTTCCAAAGTACCTTACAGTTTGTGGTCCATAAAGTGTTTTGGCTTTCTACAGGTTTCTGACTTTTACAATTCTTCAGTATTTTGTCTCCAAGACTGTATTCGAGAAGTAACTGAGTGATTGATTTGAGAACTAGAATTGACTTGATAGATAACTCTGAGTTCTCGAATACTGTATAATTATCATTTTGAATCACTTCTCGAATTAGTCTTTTCTCCAGGAATCCTTGAGTTGTTGAATAGAACACTTGACTTGTCGAATCCCTAAGATGTCGAGTAGCTTCTTGAGTCCTTGAGATATCGAATACAACTTTGACTTGTTGGCTCTAAGAGAACTCGAATACCACTTTGACTTGTTGACTTCTTGAGTTCTCGAAGAGAGTATTAGACATGTCGAATCTCTGAGTTATCGAATGACACTTTGACTTGTTGACTTTCAGAGATGTCGAACAGTGTCTTTACAGATATCGAATCCTTGACTTGTCGAATGCTAGACTTCTCGAATATGATAAACATACTTCTCGAATTGGTACTTAGGCAAATCTTCATTCTTCAAATTCCAACTGTTTTTATTTTGACAGTCTTGATCTTCAAGCTTGAGGCATGATCCTTGGAACTTCTTTCAAGCATTATTCTCTGATTTTTAATTACAGTTACACAGATAGAAATTGATGCCTATTACACGTACCACAACAAGTAGAAACTCTACAACTAGAGGTTCCCTCAGTTAAGAGGTCATGTAAGTAATGCATAGCATTACAAACAATTAGGCTTGTTATTAGATATATACAGGCATGCCTCTGTGACTAACAGAGTGTAGCTTATTTTTTTACACTTAATAGGATTTTTACCAAGCTTGTTTAGTACTCCATGGAAATATGGAACTATGCCCTTGTACTTTCTAGTTAGTTTCTAACTAGGTTGGTTGCTTTCCTAAGTATATAGTTTGCATGGTACTGAACTTGCATTGGTTAGTTTACTCGCCACCCAACATGGGTTAGTTTTCGTAATTACGATTAATATCCGAAACATTCCGCGATACAAAACTTTTTATCGTAATTCCTTATCATTGCAAACACTTGTAGTTCATTTAAATGGCGGAATTCGAAATCTATAATTTATCCTTTCATATTGTAATTCTCTTATTCCTTAATACCTCGTAAAATATGATTATTTAAAATAATGGATTTCGTCGAAAACTAACGACTTTTACATTCACTCATTTGCATCGTAATATCAAATCGAAATTTTCATTTAATAATTCGTACATAACATGGTTGAAAAAACTTTTCGTACACCCTTAGAATCATATTATTCATCCAAGTTTCAAATATTCACAAAAATTAGGATTATTACATTTAATAATTTTAAATTAGTATTAAAAAGGATAGGTTCATTTCTTTAAAAAATCAAAAAAAAATAACTCACATAAATTGAAAAGAAAAAATTGTTTACAAATATTTCAATCGAATACATTAAAATACGTAAAAAAGTTAACGAACTTTAAAAAAATGGCGAAGTACTTCTTTTATGTTCGATGGATGTATATAGTGCGCACTTTCACAAAATAAGACTCAATTGCTTGATCTGTTTGTAAATTATAATCGCGTTCAAACAATCTAGACAACTTCAATTGAAAACTAAACCCGTGTGCAAGGATTTTATATACCACTCCCACTCCGTATGCTTTTGTTTCACGTCCGATTGGTCTATTAACAAACTGAGCCTCCTTCCTGATTTAGAGCTCCGCCTGTTTTCTCTAGAATTTTTCGTGCTTAAAAAAATTAAAATTTGGTGGAACGCGACATAATATTCCTCCGTTCCATGAGCCAACTAGTGGTCTGTATTTACTATTTAGGGATAAAATTTATAATTTAGGGATAAAATTTATAACGGGAAAGATCTAACAATTTTACGAAAGAATTTGATTCGCATAATTTCGTACTTCTACAACTTAGAGCGCTGCATTTCTTAGCGATCCATGAAATGTATCGTGACATCTATCTAGAGTGGCGTGGTCAAGAAAAATTACAACATTACCAATGCAATTATTTTCTTTTTTTGTTTCTTTCTATAGCTTACGTGATAAATTCCACATAATTCCCGAATAAAACAAATATGTTATGTATATAATATATAATATAGTGAGAGTAAGAGAGCAAGAGAGAAAGTTAGATAGAAGAGAGAAGGGAGATCATTATATTATTTCTCATCACTAAACAATGTACATGTGAGGCTATATATAGCCTATCAAATCATAAGTTACAATGCTATTGAAAGGTCAAGAGTTAGAGGAGTTACAAGGATAATGAAAAGCTAAGGGCTGGAGTTATAATGGTAGTTGTAAAGCTAAGAGTCATACAATAATATATAACACTCCCCCTTGGATGACTCGCACAAACATCATGCCTCGTTAAAACCTTACTAGGAAAAACCCCGTGGGAAAAACCCTAGTGAAGGAAAAAGAGTACATGTGTTTGTACATAATTTAATGTAAAAGAAGTATCATGTCTCCCCCTCATTTCAATATATCTCAATCTTATGCATTCCAATCTTATTTACCAATTTCTCAAAAGATGATGTAGGAAGTGCTTTTGTGAACAAATCTGATGGATTCTCTGATGACAGAATTTGACAGACATCAATTTCTCCCCTTTGCTGAAGCTCATGAGTGAAGAAAAACTTTGGATCAATGTGCTTCGTCCTATCACCTTTAATATCAGATCTCCAATCTTAACCATATACATAGATGACCATCATCATGGGTTGCCAGAATCACGATACAGTCATAAGAAGTGTCTGCATTTGTTAATTTCATTGCATACAAAATAATAATATCTCCACCATATGTTAGTACATATTCAATATGAGATCAAAATTATGAGAATTAGAGTAAACATTTTGCTCCCGCAAAATCAGTTTAAACCCTTAGGTTAGTAGAGATCAAATTTTTCTTTATGTACCTTTAAGATTCTCATACCTTCAAACTGGATATATGTTAAAGTCTTCTAGTAAATTTATTAATTATATCGGGACATATACAATTAGCAGGATAAATTAGTATCTTACTGCATTATGTGGTACTTCAGGACCAATAATTTTCTTTTCAAGTCCTCACAATAGTGATTAATCTTCCTTTACAGAAGAAGTTATGTTTCTCCCACAAAATGTTTATTTCTTCAGAAAAATTCCAAAGTAATAGGTAAACTTCATAGCTTACAAAACAAATAAATAATCTCAATGTATTTTTTTTATAAGGTGAAACTCATTTGAATGTCAATTAGAAACACATTCTAATTTCCATCCACTCTGGCCAGAGATTTTTATGAGTTATCACCTATACTCTTAGAATACATAAAACATCTCATTCCGGAATAATTTAATGTTGGACTTCTGGTCCATATCCATTTATAATTTGAAAGGATTAGTTCTCGAGAATTTAATTCACTGCTTCCAGCAGTTTATATCCTTCCAGGATTATGTCAAGTAGGTCTTGCAAAATGTTCACATACTCAATCTTATATTGCCAGACTTTACCCATCATATAATTATATCCACCACAAGATAAAATCTCTTCGTAATCAATACAAGATCATTGTACAACTACGTGAGCTTATCTTTCGTAAATAATTTCTTTCCTTTCCACACATGTATCTGCTCACATCCCACTGACATGACACCTTTAGGTGTGTATACCGCAGTTCTAAAAATATCTCTCTACTTTTAAGAGATAATATTTCTTATAGAGTGTTACATTCACAACTTCAGGTCCAAATATTTTTTTTTCTTTGCAAGAGATTTTGCCTCGATTTAATCATTTTTCTTATATCTTTGGCCAATCTTTTCTAAATTCAAAAGAGATTATTTTCTGGTCCTCCTTATTATCCATAACCTTAAGTATTAAATTTCATATTGTCGACGTCGATTTGATTAATGGTTCCATATTATTCTAGACATGACACAATTTATTGAGATCTCACAATTTTTCAGGTACCTTCATCATTTTTTGCATGTAAAATCTCTTATGGAGATCATTCAAAAGTTATCCACTTTTCGATTTACCCATCATCAATCACTGCTCCATTTTACTTTTAAGGATATACATAGTTTTGTTATGGAACCCGGTGGTCTATCATGCTTCAGGCGTTCTTTAGACACATTAGCTTCTTGAGGTTGTCCTTATGGGACATATTTATTTGGAGCATGTGTAGCTGGTATATGTAATATAGCAATTCTTTCAGGTCAGCAAATGTATGTCTGACAACAATTAAAAATGTAAATAAATGAACTTCTGGTTCGTATTCTTTACTATGAGGATCAAGACGAGGCAATGATAACTAATATATTACCAGCTATTTAGCTTCTCCCCCTGATTTTGGGAAAATAAACACATTAGACGGAGTCATAAACATATACACATAGATGGTACCAAACTAATAATCACTCATGTATAATGTATACCCAATTTAACCATCAATTTCAATGTTGTGGTGGAACAATCTGAGCTGACCAAAACTTTGTTCATGACGGGGAGAAATTATGATAATTAGATAGCTAGATGTGAATCAAAATGAGCCACAATATATTCGACAATTTTCAATGGACGATAAATTTCATTGAGCACTTGAGTAGTAGACTCACCAAATGCATATTCTTGTTTTGATTAATCAGACTCACAAACTTCAGGTTGTGAGTATATAACAACTAGACATTTAACCATATAATTCATGATCAATTTTCCTTATTAACATATATTTTGAGAAGAATCTTCTAGTTCTTCTATAAACGTCCATATAAAATTTCAATTAATATTCACATCTTTTATAAAATTGGCATGGTTTAGTCATACCAAATATAAAGTTATCAGTAAACTTCTGATTTACTTTAATACATATCTCAACGGTTTTTCAGTGTAATATGAAATATCATAACCGCATATTCGATTCTCTTTCACTTGGGAGAGTATAATAACATCAATAATATTAGATTTGTTTTCTCACTCAATACCATGATAATAATATACCTGTTCGATGTAACGAGACATCCAATATATACAATACTCCCCCTTTGGATGACTCATGTTTTGTTGTATAGTATTGACACAAGTCATATTTATTCTTTAGAGGATGTCCATTTGAATTTTCAATAATTCTTCGCATCATTGTTGAACCCGGATGACCTAAGCGATCATGCCACATAAGAAAATTTTTCGGGTTTGCTAATTTTTGACTCATTATCATGTGTGTCTTTACTGGATTAATAAAGGTATAATATAATCCAGATTTATATGATGAGAGTTTTTCTATTATTTGCTTCCTCCCAGAGACTATAGACGTGATACAGAGATATTTAATCGCCATTCTCATTTGTTGTCTCAATATGATAGCCATTATGGCATATATCTTTGAAACTCAAAAGGTTTCTTTTTGATCGGATGGAGAACATGGCATTTTCAATAAATAAATGTGTACCATTAGGTAACACTATACTTGCTCTTCCGGAGCCTTCAATAATATCTGACGCACCCGATATTGTATTAACATTAGCTTTAGCTAATATGAGATGCGAAAAATATTCTTTCTTTTTCAAAATTATATGTGTTGTTGCACTATCCGCCAAACAAAATGATTCTTCATCTTTCATAGTACATAATGAGAAATTACTAGCCATAATTCTTAATAAACAAATATATAAATGAAGATTAGAATAATATTCAAAACATCTCATTCATGCTAAAAGAGAATTATATAGAATATGCATAAAGCAAAGCCAATCATTATAGAGTTCGAACAGAAATATGAAATATTCAATAAGCAAAAGCAAAGTTTTAAAAATATGATCTAATTATTGCCACCACCAGATTTGACCATCTCATCATTCCTATTTTCATAGAAATCACCAAATTCCATGTGAGTGAGGCCCGAAGGATCAACTGGATCTGCACCACTAAGGTGTGCTTCAAGATGAGCAATTCCCAAGGGATCATTTTGTTCAGTGAAATTAGTTTCAACATTTTTCAAAGAGGCTTGATAAAGATCAGCAAAGTGATTGGAGGTACGACATGTACGTCTCCATTGACCTTTTATTCCACAACGACTACAAACACTTTCACCCCTTTTAACTATCGTACTTCCCTCGGGTTTTTCCTCATTTTTTGTCCACTTCTGGTGGTGAGGCTTCCTTTTAAAGTTGGTGAAATTTGGATAATTATGACCTCGACCATGCCCAAAATTACGGCTACGGGCACGTCCATATCCACGTCCACGTCCAAATGGCTTATTATTTCCATATTCATTATTAGTCACCGCATTCACTTCAGGGAATGGTGTTGAGCCAGTTGGACGTGCTTGATGATTTTTCAGCAAAAGTTCATTATTTTGTTCAGCAAGAAGCAAGACAGAAATTAGCTCAGAATATTTTGTGAATCCACGTTCACGATATTGTTGCTGCAAGAGCATATTATTGGCATGGAAAGTGGAATATGTTTTTTCCAACATATCTTTATCGGTGATATTCTCGCCACATAATTTCAGTTGAGATGTAATTTTAAACATGGCAGAGTTATACTCGCTCACACTTTTATAATCTTGCAATCGCAAGTGTAGCCAATCATAGCGAGCTTTTGGGAGTATCACCATTTTTTGGTGGTCATATCTTTCTTTGAGATCCTTCCAAAGAGTTGATGGATCTTTAATAGTTAAATATTCAGTTTTTAGGCCTTCATCAAGATGATGGCGGAGAAATATCATAGCCTTTGCCTTTTCTTGTTCGGAGGTTTTATTTCCCTCTTTAATGGTGTCACCAAGACCCATAGCACTAAGATGGATTTCAGCATCAAGAATCCATATCAAATAATTTTTTCCGGTGACATCAAGTGCATTGAACTCGAGTTTTGTAAGATTCGACATTATCACTAAAATATAATTCCAAACAGTGTCAATTTATAAAATAAGCATAAATACAACACGTGTTACTAAAAAAACATTATATTGACATGGACACATATAATTTGATAACAGTATTCCATCAGAAAATCATGCATAATTAAACAATTAGACATATTAATATATGTAATTTTCACTTTTCACACATATGAAATTAATCCATTTTGCTAAGGTTTGTCTACTTTTAATTAGATAGAGATCTCAAGTAGCTTCAAGATAAGCAAATATAAACATGTTGCATGCAGTTTATTTGCTATATAAACTAAGAGACATAATAACAAATAGTCAGTATATAAGGTTGAATTCAATATACCGTGTAAATGTAGACTGATTATAAAAACAAAGTAGATTGCATTCAATCTATCGTGTAAATGTAAGATAACATCAAATCTTTTGTATACTCATATTATAGATCAATGCTAATAAATAATATTATACGTACCTTCTGGATAGCTCCAAGTTTTATTGCACTTCCCAGATTTATTTTTCGCAATCGTGCTGATAACGTGTTATGTATATAATATATAATATAGTGAGAGTAAGAGAGCAAGAGAGAAAGTTAGATAGAAGAGAGAAGGGAGATCATTATATTATTTCTCATCACTAAACAATGTACATGTGAGGCTATATATAGCCTATCAAATCATAAGTTACAATGCTATTGAAAGGTCAAGAGTTAGAGGAGTTACAAGGATAATGAAAAGCTAAGGGCTGGAGTTATAATGGTAGTTGTAAAGCTAAGAGTCATACAATAATATATAACAAAATAAATGATTATAATACAATAACTAAATTCCAAAGCAAGTGAACTCATTTTCTGCCTAATAAAATAACAAATATACCCTTCAAGCTACTCACCATTCTTTACGACTCCTATTTCAGGTCGATACTGTTTAAACTTGCCTCCTCCCCAAGGCAAAGCCGGCTCTTTTTTTTTTCTTCAAGAAAAGAGATGTTGTATTGATTCATAAATTAAAAGTACATTTTTTAAATTCAGCAAGGGAAGTTGAGGATTTTTTTCGTCCATGAAAATTTATCATTTAATTAAAAAATATGCTTAACTAATATAAGGATCGTACATTTCCCAAAATCAGCAAGGGAAGTTAAGAATTTTTTTCATGCATAAAAATTTTATCATCCAATCAAAATTTATGTTTAACTAATATAAAAATTCTAATCTAAATTAATTTAAAAAAAATTTATCGTATAATGGAAAGATCTGTCTAGGGTCCTCACCTAAGTAAATCTAAGGCAAAGCCCGTTTAAAATAAAAAAAAAATAGGTAAAGGGCAAAACAGTCATTACATCAAAAATTAAATAAAATAGACCGTTCGAATGCAAAGTTAGCTAATATGCCACGCCATCGAAAATCAGTCCTATATGTACAACGTTTAAGTCCAAACCGACGGCATGCCATCATCCTTATCCTACCCTCAACCACATACATACACATACATATGTACATACATATATACCATACATGCATGATGAGTCACATGTACGTGAGCAATTACATAAAATAATCTTGTCATGTCAACAACTCTTTCTTTTTTGTTCTATAAATATTCACGTTTGCCTCCATTTCTTCTCTTCAAACCAATTCTCAATTCACTTGAGTTTCATCAAACAAACATATATAAACCCTATAATTCTTAAGTTTTCAAATATTTCTACATGGGTGAGGTTAGTAATTTCAACAAATTTTCGACAAAATTCGAATTCGTTTCGTTTACGAGAATAAATTAATTTATTTGTGTGTGTGTATTTGTATTTGCAGAAAGATGATAAGAAGGGTGGTGAGAAAAAATCCGAGGCCGGTCCGATCACCGTTGTTTTAAAGATTGACTTGCATTGTCAAGGTTGTGCTGAAAAGGTCCGGCGCTCCGTCAAACATTTTGAAGGTATAATTATAATGAGTTAATGGATTAATAATCTCCTTCTCTTCAAGAATTTATTCAAGATTAATGTTTGTTGATTCAGTTTTGATAGAAATTGACTTTTTAAAGCTAACATGCAAGAAACTGAACTTAGATCCGTGTTTAGCGGTCAATGCCCTTAAAATTCAACCGTTAATATAAGAACTACAATTTCCTTATTTTAGAATTTTAGAGAACCGTTTGTAACATAAATTTAAATACTCACGCACTCGTTTTACACGAAAGGTTAAACTTGTGTGTTATTTGCAATGAAGGTGTGGAAAAGGTGAAAACGGATACTGCAAACAATAAGATAACGGTGACGGGAACTTTGGAACCGGAGAGGCTTAGAGAAAGAATTGAATACAAGACAAAGAAGAAGGTGGAGCTTGTGTCGCCTCAGCCTAAAAAAGATGAGAAAAAAGTCGATGCAAAGCCGGAGAAAAAAGCCGATGACAAGCCGGAGAAAAAGGCCGAAGACAAACCGGAGAAAAAAGTAGAAGAAAAGGTCGAGAAAAAGCCCAAAGAGGTATTTTCCTAGCTGTTAACAATTTTGGATTTGTTTAGTAAGTCATGGTTTAAGACTGATAATCTTGTTTAATATGCAGTGAAATTAACTAATTGACTAATTAATAGTATATTTAATTGTGTCTAATTTTTGTTGTTTGTTTAATTAGGTGAGCACAGTGGTTTTGAAGATTCGACTTCATTGTGACGGATGCATAAATAAGATCAAAAAGATTATATCAAAAACAGATGGTGAGATTACGATTCTTTAAATTTAATTCATTAGTTTATTGGCGAGTCGATATCTCGAAATTATTTGTTATGATGCAACTTGCGAGCGATTAATAATTAAATGTGTTTTTAATTACAGGAGTTGATAATGTGATTTTTGATTCCAAAAATGATTTGGTCACGGTGAAAGGGACAATGAATGTCAAAGAACTTGTACCTTATTTGAAAGAAAAATTGAAGCGAAGTATAGAGATTGTTCCGGCAAAAAAAGATGGTGGTGACGATAAGAAAGAAGGCGGTGGTGGTAATGGTGGCGATGATAAAAAGAAGGGCGGTGATGGGGATAAGAAGAAAGAAGGTGGTGGCGGAGATGCCAAAGTTGAGGTGAAAAAAATGGATTATCATGGCGTTGATCCTTATACAACATTTATCGTACCACCTTATGATCATAGTCACTCTGTTCATGAATATGGTTCAACATCTACACCAATGTATAATCGAAGCTACTCTAATCAAGATTACGGCATAACAAATTACGATCAAGGTCATGTAAATTATGGTTATGCTATGGAGTACTCACACGTGCCACCACCTCCACCTCCAGTGTACTACAATGCACCTTTGATGTTCAGTGATGAGAACCCTAATGCATGCTCAGTAATGTGAAAAACAGAGGATATGAAACAGCGTTCAAGTCCCATATTCAATTCACAAAACTCCAGCATCGGCGCAATAGTATCGTTATATCGTAATAGAGTTAAAGATTAATTGTAAATATATTAAACTGAGTTAAAGTAGATGATGGAAGAAATTCTCCGAATACATCTATGTATTTATATTCAAGGAGTAAATGAGAACAGAGGCATTTTTCTTTCACTAGTTAGGTTGAAGAAGGAACGGTTAAATTGTAAACTTTACAATTTAGCAAATTTCAAGTAGTTGGTTGTTTAATTTGTTCATCTATATAAATCCAATTTTGTGCTATCATTTGAAGATTGTTATATTTTAGTCTTTTTTATTGAATAAGACGAATTTCGTGGCTTCTAATATGAAAGGAATAGTAATTTCAGAATTGTCACAGATTTGACCAAAACAAAATTTATGGGCAACTAAGTTCATAAAATATCAGTGCAAAACCGGCTTGCCTCTTCCGAGTTAAAAAAACAGGATGCCGGCTTAGATATGAAACGATGAATGTGTAGAAATTTTCGAAAAAAACTCGAATAAAATCACATTAGTTACGAAAATCTGACAGGACAGGGCGATGCCCAGAAATGCAAAAATCAAATTCACAATTGGGTTGTTTACTTGGTTCAATACTTCAATATCGAATATTCATATATGTGGAATTATTATTGCGTGAATTGTAATTGTTTTAAAATCAAGCAAAACATAGTGAGATGAGTTGTTGCTGATCTCAGATCACATGCTGAAAAATTATTTGCAAAGTCAGCCTGTAACATGTTTCTACACGTAATGATGTAAATACCACATTCATCAATTTTTTTATTTTATCACTTTTTTATTTAGCATAGATTGTAGAACTATAATTTGTGCTTTGTTTTATCGTGATACAAAATTCTATATTAACTTCATCGTTCATCGTTGATTGTATTTGAAATTTGAATGGTCTTTGCCCTTTGTTTGCTTCAAACCGTTGAAACTGCTGTAATATCACCCCCAAACCTCAAAATTTTGTATCACCCTCTCGCGATAATAAAATGTTACAAGTATGATAGTATCTGGTTTTAAAATAACAATTGTTGTAACATATCATTTCGTGCATAATTAACATGTTTTTTTTATAGATAGTACAGATATGAAATCGGTATGTTCCCCCTCATATTGTGCTTTAAGGCAAAAAAGAGTTATAATTTTATCATTTTGTGAATAATAAAAATGGAACGTATGTTATTCCGTGATACATTATGGTCATGTTTGTTTGGAGGGATTTTAATTCTGGGATAATAATTCTACTATAATAATCGCATCATTTATAATCCTTAGGATTATAATCCTTTAAATTATCTTATTTCATGTTTGTTTGAAGTATTAAGTCTAGGATTGGACTATAATCCTTTAAATTATCCTATCACATGTTTGTTTTAAAGGATAACCTATGGATTGGACTATAGTCCTTTAAAATTTCTAATCCTATGTTTGTTTTAGGAGGAATTATAGTGAAAGGGATATAATCCATTAAAAAAATGACTTGTGAGATGGGAATAATAATACCTCCTCCAACCAAGTATTAGAGAGGATTATAATTCTATTCCTTATCCCACCTCTTATCTCACCCAAACAAACATGGGATTGTTATTTTAAAGAATTATAATCCTTAATCTAATCCCAAGTAAACTTTTTACAAACAAACATGTGATTAAAATTTTTAATGGATTATATTCCTATCCCCTAATTAATTCTATGAAACAAACATGGCCGATAAGTACTAATAATTTAAATTGTTCTCCTAAATTGTCTCGAAATTAAATTAAGATAAATGAGATTACATATAGTGGAAAACCTAGAATTAGTCTTACAATTGAAAAATCAATTTTGTAATGAGAAAAAAGTAGGCGTGGGACGGAAAATAAACTATGCGAGTATGCGACTAAAACACGGCTGCTAAGGTTGTATGGTGTCATTGTGTGTGTATGGTGGTTAAACAAATGTACAATGTCACTGTAACACATATTATTTGTATGTACTTCTAGAGTAATTTTTTAACGTCCGCTATTTGCAAGTACGTACTACGTAGTTGAAAACAAGTCATTTGTTTTCAATTTAGGAGGACGGGTACTGTAGTACTACAAGTTGCGTTGTGCCTACTCCAAGAAACTTTGTACTAGGTGTAATTCCAGGCGCCGGCTCGCGAGCTTGGTAAATAATTGAAAGAGAGGAAAAACCTAATTACATTTCTCTTTTGCCGTTAAAAATATAACATTATGTTGGAATTTTATCATGACATCTTAAAATTTTAAATGCACGATATTAGGATTCAAATTTAAAAAGGTGAATCGGTTTTAGTCTTTCCATCCCATTTGTTCAATCTAAATATTTGTTTATGGATTTGATATTGATACTGGTATATCCAAAAAAATTTTGGAATGTTGCACGACTAACCTAAGATATTTTAAATTTATTAAAGAATTTAACAAAAGTAATTAAATATATTCTCATGTTTGATTGAGATTTCCACCTAAAGTATAAATATAATTGAAATATTTCGTAGAAATATTAAACTTGTTAGTTTTCTATCTTGTAAGAGCGAAGGCGTAATGGAATTGTGAATTTGTTGGTTTGCATGTTGTTTCTTAACTGATTTGGAGAACGAAATTTGTCTGCATTTGTTAGTGCTTTTCTCACCTTGCACGGAATTAATCAAGTTTAATTTAAAACTCTACTAATAATTCATAGTTTTAATATTATAGATTTATAGTGCTTTTTATTTCGTGGCATTTTGCTCATATAAATCAATTTTCGTGACACCATAACAAATAAATGGTTATCACAGTCACGCACATCTGGCGTTATCTGCACATATACGATCACTATCCAACTTGTCCTGTTTCTTGATTAATTAATCATAATTAAGACCACCACTAAGAAACAATTTACATTCTTAATACGTTTATAATGAAGGTGTAAATTACCTACGGTTTCCAAATTGCAAAATCCAAATCAGCCAGTGCCACTAATTAATTTAATTTAAATTATTTAACGTGTAGTCACTTATTTTATAAACATCATTGATGGTAATGACATTTGACGCATTTGGTACCACTAATTCCCGTATGCATAATTACAGGAAAGATCGATCGACTTTTTTTTTTTTGCCAAAAAGAGAGATTTCATTAAAACTTCAAATTATCTAACATTACAGGAATAAAATCTGGGTTGGTTCAACTTTGAGTCTTCAACTACATATTAATTTAAATACTTTTTTTTTGATAAAACATATTAAAATACTTAAGATATAAGAACATTATCTTGATAAATTGGAATCATCGAAACAAAAAATATTCAAGCATTTAAATAAAAGCTAAATCCATGTCCACGACTCCAAGCAACTCTTTAAATTAGGTGATCATTCGGGGAGGGGATGATATACCGTATACGCATCGTTGATCAAATAATCAATTCCCCCATTTAAATATACTTGGAGACATAGACAAGTACCGTTAAAAATACAATAGTATCCGATTAAATAATCTTTCTAGCTAAAAATTTTAAATTTCAGAAAAATTAATAATTTAACATAAAATTATCTTAGAAAGAACGAAAAATTTAACAAGATGAGATTTAGTTATCATCGAACCTACTTTAAACGGGATATAATGAGTACAGATGCACCTCCTTTATCTCAATCCAAATTATTAAAAAAATAAGAAATAGTGACAGGATCTACATCAGCTATTCTGTCAAACACACACATACAAATAATTGTGTGTTGTTTCATGCTTTTAGGATAATCTACAAAAATAAATGTTGATGAAGGCATCCTCTTTGGATCGTTGCATAGCTAATGGAAGTTTCCAGTTTAGTCCACGCCAAACGAACTGAATCGATATCGACATTTAAACTAAATTTGTAATGTTGTGTTTAAATATTTATCGGTGTCTTATTTAAAAATGAAATAAAAAACGTAACCACTCGATTTGTCAGCTATATATTTGCATGGTTTGAGAGTACGTAGAGACAATATTGGTGGCGTCTCCGCATTATGCATGCCTTTTGAGATTTATGTCAAGACATCGGGCTCAATTATCAGCATAAATAATTGATTTTTATAATCATAAGAGCATCTTCAATGGAAGAGTCCCTTAACAAAAAAATTCTATGTAACAAATATTTTAGATAATTTGTATAAATTTTAATCTCCAACCATGTAGAACCTTTGGCTATAATTATAACCAACTTTTCCATGTTGGTCAAATTTGATGTACATATAAATTTTATTAATATAGTCAATTTCGTTGGAGCATGATAAGATGATGACATCAGATGAAGTAAGCAATGATCAAGAGAAACATGTGAACAACAGTGCAGCTGAGCCACAGACTAATATTTCTCAGAAGTTAGTTACATAACAGAATGCCAACTAATCAAGAACGAGACATCTCACATATATACAACAAAGCTGTACTCATTTGTATTATCTAGTTTTGGACTCTCACAATGTTCTCTCTGTTCTCTCTGAGTCTATCTCAATCTCTCTCTCTCTCTCTCAATACAGTATGTAGTCTGAATGTAGTAAGCTTACACAGTAACTAGTGGTGAACTGATGGAGCTGATGTATTTGTTTCTTCATCTATAAAGTTTGTAAGCTTTCTATGATTTCTGTAATGAATTCTTCATATTTTTCTGTATTAGTTTGATGAGAATCATAATTGTTAGATGGTATCAGAGCATTTGAGTTACTATTCTGTGAATTCTTTCTTGATGAATATGTGTTTCCGCCATTAAAGCTCAGTTTTTAAGAAATTTCTTAATATCTGACCATTTCTTTGTACTCAAAATTTGAGATATTTGTGATTCTCTGTTTTTTTCTTGAAGAAGTTAGTTACAGATCTATTATTGATCATCAATTTCTCAAAACACTTCTAGATTCTTGATTTTCCTTCAAAATCTTGTTAATTTTTCTTCGATTGGTGAAATTTGTTAAAGAATCCATACATTTGATATCATTCTTGATCTCTTGATATTACTGATGGCTACACAAATTGTTGATCCATCGCAAGCAGTGACGGAGGCAGAAATTTTTTTTCGGGGGGGCCGATTTTATACTATCAAGTTTAAAAATTTTAAAAAGTTTAATTTTAATTATAAATAAATTGAGAACCAAAAAAATTCTAAATTTAATTCATGTTACATTATTGTCGACAATTAAATTTACTAGAATAATGGCTAATTGTGTTTATAATTTATAAGAACGTGTGAAGATTATAGAAGTTAAAGCAAAAAACAAAAAATTACATGATATAGAGTTTGTCGGGAGTCGAACCCTGGTTTTTGGAATGAAAAACCTACCTAAGGACCAGCTGAACTACAGAAATAATCAATACATTATGTATACTACTACATTGTTATTAGGAATCTTAGTGGGGGCCAGGGACCCCTCTGGACCCCCCTGCCTCCGTCACTGATCGCAAGGATCTACATCTCCATATTTTTTACATCCATCTGATAATCCTGGCATGAAACTAGTCTCTTTGAAATTTGATGGAAATGGATATACAGACTGGAAAAGATCAATGTTGATAAGTCTTTCTGCTAAGAACAAAACAGGTTTTGTTGATGGAACTTTGGCTAAACCAGCAATTACTAATGTTAGTTTTAAGGCCTGGGAAAGGTGTAACTCAATGATGATTTCATGGCTATTGGGAGTGCTAGATCAGAATATAGCAAGGTCTGTGTTATATTTTAAGTCAGCTAAAGAAATTTGGGAGAATCTAGAAGAAAGATATGGTCAGGCTTCGGGTACTATGTTGTTCTCTATACAACAATCTCTTTATGAATTGAAACAAGGTCAAGACAGTGTTTCTGGTTACTACACAAAGATTAAGATGTTGTGGGATCAACTTGATGCAGTTGATCAGATTCCAATATGTTCTTGTGCTAATTGCACATGTGAAATCACTCAGAAATTAACTAAATCACAAGAGGACAGGAGATTGGTAGATTTTTTGATGAAATTGAATGAAGGTTTTGAAGTGATTAGAGGAAATATATTTATCATGAGTCCATTACCTTCTATTTCTCAAGCATATAGGCTATCGGTTCAAGAAGAAAATCATAAGAAATTGTATCAAGGAACACATGTTGTGCAAGAAGAAACTATGGCTTTTAGTGCTAACAGAAGGAGCTATCAGGATACCAAATTCAGGCCTCAATATTCTCAGTCACAAAATCGAAGTTTTGGTTCTGGTGATTCAAGGAATAGATCTAATTTGTTTTGTGAGCATTGCAAAATGTCTGGACATACTATACAAAGATGCTATAAAATTCATGGATATCCAAATTTCAGAAATGATAAAAAGCAAGTTGCAGCAGTTCAGTTTGATGATGATAGTGTATCAGATGCTTCTGAGAATATGACATTTACAGCAGCTCAATATAAACAGTTGTTGCAGTTGTTGGGAAAGGAAAAGACAGATGATCAGAATCAAGTGCAAGAAACTGGTTATAGGTCTGCACATGTTGCAGGTAAATTCTGTTTTGTATCTTCTTCTGGATCTAACTGGATAGTTGACAGTGGAGCATCTGATCACATGTGTCATGATTTATCTTTGTTTACTTGTTATAATCCTATACAAGGCACAGAGAATCATATCACCATACCAAATGGTAATCAAGTAAATGTTCAGTACAGTGGAACAGTAAAAATTAACTCAGAGATTATTTTGAAAGATGTCTTATATGTGCCTGATTTCAAATTTAATTTGATATCCATACCCAAGATATGTAAGGATATGCAATGTAATGCTGTTTTTACTAATGATGCTTGCTATCTTCAGAGTTCCTCAATGACTCCACAGCTTCTTGGTAACTATAAAGGAGGGTTATACTAGTTGGAGTTAGCATTACTAAACAAAAATGATCATCAGCAAGCTATGACAGTCAGTTCTAGTACTTCTCAGAATCAAAGCAGTAGTACTTCTCAGAATCAAAGCAGTATCAATAAAGCTAGATTGTGGCATTTAAGGATGGGTCATCTACCAGCTCATATGCTTACTCATGTACCTGATTTGTTTGAGAAAGAACAATGTAATATAGATAGTGTTTGTCAAATATGTCCATTGGCAAGGCAAACCAGAAATGCTTTTCCACACAGTGTTACTAAGTCATTGAAGAAATTTCAGCTTATTCATGTAGACACTTGGGGTCCATATAAAGATATGACCTATAATCATTGTAAATACTTTCTTACAATAGTGGATGATTTTACAAGAATGACTTGGGTTTTTCTTATGGAATTAAAGTCTGATGCTGTCAAGATTCTTCAGGATTTTATTCTCTATATTGAAAAACAATTTGCTGCAGAAGTTCAGAATATTAGAACAGATAATGCATTAGAATTTTGTGGAGTGGAATTGAAGAAGTTTTTTCTACAGAAGGGTATTTTTCATCAAAAGACCTGTGTTTATACTCCACAACAAAATGGAGTTGTGGAAAGAAAACACAGGCATCTTCTTGAAACAGCAAGAGCTTTATTCTTTCAATCTAAAGTGCCACTACAGTTTTGGGGAGAGTGTGTTCTTTGTGCAGTTCATTTAATCAACAGAATGCCATTACAGGTTCTTAACAATCTTAGTCCTTATCAGAAATTTTTTGGAAAACCACCTGTATTGGATCACTTAAGGGTATTTGGTTGTCTTTGTTTTGTGTCTACATCTACACAACAAAGAAGTAAGTTTGATGCTAGAGCTTTACCTCATGTTTTTTTGGGATATCCAGTTGGTACTAAAGGGTACAAAGTGTTGAACATGGACACAATGCAGATTTCAATTTCTAGAGATGTGATATTTCATGAGCAACATTTTCCCTTTCATATTAATAAAACTACTCCACCACCTGTTTTCTTTCTCCCTATTGCTACTGATTTTACATCTTTTCCTCATTCTACTATACCTGATGTGTTTCATTCTTCTTCCCCACACACATCAGTACCACTTCATACAGATTCACATTCTACTGATTCTACTGATGGAAATTCCAGTGATCAGTCCAATGCTGAAAGTTTAAGTGATCAGTCTAATTCTACCACTGAAAATATCTCTACTGATATAATCCTTAGAAGAAGTACAAGAAATACTAAAGTGCCTTCTCATCTTGATGATTTTGTTTGCAATGCATCTACTTTTTCACCTCACTGGTGTAATCTGGTTGCTTTTAATCATCTTTCTGCACCACTTCATGCTTTCATTGCTAAAACAGAATCTCTAGTAGAACCTACAACTTATGCAGAAGCTTCAAAAGATCCCAGATGGGTTGAAGCTATGAACAAAGAGTTGCAAGCATTACATAATAATCATACATGGATTCTTGTTGATTTACCACCTGGAAAGAAACCAATTGGTTATAAATGGGTCTATAAGATTAAGTATAAAGCAGATGGTACTGTGGAGAGGTTTAAGGCAAGATTAGTAGCTAAGGGGTATAATCAGAAGTGGGGGATTGATTACTTAGAAACTTTCTCTCCTGTAGTCAAAATGGCTACTGTCAGATGTTTAATTGCATTTGCTGCTCATAAGAATTGGATTATTCATCAATTAGATGTTAATAATGCATTTCTACATGGGGATTTATGTGAAGAGGTATATATGCTTGTTCCTGATGGTCTTCCTAATCCAAATAATAAGGTTTGCAAACTTTTCAAATCACTCTATGGTTTAAAGCAGGCTTCTAGACAGTGGTTTGCCAAGTTAGTGGGGGAATTGCAGCATATGAAGTTTCAACAATCCAAGAATGATTACTCACTGTTTATCAAACATAATAATGGTATGATTACTATACTTGCTATTTATGTAGATGATATTATATTAACTGGAGATGACATTCATACCATTCTTAGTTTGAAGAAACACTTGAATGATGTGTTTAGTATAAAGGATTTAGGAAGAATGAGTTATTTCTTGGGAATAGAAGTTGGTTATCTACCTCATGGAATCACTTTAACACAAAAGAAATTTTCTAGAGAATTGTTAAGTGATGCAGGAATTGATGTGAACAAGACAGTAGTAACTCCTTTGCCTTTGAATCTTAAGTTGAGTTCAGATGAAGTAAAAATCTTTAGTGATCCTAGTCTTTACAGATGTCTGGTAGGAAAACTGAATTTCCTAACTCATACTAGACCTGACTTGGCTTTTACCGTGCAACACTTAAGTCAATTCCTTCAGCAGCCAAGAGAAACTCATCACAAGGCTTTGTTACATGTTCTGAAGTATGTAGCATAAACTCTTGGTCAAGGAATTTTATTGAAGGCAAATGAGCAACTTACTCTACAGGCATATTCAGACTCTGACTGGGGAGCTTGTTTAAACACAAGAAGATCTATTTCTGGTTATATTTTACTTCTTGGAAATTCACCAATTAGCTGGAAATCAAAGAAGCAAAATACTGTTTCTAAAAGTTCTTCTGAAGCTGAGTATAGGTCAATGTCTGCAGCAGCTGGAGAAGTGACTTGGATAGTCAGATTACTAGAAGAACTGGGAGTTAAAAAGCTTAAGCCTATAACTCTGCATTGTGACAATCAAAGTGCTATTCATATATCAAAGAATCCAGTGCATCATGAGAGGACTAAGCACATAGAAATAGACATACATTTTACTAGAGACAAGGTAATGGAGGGATTATTACAGATTGCTTATTTACCAACTAAATCTCAAATAGCAGATGTTTTAACCAAGGTGTTACCATCATCAAAGTTCAATGAGTTGTCCAAACTAGGAATGACAATTTGCCAGCCTAGTTTGAGGGAGGGTGATAAGATGATGACATCAGATGAAGTAAGCAATGATCAAGAGAAACATGTGAACAACAGTGCAGCTGAGCCACAGACTAATATTTCTCAGAAGTTAGTTACATAACAGAATGTCAGCTAATCAAGAACGAGACATCTCACATATATACAACAAAGCTGTACTCATTTGTATTATCTAGTTTTGGACTCTCACAATGTTCTCTCTATTCTCTCTGAGTATATCTCAATCTCTCTCGATCTCTCTCTCTCTTTCAATACAGTATGTAGTCTGAATGTAGTAAGCTTACACAGTAACTAGTGGTGAACTAATGGAGCTGATGTATTTGTTTCTTCATCTATAAAGTTCGTAAGTTTTCTATGATTTCTGTAATGAATTCTTCATATTTTTCTGTATTAGTTTGATGAGAATCATAATTGTTAGAGAGCACAATACTTACAAATTCAATAAAATTTAACCAAGAATTATTTTTTAGATTTAGGTAATCTTTTTAGCCAATCTATTGGAGATGCTCTAAGTGAATTACATGACCAATTTGATATGAGTCAAACTGGCTTAAGACTTGCTTGACTCAATATAATTAATTGGTTATTAGAGAATGGAAAAGTAAAATATTCTTAGAACAATTTTTACTGAACAATTTTACTTTAGAATAATGGAAATAATTATTATACATTTTTTGAAAGAATAACTAACCTACATACTTTTCACATTATTATTGTTGCATTATTCTGCAGCCTATTAATAGTGTTCTTACTGTTTTCATGCTAATACGTATTTTCAGCAAACGTGACCCTTATTTATAATATATTTATTTTTCCATCCATTATTTAAAATTTGTGTTGGGTACAAAAACTAAGAATTTGTATAGAGTAGTGGAGAAAAATTAGTTAAGTGATTGAATTAATCGATATTTAATATATAAAATGAATGTAATAATATATAAAGTGAGTGTAGTGAAGAAAAGTAATGAAAAATATTTAAAAATTGAAAGTGTAGCTAAATAAATGATTGGTATGATTATGATGTGTTCAGATTTTTTTTTTTTTTTTTTTTTTTATAGTTTGACGTACTCCTTGCCCCCAAACAACATTAAAACAGCGTATGGTGCGATAAAGAAAAGAAAACACAACCATGTGTATATGTTCAGAAAAAAGAAAAAACAATAGTATTAAAGAAATTTTAAAAAAAAGAAATTAAAAAAAAAAAATTAATTTACAGGCGTTTAAAGCGTGTTGCCATATACAAAGTTTCTGTTAACTGTTATGGCGGCTACTAAGAAATCGGCAAGGATTTGTACCTTTTCTTGACTATGTGGTCCGACAGAAAATCAAAAAAAGAGGTTTTAGAAATGTCTCCTTAAAGTCACGAGAAGTGTTGATTTTTACCAGCAACTTGAGTAGCACTCCAGTGCATCTTTACCAGGATCCTTTTTCTCTGTATAAAAATGATCATGGTATACATCAGCATCGACATAACCACAAGAGGAAGGAAGAGTGGGGTGAATTGGTGATTCATGACTTTGACCTCCAATATCTGACTCAGTTCTGACTACTCTTGAATGTGCAACCCATTACATATACGTATTTTTATTATATACTACATGCTACATAACATACATACATAGCTAGCATGAATCACATACACATGCCATATACGATGCATCATGCATGAAAATGCCTCAAATTTAATATTTATTACGGGAGGGTGGCGGTTGAAGCTTGTCGCATGTGGTTAGGACTTGGACCAATTTGTATGCATTTTTTGTATTTATACTGTATTTTTCAATTTTGTTAATGACATTATCTAGTCGTTTATTATTCTTATTATTACGAACTCCGTGCAATAATTTATTTTCAAAAATGTAAACTTAATTAAAACGGGAATTTAGTTTTAGCTCTTTGTAAAAGTTAATCAAATTTGAAATTCGCAAGTACAAGTAGAAAATTAATATGTATGGAATGATTTTTTCTAAATATCAACGTATGATAATTTAATTTGTTAAGTAATTAAATATACATAAAACTCGTGACCTTACATTTGGAGGTGTTGTAGAATAATATCACAAGTACATAAATTGTGATTCTTTATAAAGTTCATTCGGATTTTTTTTTTAGGTGTTAAGATAGTAGTTTCATACTCCGTCTATCTCAAAATTTTAACTTTTTGTACGTTTTTTGGAATACATAAAAAAAGTAATTTTACATATAAATATTCGACTAAAAAATAAATTCAAAAAATAATATATAAAAATATTATGCATTTTAAAATACGGAAAAAAATATGAAAAAGATATGTGAGTATTTTTTTTTTTTGACAAACAAAAAAAAATATAATCCTAATTAATATAATATAATAATATAATATAATATAATATAATATAATATAATATAATATAATATAATATAATATAATATAATATAATATTATAATATAATATAATTAAAAAAAATATGAAAAAGATATGTGAGTATTTAATTAGCACAAACAAAGATATAATCCTAATGGGAATCGGTTTCGGTTCAGGAATATTCTAGGAAGACCGGAAGAGGCAATTAGCAGGCCACGCAGAGACCAAGCGGGTCCCGTCCACGTCATGTCCATTTGGCACTTCCCAGATTTTCAGCTGGCACCCATTCTTTGACAAGATATTAATTAAGGCAACTAAAAGGTGTTGGTTAATTAAGGTAGCTTAGGTAGGTGTTGGTTAAGGCGCAAGAACACATCGACAACAGTAATAAGGAAAATGCTATAACTTCTGAAATCGTTCCCGAAACGGTTCTTGAATATTGAATTGCCATGATATGATTTATTATGTTTTATAAATAAGATGAGTCACTCATGCATTAATATGAATCTCACAAATAAAATGATGTCATGTGTTACTCAGGAATACTTTTGAAATTTTTTGGGGTACGTAACATTTCTCTAGTAATAATTCCTCCGTCCCATTCATTTCTATACACTTACTATATTGAATGTCCCATCATTTCTATACATTCAAAAATAATAGTTTTAAAAATAAAAAAAATACTATTACACCCATTAACTTTCCTCCACTATCTCAAATCTATAATATAAAACATTATTACACCCACTACTTTCCTCCACTATCTCAAATCTATTATTAAATATTGATAGGTCCTACCACTTTAGCCCCTTTTTCTATAACTGTACTCATTTTTTATACATTTTTTTGATTTTCATATCCAAACCCAATGTATATAATTAATTGGGATGGAGGGAGTAATATTTTTTGATGAAAAGTCCTAAATAAATGGATTTCAAATATTAGATTCATTATTATTACTTTTATCTATACTTAAGCATACGGTTGTGGTCATTTTTTCAAAATTTATGCGATTTTGTTTTCGCCTGATCGATTAAATTTATCCCGTTAACTATTATGTCCTTTAAAAAAAAGACACAGTTTTGTCACCGTAAAATTTATAATCTATGTGCTATAAGTTTAAGAAATGGGATTAAGTTTCAATTTAGTTCAAAAGTCTCAAACCAAGAGAAGGTTCTTGTGTTGGTCTTTAAAACACAGACGAGGGAACACCACACACACGTTGTTCCTGATTACTTATGATTCAAGCTTTCTCTTTTTTTGACTTTTATTTGGATAAGGTTTGAAATTGTGTTGTATATTGTCAATTCAATTGACAATTTGTTTCCTACATTCGTATTTGCCCTAATTTTGTCAATTTCAATTTAATAGACTACAATGACTATTTCGCCGACGAAAAGAGAAAACAACGAGAATCAGATTTTGATTCTCGAGCTAAGTTGCAATCGAATGTTTTGATTCGATTAGAGACAAACTTTTCCAATATTTGGGAAAATACAGCTTTATCACTATGTCAATAAATACTTGATTTAAAAAAAAAATCAATGTTCGAAAAAATACAACATTATTGATAACTCTAAAACTTAATTGGGTTCTTTCTCACCAACTCTTACCTTCGAAGTGGTGTAGTTGTTGTGGGGTATCTGCAAAATAACATCGAAGGGGGGTTTGACCCCGAGGTGCCTCCGGCGTGAGAATAAGAGTTGGTTTTGGAAGGTAATAATCAAGCGAGTATCACAAAAGTAATAAATGTGTTTGGGTGAGTAATAATGTCATCTTCTAAACCCCATTCTCTAGGGGTATTTATAGCCCTAGGTCTAGGGTTTAGGGGTAGGTTACCTCTGCTCTTGACCGTTGGATTTGGAAGACAACCCGCTGAATTCCCGGGATGTGGGTTACGTGCCCCAACTTGTGGGAGTCGTTGGTCAAAGTGTGTCGGGATTACTCCAAACACGATTGACACACGCCAATTATTGGCATTTAGTGCTGGTCGCCGCTAGGTGGGGGAATGTCTGCTGAGCTGGAGTCCCACGTATGCTAGGTGTCATTGGTTTGGGGTCCCCTAGTCAGGGATGGAGGCCACATGTCTGGAGTCCCCTAGTCTGGGGTGGAGGCCACTTGTCTGGAGTCCCCTAGTCTGGGGTGGAGGCCACCTGTCTGGAGTCCCCTAGTCCGGGGTGGATGCCACTTGTCTGGAGTCCCTTAGTCTGGGGTGGAGGCCACATGTCCTCCACATGTTGTATCTGCTCCCGATCCGGATTCTTCTATTCTCCCAAACTGGGCTTGTTGCATATGGTTTGGGCCCAAAGTTGGACATGGGCTATTTATAACCTATCATTTGCCCCCCACTCCCTCATGCGGATTCTCCGAATGGGGGAGTAGTAGGGTTTGTAGTGTAGTAGTTTGCAAGTCCAAAAGTTTCATGAATTTGGTGACTTTGAAGGAAAAAATTGAGCTTATGTTGCCCCCCAGGCCCGGAGTTTGGACATTTGTCCATAGTTCGGGGCTAGGAGTAATGTGGTGTCTTCACAAGTCCAAAGTTTCATGACTTTGGGTAACTTAGAAGAAAAATTTGAGCTTTTGTTACCCCCAGACCCGGGGTGTGTGTTGGGTTACACCTCTCCGGGGCTAGGAGTGTTGTAGCTTCTTCATAAGTCCAAAGCTTCATTGCTTTGTGTAACTTGGAAGAAAGAATTTTCGTTTGTCGCCCTCCAGGCTCGGGGTGTGTATTGGGGTATACCTCTCCGGGGCTAGGAGTGTTATAGCTTCTTCATAAGTCCGAAGCTTCATAAGAATTTGCATATTGTTGTTAAGCTCCGGGCCAAAGTATTTACTACTATGGCCCAGGATTTGGCCATACTTAGAAAGTTAGCAAGCTTTGTAAGTAGGAATTGCTTATTGTTGTTGAGCTCCGGGCCAAAGTATATACTATTATGGCCGGGATTTGGCCATACTTAGAAAGTTAGAAAACTTTCTAAGATTTGCTTATTGTGGTTGAGCTCCGGGCCAAAGTATTTACAACTATGGTCCGGGATTGGCCATACTTAGAAAGTTAGCAAGCTTCCTAAGTAGGAATTGCTTATTGTCGTTGAGCTTCGGGCCAAAGTATTTACTACTATGGCCCGGGATTTGGTCATACTTAGAAAGTTAGCAGAGTTGCTTATTGTCGTTGAGCTTCGGGCCAAAGTATTTACTACTATGGCCCGGGATTTGGCCATACTTAGAAAGTTAGCAAGCTTTCTAATTAGGAATTGCTTATTTTTGTTGAGCTCCGGGCCAAAGTATTTACTACCATGGCCCGGGATTTGGCCATACTTAAAAAGTTAGAAAGCTTTCTAAGTAGGAGTTGCTTATTGTCGTTGAGCTCCGGGCCAAATTATTTACTACCATGGCCCGGAATTTGGCCATACTTTAGAAAGTTAGAAAACTTTCTAAGTAGGAGTTGCTTATTGTGGTTGAGCTCCAGGCCAAAGTATTTACTACCATGGCCCAGGATTTGGCCATACTTAAAAAGTTAGAAAACTTTCTAAGTAGGAGTTGCTTATTGTGGTTGAGCTCCGGGTCAAAGTATTTACTATTATAGCCCGGGATTTGGCCATACTTAGAAAGTTAGCAAGCTTTCTAAGTAGGAGTTGCTTATTATGGTTGAGCTCCGGGCCAAAGTATTTACTACCATGGCCCGGGATTTGTCCATACTTAGAAAGTTAGAAAGCTTTCTAAGTAGGAGTTGCTTATTGTCGTTGAGCTCCGGACCAAAGTATTTACAACCATGGCCTGGGACTGGCCATACTTAGCAAGTTAGAAAATTTTCTAAGTAGGAGTTGCTTATTTTTGTTGAGCTCCGGGCCAAAGTATTTACTACTATGGCCCGTGATTTTGCCATACTTAGAAAGTATGGACTTGAGATCGGCCTGCTTCTATGTACTTAACTCGCCTTCGGATTAGTTCTATAGGTGGGACAGTAGTCTGGGCCCAAGGTGATCCTGGGCTCAAGGTAATCCTGGAATTGAGGTAGGCCTGGGCTTATGTACTTGAGCTTGCCATCAGATTAGTTCTATAGGTGGGACGGTAGTCTGGGCTCAAGGTGATCCTGGGCCTTAGCATTCTCAATGTTCTGAACTTCTTTCTCGGGTCCTTCATTGAAATGACCTCCGTGCTTTTTTCGACTTAGGTTCTTTTGATAAGATGAGACTTTCCTTTTGTTAGTAGCCAGGGCTCCACTAGTCAGGACTCCAGTAGCCTGAGCTTAGGTAGCCAGGATTCCAGTAGCATGGGCTTTGGTAGTCAGGGCTTCGGTAGCCTGAGCTTCGGTAGTCAGGGCTTCAGTAGCCTATGCTTTGGTAGTCAGGGCTTCGGTAGCCTGAGCTTCGATAATCAGGGCTTCAGTAGGCTGAGCTTCAGTAGTCAGGACTTCGGAGGTCAGGGCTTCAGTAGCTTGGGCTTCAATAGCTTGGGCTTCAGTAGTTAGGGCTTCAGTAGTTTGAGCTTCAGTACTCAGGACTTAGGAGGTCAGGGCTTCAGTAGCTTGGGCTTCAATAGCTTGGGCTTCAGTATTCAGGGCCTCAGTAGTCTGAACTTCAGTACTCAGGACTCCGGAGGTTAGGGCTTCAGCAGCTTGGGTTTCAATAGCTTGGGCTTCAGTAGTCAGGGTTTCAGTAGTCTAAGTTTCAGTACTCAGGGCTTCGGAGGGCAGGGCTTCAGTAGCTTGGGCTTCAGTAGTTAGGGCTTTAGTACTCAGGACTTCGGAGGTCAGGGCTTCAGTAGCTTGAGCTTCAATAACTTGGGCTTCAGTAGTCTGAGCTTCAGTGGCCAGGGCTTCGGTAGCCTGAGCTTTAGTAGTCAGGGCTTCAGTAGACTGAGCTTCAGTAGTCAGGTCTTCGATGGTCAAGGCTCCAGTAGTCTGGGCTTCAGAGGTTTAGGACTTCGGAGGTTCAGCCCCTCCTTCTAGCGCCAATAATAACTCTAAAACTTGATCGGGTTCTTCCTCGCCAACTCTTGCCTCCGAAGTGGTGTAGCTGTTGTGGGGTATCTGCAAAACAACATCGAAAGGGGAGTTTGGCCCCGAGGTGCCTCCGGCGTGAAAATAAGAGTTGGCTTTGGAAGGTAATAATCAAGTGAGTATCACAAAAGTAATAAATGTGTTTGGGTGTGTAATAATGTCTTCTTCTAAACCCCATTCTCTAGAGGTATTTATAGCCCTAGGTCTAGGGTTTAGGGGTAGGTTACCTCTGCTACTGACCGTTGGATTTGGGGAACAACCCGCTGAATTCCCGGGATGTGGGACACGTGCCCCAACTTGTGGGAGTCGTTGGTCAAAGTGTGTCGGGGTTACTCCAAACACGATTGATACACGCCAATTATTGGCATTTAGTGCTGGTTGCCGCAAGGTGGGGGAATGTCTGCTGAGCTAGAATCCCACGTATGCTAGGTGTCATCGGTCTGGGGTCCCCTAGTCACGGGTGGAGGCCACATATATGGAGTCCCCTAGTCTGGGGTGGAGGCCACTTGTCTGGAGTCCCCTAGTCTGGGGTGGAGGCCAGTTGTTTGGAGTCCCCTAGTCTGGGGTGGAGGCCACTTGTCTGGAGTCCCCTAGTCTGGGGTGGAGGCCACATGTCTGGAGTCCCCTAGTCTGGGGTGGAGGCCACTTGTCTGGAGTCCCCTAGTCTGGGGTGGAGGCCACTTTTCTGGAGTCCCCTAGTCTGGAGTGGAGGCCATTTGTCTGGAGTCACCTAGTCTGGGGTAGTCTGGGGTGGAGGCCACTTGTCTGGAGTCCCCTAGTCTGGGGAAGAGGCCATTTGTCTGGAGTCCCCTAGTCTGGGGTGTAGGCCACTTGTCTGGAGTCCCCTAGTCTAGGGTGGAGGCCACTTGTTTGGAGTCCCTTAGTCTGGGGTGGAGGCCACATGTCCTCCACATGTTGTATCTGCTCCCGATCCTAGGGATGGCAAAAAAATCCGATCCGACGGATACCCGATCCGAAACCCGAAATTTTGGATAACCCGAACCCGATTTTTTAGATTTGGATTTGGATTTGGATTTGATTTTGAAACCCGAAAATTTTTGAATTTGGATTTGGATATTATGAAACCCGATCCGAAACCCGAAAACCGATCCAAACCCGATCCGAACCCGAAACCCGAATATATATATATATATATATATATATATATATATATATATATATATATATATGTGTGTGTGTGTGTGTGTGTGTGTGTGTGTGTGTGTATGTATATATGTATATAATTTATACTATAATATATTTCATAATGTAATACATTTTATATAAAAGTCATTGGTGCATCGTATAACAAATAACCTTGTATTATTAAAACCGAAATATTAAAACATTTTTAGACTCTAAGTGTTTAAGATGTATTTCATATCAAATCTATTTGGTTATTTTAATGATTTAAATTCATTTAAAAATTGATTATATGTAAAATTTTATAACAAAATTAAATATAAAAATATTAAATTAATGCACAGAATATAATTTATTTATATAATATTAATACTACTTTTTATAAAATTTTCGGGTTTCGGATTTCGGGTTTCGGGTATCATCCAAATCCAAAAGTTTTCGGGTTTCGGGTATACCCGAAATCCACCCGAAATCCATTGGATCGGGTTCGGGTTTCAGTTTTCGGGTATTTTTCGGGTTCGGGTTTTATCCAAAAAATCGGATTTGGATTTTGCCAAACCCGACCCGATCCGATCCGACCCGATTGCCATCCCTACCCGATCCGGACCCACTAGCCTGGGCTGGGTTTCTTCTATTCTCCCAAACTGGGCTTGTTGCATATGGTTTGGGCCCAAAGTTGGACCTGGGCTATTTGTAGCTTATCAATTATCATTATGTCAATAAAGAAGGCTTATTCAAACGAAGATTATCTGAAATTATTTTTTTCAGAAAACTTGAAGGTGTCGAATATGTTAAATATTGTATTATTATTATTATTATTATTATTATTATTATTATTATTATTATTATTATTATTATTATTATTATTATTATTATTATTATTATTATTATTATTATTAGCATTATTATTATTATATATGTTCACATTATTCGAACGCTCGATATTCATAAAAAAAGCGAGAGAGAAACCTCTTTGAGATCATAACTGTAACAGGTAATAGTATATAAAATTTTAATGTAACCTAATTTTTTCCTACGATTGCACAGTCATCTCCCTCTTCTTCTTTCAAAATACAGTCGTTGGAGCTTCCATCGGTTTTCTCCGATGGAAAGCCCAATCCTTAATTTTCTTTTTTCTTGTTTATCTTACTACTAGTCGTTAAAGTCGCGCTTCGCGGCGGCGTATTAATTTTTTTTATAAAAAATCAACATAGATTTATCTTAATTTTTGTCATCGATATTAAACTTTAATAATTAACACGGTCCTTTATGATGAACCGCTCTCTCGTTAAATACAGTTATTCAATTGAACCGTTCTTTTGTTAAAATTGAAATTCTAACTTTTACATATATTATAAATACTTGAAAAATAAATTTATCCGTAAAAATCGAATTCTAAAAAAAAGTAAACATATAATATCAATGTCAAATTCAGGTATTTAATACGATCTTTTCTAGTGAGTCGCATTTTCGTCAAACACATTTCAAACATATCTGATTTGGAACCAAAGTTTTAACTTCATTACGTAATATTGGTGATACTTATATTATATAATAAATTTTTCTTTAAAAAATGAAAAACCCAAAAAAAGAGTGAATCCAAATTTTCACGTTGATAAGTGCATATTTTTGCATATTTTTATTACCTATTTATTGTTTGAACTCGTATTTTAATAAATTATTTTGTTGCATTTCAGGAAATTCGAGAAAAATAAAGAAATGGCAAAATAAAGAAATAAAGTGCAAAGAAGTGTTAACTCGAATAACTTGTAGAAGGGGGAGGTTGAATACAAGTTATATAATCGTGTCTGATTTTTACTTTATTAGATGAACAAGAATAAACGAATGAATCAAACTTTGTTTGTATTAAATTAAATCAAATACAAACTCTACCAAAGGTGTACAATACCTTTAGCAGCTGCTGATAATATAAATCTCTCTCTCTCTGTTTGTTTCGAACTCTCGAAAACAAACCTTATACAGAGCTTCACACGATATGCACTCTACAATTCTCAATTCGCTCTTTTTACAATAATATAGAGAGAGTATTTATAATGCTACCTATCAACTAATAACAGAATTATAATCTATGACAATGTTCTGCCGTCCAGTTGATAGTTTCCATCAATAGAGAATTCGTTTCCTTCACGATATCTTCTTGCTTGTTTTTCAAAACAACGATCCTGTTTTATAGCACTTGCCAGTTTCTGTAGCATCCATAATGACATCATCAGTAATACGACTGATATCAGGATTTCCCATTGCATCAGGATCTGATCATCCATCAGTATTTGATCAGGATCTGACTTGCTGTATCAGATCTGCTCTTAATTCCTGAAATGTAGTCTCTGACGCACTGTTCCTGACTAACCTCTACAGATTACTGTCTAACACATATCTCCTATACAAAGTGCTAAATCCTTTATAAGATCAGGATATACAAGAAGTATTAGCAAATTCTATTCTTAACATCACAACTCATGAATTATTCCTAACAATCTCCCCCTATTTATGCTTTAGAATCTGAAGCATAAATCTAAGTTGTAGATGTCAAAACATATAACAATACAACCAGAATAGAATTTATGAATTTAAGATCATGAAGTTAAGTACCTCCTTCTTCAGATGTAGACATGTATCTAGTACTTAGAAGAAAGAATTCAACTATTTGATGCTTCTTTTCCTTTACCACTTCCATGATAAAATTTACCAACTCTGTCACCCTTAATTCTGCTCCCAGTCTGTTTATCTCCCCCAGTCTGTTGTTGTTGTTGTTGTCTCTGAATTGTCTTTATCTCCCTCTTTTTGACATCAGCAACATTAATTCCAAGAGATTCAGTAACAGAACAAATGAGATTCATCAGAACTGCTTGATTGTCCATAATAGTGAGTTGGTTATTTTCAAGAATTTGAAGTCTCGATTGAATATCACTTTTAGATTTCTGAATGTCCTTAAGAAGTGCAGAATTGACTTCAATGTTGGAAGTGCTTGTTGTATCTTCAGATTCAGATGCAGAAAGAACTTTATCTTCAAGCCTTGTAGAAGAAGTTGCCTGTTTAGAATGATATTTAAGTAATAACACTTGAGCAGAAGTACAAACATCTTCATCTCTCTGATCTGGAGCTGAAGTATGATCATTCTGTCCTTCACCAGTATTCTGTGTTACTAACATCTACAAATCCTGACTCCTCCTTAGATTGATCAGATACAGTTGATGTCTCAATTCTAGCTGAAATTGGAAGTACAAACAAAGGAATACTAGGATCATTAGGAATATCTTCTGGTACTGATTGAGTAGAAGTTTGTCCTAGCCTTTCACCTCTTCTGTTAATGATTCGTGCAAGCCTTTCTTTCTGTTTCTGAGCTTTAACTTCTGGCTTTGCATTGTGATGTGCTAAGTCATGCTTCTCATACATCTTGATAAAAGAATAAGTACCAGCATCCATACCAAGATTTTCAGACCAAGATTCAGGAAAAACCTGATCCCAGAAATCAAACGATGGTGGTTTCCTAATTTTCTCTCCCTTACTATGGAGTTGATCATCCATACCCTCATTCTCACTTTGACTATCTAAAGTCAACACTCTTTCTACCTCTCCTTTTGCCTGGTCAGGAGCCAGCCTCTCTGTGTGGATCTATGTCCATCTTTTCAAGTGTATCACTCAAATTTGGATAAGTACTCTCATGACCTACAGAATAATAGGGGTTAGAAGAAGTTTTTATACCTGAACTTACATGGAGAGAGGGTTCCTCATATGGCATGGGGCTTGAGGTTTTCTCCAAGGAGTGAGCTGCTATAGTCTCTGAACCCTTACAAACATCAACTTTCTTTCCAGAAACTACAGGCTCCAGTATACCACTTTCAGGATCTACACTAGACTCTGATGTCTTCAGTAATACTTCATTAGACACCATAGCTAGTATGTCACCGTCTTTAAGTGTTGATTGCTGAGACACACCCTCAAGGTGGATAGACTCTGAAAGAACAATATTGGTTTGATCTTCAGGAAAATCAATCAAAGTCATTCCTCCCATATCATATGGTCTCTCATTTGCAATTTCAGTCATCACAGAAGACCTTTCAGCATCAGCCATCACAGTTCCTGAGTCATCCAACCTCTGACTAGATGGTTCTTGTGTTGCAGTGACTGTGATCTGATCTATTCCACTATTCACCACTGGTGCAATAGTATCTTCTGTTGACTGCTTCCCTCTATCAACTACCTCCTCTTGTTCACCTTGAGCTGAAGCATCTTCAACAATGACATCCTTGTCAAATAGATATGCATGAAGTGATTGAAGTGCAACATGCTTAGGAAGTCCAAATTTCTTGTGTAACTCCTTTCTGACTGATACATAGAAACACGTCTTCATTAAATCAAGTCTTTGATGTAACAGTCGATATTCTTCAGGAAATGAAAGTGTGGGAACTCTTTCAATCAAAAAATCTAGAACAGGTCTGGAAAGCTTCACTTTCAGAGAAATAAGTTCCATAGCCAATCTGTATGTCAATGTAGTTTCCCATGAAGAATAAAGATCCAGATCTCTCTTGCCAGATACTGACATGGATATAGCATTATTTGTAGAGACCTGCATAATGTTAGTTGGACTTGACACTGTGTGTGTAGGTGACAAATGAATCTTTCTCCTTGTTCTCCTAGTATATTGAGCAACAGATTTGTCTTGAGAAGACTCAAGAGGTGTAGACACAGAAGTGATCTTGGGATGAGATTTTTTTTCAATAGACACAGTCTTTTGAGAGACAGTATCTAGTGACTGTTTTCCCTTTTTAAGAACTACAACCTTTTGAGAGACTGCAGCCTGGCTGTGACTAGGTGTTCCATCTCTTTGTCCTAGCTTAGAGAGTTGAATTGCAGCCTTCAATTCTGCTCTCTCAGCAAGAAATATATTATCATCATCTTCACTAGAACTACTACTTGAAATAACAAATCTTCTCTTCCTTACAACTAATGTCTTTTGAGAAACACCAGAGGTTGGCTTCTTTGAAACAATATGCTGTGGATCAAAATTTGGTTCTAGAATTTTTTCAGAGACTGTAATGTTTTTGGCTACTTGGGTAGACACAGGGGTGTTCTCCTCCAATTGAGATTCTTGAGTCATTTCACCACCAAAGAAAGAAGAATTATAGATAGTAGCAAGATGAGTTCTTAGAAGTACCTGAACATGATTTGGATAGTGTAATGCAGGTATTTCATCTAGATTCTTTTCACTGTCCTTCTTTGTAATGTAAGAGAAAATTCTCTTTTGATGTACATAAGAAGAAACACAATATTCTCTACCAAATCTAGCTTCAACATCAGGAATGAAATGGTTAATAACCAGTTGCATGAATCTGTGATAATAAACCATATTCCTGTCATGATCTCTTGACCCAAGTTTAATACACATCTGACTTAAGATAATGTGACCAAAATTAATTACTCTGTTATAAAGCATGGCATATGCAATATGTGATGTAACAGCAGTAATTTTTGAAAAGAACTACATTTACCAGTAAAACATTTAGCAATTTGATCAAAGAAGAAAGACCATTCTTTCCTAAGAAAAGATCTATTTAACTGGCTCATGTTATCTAGAGGTCCATCATAACCTAATTTAGATAACATAGTTCTCACATCATCATCAGATGGTACATTCTCAAAATTCGTACTAACAGGTAAGCGACGTACTGAATTAACAACAGATTCAGTAAGATCAAATGAGTCTTGTCCTAAGTGTAGAACAATCTTACCTGATTGATTCTGAGTAGAGTCAATTACCTCAGCATTCTCCCAGGCTTGTGAAATAGCTACTTGATTAATTTGTGGAGATGCTGTCAAGGCATAGCTTAATGGTCCTTTCGCCATAAAGTCCATTATCGGGTGAAAATCAGTTGACACCCCTTCCTTGTTGGTGATAGCTGCAACATGATTATTCATCATAAAATCAAAGTCACCAAACTTGAAAGCTACTGATTTGGGTAGTCTTCTTTGAGTTGCCATTTTGATCTGAAAAGAACTTAAGAAATCTTTGAAATTGATTAGTGATTTTGAGAACTCGAGAGTGTTTTTGCTTTAGAGAATGAAATTAGAGAAAGCAATTACACGATTAGAGTGTCAAAATAATTATATTTCAAAAATCCTTCAGACCCATTATCCCACGTTGACACGTAGGTTGACAGGTGTCAGTCCCTGAAAAGTGCAGTTACCCACTACTTTTGGAAAATAAAATCCAAAAATAAATTCAAGTAAATAAATCAAGGTAAAATCAAGATAAAAATCAATACTGATCAGCTTCCTTTTCCTGATGTGATCTTCTCATCAGGATAATCACACGATTCAATGTGATTTCTTAATAACAAGAATTACTAATCCTGACGTGAACACACTTGTATTCCTGATCAATATCATCCTGATTCCAGAGACTAAATGAAGTTTCCACATGGCATTTTCTTTTTCCTGTAAAAGAAATAACAAAATCAACTGGTTAAATTCGTTCAATATTTCTTGAAAATACAAGAAATACAGTCACACATAATTATGACTGAATGCATTGATATCTTCCAAATGACTGTTCAGCTTCCCACGTCTTTCTATAAAAGAAACCGACGTCTTATGCCATTCTCCAAAACCTTTTCATTCTTTTCTCTTTCCATCATGGTTTTCAACCCAACTCTTCATATGAACCCTAGCTTTTGGTTCATCATTAATAAAACTTGCTAACATAGACTTAACAAAACTCAGAATTGAACCACTAAATAACATGAACTTCAGAATTTGAAACAGTAAGACACACAGATTTCACAATCCTGATACTGACGATACAATCCTGATGTCAATACTGATGACGTCAGCATACTGATAGCAATCCTGATGTTTATTAACAAGTCTATCATACTGTAATTTATCAAAGTAAAGTGTTACAGCTTAAGCATTTAACAATCAAGTATAGATCCTGACAAAAATATCAAGTCTATAAGCTGAAACAACATACCTTGCTACTTGTGCAAATGTTAAAGATCTAAAAATTTAACATTCCTAACTCACTAACCAATCTAATGAATGTGGCCTCATCAAGTGGTTTAGTTAGAATATCTGCAAGCTGTTTGTCAATAGGAACAAATGAAGTTCCACAGTACCATTTTCAATATGTTCTCTAATGAAATGATACCTGACATCAATGTGCTTAGTCCTTGAGTGTTGAACTGGATTTTTTGCAATTTTGATAGCACTAGTATTATCACAAAACATAGGAATATTACTAAGTTTCATACCATAATCCATCAACTGATTTCTTATCCAAAGGAGTTGAGCACAACAAAGGCCTGCTGCAATGTATTCAGCTTCTGCAGTTGAGGTTGAAACTGATTGCTGCTTCTTGCTTGCCCAAGAAATCAATCTGTTTCCCAAGAATTGACATGTACCTGTAGTGCTCTTCCTGTCTATTTTACACCCTGCATAATCAGAGTCTGAATAGCTAATTAGGGAGAAATTATATTCTCTTGGATACCACAAACCAAGATTTGGAGTTCCCTTGAGATATTTAAAAATTCTCTTCACAGCAATTAAATGAGATTCCTTAGGATCACTTTGGAATCTAGCACATAAACAGGTAGAGAACATTATATCTGGTCTACTTGCAGTTAGATATAACAGTGAACCTATCATGCCTCTACAGCTAGTATTGTCAACACTCTTTCCCTTAGGATCTGAGTCTAGCTTAGTGGCTGTTGCCGTGGGTGTCTTTGCAATTGTACAATTTTGAAAGTCAAACCTTTTTAAAAGATCTTTGATATACTTTGACTGATTAATGAAAATACCAGTCTCAGTCTGTTTGACCTGCAAGCCTAAAAAATAATTTAGTTCACCCATCATGCTCATCTGATACTTAGACTGCATAAGCTTGCTAAACTTAGCACAAAACTTTTCATTAGTAGAAGCAAATATAATATCATCAACATAAACTTGAACTAAAAGCAAATCACCTTTTATCTTTCTAAAGAATAGAGTTTTGTCAATTGTACCTCTTGTGAAGCCATTTTCAAGAAGAAATTTAGACAATGTCTCATACCATGCTCTTGGTGCCTGCTTTAGTCCATAGAGTGCCTTGTCAAGTTTGTAGACATGATTTGGAAACTTTGGATCAACAAAACCAGGTGGTTGTTCCACATACACTTCCTCATCAAGCTTGCCATTTAGAAAAGCACTCTTTACATCCATCTGGTATACCTTGAATTTTGAATGAGCTGCAAATGCAAGAAACAGTCTGATTGCTTCCAATCTTGCTACAGGTGCAAAGGTTTCATCATAGTCAATTCCTTCTTCCTGAGAATAACCCTTGGCCACCAGTCTTGCTTTGTTTCTTACAATCATACTAGATTCATCTAGCTTGTTTCTGAAAACCCATTTAGCACCAACAACAGATCTATCTTTAGGTCTAGGTACCAGTTTCCACACTTTGTTCCTCTCAAACTCATTCAATTCTTCCTGCATTGCTATTACCCAATCAGGATCCTGTAAGGCTTCTTCAACCTTCTTAGGTTCATTCTTTGAGAGAAAACAACTATACAAGCATTCATTTTGAATTGATCTTCTAGTTCGAATACCACTATTTGGATCACCAATAATCAAATCTTCAGTATGATCCATTGTCCATTTTCTAACAGGTGGTAGATTGTTCCTACTAGACTCTCCCCCTAAGTTAGTGGTATTTCTTGTAGAAGATTGTTCATTTCCTTCAAAAGCTCCCCCTTGATCAGTAGAATCAGTGGATTCAATACTGCTGCTAGTTTCTGATCTTCCTTCATTAGACTCTGAAGGATCAGTTCCTGAAAGACTAGTCTGATCCTGACCAGTACTATGTTCTCCTTGATTGAATTGCTCCTCCTCAACAGCAGCATTCCTTTGAGAAGCAATAGAGATTTCCTCTGGAGAACCTTCATCATCACTGGAGAGAATCTCAGAATACTTAAGATTTTCAAATTCCAGATTGTCATGGCTTTCATCAGTTTGCAAAATTCCAAACTTCTTATCATCAAATGCAACATGAATTGATTCCATAACAATGTGAGTTCTGAGATTGTATACTTTGAAGGCCTTTGATGCTGAATATCCTAGAAAGATTGCTTCATCCGATTTGGCTTCAAATTTCCCAAGTTGTTCTGGATGAACTTTTAGGACATAGCATTTGCATCCAAAGATGTGAAAATATTTCACACTTGGTTTATTTCCTTTGATCATCTCATAGGGAGTCTTACAATGAGCATTTACCAAGGTACAGTTTTGAGTGAAACATGCAGTGTTGATAGCTTCTGCCCAGAAATAGGTTGGAAGCTTTGCATCTGAAAGCATGGTTCTTGCTGCCTCTATGAGAGTCCTGTTCTTTCTTTCTACTACACCATTCTGCTGAGGTGTTCCAGGTGCAGAAAACTGTTGAGTAATTCCATTGTCTATACAATACTCCTCCATTGTAGAATTCTTAAATTCTGTACCATTGTCACTCCTGAGCACTTTGACCTTGTACTCAGAGCTATTTTGAATATTCTTGATAAGTTCAATGATTTGCTGAAGAGCTTCATCCTTTTTGTGTAGAAAGAATACCCATGTGAACCTTGTGTAATCATCCACTATCACTAGAGCATATCTTTTCTTGTTGATAGACATAATGTTTACTGAACCAAATAAATCAAGATGCAGCATGTGAAATGGTTCAGTAATTGAATTTTCTGTCTTGCTCTTGAAAGTGGTTCTTCTTTGTTTACCAAGCTGACAAGCATCACAAAGTCCATCTTGCACATAGTTTGCCTGAGGTAGGCCTCTCACCAGATGATGCTTAACAAGTTGATTAAGCTTTTTGAAGTTGAGATGTTAGAGCTTCTTGTGCCAGTTGCAGCTTTCATCATTTGATGTCTTGCTGTAAAGACATCTGACAGTTCCTTTAGATGTGTCACTCAAGCTGGCTTCATATATGTTACCATGTCTCTGACCAGTCAAAACAATGTCTCCATTTTTCATATTCAAGATTTTGCATCCTTTACTGTGAAAGATTGATTGGTAACCCTTATCACCCAGTTGACTTATGCTTAAAAATGTGTGTTTCAAGCCTTCAACCAGTGCTACGTTTTCTATGATGACATTCCCTAAAATAATTGAGCCATATCCCAGAGTTTCTCCTTTGTTGCCATTTCCAAAGGATATTACTGGGCCAGCTTTCCTCTCAAATTTTGTAAGCAGGGACTTCTTTCCAGTCATATGTCCAGAGCATCCACTGTCCAAGATAATTGAATGCTTCTTTCCAGTGCCCTGCAAACAAAAAGTAGCTAGTTAGAATTTTTTAGGACCCAACTTTGATTGGATCCTTTCTTACTAACTTTTGAACCAACAGGCTTTGAAGATTTTGCTTTTGATTTACCTGTTACAGAGTCAACCTTAGACTTAGATTTCATAAACTGTTTGTGACTAGGAGTTTCAAAGTTCAGAGAATAATAGTCATAATACAGTTCATGATATTCCTTACACATATAAATGGAATGAAGTAAACTACCACAATGATAACAGGGTTCTTGTGGTTGGTATTGAATTCTCCGAGTCTTGGGGAATCTGGACTCAGTTTTCCAAGAAGTTTTTTGATTGCAGTCAAGGGCCGAATGATTATGATTTCCACATTTATAGCATTTCTTCCTAGGTGCATCAGGTACATTCTTGTAATTATTCTCTTTGTTAATACCTTCTTTTCCATTCCTATTTCTTTTGATCTTGCTAGACTCTGAAATACTTTCTAGTCTCTGTTTCAACTGAGACTTAGACAGAAACCCTATGTTGACATTCTTAGGTTTTTCTAACACTCTCTCATCTGAATTGCTATTGTTAATTCTTTTGTGCACAACTGGGGTACCTTTAGAATCAACAAATTTAACATGTTTAGGTTCAGAAACTATCTTCTTACCTTCAGACTTAGATGTGCTAGCTTCAGTTTTACTATCATCATTGACAATAGCTACAGTATCTTTTTGCCTAGCCTTATCAAAACCTAAACCATTAACTTTACCAAGAATTTGATTTTCAATGATTTCTTGAGTCTTTTTACCAAAAATTTTAATGGTTTTAATCACATCTCTCTCTTCCTCTAGTTCTTTTCTGACATAGTCATAAGCCTCAAGAATAACACCATAATCATGCTTAGCTTTATCAAAACTTAGCTTATATTCTTCCATTTGAATTAACTGAGATTGAAGAAAATTATTTCTACTAACTAATTCATCATTCTTAGCCTTGAGTTCATCTTTTTCACTAGCAAGAATTTTGAAATTAGTCATAAGATTCTTAAACTCAACATGAATAGATCTAATATCATCAGAATCTAAGCTATCAAATGAATCAAGAGAGTGAAGTGATACCTTAACAGAAGATGAAGAAGTTTTCTTTGGAGATCCAGGCTTGTCTGAAGCACTTGCCATCAATGCAATGTTGTCATAATCCAATTAATCTTCAGAATCACTAGAGTCTGCCCAATCCTTCTGTGTGACCATGAGTGCATTACCCTTCCCTGAATTCCTAGGCTTCTTGCACTTACTAGCAAAGTGTCCAAGCTCACTGCAGTTAAAGCACTTGATCTTGGCTTTATCAAGCTTGATAATTGTACTCTTGCCTTTGTCACTCTTCTTCTCCTCTTTCTTCTGAAAAGTGCCTTTGCTAAATCTTCTCCTGTTGAATCTTCCTTTCTTGAAAGCTTTAGCAAACATGGCAAAGAGTTCTTGCATCTCTGATTCAGAATCATTATCTTCAGAGTCTATATCTATAGTCCCTGACTAAGAACTTTCTTTGCTCTTCTTCTTCCTCAAGTCTCTTTCAGTAGATTCAGACTTTTCTTCTGGAAGCTTCTTTGATTCAGATTGAGCAGTGAGTGCAACAGTTTTCATCTTTCCTTCACTCCTGCTCTTTTTCTGCTGCCTGTTAAGTTCATAAGCTCTCAATTTTCCATAAACTGCTTCTAATGATATTTCATCCAGATCATTAGCTTCCTCAATTGCAGATATCTTCTCATTGTAGAAATCAGGAAGAGCTTTCATGAACTTAGTATTCATATCCTCCAAGTCATAATATTTACCATGCATGGCCATCTCATTGATGAGTTTAGTAAATCTATCAAAGGTGTCAGTAAGTGACTCACCAGACTTGGATTCAAAGTACTCATACTGTTGTATGAGAAGTGTCCTCATATTCTTCCTGACAGGTTTTGTTCCTTCACAGTGAACCTTTAGATTGTCCCATATCTCCTTAGCAGTGTTACAAGAGAGAACATAGTTAGTGAGAACAGAATCAAGACTGTTGAATAGTATGTTTCTCACTTTAGCATCCTTAAGAACGTTCTCCTTTTCCTTATCTGTCCATTCAGATTTAGGCTTCTCTGCTGTATATTCTGGAACAACTTTTCCTTCGACAGTTGCTTGAGGAACAAACCTTGTTGGAACAAAAGGCCCATCTCTGATTCTGTCAAGATATTCAGGATCTGTTGCTTCCAGGTGATGCAACATCTTCACTTCCCATAGAGTATATTCGTTTCTCTTGAGCATAGGGATCTTAGTATTACCATCCTTGTAATTAGACATGATTTCAGATCTTTATGATTATTCGAAATCAACCCGCTCTGATACCAATTGTTAACTCGAATAACTTGTAGAAAGGGGGGGGTTGAATACAAGTTATATAATCGTGTCTGATTTTTGCTTTATTAGATTGAACAAGAATAAACGAATGAATCAAACTTTGTTTGTATTAAATTAAATCAAATACAAACTCTACCAAAGGTTTACAATACCTTTAGCAGCTGCTGACAATATAAATCTCTCTCTCTCTGTTTGTTTCGAACTCTCGAAAACAAACCTTATACAGAGCTTCACACGATATGCACTCTACAATTCTCAAATCGCTCTTTTTACAATAATATAGAGAGAGTATTTATAATGCTACCTATCAACTAATAACAGAATTATAATCTATCTATGACTATGTTCTGCCGTCCAGTTGATAGTTTCCATCAATAGAGAATTCGTTTCCTTCACGATATCTTCTTGCTTGTTTTTCAAAACAACGATCCTGTTTTATAGCACTTGCCAGTTTATGTAGCATCCATAATGACATCATCAGTAATACGACTGATATCAGGATTTCCCATTGCATAAGGATTTGATCATCCATCAGTATTTGATCAGGATCTGACTTGCTGTATCAGGATCTGCTCTTAATTCCTGAAATTAGGGGTGAGTATCGGGTGAAACGGTCGGGTTTGGACAACAAAACCACCCAAACCATATATTTCGGTTTTTCAATCCGGCCAACCATAATCATAACCATAACCGTTAGTACATAACCGTAACCACCCAAATTATAACGGTTCGGTTTGGGCGGGTTCGGTTTTAAACCATGTGTCACACAATATTTAAGCTATTTAGCAAAAAAAGAAAAGAGTTAAGCTATTTAGCAAAAATAGCACAAGTAATGGAATCTATGAATCTACTTGAATTTATGAATCTATGAAGTACTGCAATCTAAAAAGAAATGAATAAAAAACCACAGCTACAAGCCATCAAACAACACATTAATATTGAGGTGTCTTTTTCTACTGAATAACAACACCAATATATGAAGGAAAAACTCACAAGTACTGGAATGATTGTCACAGTCTCACATACATTAAACTAACAAGTACTGGCCTGGAATATTTGCCACAGACATAAAGCAAAAATAGAGTTAATCATTAATGAACAGAGCCATATCAAAAACAGCCTCAGACGAATTCTACATAGACTTTTTTCTAACGAATCTCCTTGTCAGCAAAGTTGTTCTTGTAGTCTGTCTTGTATCCTTTTCATGGTCGGTTAATAGAGAAGAAAGATGTTTCATACATGAAAGATATTCTGCATTTGCTTCACTGGAATTAGACAATTCTCTCCGGGTTCCATACTGCAATTAACACAAGAATCAATATACATTCAACTTAAAAAATATATCACCTTAAACCACTTTTTAAGGCTGGATGCAAGGATAGCCTAGTAAAGTATATTAATTTCACGTCAATATATGAATACTATGACTACATGTTATATAAACACAATAGCAACACAATGATCAGCACGCTGAATGCTGATCAAGCCAAACACCTTTAGAAATTTAAGTTTCATATATGCCCATATTTAGCTAATTAGAACTGAAGTGGTTTAAGTACACCAAGTCACCAATATTACGAATTGACCATAACATAGGTTAACCTTTAGATGGAAATCAAGGACAGGCAAGAATTACTTTGTGTTCTGAATCCTATACTTTTTCGCTAAGTCACTATTACTGGATCAACACAGATAGTCCCAATCAGTAGCAGGTTACGGGATCAACACAGCTTAGCTCAGTAGCACAAAAACATATATTCTCGACTAAAGCTAAGTCAAAACATTTCTGTGCATGTTTGGAGGGTGTTTGAAGAAACCCCAATAACTAATATCATCGTCCACATGTACAGCTTACACTTTTTATTTTTAATAGCTCATAAGTTGCACAATAAATTTAAGAAAACAGATAATGGTTAAAAGTTTTAGTTATGACTCCTCTTAGATAACTTAATTTCAAAGTAACTTATTCAAGTTTACCCAAACGAGCTCTTGGACAGAACTTTAGACAAGTAAATTTGTCAGGCATAATTTTTTTAAATATAAGCAAATAGTATTTTACCATATTAACAATACTCATTTTATTGACATCTAAGATAATGTACGCTCAAATAATTATGCTGAAGAAAACTTTCATAAGGGGTTGTGACCAATGCTAAACTCTATCAGTAAATCTTGTGTACCTCCCTAGCAGCATCCATGCTCAACCTTTCTATCTTTGTTGGCTTGTCTATCGAGTGACAACAATAAAAGAAGAAAAAGTATCGAGTGTCACCTTCCATTTGCTGATGTGAATCATTCACCTTCCATCAGCCACCAAGTGTTTGTATAAATGCTTTGCCGAAGAAAAACCTTAAAAAAAGGTAGAACCTACCATACAATCATACAACCAAACTTAAACAAATATACAATGAAGAAGAAGAACTAATAAGCATAAAAATCAGAAATCAAACCTAAAAATATGAGTAATCGAGACTTAGAGAGAGACTTGAGACTTTGAGAGGTAGAAATGTAGTCGTTCTGTGTTTGAGAGAAAGTGAAGACTGAAGAGGGATCGATTATTTTTTAGGGTTAGAACTTAGAGAGACTAGGTCACTAAGGAGTAAGTAGAAAGTTAGATAATGGGCCGGCCCATATAACTCTAATTCCAGTCTGTATGTCGGTATGTATCACTTATCAATATGTATAAATTATAATGTCACTTAAATGTTAAATATATTACTATATTATATATATATATATATTATAATATACTCGGGCGGTCCGGGTATAACGGGCGGTTTGGTTATCGGTTTGCGGTTCGGTTATATCGGTCGGTATAAAATATAAAACCAAACCAAACCATTATTTTTCGGTTTTTAAAAAAATGAAACCATAACCAATCCAAACCGTTATAAAACCGTAAATTTCGGTTTGGACGGTTTGAAACGGGTGGTTTGGGCGGTTTCGAAAATTTTTGCTCACCCCTACCTGAAATGTAGTCTCTTACGCACTGTTCCTGACTAACCTCTACAGATTACTGTCTAACACATATCTCCTATACAAAGTGCTAAATCCTTTATAAGATCAGGATATACAAGAAGTATTAGCAAATTCTATTCTTAACATCACAACTCATGAATTATTCCTAACAAGAAGAATAAAAGAAGAAGGAAAAAAGATTAAGAGTTTGGAGCAAATTGGAATATTTCGAACACACCCCAAAACCTTCATTTTCGATGCAGCAAAATTTGAAAAAGTGCAGCATGATTTTATATTATTTTTAGAAGCAGCCAGGAATCTTTGAATAATAGAGCAGCAATCTTGGAATAAAAAAATATAGCATGACATTGGACTATCTTGTTTGCTTTCATATGTAAACAAGCTACTGACAAGTGCTATAAATAGCCTTGATTTGTTCAAAGTAAAGAGGGGACACTGCACAAAACTTAGACACCACACAGAAAAGCCAACACCTTTTACTTCATCTTTTGCAATTCATTTTTTTTGCTAGCCAGCACCTTTTACTTCATCTTTTGCAATTCACTTTAACTTTTAGACACACTTTTGCTCTACCTTTTTTTTTTTTTTGTTTTGCCAATTCTGTTCTTCTCTTCAATCATATCTTCGTTGTAATTTAGTTACCTAAATTTTGTAGCTTCTATCTTGTAAACGCTTTCATTTTATTTATGCAAATTTTCATTTCCTCTTTATTTTCTTGTCTTGCTCTCTCTTTTATATTTGGTTTAATATCGTTATTTTCGTAAATTCGTTTAGTGGATAAAGTAGCGAAATGCTAACCACTTGTGGTTGAAGTAACGATTTTAATTTCTTGTTCTTAGTTAATAATAGTTTTTGAGCCCATTTAAATCTCAATTTTATTGTTGGTTTGTTTATTTTTAATTGTAAATCTAATTTTTATGTTTAATGTGTTAGTAAAAAAAAGAAAAAAAAATCACAAAAATATTAGTTTTATTTTCAGTATTTATTTTCTATCTCGTTTATTTTGTTTAATTCGAATGCTAATACTCCTCCTCTGTTTTGCTTTTTTTTGGAAACCCAGCAGTAATAATACTCCCCTGTTTTTAGTTTAATTCGAAACAAAACCCACCAGGCTCTTCATTCTTCCTCTTCTCTATTTTCTTCGTACGCACCAACTACCCTTTGATATCTTCTTTTTTTTTGGTTAATTTCCCTTTCCTTCCCTTCTTTTTTCTTTGATCCAAGCTAGCTTGATGCATACGTAACTTGTAGTTTTTATAATATCATCACTAGCTATAATTACTCTAATCATTGCTTTCATTATTTTCAATCATTACATTAATCTTCATCTATTTTTTTTTTGCTGTTTACATCTTAGCTTTTAATTTGCATTATGTTACTTTTTACTTTTAGCAACTTTTACTCGTTTTATTTTATAATTAAATTTAGGTAAAAATAATTCTCTCAAATCCCAAATTGTCTAGTTCGATTAAATTGAAAATTAAGGTTTGCGAAAATATTAGTCTCTGTGGATCGATACTCAAATATTAAAATGAATGAATCATGCGCTTGCGATTTTATTTGTCATATTTTTAGCACATCAAGTTTTTGGCGCCGCTGCCGGGGATTATAATTTTTCGCGCCTTAATTTTTAATTTTTCGGATTAGTTTTACTTGTCTTATTTTTGTCTCATTTTTTTTAGGAAAGTTGGAATTTCGGGAAAATTCTCACGGAGCTTGAAAAAATTGGAATTTTTGGAAGCGTGCTTCGGTAACCCGTATTTCACTATTTTCACCTTTTTATTTTTAGAAAATCACAAAAAAATCAAAAAAATCACAAAAATCACAAAAATAATTGAAAATTTTAAAATAAAAAAATAAATTAGCTAGTAATTACATAATTGTTGCATCATGCATTTAATCACTTAGGATCACATCATCTAGATTTTTGTTTTCTTGTTTTTAATTTTTCGTACATATTAAATTGTGGTGATCGCTGGAGGACCCAAAGGTACGTTAAATTTTTCTTTTCTCTAGAATTTAGGACACATAGTTTAAAGCATACATAATTGTTAATAGTTTTTAAATAATATCGTTGTTTGTTGCATCATTTTTAATAAATCTTAAGGGCAAAACCACTTATAAGATAAGGGGAGAGATTTCATCACTCTTTCCTTGGCCCACAACAATTAATCCATCATTTTGCATGCCATTAGCCTTAATAAAATTAAATTAGACATGGCCCATAGGATTTTTGCGCTCAATTAGAAAGGTACCTAAGAAACGACGTAATCATTAATTATTCCGATTTTTTGGTGTCTAGGCAAGCGAAAGCTTACCTGACCAATTAGGATTTGGTATCTAGGCCGGTGTTTAGCCTCTTGGCAATGCTTGCACCTACCTGGCCAAATCGGTTCGAATAATTTTTGATTTACCGAATTTTTGGTGGTCCTTAAAGTTAGGAGCAAAGTCTAGTTTATTTTGGTAAGGAACCCTAGGTCTAGAATTTTTCTTTTGATTTTTCATTCTTTCTTTTGTTTGTTTAATTTATCACACTTATCTCCTACTTGTTTATTTTCGTGGTTTATACGAACTACTTGGATTAGGGATAATTCTGCTAGGCTAGTGAGATCATTTGAGATTGCTTCCTCTTCTGATTCCGAGTCTTTAGAAATTTCCAAACCAATTGTGACCATGGTCGTGTCCCTTAAGGATCGTTGTTACCCCACCCGATCGTCCCAACCTTCGTGTATCACTCTTCCCCCGGTTAATGGTAATAATTTCGAGATTAAAGCTCAGCACATTAGCATGTTACCTAAGTTTACCGAGAGTGAGGGTTAGGATCCGTATCTTTTCCTTCATGAATTCGAGGAGGTTTGTGCCCTACAAAAACTCCAACAATTGACCAAAGACTCTATTAGGCTTAGACTTATCAACTTCGCTTTGAAAGAAAATGCTAAGAAATGGTTGTATAGTCTTCCTGTTAATTCTATTTCCACGTGGGAGGGATTTGTGGTAATGTTTCTAAAATCATATTTTCCAAACCATAAGACTACTAGGATTACAAACGAAATAAATCAATTTCATCAAAAGGAAAATGAGTCTTTTTGGAAATATTTTGATCGTTTTAAAATCCTTTTATCACAATGCCCCCACTATGGAATAGAAAAATGGAGACTTTGCAAAATTGTTTACGAAGCCTTAGATAGTCAAACAACCGCCTTATTAGAGTCTATGTGCCAAGGAAAATTCATGGAGAAAGATAAGGACGAAGGGTGGACCTTTTTCGAGGAATTAGCGGAAAAGACGATGTTGTGGGAGTCTACTAGGGAACCTAATAAGTCCAACGAGTCATCTAGTACATCTAGGGGTTTGCATTCAATTGGAAATTCGATTGCAACCGATGCCAAATTAGCTACTCTAACTAAAAGACTCGAAGCCCTAGAAACTAGTAAGGCCCCCTCACCAGTGTCTATGTGCTCGAATTATAATCAAGGTTTTTCGAACTTTCCCAAGTGTGAGCAAGTCAATGCCATGTTTCAACCAAACCAAAGGAATGATCCTTTTGCTCCCACTTACAATCCCGGGTGGAGAAATCACCCAAATTTCTCGTGGAACCAAGGACAAAACTACCAATCTCCGCCACCTTCTTTTCAAAATCCGAACTCTTACCCTGACTCAAAATCAAGGTTCTTATCCAACTCAAGCACCCTTGAACCCTCCCGGGTTTAATGATTCGGATAAGCGGCTTAATTCCTTAGAAAAGAGTATCGAGGCTTTATTGAAATCTCAAACTAATTTCATGCAAACCATGACTCAAGATAGGCAAATTTTAAATGCTAGTACTCAAGCCATATCTAAGTTAGAGGTTCAATTGGGTCAATTAGCGAACACCATGTGTGAGCGAGAGAAGAACAATGTAAGAACCCCAAATTTTGGATATAATTAAAACTTTTTATTATGTAATGATAAAATGAAGAACAATGATTCCGACAACAAGGTCACCAGCTCTAATGAATGGTGGTTTCAAAGAACAATGATTGTAATGAATGGATATTGCTTGGGACAATGATCCTGATGCATTGGTATATTGTCAGAATAGAGTAATTCGATGGTTGAGGACCTAGATAAGAATAATCTACCATCCAGGAAGGAGCTAATGGATCCTTGAAGGGAAATGAGTACGTGCATAGTGTTTCCCATACGTGCATAGTATTTCTCGTACGTGCATAGTGTTTCCCGTACGTGCATAGTGTTTCCTGTACGTGCATAGTAATTTGGTGAATGAATAGTGATTTTGTAAGTTGGAAAACTTTTCACGCCACCCTATGTACGGGACGTGATATGGATGTTTCGAAGTCATATTAGTAATACGCGGAGGAAATAAGTGAATGCAGAGACGATCGGAATTCAGAAATTCCAAATTCTTTTTCGGTATAATATTTGACCGGACAGTGGATTAAATATTATTATAATCCAAGAATTGAGATATTAACTTTGAGGATTTGATATTTTGGGATGTTATTATATTTGATTTAAGAATGAAGGTAGGAAACCACTGAGGAGTGGTTATGGCTACAATGTAATAATCGATATTTGGAAAGAATGAATGGAATTCGACTTTATTATTTCTATGTCTTGAAGAATGCTAAAGGGTAACAACATAGGTAAGAATAATCTATCTTCTAAGGGAATAAGATATGGCAATTTCAAGCAGGAGAATACCCTCATATCATCTAGATCGATAACGATTAATCCAGTAGTTCCGTAAAAAGGTTAAGGAACGATCGAAAGAGAATACGGACAATTGTACCACCCTAAGAGAACAAGTAAAGAATATAGAATGAATAGTGTTTGGTGGGAGTATATAATAATATGAGACGACACTATACAGAAGCATTCGGAACGGATTTCCGAGTTCGTATTAGTGATCCAGGGGGAAAATAATTGTATGTAAAAGCTGTCGGATTCTGAAAAACCGCACTTTTATTTTCTCCGAGAGTTCCCTGGACACTGATAGCCTTAAGTATTTAACGAATGGATTTAAGGAATATAAATTGGAAAGTTAGAATGAAAGATGGAGAATGAAAGTATTAATATTAAAGAGGATTCCCGGTAAACCCTAATTAGAAATCCGTGAAATATTCTCACGAACGATCAATCGAAACGGGTAATAACCGGACACAGAAACAAGCAGAGGAAGCAAGAGTCTTGTGTAAGCTACTAGAATAAATATCTAGCAACCAAGTGGCTTAAAGTAACTAGCATACTTGGAGATGGAAGTAGTACTTAGATATCAAACCAATACTTAGCATGAAAACCATTCAAAATGCAACACATGTCTCTTGATTGCATCATGGATGACCTAGGCACTTTAATAAAGCTACTTTAGCAAGATATTATCCAAGGCAACACAATAATACAAGGAAAAGATCAAGAACAAGCAAGCAACTCTCTCCCCCTCCAAAAACATTCCATTCGACTTCCTCCCTAAATTCCAAATCCAAAGTCCAAGCTTCCACCATTGTTTGATCTCCAAATTTTTATGGTAAGTCCTATAATTCATAAAAGTGATACCCTAGAAATCTTGGCTTCAAACTCCATGTTTTCCATTTTCAAATAAATCATCCAAGCCTAGGGTGAATAGTGATTTTAAGAAACTAACTTTGATTTCTTGTTTTGTTTGGATGATCCAAGCTTTGTTAAGGTAATCTAAGGACTAGACAAGGCTTACCAAGTGTTATTCACTCTCCAAGGAAGGTAACAAGCTCCAAAAACCCTTGGTACCATTTTGAGATTTTATGAGTTTTATGGATGATTTAGTGTTAGTATGCTATGTTATGCTTAGATCTATGTTATTAGTTGATTATGGTTGTTGTTTGGATTGTGATCCATGAGATGGTTGAGATGAGTTGTTGATAGACTAGTCATGATGATTATCATGCATTTGTGTGGTTGGATTGATCTTTGTTAGATCGAGATAAAGTGTAAAAACTTTGGAAAACGCGTAAACATAGCCGTTATAATGCCCGATTTTACAATATCATGTTTTGTATGCCATTTTTCACATCAAGACCCTACTGACCAGAAGCTTTTCTGCCATTTTAGGATAGCTTATGTTATAAGCTTCGTTTTGATATAAAGATCACGTGAAACGGACTTACGGTTTAGGAGTTACGGCCGGTTTACTAAAAGTATTTCGAAACCGTAACCGAGAATTCGTAATTGAATTTGAACCCTCGTAAAATATGTAAAGTCATGGCGAATCTTGGTAAATAAATACTAGAGGTAAAAAGGAAGGTGTGAAAGAAAACCGTATGTCAAAAGGATCATTTTTGGATTTATTAAAAATGTTCGAGTCAAGGTTAAACGCGAACGAACCCCTAAAAGACGACTCTTTTATAACTTCGGTAAAACACTTAGAAAACGGGCGATAAAACTCGGAGTATAGTATTGGTTCGTAACGATCGACTTTAGAACTCATATGACTTAAGTATGTCCCAAGTATAAGTACAATGACATGTCGTATTAACGAACGAATGTCGGGTCGGATCAGCGATAATAAGTAATCCACTAAAAGGGGTATAACGAGATAACTCGAGAACGTGTTTCGAATTAAGTATAACTTAACTTTTAATATGTTAAGTGATTAATCCCGAATGCCTTGGCTATTTATAGATCACCAAGCTGAACCGGGACCCGCTACCACTACCCCTTACCGTACTCGACTACCAGGCAAGTTTCAATTCCCTTCTTTTAGGCTGTTGTTGTGATTGAATAAATATATATATATGATTGCTGATATACATATGCCATTGCATGCATGCCTACTTTCAAGTTGAATTGATATACTTGTTCCTTGAATGTTATTGTTGGCTTATAAGCTAGATAGTTATATATCAGTTATAAGCCGGTTATTGTAAGACCCTCATAGAAGGGCGTATACATCTTATTAATCAAAAATAGACCGGGAGTCAATATTCCTTGATATATCGAGATTACCTCGGAGGAAAATATTTAAGTAAATATTTTCTATTATTTGGGCGACGAATATTATTTGAATATTCGTTCGAGACTAATTATTTTAACGATCCTTACTTCAAATAATTATTTGAACGTAACTATTCAACGAATAATATTTCTCAATATTCATTCAGAGTCGAATTGATTATCGACTATTATTTCGATTATTCTTCTAAAGATGAGACTATTAAATGAATATTATTTGGATATTCTTTTAGAATATTATTTTATTAAATAAATATTACTTTTGAATATTCATTTAAGATATTAAATACTTGATGGATATTATTTTAATATTCATCTGAAGCTTGATTTAATTATCGAATATTATCTCGAATATTCCTTAAGGCTTGGATTACTAAATGAATATTACTTGATATTCATTTAGGATATTATTCATTAAATGAATATTACTTTTGAATATTCATTTAAATTCCTAATTAATTATGAATATTACCTTAAATATTCTTTTCAGGTCTTATTAATTAATGAATATTGTTTTGAATATTCATTTAAATATTTATTTATTCAATAAATATTCTCCTGATATTTCTTCAGGGATTATTTGAGAAATACTCTGATTAAAGATATTCTTTCATATTCCCAAATATTCTTTAAATATTTTAATTCAATAAATATTCTCTGAATATTTATTCCATACTTAGAATAACCTCGATAAGGTTTATCTTCTTCGATTATTACAGAAAATACCTCGGAATCATATTATTATTAAGCTTATATCAAGAAAGGTTCTCAGACATCATTCTTCTTTGAGTCTATCTCCTTAATAATAAGGGAACCTTACTTGGAAAATGTTATTTATCTTGTCGACTTCCCGGTCATAAAGTATTCCCTTCACTCGCAACTCGGGTGCTGTTGACTTATTAAGTCGTTGCTTACCTTCTCATCTTTCGAGAGGTAAGATTACTGGAACAAGTTGATATCCGTTACCAAGTAATAGCTTGGGAGTTATTGGTAAATTTTCCTTTCCAACTAGATACGACTACTTTGTGGAGTCTTATCAACAAGTATTATACTTGGGGAAAGGGGGACGAACGTTACATTCAGAATCATGAATTCTATTTGAACTAGGAGTCGTGTAAGAGGCCGAGTAGCGCCGGTCCATCCCCTTTGGCCCAACCGTTGGCCGGGGAGAGCTAGTAAGGCGGTATACAAGTAAAGCCGTCAGTTCTTCCTTCTACCGGTAGTAAATCTAAATTGAGCTGTACGATCTCGACTGATCATCAAGATTGGAACAGCGGGCGCGGTGAATACTCCATCATTGGTTCATCATCCAAATTTATTTATTTCCTGCAACATGATTACTGTTGGCAGAGTTGGAAAAGGGTCATAACTGGAATTGCAACCTTTTCTTGCAAGTTCCTCTTCTTAATAACAATAAGAATATCTCGCTTACTTTGATGTAGCAGATATTTCTACAAACAAATACTTCAAGTTACCTTGTAACTTCATCGTTCATATTATACTGGCATCATTTCCGTAAATGCATGGCATATGGTTTGAAAGATACTTTTGAACTGTTATACATTATCATTCAGTTATATATTATTGTTGGTGGGCTATTGCTCACCCTTGCTTTATTATTATATCACAACAACAGCTAGACCAGATGACTCGCACAAGGCGCACTCGACGCGGGCGAGGACGATGAGACTACCAGAGCTGAAGAAGAAGCTATTGGTAGGATATATTTATTCTTTCCGTACCAAGAATATGGTCTAGTATGACTTATGTAAATGGATGGCAAAGAGTATGTATTTATATTGAAATTCTTTTGGATTGTAAGAACTCATAATGTGATTAATAAAAATTTGATTGTTACTCTGATTTCATCTCTGGGACTATAACGGGTGTGTTTTATATTGTTGTGTTGGGTTATAGAGACGTAATTTATTTCATGTTAAGGAAAGTTCAATTGTTGTGGACAGAATTGGAAACCGTAGCCACCGGATCCCGGACCCCGGATCTGGGGGTGTTACAGAAGTGGTACAGAGCGTACGTTATAAACCCCAGTGATGAGGTGACGTTAAAACAATAAATTCAATAAGATAATAAGAACTCTTGCCAAGTTCATAGTCGGACTACTTAATGTAGTGATGACATATAAAACCCTTATGGGAACTCGTAAGTATAATGATAGTAACTTAGCTCGATATCGTATCGACGAGTAAGGCGACTGACCTTGAGGCATACGAGCAACAGCGCGATGATGCTTTATATGCTGAAGATCAGCGGGTAATTTGATGGAGTACCCTACTGGAGACCCGGAAGAGGTTCCAGCAGATAAGGAAAATCCTGTTAGGATAAGGAGCTTACCCATGGGTAATGAGGGTCGCAGCCAGAATGACTGTGATGATTAAGATATGGTGCTCAGAAAAATGAGTATAAAGAACCGAAATATTATTAAGAGATCTGAAGATGCATGTTGAATTCATAGCCGGACTACCAGATGTAGTACCAGCAAAAAAGAAGGATTGGAAGAATTACTTGAGATCTTATACGGAAATAGATGAGAATCCTTAGGGATTTTCATCTTAACAAAGAAAGAGCTAGAGGGATGTATGATTATCAAAGACCGCGATATAGGACGAGGAGCAGAGTCCCTAGGAATAGTTGAGAATGAGGCAGTAAGTGCCATATCATTTGATAAATGAATCAGTATGAATATTGTCAGTAATAATTTGCCACGAGAAGGCAGATGTCATAGGTTATAATTTACGAAACCAAATTGAGGTTAATGAGGTGGTTTTATTCAGGGAAATGTTCATTTTATGAATGAATCATTTAGAAAGTAAAGACATTGGGAAGTGATAGCATGATTGGGTAAAGTTATATAAGGAAGTAGTAAGCAAGACAATGATCTCAGAACCTACCGGAAGATAAGACCAGTGAGTCAAGATGAACTCGTAATGAGACTACTGCCAGAGACTGAGTATAGAGTTAATTCAACTCAGTTAAATGATGAACCAGAAACGTTAGATGCATGTGATTCAAAGGAATATTAAATTCCTTCTTCTCTTTGAATGGATTATAGCAGTACCTTAAGTTTATTCCGATGCGGAATTATAATAGATCAAGTAATACGATCAGTAGTTAAAGAGAAAAATGTGAGAAAATCTTCCTGGAGCTAAAAGGTGAAATTGGTAATGACCAAGAGCTGGCATTGCTTAATGGAAAAAGGAGACTTTGTGCTTCCAATGACGCTTCGCATAAAGGGTTAGGTAGACCGACATTTGGTAGCATTAAATATCAGGACGTTGTGACAGGTTTCAGTTTGAAACTGTTGATCCCCTTCCAAGGGATGGATATAATTGATTCCTCTCCAGTGGGTAAACTTCCAATCTGATGATGATTATTTCGTTAACTATGACTGCTTATGATTCCACCTGCTTGGAGGTTCATAGAACTATTCTTCAGGTTTCGAAACTGGTCTCCTTAATGTTACCAGTAGGTGGGTAGATTGATCAAAATTTCCCTGAGTCTGGAAAGGAATTCGGTGAATTTTGGCAAACCTTGTCTTTCTGATTATCAGAGAATGTCATGGAAGAGAGTAGAAACTGGAGCAAACCCTGTGACTTGGGTAAGGATGCTGTAATATGGGTTAGTAAACGGACCCTGAGCATTACAATCGACGGTAGTGATAAAATGATGAAGTGAGATTGGACGAAAACAGGAAATGTAAGTAAGAAATTAGCCGGACGGAGAAACTCCGGGATTGACTTAAGTGAAAAGGCAGTTATGCCAGGAATGGTAAGCTTGCGTGGCAGGCGGGATTGATAAGAATAGTTGAAAAGATAAAAGTGGAGGAAAGGTGACCGGAGACGGTGCCGAGTAGTCGATTAAGACTTATATGGAGTAAAGTTTTGGAAAGGTAGAAAGGTATCAAAGAAGAAGGCACTATGCCGGCAATTGCTAGAAAAGTAATGCTATTAGCCAACCCCTAAAATCATATATTTTTTTTATTTTATTTTAATGTGGCCAGTTGAGGCCAAGTCACAAAGGATTATCGAGTGACTAGACCAGCAATGAAAGGAAACATTAATGAGATCGTTTGAATCTTCTGCCGAACAACCCATGTTTTGATTGGGAATTCACCAGACCTTTTTGGGATGGGGTCACCCGTACTGAAGTGACTCATGTGTATATGGGTGTCCAAGATTTCGAGTAAAATGGAAGTATAGTGACTTGAGATGTATGATGTTAGGGTATCATGAATACCATGAATATATTATGACGGAGGAAAGTAAACAATGAAGGTATATGAAGAGGGTATAGAAAAGGTCAGAAATTGAATAGTATGCTGTAGGAATTTTGTCTGAGGCAAGTACCTTTGCGAAGAACGATAAGCACTAAGAGATTCACGTTGAACTCGACCAATCTCTTCCAGAACATCCTTGCTACCATTAACAAGTTCGGTAAGAGAAGAGATAGGCATACATTGCCTTTTTGGAAGGCCAAATAGGCTGACAACTATCTGAAAGAAGAGGGTGGCATTAAACCACCGATCGATTATCAAATGAGAAGGATTGAAAAGAGACCTTTATTAAGGATACATGATCTGATTGCCAATTATAAGATGCAAGAATTCCTTGGCAGTTGAATTAAGGATAGGATATCCATAAATTAAGACAAACCCTGGGGAATGCACAAGGGGTGGCATTAACCCTAATAACGACATTATGACTTCAGATGATATGAGCTGGACTTGCTAAGGCAACAATGACCGGTAAGGATTATTAAAAAGAGTTCTGGAAAGAACATACATAGAATTATTAGAGTATTGATCAATGACATTTTGATATACCCGGTACCCAGAAAATACCGGAGGAATGATAAGGATGGCCTATGAAACCTTACAAGGAAAAAAGTAATATTCCGAACTTCAAAAATGGAAGTTTGGTAAGGAATGTATAACATCGTAACAATAATGCCAGATGAGGTATGTATGAAACCCTGAGGAAGTATGGGTTGAACCTATAAAGGTTGAGATTATCCTAAGATAAAGAAAGAACTAAGAAAAGAAGTATCCTAAGTAGGATTGGGAATAAACGTGATAAAGTTCCCACGGGTAGGTGGAAGCAATGACTTATGGAAATGACTGATAGTTATATTTTCTCCTTCAGCAGAGCTTAATAGAGAATGCTTTAACCCAACAGTGATGGGAATGAGGTAGAAAAACTTGAGTTGGAATGTACCCAGAAAACATGGGTTACAAGAAATCATTATCATCAAGAAAGGCCAATGAGGTGGCCGACAATCTAAGTATAAAGGAATAATTATAAATGTTCATACCGAAGAAACAAAATGATATTTGGAAAGACCTTGAAGGTCGTATTGGAGTGGAGGAAGTTACATTCCTTTTGATGATTGTGCAAGAATCGAAGGTAATAATAGTTTAAGTAAAGATTCGATTCCCGATATTGTCTTAAGCAAACTACACACCTTAGAAGGTCCCGTTTTGAGGCAAACCAGGACCATGATACAATATTGACGAAGTAAACCATTAAGTTTCCAGTATTTTATGGGAGATGCATGAGTGATGGTTTCATCAACCGGACCTAGCTGCGATGCTTGAAACTCTTCTGCAATTTTATCTACTTCATGTAATATCTACATCAAGTTCAAGAAGTGTTCCTTATGGATAAGGAATAGTGATTACTTTGTCTCCCTAAAGGATTGAAACCCGTAGGGTTAGCTATTAATGCACTACGTAAACAACAAGCGATGGTGATTCTTCTAAGAAAATAGATGACAATGTAAAGATAAAGAAAGTGATGCCATTGATTAACTAAATGGAATGTTGATGAATGACAAACAAGTTTATGTTAGTGTACTTCTGCGCAAACAAGATAGAGAATATGAGGTTGATGATTCATGATGTTAAAGATATTCCCATGGAAAGAATTAATGAGACTTGGAGGGAAGGGCGGTTGAGCCCGAGACTTATTGGGCCACCTGAGAGTTCAAAGTGTTCGGACGGCGGTATTCGAGCCAGCCTTACCCCCAAAACTTATAGCACGGTCATAACGGGTTTTCATGTGGCCAGGCTATGCCAGTAAAATGCAGATGTTCGACAGATGATAAGAGTGCGAGCAGGTAGGTGTGCGACCTGGTCTGACTTACGAAAGACAATCTGTGGAAAACCACGGATAGAAAAGAACAAGTGATGAGAAACAAGGTTGGCAGAAGTAGATTATATGAATCTAAGTTAAAGGAATCGGGCCAGATTCATTTCGGAAAGTTTAAATTGAAATAACGTGATGATTATAGTGTAAATGTGACGGGATACCAATAAAGAGGTGCCAAGTGCAAAAGATGTCTCAATAAAGAGATGAAGGTGGAAGTAAATAACAGAAGTAAATAAGAATCAGATAATAAGAAGGATGTGATTGATAAAGAAAGGATGGGGAAAGCAACTACGAAATAGGAAGCAAGGAATGTTAGGAATGGATTAATAAATGGGTTTTCCGATGAATTCTCGGGATGACAACCTGATAGTGTTAATATTATAGATATGAAAAAGTTAGTAGCGTGACATGGAATGTCAGTAACAATGGTGTCAAGCGAGAAACTAAGATTTAACCTGAAAGGTTCAAAGATTTTCCAAAAGTAAGTTGCTAAGGTGGAACCAGGGTACAGGTCCAGAGAAAAATGGACAAAGCAGCAAGATATTTTGACACGTGAGATTGCGATCAAATAGTATTGGATATAATTATGATTAATTTCTTCTTTGATAAACCTCTATAGTTCAGAGGTAAATTCTGAGTATGATATTCTACAACCATGAAAGCTTTCTATAATCCTTTAGAACTCTTTTCTCTTCTTCTCTCTTATTCATCTTCTTTATGAATTGAGAAGAACAACCCTTTTAGGAGGGGAGGTACTGCTACGTGACTATCTGTCTATGTGATAGAAGTCTAAGTGGAATGCCATGACTTGTTTAATTGCTTGTCAAGTACTAAAGGCTGGCCCCCTTCTGTACTAACTATGCAATATAACAAATGTTCAATTGATCATAGTGATCTCTCAATAAATCTTTCCACTTCTCTATATTGATCGAGATTGCGAAGATTAAAGCGATCAGGAAATGCACAGTACGAGCGAGGTTACCTCCGAATCGTGGGGTGATAGTGATACCAATGTTACTGCAGGTATCAATAAGGATAAGACTGAGTAAGAGTATAACCCGGATAGTGAGTTGTACGAAAAGTAGCAACGTTGATGGAAAAAGGATAAAGTATGAATTGTAGCACTAGAAGATGTGCTGAGGAAGGTTAGAACGACTAAGAATTGACCGGGAAGCTAAAAAGGGAACGACAGGCAAACGACTCTTTGCTTCCTTCCTGATTCCGGGACGGAATCCTTTTAAGGAGGGGAGACTGTAAGAACCCCAAATTTTGGATATAATTAAAACTTTTTATTAAGTAATGATAAAATGAAGAACAATGATTCCGACAACAAGGTCACCAGCTCTAATGAATGGTGGTTTCAAAGAACAATGATTGTAATGAATGGATATTGCTTGGGACAATGATCCTGATGCATTGGTATATTGTCAGAATAGAGTAATTCGATGGTTGAGGACCTAGATAAGAATAATCTACCATCCAGGAAGGAGCTAATGGATCCTTGAAGGGAAATGAGTACGTGCATAGTGTTTCCCATACGCGCATAGTATTTCTCGTACGTGCATAGTGTTTCCCGTACGTGCATAGTGTTTCCTGTACGTGCATAGTAATTTGGTGAATGAATAGTGATTTTGTAAGTTGGAAAACTTTTCACGCCACCCTATGTACGGGACGTGATATGGATGTTTCGAAGTCATATTAGTAATACGCGGAGGAAATAAGTGAATGCAGAGACGATCGGAATTCAGAAATTCCAAATTCTTTTTCGGTATAATATTTGACCGGACAGTGGATTAAATATTATTATAATCCAAGAATTGAGATATTAACTTTGAGGATTTGATATTTTGGGATGTTATTATATTTGATTTAAGAATGAAGGTAGGAAACCACTGAGGAGTGGTTATGGCTACAATGTAATAATCGATATTTGGAAAGAATGAATGGAATTCGACTTTATTATTTCTATGTCTTGAAGAATGCTAAAGGGTAACAACATAGGTAAGAATAATCTATCTTCTAAGGGAATAAGATATGGCAATTTCAAGCAGGAGAATACCCTCATATCATCCAGATCGATAACGATTAATCCAGTAGTTCCGTAAAAAGGTTAAGGAACGATCGAAAGAGAATACGGACAATTGTACCACCCTAAGAGAACAAGTAAAGAATACAGAATGAATAGTGTTTGGTGGGAGTATATAATAATATGAGACGACACTATACAGAAGCATTCGGAACGGATTTCCGAGTTCGTATTAGTGATCCAGGGGGAAAATAAGTGTATGTAAAAGCTGTCGGATTCTGAAAAACCGCACTTTTATTTTCTCCGAGAGTTCCCTGGACACTGATAGCCTTAAGTATTTAACGAATGGATTTAAGGAATATAAATTGGAAAGTTAGAATGAAAGATGGAGAATGAAAGTTTTAATATTAAAGAGGATTCCCGGTAAACCCTAATTAGAAATCCGTGAAATATTCTCACGAACGATCAATCGAAACGGGTAATAACCGGACACAGAAACACGCAGAGGAAGCAAGAGTCTTGTGTAAGCTACTAGAATAAATATCTAGCAACCAAGTGGCTTAAAGTAACTAGCATACTTGGAGATGGAAGTAGTACTTAGATATCAAACCAATACTTAGCATGAAAACCATTCAAAATGCAACACATGTCTCTTGATTGCATCATGGATGACCTAGGCACTTTAATAAAGCTACTTTAGCAAGATATTATCCAAGGCAACACAATAATACAAGGAAAAGATCAAGAACAAGCAAGCAACTCTCTCCCCCTCCAAAAACATTCCATTCGACTTCCTCCCTAAATTCCAAATCCAAAGTCCAAGCTTCCACCATTGTTTGATCTCCAAATTTTTATGGTAAGTCCTATAATTCATAAAAGTGATACCCTAGAAATCTTGGCTTCAAACTCCATGTTTTCCATTTTCAAATAAATCATCCAAGCCTAGGGTGAATAGTGATTTTAAGAAACTAACTTTGATTTCTTGTTTTGTTTGGATGATCCAAGCTTTGTTAAGGTAATCTAAGGACTAGACAAGGCTTACCAAGTGTTATTCACTCTCCAAGGAAGGTAACAAGCTCCAAAAACCCTTGGTACCATTTTGAGATTTTATGAGTTTTATGGATGATTTAGTGTTAGTATGCTATGTTATGCTTAGATCTATGTTATTAGTTGATTATGGTTGTTGTTTGGATTGTGATCCATGAGATGGTTGAGATGAGTTGTTGATAGACTAGTCATGATGATTATCATGCGTTTGTGTGGTTGGATTGATCTTTGTTAGATCGAGATAAAGTGTAAAAACTTTGGAAAACGCGTAAACATAGCCGTTATAATGCCCGATTTTACAATATCATGTTTTGTATGCCATTTTTCACATCAAGACCCTACTGACCAGAAGCTTTTCTGCCATTTTAGGATAGCTTATGTTATAAGCTTCGTTTTGATATAAAGATCACATGAAACGGACTTACGGTTTAGGAGTTACGGCCGGTTTACTAAAAGTATTTCGAAACCGTAACCGAGAATTCGTAATTGAATTTGAACCCTCGTAAAATATGTAAAGTCATGGAGAATCTTGGTAAATAAATACTAGAGGTAAAAAGGAAGGTGTGAAAGAAAGTCGTATGTCAAAAGGATCATTTTTCGATTTATTAAAAATGTTCGAGTCAAGGTTAAACGCGAACGAACCCCTAAAAGACGACTCTTTTATAACTTCGGTAAAACACTTAGAAAACGGGCGATAAAACTCGGAGTATAGTATTGGTTCGTAACGATCGACTTTAGAACTCATATGACTTAAGTATGTCCCAAGTATAAGTACAATGACATGTCGTATTAACGAACGAATGTCGGGTCGGATCAGCGATAATAAGTAATCCACTAAAAGGGGTATAACGAGATAACTCGAGAACGTGTTTCGAATTAAGTATAACTTAACTTTTAATATGTTAAGTGATTAATCCCGAATGCCTTGGCTATTTATAGATCACCAAGCTGAACCGGGACCCGCTACCACTACCCCTTACCGTACTCGACTACCAGGCAAGTTTCAATTCCCTTCTTTTAGGCTGTTGTTGTGATTGAATAAATATATATATATGATTGCTGATATACATATGCCATTGCATGCATGCCTACTTTCAAGTTGAATTGATATACTTGTTCCCTGAATGTTATTGTTGGCTTATAAGCTAGATAGTTATATATCAGTTATAAGCCGGTTATTGTAAGACCCTCATAGAAGGGCGTATACATCTTATTAATCAAAAATAGACCGGGAGTCAATATTCCTTGATATATCGAGATTACCTCGGAGGAAAATATTTAAGTAAATATTTTCTATGATTTGGGCGACGAATATTATTTGAATATTCGTTCGAGACTAATTATTTTAACGATCCTTACTTCAAATAATTATTTGAACGTAACTATTCAACGAATAATATTTCTCAATATTCATTCAGAGTCGAATTGATTATCGACTATTATTTCGATTATTCTTCTAAAGATGAGACTATTAAATGAATATTATTTGGATATTCTTTTAGAATATTATTTTATTAAATAAATATTACTTTTGAATATTCATTTAAGATATTAAATACTTGATGGATATTATTTTAATATTCATCTGAAGCTTGATTTAATTATCAAATATTATCTCGAATATTCCTTAAGGCTTGGATTACTAAATGAATATTACTTGATATTCATTTAGGATATTATTCATTAAATGAATATTACTTTTGAATATTCATTTAAATTCCTAATTAATTATGAATATTACCTTAAATATTCTTTTCAGGTCTTATTAATTAATGAATATTGTTTTGAATATTCATTTAAATATTTATTTATTCAATAAATATTCTCCTGATATTTCTTCAGGGATTATTTGAGAAATACTCTGATTAAAGATATTCTTTCATATTCCCAAATATTCTTTAAATATTTTAATTCAATAAATATTCTCTGAATATTTATTCCATACTTAGAATAACCTCGATAAGGTTTATCTTCTTCGATTATTACAGAAAATACCTCGGAATCATATTATTATTAAGCTTATATCAAGAAAGGTTCTCAGACATCATTCTTCTTTGAGTCTATCTCCTTAATAATAAGGGAACCTTACTTGGAAAATGTTATTTATCTTGTCGACTTCCCGGTCATAAAGTATTCCCTTCACTCGCAACTCGGGTGCTGTTGACTTATTAAGTCGTTGCTTACCTTCTCATCTTTCGAGAGGTAAGATTACTGGAACAAGTTGATATCCGTTACCAAGTAATAGCTTGGGAGTTATTGGTAAATTTTCCTTTCCAACTAGATACGACTACTTTGTGGAGTCTTATCAACAAGTATTATACTTGGGGAAAGGGGGACGAACGTTACATTCAGAATCATGAATTCTATTTGAACTAGGAGTCGTGTAAGAGGCCGAGTAGCGCCGGTCCATCCCCTTTGGCCCAACCGTTGGCCGGGGAGAGCTAGTAAGGCGGTATACAAGTAAAGCCGTCAGTTCTTCCTTCTACCGGTAGTAAATCTAAATTGAGCTGTACGATCTCGACTGATCATCAAGATTGGAACAACGGGCGCGGTGAATACTCCATCATTGGTTCATCATCCAAATTTATTTATTTCCTGCAACATGATTACTGTTGGCAGAGTTGGAAAAGGGTCATAACTGGAATTGCAACCTTTTCTTGCAAGTTCCTCTTCTTAATAACAATAAGAATATCTCGCTTACTTTGATGTAGCAGATATTTCTACAAACAAATACTTCAAGTTACCTTGTAACTTCATCGTTCATATTATACTGGCATCATTTCCGTAAATGCATGGCATATGGTTTGAAAGATACTTTTGAACTGTTATACATTATCATTCAGTTATATATTATTGTTGGTGGGCTATTGCTCACCCTTGCTTTATTATTATATCACAACAACAGCTAGACCAGATGACTCGCACAAGGCGCACTCGACGCGGGCGAGGACGATGAGACTACCAGAGCTGAAGAAGAAGCTATTGGTAGGATATATTTATTCTTTCAGTACCAAGAATATGGTCTAGTATGACTTATGTAAATGGATGGCAAAGAGTATGTATTTATATTGAAATTCTTTTGGATTGTAAGAACTCATAATGTGATTAATAAAAATTTGATTGTTACTCTGATTTCATCTCTGGGACTATAACGGGTGTGTTTTATATTGTTGTGTTGGGTTATAGAGACGTAATTTATTTCATGTTAAGGAAAGTTCAATTGTTGTGGACAGAATTGGAAACCGTAGCCACCGGATCCCGGACCCCGGATCTGGGGGTGTTACAAACAAGTTCCCGAGTCAACACGAGGTCAACCCTAAATTTTCTTTCAACCAAAGACCTCATGAAATGTTAATGCCATCATTTCTGTAGGTCAGTAAATCAAGTTTATAATCAAGTAGGTGTCGAGTTCACAAAGAATAAGAGTCCGATATTGAACCAAACCCTAGCCTTGATCACTCCACACAAATCCCAACTCCCGAGCCTCTCGATTCTTCTCAAAAACCACCTTCACCTAGCACAACTTCGTTTGTCATTCCACTTTCAAAATCCATTCCCGAAGAACCTAGTGAACGTGTCTTTAAGCCTAAAGCTCCTTATCTTCAAAGACTCCTTTCCAACAAACAATCGCCTCAAGTAGAAAAGATTTTTGAAGTCTTTAAGCAAGTCAAGATAAACATTCCTCTTTTAGATGCCATTCAACAAATTCCCTCTTATGCTAAGTGTCTAAAAGATTTGTGTACTCATAAGCGCTCCACCCACGTTCCTAAGAAAGCCTTTTTGACCTCTCATGTCAGTTCAATTCTTTCGAACCAAATTCCCGTGAAATATAAGGACCCCGGTTGTCCTACAATTTCATTTGTCATAGGCGATACCATTGTGGATAAAGCTTTACTTGACTTAGGAGCGAGTGTGAATCTTCTTCCATTTTCGGTCTATCAAGCCTTAGGGTTAGGTGCACTTAAAAAGACGAATATGACACTTCAACTAGCTGATCGTTCTATCAAAATTCCTAAGGGAATCGTAGAAGATGTCTTGATTAAGATTTGTGATTTTATCTTCGCGGTTGACTTTGTTGTTCTCGAAACTCAACTCGTCACGAATCCTAAGAACCAAATCCCTATCATTTTAGGACGACCTTTTCTTGCTACATCCAATGCCTTGATCAATTGTAGGGATGGTTCGATGAAACTCACATTTGGTAACATGACCATTGACCTTAACATTTTCAATGTAGGAAAAGAACCCAGTGAGCTTTATGAACAATCAAAAGGGGTTAATGTTGTCAACAAGTTTGTCACATGGTCTAGCTTTGAGGATAGTGAGATTGAGTCTCTTCTCAAGGAGGATTTTTTAAAGTCAATTATGCGTCTAATCAAGCGTATAATAAGTCATTAAGGGATATGACCTCGGAAGATATGCTGAAAGAGTTAGATGACATTTGTTCTAAGTTGGAGACACCACCCGAGGTTGTTAATGTTGAGGCCATTGTTAAGAGTCCCGCGGGAACACCTCCTGCGTTTGACTCAATTTTGTATCATCCCGAGTTTGATCAACAGCCCTTAGGAGAAGACGGACTTTTATCTTATGTCATTCCTAGTGATTCAACCCATGACCAAAATTTCATTGTCTCTAATTTGCTTAAACAAAATGAAGAAGCCTTAAGTTGGTTTAGGGAGAACATTAGTGACACTTGTTCCATAAGGTTGAATGATTCCATGTTGCTTGAGAAAGTATTTTCTAATCAAAATTTTCAAAAATGTCTTGATTCTTTCTCGAAGCTGCATCCCAATTTTCCCACCGGCGTCGGCTGATTCGGTTTTATTCCTTTGCCCCCCTCGTGAAAGATAGGTATGAGGGAGTACAAGTGTGTGTGAGTTCTTTTCTTTCGTAATTTTTAAAAGTTTTTCGTCTCCGTCATCCTTGTCAGGTATTATCTCCTCATTTATCTTGCATTTGCATACATTGAGGACAATGCATGATTTAGGTATGGGAGCATTCAAGTTTTAGTGTAAATACATAAAATTGAAAAATCCAAAAAATTAAATTTTTTTAAAAAAATCCAAAAATAGAGATGTTTTAGCTTAGTTGTCCTTCCCACTTTTTAAACTTTAGAACTAGTTGGTGTCAACTGTTTTTCAAAAATTATATGTATAATGCCTTTAGATAATTTGAACGTAGTCAAGTAAGGTTTTCCTCATGAAACTTGTGTCGAACAAATTTTTGCTTAAAAGTCCAAGACGACACATTTGCACAAGACTTTTGATGGAAGAATTGTATAGGAATGTTATTCGATACCTGGGAGAGAACCTACATGTTAGAACAATGTCGAATTAAACCTTTGCGAGATTTTGTTCCTATAGTGTCTAGTAAAAAAAAAGAAAAAAAAGAAAGAAAGAAGTCAATAAATGTTTGTAATTGTAGAGTGCTAGTGTAATTTTGTAATAATAAATTCTTAGTATGGAAATCGGCTAGGTTGGGCTCATTGATAACCCGAGTAAGTAAGTCTGAGGGGACTTTGTGCCTAGCAACCTAAGTTCCTTTGTGATCTGCGATTGTTGACCTAAAACTCGCTAAATGGGTATCGATGCAAAAGTCTTTTGGGACCTCAACCATTGCACGGTCGGTCTAACTACTAAGAACGTGAAGTTTGGCTAGAACCTTGTTTTGATAGAGATTGGGTCAGTTCAATATTGGTTGAAAAAGAGAAAATGTTCGTATGCACCTTATCCATCAAAGGCCTTAAAATTCACTACACACCTTGGGATTTTTTGTAAATTTTTAGAGGCTACTCATGTGGATTGTGGGAACCTATAACTTGGCTATTATCAGAATAAACTTTAAGGCATGTATTTTCCTACAAAAATTGTTTTGTTAACACCAGTGAAAGCTATAGTGAAAGAGGAAAGTTGGATACTTGTTGACATATCTCAAAGATTTTATGGGTATATCTTCTGTAAACCCTTAGGAGACAACACTCCTCTTGTAGAGATCGTCTATGAGTTTAACGGGTTGGTAAACCTAAAATTACTCGTGATTCCTACGATAGTGAGTATAGGCTTTTCATTCTGCATTTTTTTTTGTTTTACTCGAGGACGATCAAAAGCTAGGTATGGGGGCATTTGATAAGTGCATATTTTTGCATATTTTTATTACCTATTTATTGCTTGAACTCGTATTTTAATAAATTATTTTGTTGCATTTCAGGAAATTCGAGAAAAATAAAGAAATGACAAAATAAAGAAATAAAATGCAAAGAAGAATAAAAGAAGAAGGAAAAAGGATTAAGAGTTTGGAGCAAATTAGAATATTTCAAACTGTTAAATATAATTAATGTGTTTTAATCAGTGTTTAAGTGTTACAGTGAATTATCAGAGTTTAGCTGGAAGCGGTCAGAGTTTAGTGTAAACTCTGACAGACGGAAGCTGGACAGAGTTTAGTAAAGTCTGTCTGGAAGCAGCGCGTAGAGATCAATTGAAGATTTATTATGGAAGCGATATCTTTGAAGATTGGATAGCTATCAAAGAGATCGAGTTGACTTAGGAGACGTGTGACAATCTGTAATTGATATCATTGTATAGCTGATTATTAGGAATATCAATTAGAGATTGTATCGAAGCTGTATAATTTTATAAATACAGTTAGGTTAACCCTAGAAGGGTATCGTGCAACGGATTATCTTTATTGTAACCTAGCAGCTCTTTGTGATAGTTTACATCACGAAGAGGGTTCTTAATACCAGAAGTTTTTAAGTGCATAAACGTCTTACTTGTTAAACTCTCATACGAATTTGATTATTAATTGTGTATTCGGCCTAACAAGTGGTATCAGAGCCAATCTGTTACTTTATTACAGGTTAAGATCCAAACACAACAATAATCATGTCTGCAATTCCTCCACCAACACCTACTAGTTCTGAAAAGGCTCCTACTACTGTGAGTCGTTATGAACCAATCATGGTTCCTATACTCAGGCCATTAGAGTATGCCATGTGGAAGGTCAAGATGACTATGTTTCTGGAGGCTACAGATCCAGAATATCTTGACAGGATTTATGAAGGCCCCCACAATCCTACAAAGCTATCTGTTGCAGCTGCTGGTGAAGAAGCTAAAATAGTTCCAAAGGAAAAGAAGGACATGACTCCTGAAGATCTATCATCAATTGCTAAGGATGCAAAGGTTAGGCATTTATTGCATAGTGCTTTAGACAATGTTATGTCTAACAAAGTGATTAACTGCACCACTGCAAAAGAGATATGGGATACTCTTGAAGTCAGATGTCAAGAAACTGCTGCTATTAAGAAAAATAGGAGAAACATACTCACACAAGAGTATGAGCATTTTGAAGCTAAACCTGAAGAGACCATGACCGAAACATTTGATAGATTCTGTAAATTGCTTAATGATCTGTCATTGGTCAACAAAGAGTATGATCTAGAAGACTCAAATCTCAAGTTTCTTCTTTCTCTACCTGAAAAGTGGGATGTGAAAACAACCACTATTAGAGACAACTATGATCTTGCTGAAACAGAGATTGATGGAATCTATGGGCTGCTCAAAACTCATGAATTGGAAATGGAGCAGAGAAACAGGAGATCAAGCAGGAAGGCAAAGTCTGTTGCTCTTAAGGTTGAAGAGAAGCCTCAGAAGAAAGAGGCATCAAGAAGGAAAATGAAGGGAAAAGCTTTGGTCATACACTCAGAAAGTGAATCATCAAACTCTGATTGTGATTCAAACTCTTCTGAATCATCTGACTCTGAGGATGATGAAGAAGAAATGAGGAAAATGGCTGTGTTGATGGTGAAGACTTTCAAGAAAATGGGCTTCAAGAATTTCAAGAAAGGGAAAAGGTTTTCTAGAGATTCAAATGAAGACAGGAAAAGCTTCAGGAAGTTTGATAAGAGAGATTCTAGGGGGAAGAAGGATAATTCTGAAATTCAATGCTACAAGTGTAAGGAGATGGGTCACTATGCTCCTGAGTGCAAGAAGGGTAAAACTGGAAAGGTACTCTACACTAAAGGCAGAGATTGGGCAGACACTTCAGATTCTGATGAAGAAGTGAACTATGCTCTCATGGCTACTACTGAATCAGAAACTTCTGAAAATCAGGTACCTCTAACTACCTATGCTTATAATATTGATGACATTGCTCAATTAAGAATTTATCTTAAGTCATTGCATATAAGTTATAGGGATCAGACTTTAGAGAATGAGAAGATAAAATCTGAAAATTCTGAACTTAAGGTTAGAAATAAACTTGTTGAAGAAAAACTTGAAAACATGCAACAAGTTCAGAAAGAGAGAGATGATGCTGTTTCTATAGAACAGGATTTGCTTCAGAAATATAAACAACTAGAATCTGAGTTGGAGGAAGCAAATAAGAAAATTAGGACTTGGACTAATTCTGGAAAGGACACTCAACAGATTTTTCAAACAGACACTGTTGGTCTAGGTTATAATGAGGAAGATGAACTTAGGTTTCAAAATCAAGTTAAAATCAAACCTCATTTTGTACATGGAGCCAGTAAATTTTTTGTCTGAAAATGAAAAAGAAGCTGTTAAAAGTAAACCAGTAAAAATTAGTATTAAACAGGTTAATATTGGTTCAATGATAGATAAACAACTCAAACATAAACTGAAGGAGTTAAAATCTGTTAAGAAACAGAGAGTGTCAAATAAGAACAGAAATGGAAAAGTAGGCATCACTTCAGAAAATAAACCAATGCTTGCTAGTTATGCTCCAAGGAAGACATGTCATAACTGTGGTAGTACTAAGCATCTTGCAAATTTCTGCAAGAAAAACAAAAATATAAATTCTTTACCTTCCAAGTCTAAGGTAAAGAAGGATTTTTCTAGAACTAAGCCACAGACTTTATGCACACACTGTGGAAGCACTTGGCATTCCATTTATACTTGCAGAGAATATCATGCTATCTATCATAATTACTATGAACTGAAACCCAATCTGAAATGGGTTAAAGTTGATACTGCAAGTGTAAACACTGATACTGTTAGCTCAAACTCTGATAATGTTAATTCCGCTGCAAAAGCTAACAAAGTTAAGAATGTCAAAGGATCCAAGCAAGTCTGGATCCTTAAATCTAATCCTCAGTAATTGCTTGTGATTGCAGGGCAACAGGGAGGCAACCCTAGTCGTGGACAGTGGATGTTCAGGACACATGACTGGAAATAAAGCCCTGCTATCAGACTATGAGGAGAAGGCTGGTCCAAAAGTTTCCTATGGTGATGGCAATGTAGGAAGAACATTGGGATATGGCAATATTAATCTTGGAAATGTCATCATCAACAATGTAGCTCATGTCCCAGGACTCAAGCATGACTTGTTATCTGTGAGTCAAATCTGTGACAAGGGATATCATGTAGATTTTCAACCTGAATATTGTGAAGTTATCAGCAAATGTACAGGAAAGGTTGTTCTAGTTGGTCATAGGCAAAACAACATTTATGAAATCAAGCTCTTAATAGACTCTGTTGGAAAAGCTGTTTGCTTGTCTACAAGAATGTCTAGTGAAGAGAGTTGGAAGTGGCACAAGAAACTCTCATATTTGAACTTGAACAACATCAATGAATTGATCAGAAAGGATCTTGTAAGAGGACTCCCAAAGGCTCTGTTAAATGTTGATGGCCTATGTGATTCATGTCAAAAGGCCAAACAAAGGAAGTCATCTTTCAAGAGCAAGACAGAATTTTCAATCACTGATCCTTATCATCTTCTGCATGTTGATCACTTTGGTCCAGTAAATGTTATGTCTATAGCAAGGAAGAAATATGCTTTAGTCATTGTTGATGAATACACTAGATTCACTTGGGTGTATTTGCTAGCAAAGAAGGATGAAACTACATTAACTCTGATGGAGCATGTGAAGCTTCTGGACAAAGGATCAAGTAACAAAGTCAGAATCATCAGAAGTAATAATGGAACTGAGTTCAGAAATGCAACAATGGAAGAATTCTGCAAGGAAAATGGAGTGAAGCAAGAATTTTCAGCACCTGGTACACCACAACAAAATGGTGTAGTTGAAAGGAAAAATAGAACCTTGATTGAAGCTGCCCGAACTATGCTTGATGAAGCAAAATTGCCAACTTATTTCTGGGCAGAAGCTGTTCAAACTGCTTGTTTTACTCAAAATGCTACACTGATCAATAAGCATGGAAAGACACCATATGAGATGGTGAAGAAAAAGAAGCCTAACCTGAAATACTTTCATATTTTCGGGTGCAAATGCTTTGTTTTGAAGACTCATCCTGAACAGTTGACCAAGTTTGAGCTAAAAGCAGATGAAGGAATTTTTGTTGGCTATCCATTATCAACAAAGGCATTCAGAGTTTAGAATCTGAGAACCAAAGTGATCATGGAATCTATACATGTGTCTTTTGATGACAAGAAGATAACTAGACTTGAAGACAAAGATGAATATGATCAACTGAACTTTGAAAATGAAGATTTAAACTCTGTTGAAGTAAACTCTGATCAAACAATTCTGACAGACTCTGTTGAAACAAACTCTGAACCTCTACTGGTAAACACTGGAGAAACTTCTCAGCCACAACAAAGGGAAGAACCAGTTGAGGGGGAGCATGATCAAGATGAAGACTCAAACACTGATACTGAGTCAACTGAAAAATCTGGATCAAACTCTGATGATTCAAATTCTGAAAATTCAAATTCTGACTCTGGGCAGTCAAGTTCAGGGGGAGTCTCAGAAAATGAAGAAAGATCACAACAAAATCAGGAGAGCATGGATCAAGGGGGAGGATCACATGCTGACAGAAGTCATTTGCCTTCTGCTAGGAAATGGACTAAATCACATACACCTGATTTGATAATTGGTGATCCAGATGCAAAAGTGAAAACAAGAAGTGCTACTGCAAGTGAATGTCTGTTTCATGCATTCTTGTCTAAAAATGAACCAAAGAAAGTGGAAGAAGCTCTTCAAGATGCTGACTGGATAACAGCAATGCAAGAAGAGTTGAATGAATTTGAAAGGAATGATGTTTGGACCCTTGTACCAAGGCCAAAGAACAGATCTATTGTTGGTACTAAATGGGTTTTCAGAAACAAGACTGACAGTGAAGGTGTTATCACAAGGAACAAGGCTAGACTGGTAGCAAAAGGCTATTCACAGCAGGAAGGAATAGACTATGATGAAACATTTGCTCCAGTTGCAAGATTGGAGGCAATCAAAATTTTTCTAGCATATGCCTCTCACAAGAAATTCAAAGTGTTCCAGATGGATGTGAAAAGTGCTTTTCTGAATGGAAAGCTTGAAGAAGAAGTGTTTGTTGAACAACCACCAGGATTTGTGGACACCAAATATCCAGATTATGTCTACAGACTAGATAAGGCACTATATGGACTTAAGCAGGCACCAAGAGCATGGTATGAGACACTTGCTCAATTTCTTCTAGAAAGTGGATTCAACAGAGGTACAATTGACAAAACTCTGTTTTATTTCAATCAAGGAAGTGACCTCCTTTTAGTTCAGATATATGTTGATGACATTATCTTCGGGTCTATTAATGATAAAATCTGTAAGAAGTTTGCCAAGCTCATGCAGTCCAGATATCAAATGAGCATGATGGGAGAGCTTAGTTATTTTCTAGGCCTACAGGTGAAACAAACAGATGATGGTATCTTCATTAATCAAGCAAAATATACCAGAAATCTTCTCAAGAAATTTGGTATGCTTGACTGTTCATCTGCATCAACTCCCATGGCAACAACAACTAAATTGGACAAAGACACAGGAGTTTCAGTGGATATGACAAACTACAGGGGCATGATAGGATCTCTTCTTTACTTGACAGCTAGTAGGCCTGACATCATGTATGCAACCTATCTTTGTGCAAGGTTTCAGGCAGATCCTAGAGAGCCACATCTGACAGCTGTGAAAAGAATCTTCAAGTATCTAAAGGGCACCATATCATTAGGTCTGTGGTACCCTAGAGAATCAGATTTCAAGCTACTTGGGTATTCTGATGCAGACTTTGCAGGCTGCAAGATAGACAGAAAGAGCACTAGTGAAAGTTGTCAATTTCTTGGTGACAGATTTGTCTCTTGGTACAGCAAGAAACAGAAATCAATCTCCACATCTACAGCTGAAGCGGAGTATATTGCAGCTGGTAGCTATTGTGCATAGATCTTGTGGATGAAGAATCAATTGCTGGATTATGGATTGAGGTACAGTAAAATTTCTATTTACTGTGATAATCAAAGTGCTATTGCTATGACAGGTAATCCAGTACAGCATTCAATGACCAAGCACATAAGCATAGGTACCACTTCATCAGAGAACATGTGGAAGAAGGGAATATTGAACTACATTTTGTGTCTACAGAACAACAGCTTGCAGATATCTTCACTAAACCATTGAGTGAAGCTACATTTACAAGACTGGTCAATGAACTAGGAATGGTCTCTGGTTCTGACTAGGAATGTTGGTTAGATTCAAATTTTACTTATGTAATGTATTACTCATATTTCCTTGATTTGTTAAGTGCTAAGTGAACTCTGTTGATTAAACTCTGTTATGCATACTCTGTTAACATGTTTTTTTGTCAAACTCTGTTAAACTCTGTCAGCATTCCTGTATGTCATACACTGGTAATAAGTTGATAAACTCTGTGAACTCTGAGTTGATTTTTGTCTGAATGAAAACACCAATGAAGAAATATGTATGAAGCATGATTCTCAGCAATTAATCATGAATCTTTCTGAGTTATTGTGATCTAATCTTAGATTGTACAGAAAATTAACACAGCATGATACTGGTTCATATTTATAGCATCTCTTAGTTTATTTTGTCCTAAACTCTGAGTCTATGAATACTGTGTGCATTGCCTTTCATGAATAACTACTGATGTTGATGAACTCTAAACTCTGTTAGTTATACTCTGGTAGATTAAAATGCTTACTGCAATACCCCAAAGAAAATGTATATAGGTGGTTATACTCCTTTGAGATTATGTTGGATACTAGGATGACCCAAGAACTTATCAAAATGATAAGGGCTAAATTTTTTGAATTTTTGGTGACTGGTTCCAACCTCTAATTACTGGAATGAATAGAATTAAATATATATATATATATATATATATATATAGAGGGGGTATAAAATAAATTAAATATTACTGTATATAGATTGATTACTACAGAATTTAGCGTTCATCATACAGTCAGTGTTTACTATGACAGTTTGTGCATCCAGTGTTTATTGATTTACTTTATGGATTTTATGAAAAAATAGATGCTCTAAAAATTGATTCAGTAAACTCTGCTTCACACACATATTTTCACAACTGTGCAATTTTTGAAAGGGTTTCGGTGATAAAGTTGGAGAATTGACAAACGCTGTTGATTCATGGTTCGTACTCTAAGGTAAATTTTCATTTGGATAATTTGAAAATTTTGGAGTAAATAGGGCTTTTGACAACTGTTAATAAGTGTATTTTTGATTTGTGGTTCGTACTCTGAGTTCTTGAGTTCTCGAATAGAGTAATAGACATGTCGAATCTCTTAGTTATCGAATGACACTTTGACTTGTTGACTCTCAGAGATGTCGAATAGTGTTTTTACAAATATCGCCTTGACTTGTCGAATGCTAGACTTCTCGAATAGAACAAAACACTTCTCGAATTGGTACTTTGTTCTGTTCCTGATTTAATTGTGGTTATTGTTGATGAATTTGTTTCTTATATGCTTACTTTAATTAGTTTTCATTTTCTTTGATTTAATTCTTTGAAGAACAATTCATAAACATAAAATTTGCAGAACACAATGAATAAGATTAGAGAAACAGGATTTTTCATTGATAATAAGAAAGAGATTACAAGCAAGTATTACATCTTTTTGTTCTCTCTATCTGCTAATCTATTCAACAGGAAAATAAAAGGTGAAGTCCAAACCACTCCATTGTTAGCAAACATCCCAGATCCCATCTTTGCCACTTTATTTGGGTGGAAGTTGAAGGGATAAGGTTATTTTTGCTGACATATTCATTAACAATGGTTCTCTATCTGCATCTCAAATTGCCACTTTTTGGCAAAACTCAGTCTATGTGGATGGAGGAGAGAATGGGACTCCTAACATCATCTTCACTTATGAAGAACAAGAGTTTGTGATTACTCCACAAACTGTCAGAGATACGATGGGGTTTGATACACATACATCTTATACTTATGTTGCTGAACCTCAATTGAGACAGATGCTACAGGAGATAGATTACATGGAATCTCTTGACAAGCTTGGCAGTGTAAAGAGGCCTAATCTCAGGAAGGAATGGAATTTTTTCTTCGATTGGTAAAGAAAACCTACCTGCCTTTGTTCTGCCACTTGCTTTGCAGAATTTTCTCAACCAACCGCAGGACCAACCACAACCAGAACAACAACCAGAACCACAACCACAACCACAACCTGAACCACTAAACATTGATCGTACTCAAACACTAAACACTGAACCACCTACATCACCTACCCACACTGCACCTACAAAACAACCTTCACACACTCCACAAACAAACTCTGAACCATCACAATCTCAACCACAACCACAGCCTAAAGCAAAAAGAGGCAGAGACAAATGCAAGCAATCTAAAACTCTGATCAGAAAGGATAATGCTGGAGATGGAGGAGCAAGTAGTAAAGGAAAGAGCAAAACTGAAGAATTTCAAACTCTGAAAACTAGCAAGTCTTCTAAATCACAGTTTGTTGGGATAAACGCTGATACTCAAGGTACTTCAAAGACTAAGAGTTTGCTATTATTTTCTAATCCACAGACTGATGAAGAATTGGCTGCTAAGTTGTTTATTGAAGAGAATGAGGAAGGAGTTACAATTGAGGACATTGAAGCTGAAGAAAAGAGTTTACAAGAAGAACATCTCAAGGCTTTAAAGTCTGGTAAGTTAAAGAAAGGAAAAGCTCCTAGGCCTGTTCGTAAAGGCATTGTGATCAAGGAAAGTGCTGATGTTAGTCAAAAATCTCAGTTATCAAAGGAAACAATGGCAGCAGAAGCTCAACTCAAGCTGAAAGGCATTGAAGGAGAAAGTTCACAGAAGAAAGTTACAACCTCTGTTTCTACACAAGTTGTGTCTAAACCTTTATCTTCTCAGTTGCAATCAGTTTTTGGGAAAGGAACACTTCATGATCCAAATCTATTATCTGGAGTTTCTATGAATTTTTCTGATGCAAGAGCCTTGACTGGCAAGGTTGGAAACAATAAGGGTGGACTAGGTTCACACAAGGACAAAAGGCAATATACTGGTCCTAGAGATCCTTCTTCAATGGCTGTTCCAGGTCGTGGTGTCACTCAAGAGAGTTTGGACAGACTGGAATCAGTACAGTTAGTTTATCAGAAGAGTTTAAAGAAGGATTTTCTCATGTACTTTATGGCTGATGGGACAGTATTTAGAATTGGTGAGAATGATATTGGCTTGAAATATTGGGAAGAACTAGAATATGTTCTATATCTTTTCAAGGTGAATAGTCAAAGGACTCAATCAGTTGCTAATGTGCTCAGAAAGAGGATGCTTCAGAATTTGGCAATCAGAGGAACGAAGTATAATAGCAGATATGTTCCTAAGTACAGGGATTACAATGGAAATCTTATTGAAATGAAGAAAGGTACTGCAAAATTAAAGACTGATTTGGGAATTACAGTACTTGACTTCAATTCACAGTCAGAAGAAGTCAAATTTATCAGACTGGGAAATGAGATGAGAAGAAACAAAATCTATGATCTTAGGGCTGCTATCTATCAGACAGATGAGAGTGATCCTCAGCTCAGAGAGATTAAAGAAGCTATGGAGATTGAGCTTGAAAATGCAGAAAGAAGATTGCTCGTAGATTATCTCAAAGCTACACCAGATCTTGAAGAGATTAGAGATTAAAGTCTGTAAGGATTTTCTTATTCTCTGTAGATTTTGTTAAGTAGAAGCTTAAACTCTGAATTTGTATAAACACTGTATTTGTCTATTTGTTTTGACATCATCAATTACTGTTATTAACTTGTGCATTTTTGCTAATGAACAAGTTGGGGGAGGTTGTTAAATATAATTGATGTGTTTTAATCAGTGTTTAAGTGTTACAGTGAATTATCAGAGTTTAGCTGGAAGCGGTTAGAATTTATTGTAAACTTTGACAGATGGAAGCTGGACAGAGTTTAGTAAAGTCTGTCTGGAAGCAGCGCGTACAGAGTCAACAGAAGATATTAGAGATCAATTGAAGATTTATTATGGAAGCGATATCTTTGAAGATTGGATAGCTATCAAAGAGATCGAGTTGACTTAGGAGACGTGTGACAATCTGTAATTGATATCATTGTATAGCTGATTATTAGGAATATCAATTAGAGATTGTATCGAAGCTGTATAATTTTATAAATACAGTTAGGTTAACCCTAGAAGGGTATCGTGCAATGGATTATCTTTATTGTAACCTAGCAGCTCTTTGTGATAGTTTACATCACGAAGAGGGTTCTTAATACCAGAAGTTTTTAAGTGCATAAACATCTTACTTGTTAAACTCTCATACGAATTTGATTATTAATTATGTATTCGGCCTAACACAAACACACCCCAAAACCTTCATTTTCGGTGCAGCAAAATTTGAAAAAGTGCAGCATGATTTTATATTATTTTCAGAAGCAGCCAGGAATCTTTGAATAATAGAGCTGCAATCTTGGAATAAAAAAAATATAGCATGACATTGGACTATCTTGTTTGATTTCATATGTAAACAAGCTACTGACAAGTGCTATAAATAGCCTTGATTTGTTCAAAGTAAAGAGGGGACACTGCACACAACTTATACTCCACACAGAAAAGCCAGCACCTTTTACTTCATCTTTTGCAATTCATATTTTTTGCTAGCCGGTACCTTTTACTTCATCTTTTGCAATTCACTTTAACTTTTAGACACACTTTTGCTCTACTTTTTTTTTTGTTTTGCCAATTCTGTTCTTCTCTTCAATCATATCTTCGTTGTAATTTAGTTACCTAAATTTTGTAACCTCCATCTTGTAAACACTTTCATTTTATTTATGCAAATTTTCATTTCCTCTTTATTTTCTTGTCTTGCTCTCTCTTTTATATTTGGTTTAATATCGTTATTTTCGTAAATCCGTTTAGTGGATAAAGTAGCGAAATGCTAACCACTTGGGGTTGAAAGTAACGATTTTAATTTCTTGTTCTTAGTTAATAATCGTTTTTGAGCCCCTTTAAATCTCAATTTTATTGTGGGTTTGTTTATTTTTAATTGTAAATCTAATTTTTATGTTTAATGTGTTAATAAAAAAAAGAAAAAAAATCACAAAAATATTAGTTTTATTTTCAGTATTTATTTTTTGACTCGTTTATTTTGTTTAATTCGAATGCTAATACTCCTCCTCTATTTTGCTGTTTTTTTGGAAACCCAGAAGTAATAATACTCCCCTGTTTTTAGTTTAATTCGAAACAAAACCCACCAGGCTCTTCATTCTTCCTCTTCTCTGTTTTCTTCGTACGCACCAACTATCCTTTGATTTCTTCTTTTTTTTGGTTAATTTCCCTTTCCTTCCCTTCTTTTTTCTTTGATCCAAGCTAGCTTGATACATGCGTAACTTGTAGTTTTACAATATCATCACTAGCTATAATTACTCTAATCATTGCTTTCATTATTTTCAATCATTACATTATTCTTCATCTAATTTTTTTTTTTCTGCTGTTTACATCTTAAATTTTAATTTGCATTATGTTACTTTTTACTTTTAGCAACTTTTACTCGTTTTATTTTATAGTTAAATTTAGGTAAAAATAATTCTCTCAAATCCCAAATTGTCTAGTTCGATTAAATTGAAAATTAAGGTTTGCAAAAATATTAGTCTCTGTGGATCAATATCTCAAATATTAAAACGAATGAATCGTGCGCTTGCGATTTTATTTATCATATTTTTAGCACATCACACGTTCATTAAACTTTCTAATATTTATGGAAATTTAAAAAATGAATATACATCTTATTGTTATAGATAATCATGTATTTATTTACGATTTTCGCTTGAGAATGTCTTTCTATTATGTTAACCCATCATTTTTTTTCTTTTTAAATACGAAGATTGTTTGTTAAAATAATAATATTAAATTTATGGATATATTTTACTAATGTAAGTACAATTAACTTGCATAAAAAATTTAAAATAAAGGATTTCTAAGAAAAAGATATATAATTTTAGAATAGTGTAAAAGATGTATCCACCGTCTTCGTATTCCACTTCCAATAAAACATTTTATTATACGTCTCCTTTTTAGATTAATTTACATATTCTACTTCTAATAGAGCTTTTAATAATATGTCTATACTATAAATTTGAACACCTCTTCTCTATAAATTCGAACTCCTATTTTACTTCCAATATAACATTTAATTATACGTCTTCCAAACATCCATACTACTTCCAATTGAGCATTTAATAATATGTGTATACTATAAATTTGAACACTTCTTCTCTATAAATTTGAACTCCTATTTTACCTCCAAGATAAAATTTAATTATATGTCTTGCAAGCACCCCTTCTACATTCAATAAAACTTTTAATTATATGTCTTCCAGATAAATTCGAATTCTTCTTCTCTATAAATTCGAACATTTATCCTATTTTCAACAGAGCTCTAATTATACGTCTTATCTAAAAATTTGAACTATTTGTTTATAAATTTGAATACCTATTTATTTTCAATAGAACTTTTAATCATATGTCTCTCCTATAAATTGGAACTATTCTCCTCTATAAATTCAAACACTTATTATATTTCTAATATGTTAAAGGATATTTTTTATTTATAAGTATATAAAATCCTAAAATTCTAAAATTTGAAAAAAAAATTGAGGGCATCTAATAGTTAACGTAGTCTTCTCTAATGAAGCATTGTCGTTAAACACGGTTTTTCCTACTGAGCCGCTCGCTCGTTAAAATTGAAATCCTAACTGTTACATATACTATAAATAATTTTTTAATAATTTTTATCCATAAAAATCGAACCCTAAAAATAAAATATATTTATAACACCAATTTCAAATTCTAGTAATTAATAATATCTTTCCTAGTGAGTGTTTGCACTAATTCACGCAAGCGTACGTGATCACAAGTAATATAGATATAAGTCAAGTTCGTTCCCACAGAGATCTGGTTTAGGTTTTAATTTAGTTAATGCACCTATGCAACAATGTTTGGTTTTTATTCACTGCTAAGACAAATAACAAGATTGGGTTTTGATTATCTAAAATTAACTAAAGAACAAATTATTAAACTAAGAATTAATTAACTAACGAGAATTTTAATCGAATTACTTATGCGAGAGAAAACATGGGATCCTAACTTCCTTAAATACTTTGCTTAGATCTGACGCCTTTAATCACTATATGCAATGGTTATGATATCTGATCAGACAACACGAAACAAGTTCACGCTACTTGTCAGCATACGTATACTAAACCACCCATACATCCACAAAAGAGATAGAAGATGAATAGACACCAATTATGCTTAGACCCTATATGTCTATAAAATTTGAAAACATAACGGTTGAAGAACAAGTTATCCATAAAAATCACACAGGGTAGCATAAGATAGTTCAAATTATACTACGAATCATGTTGATAACAATCATGAACCTATGCTAGCATGGCAAGTTCTAAATCTCAAGATCCACTTTCACTTCACAAGAGATTAACAGATTAGATGTTAGCTACGCATCTAACAACATTAAGCACAACCATATGAGGATATTAATATACATCACACACGGATCTTTAAAGCGTCAAAATACTAAAGCTCCATAAATAAATCCGTTAGAATCCCATGACAACGATTAGTTCATAATCGAACGGCTCGTCATCATGGGATTTGATGAAACCATGGTAAATAACAAAGTCTGAATAAAAACAATAGTGCTAGAGTAATGAGTTAAGAAAATAAATCCCAAAATCCAGAGTATCGCCTAATTTAGAATAAAACAAAAGTAGATCTAGATCTCCGAATGCTGTCACGTCCTTCCGGGAATCCGTCTCCAAGTCTGACTCTCTATCTTCGGCTCTCTCTGTGTTTTTCTGAGTGTTCGTTCGTTTCATGTTGATAGAATATGTTTAAATAGGACTCACAAGTCTTGCACAACAAGAAAACGTCCGAAAATACCAAATTCTACACAAATCAGGATTTCTGCCGACAGGGACCGCGCGCCCGCGCACTACGGCAAGGCGCCCGCGCGCTCCACTTCCCTACACGTGCCCGCGCAATCCTGCTAGGCGCTCGCGCGCCAGTTTTCTGCCAATTACTGGATTTCGTCGTTTTTCTTCGTTCTTGCTCCATTTACTTCCATTTCTTTTGCACTAGCAGCCATTCTTCAATTCCCTTGACTTAAAATCTTTATGGTAGTGTAGGGACACACTCCTCTCTTCATTCCAAATTCAAAATAGACTCCAAGATCAATGGAAATCACCAACCCTAACCGACGTAGTTAAACCTGCACAACTAAACGAAAACACATCAAAAACGCGACAAACTTGAGGTCAGGGAATCAATTTAAGCCGATATGGAACGCTCCAAGTGGATATAAAATCCACTTATCAGTGAGCCGTCTTCCCGTTAAACATATTTTGAGCCGTTCTCGTTTGGACCGAATTTCAAATTCATTACATATTATTGATGATACTTATCTTATAAAAGAACCTCTTTCCTTAAATAAAAACCTAAAAATATAGTGAATTCCAATTTATACTTTATCTAAATTTTCTAATATTTATGAAGTTTTAAGAAATGAAAATATATCTTTTTTTCTCAAAATTTTAAAAATACTCCTGTATTGTATTTATTTACTGTTCTGTAGGGGAATGTCTTTACATTATGTTAACACGCCAAATTTTTTTTTTTAAGGACGAAGACTTTTGGTTATAGGAACATTATTGTATTCATGAATATATTTTCCTAATGAAAGTATAACTAAGTTTATGAAAATTTTAAAATAAAGAATTTCTGAGAAAAAAGATATATAATTTAGGATATTTAATTTTGAAGATATATAATTATCTTTTTTATATTATATATAATTTATATAATTTTTCCTAATCTATTTGCAATAAAATTTTAATTATATGTCTTGTCTATAAATTCGAACTCTTTTTCTCTATAAATTGGAATTGCTATTATATTTCCAATAGAACTTTTAATTATATGACATATAAACACCTATTCTACATCTAATGAAACTTTTAATTATATGTATTCTTTTATAAATTCGAATCATTCTCCTCTATAAATTTGAACACATATTCTATTATTAAAAGAAGTATTGATTTAATTATATGTATTTTCTATAATTTTAATCATTATACTATTGTATAAGTTGCATATAAGTTAAGATAAATATTGATAATTACATACCTCTGGACTACGCGGGTCTTAATTGGTTACAAAAAGAGTTTAAATATACCAAGTGCCATGTTTTTATACATCTTCTCTGACAAAAATCTACACAAGCACGAAATACCTTAATGTTAGTAAAATACGTTATGCATAACAATTAAAAAAAGCATGATATATGGACGTTGATCATATAAAAAGAAGCATCAATAATCAAATGATGAAAGAACAATCTTATGCACACAATGCACAATAAAATAATAAGAGATCAATATTATAGACATGATATGAAATAAGATTATAAGAATGAAGTAACCCTGGCAAGATGGTATCACCGGCTCTTTATAAACTCTAGTTCTTCGCATCTGTTAAAACAATTTTTAATTATATGTATTCTTTACGAATTCAAATTCTTCTCCTTCATAAATTTAAACACCTTTTCTATATTTAATATGTTAAAAATATATTAACATCTTACACATATTCTCACATATATTACATATATTCTCCTTTATATTACACCTTGCAGGATTTTTATAATTGCTTTGTACCTTGTTGTAATTAATAGAATTGTTAGGGGAATCATGAGATTGAAAAATATAAAACCAACATGCAAAGAATATATCTCTTTTAATATATACCATGTTCTTTTCTACTTCGAATATGTCAAATGAAGTATTACTATAATTAAATGTCATCTATGTAAGTTAGAACTCTTCTTCGTTATAGATTTGAACTCCTTTTCTACTTTTAATGTTTTAATTATTAATATTTAAAAAAAATAAGAAAAATAAATTGAGACGATCTTCGAGTGCCACCTAAGCGCCCGCGTATCCTCCTTTATATATATATATATATATATATATATATATATATATATATATATATATATATATATATATATATATATATATATATATATATATATATATATATATATAGGAAAAGGGTCACCAGCCACAGTTGGATATTTTGTAATATCCAACCAACCCATCTTATACCATTAAAACATCCAATCAACGGCAAGGATGAGGGGACTTACGCTCTATTATATAGCGTATACGCTATATAATAGAGCGTAAGTTAAAACCCCCATTTAAATTGTGTCGAAATATATCAAATATGGTATGCAAAATGATCGTTGTGAGATGTAAAAAAATACAGTGAAGTCGGATTTCAAAAATATCTCACCAGTTGACGGAAAAAATCAAATTAAAACGGAGGGATTTTGGTATAAGCTTACGCTATATTATATAGCGTATTACGCTATATTATATAGCGTAAGCTATTCCGATCCTAACCGTCCATTAGTTTACTGGATGGTCACAGATGGGTTGGTTGGATATTAGATTATATCCAACTGTGGCTGTAGATATATATATATATATATATATATATATATATATATATATATATATATATATATATATATATGATTTAGGCTTTGTTTTATTTTTTTTCTCAGTTAATTTTTTAATCTAAAATCTCAGAGTTCCAAATTTTTCTTTCTTCTCCGTGGATTTTAGGCACGTGAGGGGTCTGATTTCTCTTGTCTTTGTGGGTTTGTTCCCCAGATTTAAGACTTCCTTATTTTTAGATTGTAATTTTAATTTTACCTAGTCGATAAAGCCGCGCTTTGCGGCGGCATTATAATTTTTTAAAAAAAAATTCAATACATATTTATGTTATATTATATTATCAATATTAAATTTTAATAGTTATATAATTTTTTCTAATGAATCGATTTCTTGTTAAACACGATTTTTCGATTGAGCCACTCTCTCGTTAAAACCGAAATCCCAACATTAACATATATTATAATGACTTATATTACAATTTTTATCCATAAAATCGAACCCTAAAAATAAAAAATTATGACATCAGTATCAAATTCTAATTGATAATACAATCTTTTCTAGTGAGTCGTCTTCCTGTTTCGAGCAGTTCTTATTTGGAACCGAAATTCTAACTTCATTATATTATTGATGGCACTTATCTTATGAAATAACTTTTTTTTAATTAAAAATTAAAACCTTAAAAGAGAGGAAATGCCAATTTTAACATTCTTTAAGCTTTCTAATATTTATGTAGTTTTAAAAGATGAAAATACATCTTATATTTTCTGTATATTATAGATATTCCTGTATTAATTTACACCTTCCGCATGGAAATGTTTTTCTGTTATGTTAACACATCAATTTTTTTAAATGCGAAAACTTTTCATTACGGGAATAATATTGAATTTATGGACATATTTTTCTAATGCAAGTATAATTAACTTGTATAAAAAAGTTAAAATAAAGAATTTTTAGGGAAAAAGATATATAATTTTTAAAAATCTTATAAGACGTGTTCACCGTCCTCATATTCTACTTCCAATAAAACAATTTATTATATGTATTCTTTATACATTCAAACACTTTTCTACCTCCCATAATTTTTTTAATTATATGTATTTTTTATAAATTCAAACTCTTCTTATTTATAAATTAGAACTCCTATTTTTCTTACAATAAAACTCTTAATTATATGTTTTACAAACACCTATTCAACTTCCAATAAAACTTTTAATTATATGTCTTTCCTATAAATTCAATTTCTTATTCTCTATAAATTTGAACACTTATTATGCTTTTAAAATGTTAAAAGATAGTTTTTTAGTTATTAATATTTAAAATTCTAAAAAATTTGAATATATTTATTTCTATTATATCATCAATTTTAAATTTTAATATTCAACACGATTTTCTTTAATGAACCGCTTTCTCGTTAAACATGGTTATTCCAATTAAGCCTCTCTCTCGTTAAGATCAAAACCCTAACTTTTACATATATTACTTGTATAGCAATGTTTATCCATAAAAATCGAATCCTAAAAATGAAATAAAATTTATAACATCAATATCAAATTTTAAAAGCTGATACAATATTTTATATTGAGCCGTCTTCCCGTTTAACACTTTGTGAGCCGTTCTCATTTGGGATCAAAATTTCAACTTCATTACATATTATTGATGTTATTTATCTTATCAACTTTTTTCATTAAAATCAAAACCTAAAAATAGAGTGAATTCCAATTTTTATTTTCACCAAGCTTTCTAAAATTTATGGAGTTTAAAAAATAAAAAACATCTTATTTTTCTCACAAAATAAATGTTTTATTTATTTTGTAATGTGTTGCTACAACCTCGAGATAAATGGTTTTCTCAAGCTTCGACTTCTTGTGAGAATCTCTTACTTGTTACAGAAAGAATGAGAGATGTGTCTCTATATAGACTAATCTTTCTCTAGCATCTCAGTCACATGGGTGGCGGAGCTGTTGTCATTTTCCAAGTGACAGCTCCTCACAATTTACCTACACATGTGACCTTTCCTAAAATGCTATACAAACAGAGTTATCTTTAAGCATAAGGCATTCTGGGTTCTTTCCGAAATTAGCTATAACAATTCTAGTAGATGCAGAGTTGTCATACTCTTGAATTGTCGAGCCTCGTCTTGTGATCTCTCAAGCTTCTATCGTAGTCTTGCAGGTCTACTACAATCTTTGACGAATTGTAACAAATCTGTTTCTCGAACATCTAAACTGTCACGGGGGTTTGACTGAGATAAAATCCCCAAATCAAATAATTCAGTGAGATAGTAACCCTTGCCGCCAAGTTTGCTGTCAAAGGAATATTCAGTAGTTGACAGTATGGGCTCCCGCCAATGTTGCTATCGGAACTCCAAACTTGCTGTCAAGTGTGAGAATGTTGCTGTCCCCTGCTTCAGCCAATGTTGCTGTCAAATGAAACTTGCTGTCGTGACCTTGCAACATGCAGTCTTCTTGTAACGTTACCATCAATGCATTGACAGTAACTTTATTATTGCTGTCGAACTGATGTATTCTCTTGAGGCTTGAACATATCAATAAACTTCTTCCAAGATACATACTTATTACATTTCAACAATTATTTGATTACAAGAACACACTCTGGCTGTGACAGTATGTTCTACTTAGCCTATACAAATAAACTAAGTACTAGTTAAGTTGTCTCTACGCTATCACCCATAAATCCTAACAATCTCCCCCAATTTGTTTTTATGGACAATAACAACAAATTCTCAATACAAGCATGCCGACAACTTAACTAACATAGATCAGAATAGGATTCTAGAACATTTCCAAGCATTCAGCATTACATAGGACAATGATCTAAAGCAAAACAAGTACTCCTCGAGGTTGAGTAGATATGAGATTTACTTATCTTGTTATTAAGCTTTCCTGTTCTGACTGTTTTCTCTCTTTCCGTGGAGAGCTTCTTCCAAGTACTTTCTGAGATCTTGCACTAGCTTCTTTTCATCAGCAGATACAGCATCATCTTCAATCTCATCAATGTACTGTTGGATTTGTTTAGAAGAGACATACTGAACATCTTTCAGATCAAACCATGTTTCAAAACCATAGGTGTAAGTTCTGAATTTCAAGATGTTGTTCTCAATCTTGAATCTTCTGCCAGGAAAAGAATTCAAGGTCACTTTTCTGTTTCTGTCAAGTTTTGGATCTTCATCTCTCCTACTATCAAAAATAACTTCCAATTCCCATGCACACAACATTTCCAGTTTGTGAGATGATCCAACAACTTTCCAGTATAGACTTTTCAATACACTGGTCATCAGCTTGTGAAAACTATCTGCATAGATTTCTTCTTTGCCATCTATGATCCTGAGAGGATTTTCCAGTGCACATGGCTGATAGTTTGGAGCTTCACTGTTCATCTTGTTGAATTTCTTGCATTTTTCTTTTAGCTTATCTTCCATTACCTCAGCAGTCTGTTTATCAAAATTAGCTTTTCTCCTAGCAACTTTAGCAGCTAATTCAGCTTCATAGGCAGCCATAGCTTCAAGTGTATAGGAGGGCATCCTTTCTGTCCAATCATACTTAGATAAAAGTTCTTCCTCATCTATACTCATATCCTCATTCGCATCATCAATGTCTCTTCAGTCACCATATCTCTCATAAAATTCAGCATATCTTTCAGCATGGTACTTTTAGATGTGTTCCATGGCTTTCTTAGGAACATTTTTATACGTCCCCATAAGCTCCACCATTCTTTCAAGCACGAAGTAATTGACTCTACGCCTTACTTCTTGTGATGTTTGTTTGAGAGTGTATCTGTCTATTATTGTCGACATATTCACCATAGTGAAGTCCTTCTCAACAAATATGACTTTTGCTTTATCTTTCCAAAGAATGTATCTGGATGCATATTCCTTAGAATTATCCAGCTCCAATTCGACTGAAGTGATATCTCGTGTCGCAGCTTCCTTCTGGATTTCGAAGCTGTTTGTTTCTCTTCTTCGAATAGGCTTCTTAAGAAACATCACTCCATGCTTCTTTTTCCTTGCTGCAGCCGTTGTCTTGCCCTTTCTTGGAACTGTACGCCAGGATTTTGCTCTTTGTTTTGTCCTCCTAGACTTGGATGTCTTGACAGTTTTACCTGTGACAGCTTCTTCATTCAAGCTCTTGACAGTGTCTTTCATGACAATGTCTTCTTTGACAGCAGCTTCTTCGACAGTAACTTCACCATTCTTGACAGCTTCCTTGTCGACATTATCTTTTTCAGCATCAAAATAGTCAATAACCAATCTTAAGATACTTCCTTCCAATGTGTCAAGAATGTCTGTCTCTCCCTCATCTTTAGCTTCAACATCTTTCTTATTATCCTTGGGAGCTTCTTCCTTTGCTTCCTCCTGAGTCTTACTTCCAGTAATCTCAGAAGTTTCTTTACCACTTCCAGTTGTACCAGATCCTCCAGTTCCATCAAGATCAACATCATCAAGGGTGTCATCATATGTGCAGCTTCCACCACTTTCACTTCTTCTGGTATTAGCTTCAGAAATCAATTTCTTCATTTGAGAGCTAAGACTTTCATCTCTCTTTGCCAGCTGTTTGTGAATAGCTTTGACAGCCTTGACTTTGTCTCTGTTTATCTTAGATTTGAGGATCTGTTTCAGCAATCCCATGATTGTGTTAGTGTGCAATCTGGGTTCTTCACTTAGGATCAGAACTCCAATCCTTTTAGCTCCTGTGCTTGTGGTTGTTCGGTAGCAAATACCATAGGGTTCTTCAATCACTTCTGGTAACTTTTCTTCAACAAGACCTTTAATTTGTGCTAGCATATCATTGTTGAAGATTGTAGAATTTGCTTTCACTTTCGTTCCCATGGCATTCAGCACTCTAGCTTGCAGACTCTGCAGTAGCTGCATTGTAATGAATATAGAGATGCCAGTTTTCAGATAAACATCAACTGCCCATCTTTTCTCCAGATTCACCTTCACAGAGATACTTGTTATTTTGTCCTTCAGTATTGGTGACAGTTTTGTATATACTCCTCCTGCTCTTTTATGGCACTATTCACCAATGCACTGAATTCTTCATCTTTGTTCTACAAAGTACTCTCCATGTGGGTAACCATCATCGTTTCTGCCTCTTCTGGACTATATTCACTTCTATCAGACCAAATGTATCCTGATGTAGGATTTACCATTTCAGGCATTTTGCCTTTGCCGAGTCTGTTGGCTTCCTCTATTTCTCTCCAATGTTTCTGCAGTGGAGTTTCCATGACTTCAGGAGTTGGTTCATTGATTTTCAAAGGAGGCAATGTTGATGTTTGAGCCCTTTGTAATTGCTCCAATATTTCTTTAGTCACCAACATTTGCTCACCATCTACTTCAACAGATTCACCAATTCCACTAGCTCTCAACTCTTCACCAAAGATTCTATCTTCATTTGCATTTTGCTCCCCCTTACTTCCATCTCCATCTTCTTTTATTTTCTCCCCTCTCTTCTAGACTCCCCCTTGCTTGTTGCTCCACCTTGTGTGTCCTTCTCTACTGGACTTGCAGTATTCTGATTTTGCACTTTATTCTGATCTATCACTTTCTCCCCCTTAGTTAAGTTGACAACACTAAGGACAGTAGAAAATGATAACAGATTTTGTTGAATCTCAGCAAAGCCAGTAGCTACCATGGTGGACAGAGCATCAAGTTTTGCTTCCATGGATGCACATCTGCCCTCAAGGGATTTCAACCTTGATTCAGCTTGTTTAGAAGGACCATCAGACCTTAACCTTTTTAATGAGAACGGAAAAGACTGAGGCAAGGAGGCTGTGGGGTGTCTCACACTCTCATTGTTTTTCTGAGTGATCTCATCACTCCTCACAGAATGACTCTCAAGGCCTAGTGCCTTTTTGTGTGGGGTTCCCTCAAATTCACTCTAGACATGCTCAAGTCCCTCACCTTTTGCCAGCTCATTTGGATGCCTCTCATTTGTATGCTCACCTCTCTTTTCTTTTATCTCTCTTTTCTTTTGCACTCCCTCACTCATCCTAGATGCATGGGTATGAGCATTACTTACATGCATTGAAAGAGAAGGTATAAATTTTACCTTTTAATAAGTAGAGATTGGCACAGGATCATTATCAGAAGCATCTTCAACAATTACTGAATCTTGATCAAGCTGTGCAGAGGTGACAGCATCTTTGCCCAAAATGTTACTGTCCACAGGTGGGTTGACAACAACTTTTGTGGTGTCTTTAATAGCAGCTGAGGCTGTGATAGCAACTTCCTGAAGGTCAGTTGCTTTTTGGAGGTTGACCAAGATGTTGGCTGTTTTATTTTCTGGCAGATTGCCATCTTGATCTAGCTCAGTGTTTGAGGGAGTGGTATCCATTTCACTTTGAGAAATGGGTTCTTGTGGACTACTTGATGGGGGCTCATCCATGACTTGAGATGGATGATCAAAACCTGAAGGGTTGGGACTGTCCCCTTCTCTAGGTTGTTGAGAAGAAACAATTGATGGATTAGAGAATAAAGAAGGTGATGGTATAGAAGAGATTTCTGGCTGTTCCACAGAGATAACTTGTGGAACATCAAGAGTAGAAGTTTCATGACCCTCACTGTGCCCTAACTCCATGTGCATTTCTGCAAGTGTAGGCTCCTCATGAGTGAGTACATGAGGTTGTGCTGACTCTTTACAGGATGCCTTGGGAGACAAGCCAGTTTCAATAGATACTTCTTGTTGAGAAGAAGCACCTAGGGATGTGTTTGATTCCATTTTATCCTCCACAGCCTTTTGTGAGACTGAGGGGTGGCTGACAGTGATTTTTTCCCTCTTAGCTCCCTTCTTCTTAGCCTCAAGAGGAACCACTGTGGGTTCACTTTGACTAACATCCTTATTTGTTGCATCAGGTGCAGTTTCTCCCTCAACATTCTCAGAACTACCACAAACTCCAATTTCAAAGGTTTTTTTCTTAGATTCTTGCAAGGCTATTTTTGTGGCTTTTGTTTGTCTGGAAGGTCTGATTGGAACGAATGGTGTAGAATGTGGGTTAACTGAATTTGGGTCTAATTCAGCTTCATTCTCAAGGGAGAAATGAACATACCCAGAAGGTAGTTCAAAATCAAGATTAGGCTCTTGATCAGCCATGTGTTTGGTGAAACAGAGTGGAATATATGCATTTAAATTTTGTGAATTGAGTGATGTGTGAGTATTTCTTTTCAAAACATTGCATTCCATGATTAGAGATGCATTATCATCAATACCACATAATGAATTTAAACACATTGTAAGAAAGCGAGGATAGACATGTACCTTTGATGTGCTAGAAAAGCGAGGATAGACATGTACCTTTGATGTGTTAGAAATAATTATTTAAAATTGATTGCAAGTGCACAATCTCGTTTAAGTAAATTTAGATTCGTTTCGCAAAGACTATTTTATTTTCGCAATTCTTAATTTTTAATTTAATCAAAGTAGAACAATTTTGATTTTGAGAAATTGTGGATTTACTACTTAATTACTAAAAGGAAATTTAAAACTATTTAACAGAAAAATTAATTTATTCTAATTTTAAACTAACATTATTTAAAGATTCTAAATTTGAATTAAAATATGGACCTTATTCTAATACTTTTTTTTAAGAAAAGAAATTATTTACAGATAAAAAAAAAACTACCACTCAGTACTATTCGAACAAAAATAAAAAGGAGGACTAAATTAACTATGAACTACGAACTTCTGCAGCTATATTTGTTGAAATTGAAAAATATACAAAACAAACTATACAAACTATAAACTATACAATACATAGTAAGGTCATATTTAAGTCTATTTCATATTTAAGTCTATTTCTGGAAGCTTCTACGTAAAACTGACATCAATCCAGCAACGTAGCACTTGTATCTCTCCATAAACCATTATGTAGCAACATGCCAGAATTTAACCCATACACGACATATATAGAAAATAATCTGCAGTTTATAAAAGGGGGTGATTTGTTCGAAATAAAAACGAGGGAAAGTAGGTGTTTATAGTGAAGAAGAAGATAGGTGCTAGGTTCGTTGTATGCTGTTAACAGAAGGGGGAAAAATTGAGGTATAAAAAACAGGGGAAATGGTTTGGGTCGAAAACAGAGAGAGTGAAACAAACATTCGAATATAATAAAGATAGGTTAGATTAATATATTTGCTTCGAATAAACTGAAAACAAGGAACTAAAATGCTGGAAATTAATTAAGCTATATTTTTTTTATTACACTAACATTTAAAATATAGAAATTAGATCAACAATTAATAATAATAAAACCCACAATAAATTGAGATTTAAAGGGGCAAAATTACGAATTAAAACTACGAGCAAAAAAATAAAAATCGTTATTTTCAACCCATAGTGGTTAGCATTTCGCTACTTTGTCCACTAAACGGATTTACGAAAATAACGAAAGCCATGCAACAAAAACGAGAGAGCAAGACGAGAAATTAAAGGAAATGAAATTGCATTAAAATTAAAAAGAGTGTTTACAAGATTTGAAACTAAAAAAAAAAAAAAATTAAAGCTACCCTAAAATCAAAGTTGATAATTACAAGGGGGGGGGGTGAGGGGGTATTTATAGGATAGGAATTAGGGTTAAGGGGGGTATTGGGTAAATCCCCACCATACATTTGTGGTGTGTGGTGGTGAAATCCTAGCCATCTATTTGTTTCCTTCCCCCTTAAGCTTTGAAGAGTTGATCTTGGCTATACACTTATGTAGTGTGTTGGGATGATCTCCACCTTCCACATGTCCTCCAAGATTTCTTTTCCACCAAGCTCCTAATTCTTTTCCCTCTTTTCATTTAAGTCCCTTTTTCTTCCTCTTTTTCCCTTCCTTGCACTTTATTTCTTTATTTTGCCATTTCTTTATTTATTTACGAATTTCCTAAAATGCAAGAAAATAAATTATTAAAACACGAGTTCAAGCAATAAATAGGTAATAAAAATATGCAAAAAATATGCACTTATCAAATGCCCCCATACCTATCTTTTGCTCGTCCTCGAGTAAAACAAAAACAAAGAGAAAAGCTAGATAAAAAGTCCTATACTCCTTTTCGTAGGTGTGACGGTTGCATTTGGCATATGCAATAAGCCCTTTAAACCCCTAGGCAGCCCTAGTGGATGAGTGAGGTCTCGTGAGGGCCTATAGTGAATGTACCCACAAAATCCATCTAGTTTGTATAAAAGATTACATGGCAATGCAACACCACACATACATGTCCTCTCATGATAAATCAACTTAAGAATTAAAATGAAGTTGCAAAGTCTTGGTGTGGAAAGTGCAAGGATTCACATAGTCTACTTAAAGAAGCATGCACGAGTGCTTACAAGTTCATGTCAAGTGCAAAAATTATTGGAAACCATGCTAAGTCTACAAGAGCACACTTTAGAGTCAAAACTTGAGATCTCATATGCAAGCAATACCTCACATTTCACTCACAAAAGAACATTCACTCAAGAACAAAGGTAAGTTTATCACTCAATTCCAACAAAATCAAAAGCATGCTTGACATTTGGTATCATTCTAACTTAAACACAACATACATCAATGATGACAATCAAAAGGTCTTTATTTGGGTTGTAATGGGGCTAGGGACAGGGTATGTCAAGTAAGGCCAAAATAAGGTGAAGTATCAAAAGCTAGTAGTCACCATGAAAAACATGCACAACACCAAACTTCATCCCCACACAATTATTATTATTTTTTACTTTTAACAAAAAGACTTGACTAGTCGAATGAAGGAGAATTACAAAAACATAAGTATGCTCTCATATATAAATATATATATATTTTTTTATGAGAGCTATAAGAAACCATAATCCTCCTTTAGATTTAACTTGAAAATCGACTAACAAGGTAACCAACAAAACATATATTTCCTCAAAAGTTATGAACAAAAGTAAACCCATTTCACACACCTTATTACTCCCCCAAGTTCCTACTAGCCTTTGACAAATTGGGATCAAGTATACGTAAGGCTGTACAAGAAAAAGGTCTTAGGCGAGTAATGTGGTGTGTCACCGAAAGAATTTGATTAAGCTCAAAGGGGTAACTAATTGATCATATGCGAATGGTGTGGATATTTTGGAAATATGGTTTATTCCTAAATGCCTTTATCATCTTATCATCAATCAATGTCATGTGTTTCAAGAAAGAACTCAAACAAGTGCTAGCAATGCAAATGACAAGTGGACACTCAAGCAAAAGAATATATATGCAAAAGATGTGCATATAGGCTCAAAACTCACTTGGTGTGGTAGAACATAATCAATCTCAAGTAAAGGTATCCTCAATGCACCTACTTGTACTCAAAGCATGAAAACCAAATCATCTTACACCTAATCATGACCTTCTAATTTCTTGCACAAATCAAATAAGTCTACTAGTTTCACCTTGCTAGTGTAAGTGTGTGGACAAGAACTTAGCAAATCACTTCTCCATCAAAAGCTAAAGGAACACAAGATTATCATAGCATCTAAGGGTGTATCAAGCAACTAGAAATCAATTAACAAGACTTGAATAAGATTAGAACTCTACTATTTACAATTCTACAACTATTTTTGTGATTTTTTATTTTTTTTGGATTTTCTGATTTTTATATTTACACTAAAAACCCTCCCCCATACCTAAATCATGCATTGTCCTCAATGTATGCAAATGCAAGAGAAATGAGTAACGGAGGACGAGGTAATACCTGATAAGGGATGACGAAGAGGAAACGAAAATGAAAAACAACTAATTAACACTACTCACGCACACTTATACTCCCCCTTACCTGAGTTTCACGAGGGGAGGCAAAGGAATAAAATCAAATTAGCTGATGTCGGTAGGAAAATTGGGGTGAATCTCCGAGAAAATATCAAGACATTGTTGAAAATTTTGATTAGCAAAGATTTTCTCAAGCAACATAGAATCATTCAATCTTATTGAACAAGTGTCACTAATGTTCTCCCTAAACCAACTTAAGGCTTCTTTATTTTGACTAAGCAAATTAGAGATAATGAAAGTTTGGTCATGGGTGGAATCACTAGGAATGACAAAAGATAAGGATCCATCTTTTCCTAAGGGATGTTGATCAAACTCGGGAAGATACAAAGTTGAGTCAAATGTGGGAGGTTTTCCCATGGGACTCTTAACAATGGTACTAGGTTTGACATGGTCATTATCAGATTTAGCTTCCCATTTAGAACAAGTGTGATTCAAGTCTCCTAGCAACTCATCGAATGTAGGTGGTTCACCCACGGGAGTTTTAACAACGACCTCAACATTAACATCCTCGGGTGGAGTCTTCCATTTGGAACAAATGTCGTCCAACTCTCTCAACATCTCTTCCGAGGTCATATCCCTTAACGACTCAATATACTCTTGATTAAACGTAGAGTTGACTTTAAAATCCTCTTTGAGAAGAGACTCAATCTCACTATCCTCAAGGTTTAACCAATTAACAATGTCATCAACAAGATTAACCCCTATTGTTTGTTCATACAGCTCATTGGGTTCTTTTCCGACATTAAAGATGTTAAGGTTAATTGTCATATTACCAAAAGTAAGTTTCATCGAACCATCCCTACAATTAATCAAGGCATTGGATGTAGCAAGAAAAGGTCATCCTAGAATGATCGGGATTTGGTTCTTAGGATTCGTGACGGGTTGAGTCTCGAGGACAACAAAATCAATCGGAAAGATGAATTCACCAACCTTAATTAGCACGTCTTCAATTATTCCCTTAGGCATTTTGATAGAATGATCGGCTAATTGAATTTCCTTTCCTTTCATGGTTGTCAACCATCATGAAACACTTGCTCCCAAATACATGAAAATATTTGACAGTTGGTTTCTTTCCAGTTAACAGATAGTAAGGAGTGTTTCCATGAGTCTTGTTGATCAAGGTTCTGTTCTGTGTGTAGCAAGCTGTGTTAATAGCTTCTGCCCAGAAATATGTTGGTAATTTAGAATCATTCAACATAGTTCTCGCAGCTTCAATGAGGGTTCTATTCTTCCTTTCTACAACTCCATTTTGTTGTGGTGTTCTGGCAGTGGAGAATTGTTGAATAATGCCTTCTTCCTTGCAGAAGTTTCCTAATGTGGCATTTTTGAACTCAGTACCATTATCACTTCTCAGATATTGAACTTTTGCATTCGGGGTTCTATCAAGAACTCTTATGTGATCAATGATTTCTTGAGCAGCTTCGTCCTTTGTCTCTAAGAACTTTACCCAAGTGTACCTCGAGTAATCATCCACCATTACCAGGGCATATCTCTTTCTTGCAAGAGATTGAACATTTACTGGACCAAACAAATCCATATGAATTAATTTGAGTGGCTCAGTGTTGGTATTCACTTGCTTTGGCTTGTGCACTGATCTTTTCAATTTACCCATTTGACAATCCTTGCACAATCCTTCTTGACAGAATTCCTGTTGAGGTAGTCCTCTCACCAAATCCTTCTTCATCAGAATATTAATATTCTTGAAATTGAGATGGGAGAGCTTCTTTTGCCAAAGCATGCTTTCACCAATTGATGCTTTACTATAAAAATGGTAAGCCTTGTCTTTCTTCGCAGAATTTAAGTCTGCAACAAACAAGCTTCCTTTCCTGACTCCTTTCAAGGAGAGGCTTCCATCCTTCTTGTGATAAATATTGCAAACCATCATATCAAAGTCAACCTTGAAGCCCCTATAACTGAACTGGCTGACACTGAGTAGGTTATGCTTCAATCCATCAACAAGAGCAATGTCATCAATGACAACATTCCTAATTTCTAAATAGCCATATCCCACAGTGTAACCTTTGCTGTTGTCTCCAAAAGTTATGATTGGGCCGGCTTTCTCCACAAAATGTGATAGTAGGGCTATATCACCTGTCATGTGCCTAGAATATCCACTATCGATGATCCACATGACTTGCTTCTGCTTTTTGCCCTACAAAACAGATGATTTTAATTTGCATCTGGTACCCAAACTCTGTTGGGTCCTGCAATTACAGCATTATTATTCATATCATTCTGTTTCACATTTGAATCAACACTAGAATCCTCGTGTTTGACTTCTTTCACAGTCCACTTACACCTAGAGTTAGACTTGGTCTTTCTCTTGGTGGATGTTGCCTTTTAACCAACATAGGCAGGCTTAGAAGTCTCAGCAGTTTGCATATAGGAACATCTTTCAGTAGACAGAATAGGTAAATTGAAACAAGTACTCATAACAACAATCTTGCATGGCATACAGTCAATATTATTACAGACGTCCACTTCTCTTTACATGATGGGGGTTCTATGTAAGTTACCACTAACATTGGTCGCATTAACCTTGTTCTTGTTGGGTTTCTTACAAACAAATATTAAATGTTGAGATGAGCCACAATTATTGCAAAGCTTCCTAGGAGCGTCTTTAACGTGAGCATAGCCATTCTTCTTGTCAATTCCTAACTTGTCATTCCTATTCTTAGGCTTGTAAGCATTTGTCTTGACAGTATGTTCTGAAGTTGCTATCGAGCTACCCTTGACAGTACCTTTCTTTCCCTCTGTCTTGACAGCAGGTTTGAAAGTTGCTGTCTTGGGTTCTCTCTTGACAGTATCTTTTGAAGTTTCTGTCATATCCTTGTTGACAGCTACTTTAGAACATTTTGTCTGATTGCTTGGCAAAGTTTCTATCACGGGAGACTTGGCAGTATCTTTCCCTTCATCTAGTGTGCTGTCAATGCACTCATCCTCATCAAGAAGCTCTTGTTTGATGATCATGGAGGTTTCATCAAAATCAGCTTGAAGATTTTTGAAAATCGGTTTGTAAACTCTTTTGAGAATGTGAGGTTTGACAGCATCACTATCATCAAGAACAATTGCCTTTCCATGCCTCCTACCATACTCGAAGCCTATACCTACCTTTTGATTCTCAGTGTGATTATCATGATATTCCTGCACTAACTTAGAAGAGTTTCTAAATGCTTTGAGTTTAAACTCATTTTCTGCAATTTGATTCCTGAGAAATTCTTCTATTTCCTTAGCACAGACAATATCATTTTTCAATCTAGCATTCTTTTGAGCTAACGAATCTAGAGGAGAGGTTCTAAGCAATAGCATTTCATTTTCAGATTTGAGAGTTTCATTCTGTTTAGTTAACTTAGCAATTTCTTCGTGAGCAGTAGATAAACTAACATGAATGTTAAACATCTCAGCACTTAAGTCTTCAATGGTATGCTTGTATTCAGGTTTAGACATATCAAGTAAGACTAGAGATGGTACCTGAGTTGAGGAACTAGAAGCTTCATCATCAGATTTAGCCATGAGGGCCAAGTTTACAAACTCTTCTTCTTCCTCATCTTCAGAATCATCCCAGCATTTCCCTTCAGCCACATAGGCTTTACCTTGATTCCTCTTAAACTGATTTCCAGATCCTTTTCCTTGATTCTGTTTTGGTCTTCTGCATTCAGTAGCAAAATGACCTAGCTCATTGCAATTGTAGCACCTGAACTTCGACCAATCCACCATCCCTGTCTTGTATCCACCTCTCGTGGCACCACCAGCAGCTTTTGAAAAACTCCCCTTGTTGAACTTAGATGTTTGACCCTGTGGCTTGTATGACTTGTCCCTTCTGAACTTGATATTCTTGAATCTCTTAGCCATATAAGCCATGGTTGGATTATCCATGCTTTCAATCTCTTCTATTGTGTAAAAGTCTTCATCTTCAACGTCTTTGAGCTGCAGAACCACCTTCTCCTCGTCATCCAACACCTCTTCAATTTTCAATGATGGTACTTGTGTTGGTTGTGAACTTTGTGAGGATTCACTTGGACAAGCTACTTGTGGTTCATGAGCTACAAGGGCTCCTGACATGTTTGCCAACTTTCCTTTGGTTCCAGTTTGAATAGCTCTCTTTTGAAAGAGTTCGAGTTCATATGATTTGAGCACAGCATAGAGAGTTTCTAGAGAGACATCGCTCAAGTTTCTTCCCTCTCTTATGGCTGTGACTTTGTGCTCAAGATGGTCAGGGAGAGTGAGCAGAAATTTGATGTTGATCTCCTTTCTATCATAGAACTTCCCATGAATTTGTAACTCAGCTATTAGCTTACTGAACCTTTCAAACATGTGTGTGAGTTCTTCGCTTGGCTTGGCCATGAAAGCTTCGTATTGTGATACAAGGATTTGCCTTTGATTTTCTCGGACCTCTTCGCTTCCTTCACACAGCAGCTCTATCTTGCTCCAAATCTCTTTTGCAGATGAACATCCCATGACATTACCACACATTGCTTTGTCTAAAGTGAGAGAGTCGAGTAAGATAAGTTGTAAGTAGTCATCCAAGGCTACTTTCTCCTTTTCGGTCTCTGTGTATTCTGAAGGCCTCTTGGCAACCCAATGGGCTGGAATGACTTCGTCATTTACAGTAGCAGCAGCTACTTCCTTTTGAGGAATGATGGGGCCGTTCTCAAGGATTCCCATGTATAGTGGATGGGCAGCTTTGATAAATGACAAGATCTTTCTTTTCCAGAAATTGTAGTTCTCTTTATCAAAGACTGGAATCTTGATACCACTTGACTTCTGAATACTCATCATGATCTTCAGATTTGTATATCAATCTGGTTGCTCTGATACCAGTTGTTGGTCCCGGAGTATATTGCAGAAGGGGGGGGGTTGAATGCAATATAGATAATTTCAAATCTTTAGCTCAACAACAATGATAAAGATTGTAAACTATCTAGATAAGAATTGCAAACACAAGTAGTAATTCAAGATGTTCTCACAAAATAAATGTTTTATTTATTTTGTAATGTGTTGCTACAACCTCGAGAAAAATGGTTTTCTCAAGCTTCGACTTCTTGTGAGAATCGCTTACTTGTTACAGAAAGAATGAGAGATGTGTCTCTATATAGACTAATCTTTCTCTAGCATCTCAGTCACATGGGTGGCGGAGCTGTTGTCGTTTTCAAGTGATAGCTCCTCACAATTTGCCTACACATGTGACCTTTCCTAAAATGCTATACAAACAGAGTTATCTTTAAGCATAAGGCATTCTGGGTTCTTTCTGAAATTAGCTATACCAATTCTAGTAGATGCAGACTTGTCATACTCTTGAATTGTCGAGCCTCGTCTTGTGATCTCTCAAGCTTCTGTCGTAGTCTTGCAGGTCTGCTACAATCTTTGACGAATTGCAACAAATCTGTTTCTCGAACATCTAAACTATCACGGGGTTTGACTGAGATAAAATCCCCAAATCAAATAATTCAGTGAGATAGTAACCCTTGCCGCCAAGTTTGCTGTCAAAGGAATATTCAGTAGTTGACAGTATGAGCTCCCGCCAATGTTGCTGTCGGAACTCCAAACTTTGTTGTCAAGTGTGAGAATGTTGCTGTCCCCTGCTTCAGCCAATGTTGCTGTCAAATGAAACTTGTTGTCGTGACCTTACAACATGCAGTCTTCTTGTAACGTTACCATCAATGCATTGACAGTAACTTTATTATTGCTGTCGAACTGATGTATTTTCTTGAGGATTGAACATATCAATGAACTTCTTCCAAGATACATACTTATTACATTTCAGTAATTATTTGATTAAAAGAACACACTCTGGCTGTGACAGTATGTTCTACTTAGCTTATTAAAAATAAACTAAGTACTAGTTAAGTTGTCTTTACGCTATCACCCATAAATCCTAACAGATACTCATGTATTTATTTAGGGTTCCCACATGAAAATGTTCTTTTATTCTGTTAACACATCAGTTCTTTTTTTTTTTTTTAAAATACGAAGACATTTTTATGAGATTAGTATTGCATTTATGCAAAATTTTCCTAATAGAAGTATAAATAACTTGTATAAAAAATATATAATTTTAGAATATCGTAAAAGATGTCACCACGGTCCTTGTATTCTACTTCCAATAAACTTTTTAATTATATGTCTCCTCTATATATTCAAATACCTATTCTACTTCCAATAGAACTTATAATTATATGTTTTTTCTATAAATTTAAACTATTATTCTCTATAAATTTGAACTCCTATTCTACTTCCAATAGAACTTTTAATCATATGCCTTATAAATACATATTCTACTTCCAATAGAACTTCTAATTATATGTCTTCCATATAAATTCGAACTCTTCTCATCTATAAATTCGAACACCTATTCTACTTCTAATATGTTAAAAGATATTTTTATATTTATTAGTGTTTATTCGAACTCATATTCTACTTCCAATAAAACTTTTAATCATATGCCTTATAATTAAATACCTATTCTATTTCAAATAGAACTTTTAGTTATATGTCTTCCCTATAAATTTGAACTTTTCTCATCTATAAATTTGAACACATATTCTACTTCTAATATGTTAAAAGATATTTTTATATTTATTAGTGTTTAAAATCCTAAAACTTGGAAAAATATATTGAGACGATCTTAGAGCGCCACCTAAGATTTATGAAAAATTTTCCTAATAGATATATAAATAATTTGTATAAAAAATATATAATTTTAGAAATATCGTAAAAGATGTCACCACCGTCCTTGTATTCTAATTCCAATAAACTTTGTAATAATATGTCACCTCTATATTCAAATACCTATTCTACTTCCAATAGAACTTATAATTATATGTTTTTTCTATAAATTCGAACTATTATTCTCAATAAATTCGAACTCCTATTCTACTTCCAAAAGAACTTTTAATCATATGCCTTATAAATACTATTCTACTTCCAATAGAACTTCTAATTATATGTCTTCCCTATAAATTCGAACTCTTCTCATCTATAAATTCGAACACCTATTCTACTTCTAATATGTTAAAAGATATTTGATATTTATTAGTGTTTATTCGAACTCCTATTCTATTTCCAATAAAACTTTTAATTATTTGCCTTATAATTAAATACCTATTCTACTTCCAATTGAACTTCTAATTATATGTCTTCCCTATAAATTCGAACTTTTCTCATCTATAAATTTGAACACATATTCTACTTCTAATATGTTAAAAGATATTTTTATATTTATTAGTGTTTAAAATCCTAAAAATTGGAAAAATATATTGAGACGATCTTAGAGCGCCACCTAAGATTTATGAAAAAATTTCCTAATAGAAGTATAAATAACTTGTATAAAAAATATATACTTTTAGAATATCGTAAAAGATGTCACCACCGTCCTTGTATTCTACTTCCAATAAACTTTTTAATTATATGTCTCCTCTATATATTCAAATACCTATTCTACTTCCAATAGAACTTATAATTATATGTTTTTTCTATAAATTCGAATTATTATTCTCTATAAATTCGAACTCCTATTCTACTTCCAATAGAACTTTTAATCATATGCCTTATAAATACCTATTCTACTTCCAATAGAACTTCTAATATATGTCTTCCCTATAAAGTCGAACTTTTCTTATCAATAAATTTGAACACGTATTCTACTTCTAATATGTTAAAAGATATTTTTATATTTATTAGTGTTTATTCGAACTCCTATTCTACTTCTAATAGAACTTTTAATCATATGCCTTATAATTAAATACTTGTTCTACTTTCAATAGAACTTCTATTTATATGTCTTCCCTATAAATTCGAACTTTTCTCATCTATAAATTTGAACACATATTCTACTTCTAATATGTTAAAAGATATTTTTATATTTATTAGTGTTTAAAATCCTAAAAATTGGAAAAATAGATTGAGACGATCTTAGAGCGCCACTTAAGCTCCCGCGTATCCTCCTTTATATATATATATATATATATATATATAATATGTGTGAGAGTAGGGAGCCTGAGATATATCTCAGGTAAATTCCCTGAGATACCTAATTTTTATATATAAAAATGGGGTGAGCATTTTAGTAAATTCAAAGATTTTTAATTAGCCCTGCGGGACCCAACAAATTTTAAAGGTTATTTTGTATGTATCTTAGGAAAAGTTCCCTGAGATATATCTCAGGGTCCTTTCTCTCTCTCTCTCTCTCTCTCTCTCTCTCTCTATATATATATATATATATATATATATATATATATATATATATATATATATATATATATATATATATAGGGTTTTGCTCAAATGAGGACCCTTTATTACGGTGAGAACTGAGATCTAATCTCAGCCCTCCATTTTGATATCTAAATTTAATCTCAATCACACACACAAATTAAACACACCCAGCACACACATACACACACGACACACGCACGCTGCACACACACACAAAACACGACCCCCCACCCACCGCCCCACTGCCCGCCGCTGCCACCACCCACGTGTCACCACCGTCGCTGCCACCGGCCCGCGATTCAAAGCATTCATCTCCTTCCGTCAAACACGCATTCATCTCCGACGATCAAAAGCTCGATGATTTATGCCGGCGCCGTCGAGATTTGAGTCCTGTTTCCGTGTGCTTGTGCTTGAAGTTGATTACATATGATTTAATTCATGTATTATTGGTTAATTAGGATTGTGTATGTGATCTATGTAATTTATATATGTACAAATTTTATATTGAAAGTTTCGTGATTGAATTGTTGTGCAAACTTTGTTGATTAGGTCGAAGATCGTTGTTTTTCAGATTAATTTGATTTGATAGGATGAATTTCACTATTAAAATCATAGTCACAGTGTACATGTATAGAAAACAAAAAGAAAGGGATAAGTGTGTGCATGTATATATACGTACATATCATGTATGTGTAAAAACCAAATGGAGGAGAGGAAGCTCAAGTGGAACATCGTTAATCATGTGGCGGTGTGAGTGTTTTTTTGTGATTCCGAATTAATTTTTGTCAATTTTGTAGTGATTTTTGGGCTCCCGATGGTGATTTGTTGGTGGTGGTCGGAGGTGGTGGTGGTTTGTGGTAGTTTGATCGCGGTGATTTTCGTAGGTGGTGGCGGCAGTGTGGTGGTCGGAGGTGGCGGAGTGTGGTGATTTTTGTTTACAGGTGGTGATTTTTCTTTGTGGTGGCGGTGGCTTGGTGGCCGGAGATGGTGGCAGTGTGGTGATTTTCTGTTAAACGGTGGTGATTTTTTGGGTTGGCCGGAATGATAGCCGGAGATGGTGACCGGAGTTGGTGACCGGAATTGGGAAGATGGTGAGTTAATGAAGGATAAAAAAATAAAAATTTTAAATATTAATTGTGGGGCTAAGATTTAATTTAGATATAAAAATTGTATGGTTAGGATTAGGTCTCAGTTCTCACAGTAGTGGTGGTTCTCATTTGAGCAAGACCAATATATATATATATATATATATATATATATATATATATATATATATATATATATATATATATATATATATATATATATATATATATATGGGGGCTACTCTAATACAAATCTCCTTAGAATACAAACCAAAAAACCAAATTTCAAGCTAATCTAATGACCAAACTAGGGGTACCCCAATACGAAAAATGTATAATAATCTACCCTCTATTCAGTAAAAAAAATCACTATTCACTGTGCTGACGTGGCAGTGACGTCATCGTGAACAGTGATTTTTTTTTTGCTGGACGTTGGTGAGTTAATTTAGGACATTTTTTGTGAAGGTGCCCCTGGCGGGGCCCTTAAAATAGATGAAATATAGTATTTTTAGTGTTGATTTGTAGTTCTCATTTTAAGAGTGGTTTGTATTTGAGCAAAAGCCTATATATATATATATATATTGATTGATTGATTTGTTATTTCAGCCATAGTAGTTTCTCCTTTGTGAGAGTTTTAGCATTTCTCTACTTTGTTTGTGAGAGTCTGATTTTTGATTTAATGATGAAAGTTTGTAGGGGAGTGCAATTATGGACGATAGCTCAAACTCGATTAGCTCCAACTGGATGTGATGAAGCAGGTACATGTAAAATATCATTTTCAACAAATCGCGTGATTGTATCTCCTAGAAAAATGGATTAATGAACGATTGTTTCTGTTTTATATTTGTGCGACGTGATTATTTTTGTAGATGGCATATACCTTTTCATTATTGAATTAATTTTTACTCAAAAAAACATTTAAGTTTTCCAAACAGGAACCACGAAAAACGATTGAGGAGGCTACATATTTTATGCTTGTGAAAAAATAAAAGAACTAGCGTTGGTCGTTCAACTCCAATGACTGGGGCTTATAAAATTAAACGGCCCAAAATTGGGATGGACTTTCGAACATAACTATAACGGTTGGTGTACATAACAAACTGGCTGGGGTTTTCATCTGTCCGTAAACGTGGTGCTAATATACTAATGGCCTTCTTGTTGGGCTTGAATATTTGATATTTTCGGGCTAATTTCGAATTTTACCACCATAGGCCCAGTCTTCAGTGTGGTCAATATTGGATAATTATTTATATTAGCCTACTTCAAAGCTCCTAGTATTATTGAGGTGGGCCGTATTTAAATTTGAGATTTATTTTTCGTTTGCAGCAGGCCTTTATAAGTTTACTATCAGCTTACTCTATGAGTCTTTGGGCTGCACATAATGTAGGCGATACTTGAATTTTCGGATGTGTGGCCCAACTTTAATGATGGCGGAATTTATAAAAGAGAAAATTGCACTTTGTGTATTTGTACCATACTTAAAATATCATTTACAATGTTTTATTTCAAAATTGAGCATTTTAAATATCAATATCAATATCTATATTTTATTATACTTTATTGCATTCCGTTAACTTGCATTAACTCCGTTAGTAATTTAGGGAGTCCAATACACTTTGTGTACTCGCACTTTATTCAACATATTACTTACAATACTTTAGTTCAAACTTTAGAGTAAATTAAGAGTACAAAAAATGCACTTTAGACAAAGTGCAAGTATACAAAATGCACTTTATTGCTTAAATTATTAACAGAGTTGATCCAAGTTAACTAAATGTTATAAAGTTTAATAAAATATAAATATTGGTATTTCAAGTGCTTAATTTTAAATTAAAATATTATAAATGGTGTCTTGAATAAAATTCGAATACACAAAATACACTTTACTTTTTATAAAATAAGTTAATCTTATCAGACAGGTGAAAATTAGAGAAATGGGAATACATCTTCCTTGTTCCCTCCCTAACTTGATACTTGTGATTACATGAATGCAGGAGAGAAGCGAATCTACAATTATTTTAGCTCTAAAAATTGAATGAAGTTTTTCTTTTTAAATAGTTAGAATTATATATACCTATTTCTTTTAATAAATTTTGAGTGAGTGAGAATTAAATCCACTTAAAACGATAAAAATAAATCAATACAATTTGAACTATCAAATTAGGGACAGGCGACGTTTGTACCCCTTCCCTAAATTTTGATCGGTTGGGCTTCGAGACTTCGGTCGTCAAGTGTTACCAGCCTATTATCAATGTAAATTCTAGTTATTAAAGAAAAACTATCAAATAAGTGTGAATGATAATCATTGGAACTTATTTTTCGATTCCCGCAATTTTAAATTTGCTAAAATTAACTGGTTGTTAATATATAGGCCTGAGCTAGAGTAAGTGTTATTCCCTATTTGATTTTATCAAAATGTGTTAAGTAACCAATTCATCTAAAATCTTAAGGTGTTAGAGGAAGGTCTTACCAGAATCTTATATTAATAATATTCTAACACTCCCCCTCACTCAAAAGTCCATTTTTGGATCGAAGAGTGGATCACGGGCGTGCTAATCTTTGGAGCATAACTTGCCTTCGTGTCCATATTAATATTGAGAATATTGGGGGTCGCAGAGAGTCGAACCTGAGACCTCTGCATACCTGAGCTCTGATACCATGTTAAGTAACCAACTCATCTAAAACCTTAAGGTGTTAGAGGAAGACCTTACCAGGATCTTATATTAATAATATTCTAAAAAAATGCATATGAATAGCCCGCAAGGATTGTCTAAGTTGGTTAAAGAGAGACCATCTCACCTCTTGGTCACAGATTCGATTCACATGGGAGGCGGATTGGTGATTATGCCATCCTGGGGCAGAGCCTGTCGCACTTGTGCGGTTTACCTTGGATCACGTGGTTTGCAGGCTATTGCGTGAGTCCATGGGTTTACCCAGAGCGCACCCGAAGGGTAGCGGCTGCGGGTTCCCATGTTAAAAAAAAATGCATATGAATAAATTAAATATATTAGTTTAAATAAGTGAAATTGTATTTGGTAATTTGATTAAATTCAAATAATCAGATAAAATGAATCGACTTGTCAATAAATTTCATATTTATGTAGATATCCCAATGTTTTGAATTCTGTGTGAAATTCAAATTCCGATACATGAGATTATCTGAATAAGTCAAATTCAAAATTTCTAAATACAATAAAACCTTTATATAATAATATACTTGGAATCGGAAAATATCTTTATACAGTAATGTAATAATAATAATAATAATAATAATAATAATAATAATAATAATAATAATAATAATAATAATAAAGAATGATAAAATTAAAAGGATTAAAATTAGATAATAAATCAAATTTAAAATTTAATTAGTAGGTTTGGACTAGGGTTTTGTAAGGCTATATAAACATCTTATTCTTCTTCCTCATTTTTATTATCAAAATTCGTTCTTTCTAGTGTTTTCAAAATTATGTGTTATGAGTGTATATTTGATTATTAAAACTTGGGCTAAGTGATTGTCTATTTTGAATTGTTATGTATTATTGTATATGTGTTATGCGTAAGCAATAATCTTGGAACTCTGATTTATGCAATGGTTTGTGAAAATAAGAATAAGGACCAAGTCACCGGGTTGTAGCGACAGTTTTCTAAAAATTTAGGACCGTTATTTATAGTGATCGTGGTATGAATTGTGGGTTTTAAGTTATCGTTGTTATGTGGTACCGTATTGTATCGTATCGAATAAGAATATGTGTATCGAAATTTATTTTTTCGTGTATCGTATTATTTGATTATCTTGTATAATATGTGTATACTTATTGTTTGGATTGCTAGTTGGATTGATTGGTTACTTACTAGGCTTTGTACCTCATATTTTTAATATTTGCTAGGCTTTGTAATTCATTTTTTAATATTTTCAGGTTCCATATAACATCAAGTAAATAGCATCGGAGTTGTAAGGAGATTCAGATACCGTTTGGCTAAGTTTAAAATTATTACTTATAATTTAAAGTTGTTTAAAGTGATAAGTGAAAAGTAAAATTTTTAAGTCAATATCTGTTTGGGTAATTTTATATTACTAGCTTATAACCCGTGCAATGCACGAGTTTCTTATATTATATTATAAATTTTATTTAATATTGTAATTATGTTTTTATATAATCATTATTTTTAATCATTTTTTTAATTTTAATTTAATATACTCATGTTTATAGATTATACTAATGTTTCTTTATTATAAACAACGTATACGATTTTTAATAAATTTTATTAATAATTGAGAAATATGTTGTGATATTTTCGGGTATATATTAATTATTGTAAGATTTGTTGTAAATTAAAAAGGTAACGTGTTTTAATTATAAAGGAAATATTAATGATTGAAAGATATGATACGATTGATCTTTTTATGTGTTTATAAAAGCTAATATCTTCAACTAAAATTAAATGTGAAAAAGGCAATCGACTAATTACCATTAAATATATTATGTTAATATACTCATGTTTATAGATTATACTAATGTTTCTTTATTATAAATAACGTATACGATTTTTAATAAATTTTATTAATAATTGAGAAATATGCTGTGATATTTTCGGGTATATATTATTTATTGTAAGATTTGTTGTAAATTAAAAAGGTTACGTGTTTTAATTATAAAGGAAATATTAATGATTGAAAGATATGATACGATTGATCTTTTTATGTGTTTATAAAAGCTAATATCTTCAACTAAAATTAAATGTGAAAAAGGCAATCGACTAATTACCATTAAATATATTATGTTATTATTTATTTTGGGTGTTATATTTTTCTTGAAAATTATAATTTTATTATGGTAATCGACTAATTCCCATTAATTATAACGTGTTTTTAATTCGAAAGAAAATATTAATGATGGAAAGATATGATGCGATTGATGTTTTTAGGTGTTTATAAAAGTTAATATCTCGACTAATTACCATTAATTATATTATATTATTATTTATTTTAGGTGTATTTATTTTTCTTTACAATGAAGGGTAAATAAATAAATTCACTCAGTACCAAAAAACAGGTACCAAAACTTTCAATGTTTCGGCTTTTATATAATAGTATAGATGTGTAACTTATGAATTATTAAAAATGTTAAAATAAAAATAAATTTGATAAATAATTAATTTAAATGACGTTATTAACTTTTATCAAATAAAATCATCAAAATAAAATAAGTCATTAAAAAAAGTACCTCCTACCAACTTCTCGATTTAAGCTGTTTTTTTAACTTATTATATAAATAGACAATTTTTCAACTTAAAGTTAAAAATCACTTTAAGCCCAGATTTTAAGCCCGAGTTAAAGGGCTCTAGAATTAGATTAGATTGCCTTTTGAATTAATAGTCCGAGTCGGGCTGTCACAAGTAATATACTTAAGATCAGGAAAAAATAGTACTATAAGGAAGTTATTCATAAATAGAAATGATTTTTTATTTGATTATATAATGTTAAGATCGTAATCACACATTAGTTTTATATTATTATTATAAGAAGGTTCTAGGGTACAATCCAAAATTTTCACGCCACACAAGAATTGACGGTCCATTGAGGTCGGAGGATATGTCAGAAGTTGATATTATATTAAAAAATTTAGGTCAGAATCCATTATTGGAAAATCATCTCTGCATCTTGGATTGAGTGATTGAAATAGATTTTTTTTTTGGATTTTGCCATTTTTTATAAACCAATACTTCTAACTATTATTGTAACTTTATTTAAAGTACTATTGTAATTTAAATTACATACTTTAAAAAATACTAGGAATTTTGTCCGCGCTACGCGCGCTCCGTAAAATTTTTTATTTTTTACTTTTTATTTATTTGTTTGTTTTTTTTCTCATGAAAAACATTTTATAATTTTTATTTTTAATAAATTATAATTTTGTATATAACTCATTGTTCGTTTGACAATCTATTCGTCCATACTTATCTTTATAAAAATTGTTTAATTTGTAGACATAATTGTATTAATAAAATTATGTAAATAAGTTTTTATTTGTTTATCAATAAACTCGTCGATGTTTATAAAATTACTCCCACCGTTCCCCGAATTGGGTACATTTGGGAAAAGGAGTGTGGCATGTATTTTAAAACTCCTGAAAAGGTATACTTTCATAATTTATTTATAGTTTTTTTTTCTTTCGAGAAAAATGGTTAATGGTTAATTTTTTATACAAAAAAAAATCCAAAAAAAATTATAGAACTATATTTTATATATAGCTTAAAATGCGTGTCAAGGAATGCTGAAAACATGTGAAGAAATGAATGGGACAGAGGCAGTATATTTTAATAAAATCTTGTACTAAATTTTTTGTTTGTTTGACGATAAATTCATCAATCTTTATAATATTACCGGAAAATGATTAAAAAATATTTTTTAATATAGAAAAAAATTCTAATTTTTTTCTAATAATCATAAGAAAAATATGAATTCAATTCTTAATTTAAGTATAAACAAATTAATTTCAATATATATAAAAATGTAAAAGAATACAACTACAACCTACTAACTAACTATAATTAATGGTGTAAGAGATATTTTGGCATTAATAATTACTCAAATTACGAAAATGTAAAAATATTGAATGATGTACAGGGTGTATCTATCCCAAATTAGGTTTTTTTTTTTTATCTTAATTGACCTCATGTCTCTCTCTGTTTAGTACTACTGGACTACCGTACCATAATCAAGTTCTCAAAATTAGAAAGTACCTCTATCAATTCGCATTTTCTCAAATCAAGGATTACAGCGTTCGATCAGTTGAAAGGAAGTGAAGAACAACACATCAAAATACCAAATGGAGGTCAGTACATGCGACTTTTTTAATTGGTTTTGTATCGATTCTTCAGTTTTTGTCTCTTGCTCCGTAATTAACATCAGTTCTTATCATCGAAGTTAGTATAAGTGTATTTAGAATTATCCTCATTATTCATGTAGATGATTGCATGTTTTTTGAATTTCTTATTGAAACTTCATAGTACAGAACATCAAGAACATTATTTTTATATTAGATGTCGATTATCTTGAAAATATGGTATAATGAACGAGTAATGTTTGAAATTAGTGTTTAGAGCTTCTTTCCTGTCAGTTTTTTACATTGCATGTAAAAGATTTAACTAAAATCAGTATTTTTAAACTATTGCCTGCTGAGAACAAATTAGATTATAATAGGAACATGCAACGTAAATAGAATGTACATATTGCTATATTTAATATTAGATAATTAGATAAATGTATAAATGTACAATCGTTAACAATTTATGATTGAACTGATTATGAAGATTTAGGCGGATGCAACAAATTTTCATCAATTGTTGAAAGAAGTGTCCTGGACTTGATGACATTGCTTGAAAATGTATAAGCTAATTAATCTTCTGTTTAATTTATCAACTGAATACCACTATCTTGCCATTGATTATTACTTTCAGTGTCCAATAAAGAAGAAACAAAGTGATTTATCATATGTGGTAGGAGTCTCAAAAGTGGACTAACATCTTATTTGTTATTTAGTAAAGTAGCATAATTTTCTCAGCGCTTACATATTATTAATTATTATGTCTGAAAAATGTAAATACATTGATTCCCATCTACTCTACTTGTCCTCAATCTGGTTTCGATATTCTTCCCAGGCACAATTTGTTCTGTTTCTCAGTATTGTGCTTAGTACTATGCTTGTTTTCTGGGATGAAAATATTGCCAATATTGTGGACAACAAACTTATTGGTAAATTCAAATAAGCTTGTTGGAAAAATCAAATTGTACATTATTCTACTGAAATTATCTCAAATTTATTTGCAGAGAAGATTACCAAACTACATGAAGTTACGTAATGTTTGTTCAGCAGGTAATATATTGACATATTTAGATTCACCATAATAATTAGAAATAATTTGCCTTATTTGAGTTTGATTCATTGATGAAATCTTTAGGAAACAACCGTAAACCATTATCAAGTTTTATTGCTGCAAATGTGGAAAGAGATCAAGGCGGATCATTTGTAAGTCAAATTTTCTTAAAATTTATACTCCAAATTGTTAGATCGTGCATATATTATTGTGAAATATGACAAATTAAATATCATTTATGCAACGGCTTCCTTCTTCTTTCCTTGACAAATTTGGAGAAAAACTTTATTACCATTTATATCTTTAGTGTGAGAACTTAATGTGGCTTGCAATTTATGATCAAAACAGGAAGAAAATCTGTGATCTAAATGAATTTTTAAGATTCTATGATTTAAGAATGTATTCAGTATTGATTTTTGAATACTTTGGAGCTGGAAATTTTACTGTAAAATGCTACAAACCTACTGCAACTTCAGCTGTTAGTCCTACTATAGATCCTGTTGAGTTTTTCGCAAAAGAGAACTCAAAACAATTGAGGATGGATGAATTTATCTATGGTCGTAATAAGTTAGAAATTGAAAAATATATTGGACTTGTATGGTATAATGCCTTAAAGCAAGATCTAGAGGAATTCAAGATGGAGATTGAAGGAATAGCGAAGAGGCAGGAAAGGCAAATTCTGGTGAGGAATCTTTACTTTCATCTTTTCTGTTCATATCTGTCAATTCTTGTAGTCAAATGTGTGAAATAGTGTTGTAAAACATATCTTAAACAGGTTTTGCACAAAGATTTGGAGAATCTTTACAAAAAGTGGAAAGGAATGGATACGATATTCTTGACTACTGGAATGAGGATGTGGAAAATAGAGGTTCTTTGGGATAACGAACATTATATGTTCGAAAATGGTTGGTATAGTTTTCTGAAAGAGTTAGATATTTCCACCGGGGATGTAATTGCAATGAATAGAGCAGAGTCACATGATATTGTTCTTATTTTCATCTTTAAAAAGCAAGAGCTAAGTTTTCAGAAAGAAGCAGGTACATTGTATAGGTTTATTAGGATTAACAGAATTTAACCCAAATTTTGTGGTCCTGTGTATTTGCTTTATACAAATTATGAAGGTGTTTTGACGTAAAACAGTTGAAAAGGATGGAAGAAGATCATTCTACAAACTTCTACATCACACAACAATCAAGCACGGACATGTCGTAAGTGTCTTTTTTTTTTGCTCTGCTTTTCGAGAATATTTGACATTCTATTATAATATTGGATCTAGGATTTAATTCTTCATTATATGGAAAATTAAGTATGTTTTATACGTGAAATAGGTATTGCCGGCATTAATCGGGGTGGAGACAGAAAAAAGTCTATCTGCTGTTGAAAAAATCTTAATTTACGAAAATGAGTGGCAGATAAGATATGATCAGAAATTAAGAATTATATATGGTTTGGATAAAGTTATCGAACACTATAATTTGATGTTTTTGGATAGTATTCATTTTAGTTTTGGATCGGATGGGGAGTTCTGTGGGAGAATCTTTAAGAGGGATGGAATGGAGATCATGTACTATAGTCCGGGAAGTAGTTCCACAATACAAAACTGTGAAGATATTTTTCTGTTTGAGGACAGCCATAAAGATCCAAATTTAGACATGGGTATGGATTTTCTTATATTGTATTTGTTTTGTTTGCAATATAAGAATCTACAAAGACAACATCATAATTCTTTCTGTATGCATGTTTAAGATGATGCCAAGCTGTTTGACGTAATTTCTCAAGGTGAAGATCGAAATACAGATGTTAATATGCATGACGTAATACAGAATGTCGTACCAGATGTGATGGAGGCTATGGTACCAGATGAAATAGAAAATGTGGAAGCTGATATGATAGACAATGTAGAATATGATATGATTTACCAGTTCTCCAAGAGATTGATAACTTGTAACATGAGCAAAAGATGTCATGGATTGGTAGGTAATTTTTTTTCAAGGTCTGATAATATAATACATGTATTAATGCTCAGTTCTGGAATCTTGAATGTGTTGACTATATACTTTTAATTTCCTCATTGTGCAGCATATTCCCAAAAACATGAGATTTCAAAACCGAGATTGGAAAAAAAGGAGATACTGTAACATTCAGGACTGCACGTGGAAGTTGGAATATTAGAATTGTTTTGAACAATGGGAGAGCAAGATTTTCTAGCGGCTGGAGCAAATTTGTCAAAGATCAGGAACTGAAGCGCAATGACAATTTGCGTTTCACTTTGCGCGAGGAAGGCGACAATGCTGTCTTTGATATTGAAGTTAATCCTAGGAATTAAGTATTTATGTAAATGCACTATTGGTCAGTTAAACTAAAAGTAACACTATCTTATTAGTAATGGTGGTGAAATATTGGAGTATGATTTTGTCAATTACTTATGAATGACATTGTAACCTTGGGTACTATTATTACATGATTATGACTATTGGGAGTTGTTTGGTAAATTAGGCTTCATCTTTTATCGTCCATTCTTGTTGATATATGCCTAAGTAAACTTCATGTTTGCTCTATTATATCTGCTTTTCTCAAATTCAGGTTCTCTCTCAGGTTAGGCAAAAGCATAGTTTTTCCATCTTTACATATAGCAAGCACTAATTCAGGTTCTCTTTCAGGTTAGGCAAAAGCATAAGTCGATTAATCCTTCAAAAAAATGATGGATCATAAAGTAATTTATTCTGCAAAATGCTTACATTGTTACTGCTAATTACACTTAAAATGTTGGTTTGTGCGCAAAGAGCAAAACATGAAAATTAATTTATGTGTTTAATAAATTGCTAATCTAAGTATCTCCAAAATTATATTTGGTCGCGTTTTGTTTCGACCAGATGAATACTTCATTTTAACAAATAATTTTGTTAAATAATTTTGTAATTAAATATTTATAAAATTAAATTAAATAATTTTGTAAAAATTGTGAATACAGTTATACTTATTTTATAGCAAAATGATTTAAACAAAGACAAATCATGATTTTAACTGTGAACCTCATTTACTAACTATACAAAGTAAAAATGTGAATTATTTATGAAATATTAATTAAAATTTCAATTTAAGTATCAATTTAAGCTGTACTTTCATTATAAGACAAAACATATATTTCAAATTTCACAGTAATATTTTTTACTTTACTTTACAGTTCCCTTGTTAATTTTTTAAAAAATTATTCTATAAATTACATTAAAAATTTCAAAAAAATCATATAAATTTCGCAAATAATATAAAGTAAGATGTAAAGGTGCAAAAAGTGTAGAAGAACACTCACAAAAATAACAAAGATGCCTAATTAAAAAAAATTGATAAGCAGTTAAATTTAAACGTGGAACTAATAAAACCAACCAATATCTCTGTTGGTTAAAAAACTGACCATAAAACATATATATGCAAAGATCAAAGAAATTCATAATGGATTAGTGTAGAACATGTCATAGAACGTGGAAGTTAAAAAACCAACCAATATCTTTGCCTGTTAATCAAATGTCTATAAATTCAATTATTCAAAGGGGAATAATCATCATTGTTGTATAAGGTTTTCTTATCATTGTTGTATAAGGTTATCTTATTACTTAGTATCAAAAGCAATTAGTTCATCAAGATCAGCCAAAAGGAGAAGGTACTCAAACATCAAGTCATTGTTGGTGAATGACTTGAATAACATCAATCTGACTTCTGCAGATTTAAACGAAGATATTCGTTTAGCAAATGTAGATTTCGACTTGTTTTTCAAGAGCATGGAGGATAGGCAGACAGAACTATTTGCTCGAACGATTGGAATCGAGGAAAAATACATGTACATAGCTATGAACAAACATTATCCTGATGTTTTGGTTTTCTAAATTATAACAATGTGCATATGGTTTTAAAATGTAGGAACATAACAGAGGTGCTGACAGGAAATCAACATGTATCGACTGGCCAATCTTCACAGCAAGGAGTTCAAGTTGACAATTCTTATCTAGGAAGAGAACGCAGATTTGTAGAAGATACCCAGGCATCTCTTGTTGGGCATGTGAAACAGTTTCGAATGCTCGTGGAAGAGATGTTAACAGGATTCAAGAAATTTGAATCACATTGGACACAAAAGCTAAATGACTGGTTGACTAAGGCTGATGAAGTGGAAGAACAGCGTGCAAAAATGAGCGCAGGACTTGTGGATTTCACACGTAATATATAGTTCTGTTATGAGTCTTAATCTAACAATATGCATTGGTACTAATTACAATTTCTATATTGTATGAACCTTAATTTTTTGTTATTCTCGTAAGTCTAGGAAGAGGTTGCTGTAATATTTCCAAATTTGTGTAATATTGTCGAAGTACACACTTTATCTGTTTTATCCTAAGTTCCTATGACTTATTCCTGTTCTCTATTGTTGAATGTTGTATTCTATTGCTTAACTAGTTAAATACTAAACAACACTCTGAAACCTTAATTGAAAATGCACCAGGAGCATTAATCAAAAGATAAAACAAAGATAGCAGAAGTAGGAGCAGCTGACATTGTGGCGTGAAATTTGATAAATGGAGATCAATCTCTCTATATGCATTTGGCCATTTGCAGTCTCATATAAAGTCTCAAATTGCATCACATTCATCATTAAAACAGGAATAAGTTTACAACTTCAAATGTCCAGCCCAAAAAATACACCACCTGGAACTATCATTTGAAAGTCTGATCCATCTTAAGTTTTAGGATGTAGTCTGTGTAATATTCTAACTTTGTGGAAGTTTGTCATCTATTGTTGAATGTTGTATTCTATAGCTTAATTTGGAAAATACTAAGCTACAATTTGAAAGCTTATTTCAAAATGCACCAGGAGCATTAGTCGATAGATTAAACAGATATACCAGATGCAGAAGCAGGACACATTGTGGAGGTGAATGTGATAAATTAAGACAATCTCTCTATACGGATTTGGCCATTTACACTCTCATATACACTCTCAGATTACATGACACTGAACATAAAAACATAAAGAAATCTACAACTTCAATTGTACAGTCCAACAAATAGACAACCTGGAAATATCATTTCAAAATTCTGATCCATCTATATATTAAGTTGTCTTCTTCCTTTCTTAATGATAGCTATCTATCCATGGTTACTTTGGGCTATATGATAAATGGATGTTATAATTAGTGTATTGTGTATATATCACTCAACATTATATACATTAAAACAACATGCAACAGAATTTAACAGAAACAAAACATATATTGACGGACTTAAGACAAACATGCATCAGTGTCTACAATCAGAGATGTTGAGTAAATATATTAGAGTAAATAGAACATACATCCATAAAACAAACTGTTAATAAATTCATCAAAACAGCAATTAGTTATCATACGGATTTACATTAAAATGTTTAATCAATAACAGCAGAAAGGAGAATTTTGAACAACAGGATTTGCATTTTCCAATAAGCACAATTGGTATTCCACATATGTGCCATTGCCAAACATCTTCCATATTCTTGACTTTTATGGCAAATACTACTTTCAACTGTTTGATTGCATAGTGAGTTCCACAACTCATCTCCACGAGGATGACCTTCGAGTTGATACATTGGTTGTTTGTTTCTTGCATTTGGGCAAAACTTGTAAATCGGCAAAAGATAATCCTCCTCAAACAAAAAACAATACATTTCTTCGAGAAAATTAATAAGTTCAATTATTGTAGATCTCAAATGTGTCTGATTAAGAAGTTCATGCATCTCTTGAACAGTCTCATCTCTATGAAAGGTTCTGTTTATTGCTTTAAAAAAATGAAGCAAAAATGAGAAGGAAAATGGTTACCTGATAGAGAGGATAGAACATAAAGATGATGTGTAACATTCTGATTCAAGAATAAGCACCGAATGGAATTGTAATACAAAGCTTGTTCCACGTTATGTCTAACAGCAAAAGTGATAAAACCATGAAACTGGTCCCGTGTAACCTCTATAGGATAGTTATGGAACTGATACAAAGAATCCCAGTTAAGCCTTTCAAGAACATCTCTGATTCTAGGAGTAGTTTGCTTAGTGACCCATGCCATAAGACACTTAACAAAACTATTGAAATCTCCTACATCTATTATGATGAATGAAAAGAGCAAGGCAACAATATCTGAATGAAGATTCTGAAGCATTTTGATTAGAGATTTAGAATAATGATAGCCTAATATTTCTGATAGAAAGATGTAAAATGAAAGAGCAAAGCAGTATATAGTCTGTCTTGGAGAATGCGAGAAGATGGAGCAGCAGATGGGTAAATGTGCTTGTCTGTCCAGCTTGCATGCAAAGAGACTGTTGATCTCCCAAAAGATTTTTTATACCTTTAAATTCATGTAATAATGTAGCCTATGTTATTAGATAACGTATGTAGATCTTTAACTTGCAAATCTAAAATTAATCATGACTTGGATTCTCTAAAATTTAAATCAATAAGATTGAGTGTGTTGTGTGAAATGAAATGCCTTGTAATGTTAAATAATATTGTGCATTCTCTTTACGAAAATTAATTTGTAATGAATCTATAAATTATTACATAATTGTATTTGAAACTTTATAAACATAAAACTTTGTTTTATCACTTGAAATTTAAAATAATAAAATTGTGAAAAATAATTATATGAAGAATGTTGTAAGAACCCAGATTTTTGGTGGAATTAAAACTTTTATGTATCTAATGATGTAAGAATGAATAGTGGATATGGCTACAGTGTAATAATTGATAATTGGGAAAGAATGAATGGAATTCGACTTTATTATGTTTATGTCTTGAAGAATGCTAAAGGGTGACAACATAGGTAAGAATAATCTATCTTCTAAGGGAATAAGATATGGCAACTTCAAGTAAGAGAATACTCTCATGTCATCCAGATCGATAACGATTAATCCAGTAGTTCCGTAAAAAGGTTAAGGAACGATCGAAAGAGAATACGGACAATTATACAACCCTAAGAGAACAAGTAAAGAATACAGAATGAATAGTGTTTTGGTGGGAGTATATAATAATATGAGACGACACTATATAGAAGTATTCGGAACGGATTTCCGAGTTCGTATTAGTGACCCAGGGGGAAAATAAGTGTATGTAAAAGCTGTCGGATTCTGAAAAACCGCACTTTTATTTTCTCCGAGAGTTCCCTGGACACTGATAGCCTTAAGTAATTAACGAATGGATTAAAGGAATATAAAATGGAAAGTTAGAATGAAAGATGGAGAATGAAAGTATTAATATTAAAGAGGATTCCCGGTAAACCATAATTAGAAATCCGTGAAATATTCTCGCGAACGATCAATCGAAACGGGTAATAACCGGACACAGAAACAAGCAGAGGAAGCAAGAGTCTTGTGCAAGCTACTAGTATAAATATCTAGTAACTAAACTAGAAGCAAGGAACTAGCACCTTAGAGGAAGAACCAAGTACTTAGCAAGTAACTACCTAGTTAAGCATTAACCACCACAAAACCAACACATGTCTTGCCATTTGATCATCCAACACCTCACCACTTTATTAAAGTGACTTTTACAAGATATTATGTTGTAAGTGGATGAGAGTAAAGGAGATTAAAACACAAAATCAAAAGAAACCAAGCAACTCTCTTCCCCCCCCCCATAAACAACCATTCGGCCCTTTCCATTAATTCCAAATCCAAACTCAACCTTCCCACCATTGTTTGTTCTTGAAATAATTAAGGTGAGTCTTACATTTCATAAAACTTATCTCCTCAAAATCTTAGCTTCAAACTCATCCATTTCCATTTTCAAATAAATCATTCAAGAGGAGCATGAATAGTGTTCTTCTTGAACTAACTTGGTTTTCTTGATTTTTCATGGTTGATATAGCAAGCATAATCACTCCTAAGGACCATACAAGGCTTAGTAAGGCTATATCACTATCTAAGGAAGGTATAAAGCTCTTGAAACCCTAACCCTTGTTTGAGATTTAAGCATGTTTTTGATAGTTATAACTTAGTTATGGTTATGTTAAAGTTATAAGCATGATTATGTATGGATTTTGGATTAATGATGTAAATAGCTAGATGAACGGAAAGGCATTGCTTGGCCTCAGTTCATGTATATAAGTCATGTATATGTTGTTTGGGTTGGATGCTACGTGTATGGGAAGATTCGAAATTGATAGATATTCGATTTACAGCCGTTATAATGCCCGATTTTACAATACCATGTTTTGTATACCATTTTCCATGTCAAACCCCTACTGTCCAGAGACCTTATCTGCCATGATAGGATAGGTAATGTTCTAAGCTTCGTTTTGATATAAAGATCACATGAAACGGACTTACGGTTTAGGATTTATGACCAAATTACTAAAAGTAGTTCGAATCCGTAAACGAAAGTTCGTAACTGAAATTGAACCCTCGTAAGCTATGTAACGTCATGGAGAATCTTGGTAAATAAATACTAGGGGTAAGAAGGAAGGTGTGAAAGAAAACCGTATGTCAAAAAGAGCATTTTTCGATTTATTAAAAATGTTCGAGTCAAGGTTAAACGCGAACGAACCCCTAAAAGACGACTCTTTTATAACTTTGGTAAAACACTTAGAAAACGGGCGATAAAACTCGGAGTATAATATTGGTTCGTAACGATCAACCTTAGAACTCATATGACTTAAGTATGTCCCAAGTATAAGTGCAGTGGCATGTCGTATTAACGAACGAATGTCGGGTCGGATCAGTGATAATAAGTAATCCACAAACAGGGGTATAACGAGATAACTCGAGAACGTGTTTCGATTTAAGTATAACTTAACTTTTAATATGTTAAGTGATTAATCCCGAATGCCTTGGCTATTTATAGATCACCAGGCTGAACCGGGACCCGCTACCACTACCCCTTACCGTACTCGACTACCAGGCAAGTTTCAATTCCCTTCTTTTAGGCTGTTGTTGTGATTGAATAAATATATATATATGATTGCTGATATACATATGCCATTGCATGCATGCCTACTTTCAAGTTGAATTGATATACTTGTTCCCTGAATGTTATTGTTGGCTTATAAGCTAGATAGTTATATATCAGTTATAAGCCGGTTATTGTAAGACCCTCATAGAAGGGCGTATACCTCTCATTAATCAAATATAGACCGGGAGTCAATATTTCTTGATATATCGAGATTACCTCGGGAGAAAATATTTAAGTAAATATTTTCTATTATTTGGGCGACGAATATTATTTGAATATTCGTTCGAGACTAATTATTTTAACGATCCTTACTTCAAATAATTATTTGAATTTAACTATTCAACGAATAATATTTCTCAATATTCATTCAGAGTCGAATTGATTATCGACTATTATTTCGAATATTCTTCTAAAGATGAGACTATTAAATGAATATTAACTGGATATTCTTTTAGAATATTATTTTATTAAATAAATATTACTTTTGAATATTCATTTAAGATATTAAATACTTGATGGATATTATTTTAATATTCATCTAAAGCTTGATTTAATTATCGAATATTATCTCGAATATTCCTTAAGGCTTGGATTACTGAATGAATATTACTTGATTTTCATTTAGGATATTATTCATTAAATGAATATTACTTTTGAATATTCATTTAAATTCCTAATTAATTATGAATATTACCTTAAATATTCTTTTCAGGTCTTATTAATTAATGAATATTGTTTTGAATATTCATTTAAATATTTATCTATTCAATAAATATTCTCCTGATATTTCTTCAGGGATTATTTTGAGAAATACTCTGATTAAAGATATTCTTTCATATTCCCAAATATTCTTTAAATATTTTAACTCATTAAATATTCTCTGAATATTTATTCCATACTTAGAATAATCTCGATAAGGTTTATCTTCTTCGATTATTACAGAAAATATCTCGGAGTCATATTATTATTAATCTTATATCAAGAAAGGTTCTCAGACATCATTCTTCTTTGAGTCTATCTCCTTAATAATAAGGAAACCTTACTTGGAAAATGTTATTTATCTTGTCGACTTCCCGGTCATAAAGTATTCCCTTCACCCGCAACTCGGGTGCTGTTGACTTATTAAGTCGTTGCTTACCTTCTCATCTTTCGAGGGGTAAGATTACTGGAACAAGTTGATATCCGTTACCAAGTAATAGCTTGGGAGTTATTGGTAAATTTTCCTTTCCAACTAGATACGACTACTTTGTGGAGTCTTATCAACAAGTATTATACTTGGGGAAAGGGGGATGAACGTTACATTCAGAATCATGAATTCTATTTGAACTAGGAGTCGTGTAAGAGGCCGAGTAGCGCCGGTCCATCCCCTTGGCCCAACCGTTGGCCGGGGAGAGCTAGCAAGGCGGTATACAAGTAAAGCCGTCAGTTCTTCCTTCTACCGGTAGTAAATCTAAATTGAGCTGTACGATCTCGACTGATCATCAAGATTGGAACAGCGGGCGCGGTGAATACTCCATCATTGGTTCATCATCCAAATTTATTTATTTCCTGCAACATGATTACTGTTGGCAGAGTTGGAAAAGTGTCATAACTGGAATTGCAACCTTTTCTTGCAAGTTCCTCTTCTTAATAACAATAAGAATATCTCGCTTACTTTGATGTAGCAGATATTTCTTCAAACAAATACTTTCAGTTACCTTGTAACTTCATCGTTCATATTATACTGGCATCATTTCCGTAAATGCATGGCATATGGTTTAAAAGATAGCTCTGAACTGTTTTAAATTATCGTTCAGTTATATATTTGTTGGTGGGCTTTCGCTCACCCTTGCTTTGTTTATATTATGTCACAACAACAGCTAGGTCAGATGGCTCGCGTCAGGCGCACTCGGCGCAAGCAGGTTACCCGACCCACCGGACTACCCGCTGAGATGCTAGCCGCCATTGCTGAGGTAGCATAGTTAGACAGCTTTTGTTTCCTGTTTAACTATATGTATAATTAATGTAATCAACGGCAAAACTTTTAAACCAATGATGTTATCCTTTTGGGATTGTAATAACTTTTATTCGTAAACCCTTTAATGTAAGACTTATTTCAATTTCATCTCTGGGACTATAACTGTTGTGTGTGTGAGTGGTAATATTTGTGGGGTCACAGCATGTGATTTATTTATTGTGGACTCAAGTCAAGTATGATGAATGGATGTAAGACCGTAACCACCAGATCCCTGACCCCGGATCTGGGGGTGTTACAGAGATGGTATCAGAGCGAGAGTTATATATCCCAAGAGATGATACGACGTTATATAATAATAAATTCAATAATATAATAAGAACCCTTGCCAGGTTCACCTAAAACCCTTACGGGAACTTTTTAAGTATCATGATAGTAACATAGTTCGTCTTGTGTAGGCGAGCGACTTGTCGACCCAGGAGGCAGCTGCGAGACAGCATGATGAGGACATGTTCCGGACTAGGGACCCATACTATGAGCACTTGCCTGAGGATGATACTGAGCCTGAGGAGGAGGACGCTGAGGAGGTCCAGGTTGAGGCTGATACTGATGTGATCGAGTCTGAGGAGGAGGACCCTGAGGAGGTCCAGGATGATGCTGACACAGATGTTGTTGAGACTGAGGGGGAGGAGGACCCGGAGGGGATCCAAACAGGACAGGATGCTGAGTTAGTGGTTGAGGATGATGATTATTGGGTTGTGACTGAGATCAGGACTATGGGAGATGACACTGACATGACCACGGACCAGGTGGTGCCGGTATATGAGGGTGTTGAGGGAGAAATAGATGAGCCAGTAGTTGGTGCTGTAGGGAGTTCTGGACTTTTTGTGCCACTCCTCCCTGTTGAGAGAGCCCCTACCCCACCACCACTACCCGTGAGCCCGTACCCCGACGAGTTTGAGGAGCTTACCCCAGAGCCCCAGCAGACAGAGACTGCCGCTCCAGCTGAGCCATCCACCCCACCTCATGCCCCGATATGAGGAGTCCCAGTATGTGTTCACAACTTGATTGTGAACGGGCTTTATAGAGAGTTGTCTGTGGCAGATGCCAGGTTGGCAGAGTCTAGGAGTGAGTTAGCAGCAGAGAGAGCCGCCCGGATGAGGGTGCAGGGCAGGAGGACTATCAGTGACAGAGTTGGGTATAGGGCTGTGACCCGTATCGAGCTGAGGGCTCGGGTGAGGGTGCGACAGTTGCCTACTGATGGGCATGGTAGGGTAGACAGAGCAGAGGCTGAGGAGGTTTTCCGCATCGCCATGGGGAGGGTTCGGAGGATGTTTCGTCGTGGCGGCTGATTTCAGATGTAGTGATGCAGTGGTCTAGTTGTCTAGTCATGTACGGACATAGTAGTGCCGGCTTTTGTAGGGATGGTTTTCTTGTACTTGTTTTCCCTTTTTGCAGACTAGACAGATAGACAACATATTTCACTTTTGACTTGTTGTTGTTGTTAGGATGGTTGTACTTTAAACTATCGTTGTAACTCGGATGTTGTACCTTTTCGGTACCTGGTATATATTTGTTTCCATTTCAGTCATTACAATTTTGTTGGGATGTGATCACGAGTTTATTAGCATATGTATTACTTTTCGATTAAGTTGCCATGAGATATAAAACTGTGGGATTTTAAACCCAATCATGTAAAGAAATGTGCAAGGAAAAATCCTTTAAAACAGGTAAGTGAACCTAATGTATAATTTTCCAAATTTTCAGTAAAATGCCTCCAAGACGAATGGGCACTAGGGCTAACCCCCGCGAATCTACTGACCAAGAAAGTCACAACCAACACGAGGAAAACCGTGAAAGTAGTGAGGAACAAGATCAGGACTATAATGAGCAAGAAGATTCCCAGTATGGAGCAGAGGATGAACCCCTGTACTCTGAAGAATTTGAAAGGGAAATAGAGGGTGGAGAAACTGAAGTAGAACAGGAAGGGGAGAACCAGGGCGGAAACCCCATGGGCCAGTTTATGGATCTACTTAGGCAGAATTTGAACCAATACCCCCAACCACCACCAAGCAACAACACTTCAGTGGCAAATTCCTTTAGGGCCTTTAAGTCCCTTAAGCCCCCAAAGTTCTATGGATCGGCTGATCCCGTTGAGGCGAGGGCCTGGATCAAAGAAATGGAAAAGTCTTTTGAGATTCTGAGTATCAATGAGGCTCAGAAGACTGTTTTTGCTACTTACCTACTAAAGGGAGAGGCCAATTATTGGTGGGAAGCCAAGAAAAACATGGAGACTGATGCTGTCATAGCCTGGGAAAGGTTCAAACAATTATTCCTGGAGAAGTACTTCCCGAAGTTCATGAAGACCCAGATGGAACTTAAGTTCTTGGAACTGAAACAGAACAATATGTCAGTGGCTGACTATGAGGCTAAATTTACTGAGCTATCAAGATTTGTGCCAGAGTTTGTAGACACAGAAGAGAAGAAAGCTAACAGGTTTCAACAAGGGCTGAAACAGTGGATCCAGAATAGGGTGGCTGTTTTAGAGATTACAGATTATGCCACCTTGGTGCAGAAGGCAACCATTGTGGAGGCTGGTAGTGATCAGATGCAGAGAGAGAGAGAGAAAGGGGGGATAAAGAGAAAGCATGTTAGTATGGGCGGAAGATCCGCTGGAGGAAAACCCCCAACCAAGTTTAATCGAGGAGCGGTTTCCCTACCAGGGAGGAGTGTAGGGTTTAAACCATCTGCGAGTGTGAGTGTGAGCCAGGGCGGCCACCAATCAGGAATGTCCCGTTCCAACCCTTCTCGACCTCCATTACCATTGTGTGCTACTTGTGGGAAGAGGCACTCCGGGGTGTGCAACCTGAAGCAGATAAACTGTTATAAGTGTGGGCGAGCTGGGCATTATGCTACCGCTTGCACCACGGTCATCCCTAACAGCACAACCTGTTTCCAGTGTGGACAGCGAGGGCACATGAGGAAGGATTGCCCAAAGAACAAACCAGCAGCATCAGGAGCAAGCAAGGTTGCCTCAAATAGGCCACCAACTGCTAGGACTTTCAATATGTCAGTACAAGATGCCGTGAGGGACACAGATGTGATAGCAGGTACTTTTTCTCTCAATTCAGTCAGTGCAAATGCCTTATTTGATTCAGGAGCAACTAAGTCTTTTATATCTAGAGATTTTGCGCATAAGTTGAAAATTAAAACCCAGCAACTAAGAGATTCCTTACTAGTAGAAATAGCTAATCAGGAAATCGTACCGGTAAATCAAATTCACCCCGATTGTAAGCTAGAAATAGGAGGACGATCCTTCTATGTCGATTTAATTCCTTTTAAGCTAGGGGAATTCGATGTCATTTTGGGTATGGATTGGTTGTCTCGCAATGATGCGCAGATAGATTGTAAAGGGAAAAAGGTTAAGTTGAAAACCCCAGGGAAGAAAGAAATAGTGTTTAAGGGGATGCGACAGACCCAGAAAATTCTGACCATGGCGCAAACCAAGAGATTGCTACGAAAAGGGAACGAGGCTTATTTAGCCTACGTTATAGACACTCAGAAGGAAGTGCCAAGATTACAAGACATTCTGGTAGTTAATGAGTTCGAGGACGTGTTCCCACAAGATCTTCCTGGACTACCACCTGATAGGGTAATTGAGTTTGCCATCGAATTAGCCCCGGGGACGGCGCCAGTTTCGAAGGCCCCGTACCGACTAGCCCCAGTAGAAATGAAGGAGCTAGCTAAACAATTACAGGAATTGTTGGATAAGGGCATGATAAGGCCCAGTGTGTCGCCTTGGGGCGCACCAGTGTTGTTTGTTAAGAAAAAGGATGGAAGTATGAGATTATGCATCGACTACAGAGAATTGAACAAGCTAACCATAAAGAATAAGTATCCATTGCCCAGGATAGACGATTTGTTTGACCAGCTAAGAGGAGCTGAATACTTCTCTAAGATTGATTTGAGAACGGGATATCACCAACTGAAGATCAAACCTGAAGATATTCCGAAGACTGCATTCCGCACCAGATATGGACATTATGAGTTCTTAGTTATGTCATTTGGATTGACCAACGCCCCAGCAGCCTTCATGGACCTAATGAATAGAGTGTTCAAGGAATATTTGGACCAATTTGTGATAGTTTTCATTGATGATATTCTCATCTACTCAAAGACAGAGGCAGAACACGCTGAACATTTAAGGATAACCTTAGAAATACTCAGGAAAGAGCAGTTATATGCCAAGTTCTCCAAGTGTGAGTTTTGGAAAAATGAGGTACAATTCTTAGGGCACGTGATCAATAGAGAAGGAGTGTTGGTTGACCCCTCCAAGATAGAAGCAGTTTCAAACTGGGAACGGCCAACTACTCCAACCGAGGTGAGGAGTTTCATTGGACTGGCCGGATATTACAGGAGATTTGTCCAAGACTTTGCGAAACTCGCAGCTCCATTAACTCGACTTACCCGTAAAACCGAGAAATTTGAATGGACTGAGAAATGCGAGAAGAGTTTCCAAGAGTTAAAGAAGAGGCTGGTGACAGCCCCAGTGCTGGCATTACCTGATGGAAAAGGAGATTTTGTGATTTACAGTGATGCTTCGCATAAAGGACTGGGATGCGTGCTTATGCAGCACGGCAAGGTAATAGCATATGCGTCTAGGCATTTGAAGGATTATGAAGTCAGATATCCCACGCATGATCTAGAACTAGCAGCCATAGTCTTCGCTTTAAAGATTTGGAGACACTACCTGTATGGGGAAAAATGCGAGATTTACACGGACCATAAGAGCCTCAAATACATTTTCACTCAGAAAGAGCTTAACATGCGCCAGAGGAGGTGGTTAGAGTTAATCAAGGATTACGACTGTGAAATTCGCTATCACCCGGGCAAAGCCAATGTGGTGGCTGACGCCCTTAGTCGGAAAGAGAAGCTCAAGATGATAACTTCAGAGAAAGAGCTAGTGAAGGATTTTGAGAAGTTGGAAATCGAGGTTAAGTTACCTGGAGAGGGCCAAGAAAAGTTGATGGAAATTAGAATCCAACCTCCATTGCTAGAAAAGATTAGACTGTGCCAGGAACGGATGATGGAGGAAGAAAAGAACTCCACAGAAGAGCTAATGACCGGGGAGGAAATTAAGTGCGAAAGAGACAAGGAAGGGATCATGAGGTACACATACAGGATATGGATCCCAAATGTTCAGGAGCTCAAGGATGAGATTTTAAATGAGGCACACAACTCAAGATACTCAGTGCACCCCGGTAGCACTAAAATGTATAGGGATCTGAAGGAGTATTACTGGTGGCCCAATATGAAAAAGGACGTAGCAGAGTGGGTAAGCAGATGCTTGACCTGCCAACGAGTGAAGGCAGAGCACCAGAAACCCAGCGGACTTCTACATCCCTTAGAGATTCCAGAATGGAAATGGGAACATATAGCCATGGATTTCGTAGTAGGTTTACCCAAGACCAAGGCTAATCATGACACCATATGGGTAATTGTAGATCGACTGACGAAATCGGCTCACTTTCTCCCGATCAACGAAAGGTACACGGTCGACAGACTAGTGGACATCTACTTAAAAGAGATAGTGGCGCGACATGGAGTCCCAGTCGCAATAGTATCCGATCGAGATCCTAGATTTAACTCCAGGTTTTGGAGGAGTTTTCAAGAATGTGTAGGGACCCGGCTGAACATGAGCACAGCCTACCACCCCCAGACAGATGGGCAAAGTGAAAGGACCATCCAAACGCTAGAGGATATGTTGAGAGTCTGCGCGATAGACTTCAAAGGAAGTTGGGATGATCACTTGCCATTGGTTGAGTTCTCCTATAATAACAGTTATCATTCAAGCATTGGGATGCCACCTTATGAGGCCCTTTATGGAAGAAAATGTCGATCTCCCTTGTATTGGGATGAAGTTGGAGAGCGAAAGATGCTCGGGCCCGAAGTGGTCCAACGAACTAAAGATGTAGTAGATCTAATCAGAGGACGGTTGGTAGCAGCCCAGGATCGACAAAAGAAATATGCCGACTTAGCTCGGAAAGGCAAGGAATACGAGGTAGGGGACCTAGTGTTCTTGAAAGTGTCACCTTGGAAAGGTTTAATGAGATTTGGGAAGAAAGGAAAGTTGAGTCCCAGATACATTGGACCATTTGAGATCTTGAGACGGATTGGGGAACTAGCTTATGAACTCGCATTGCCCCCGAATCTACAGCAGGTGCACAATGTGTTCCATGTTTCGATGCTGAGGAAGTATAATCCGGATGCAAAGCATATTGTAGAGTATGAGCAAGTGGACATGCAACCAGACCTGACCTATGTGGAGCAACCTGTGGAAATCATAGACCGGAAAGAACAAGTGCTCCGAAACAAGGTCATTCAACTAGTCAGAGTTTTGTGGCAGAACCACAATGTAGAAGAATCCACCTGGGAACTTGAAAGCGCAATGCAAGAAAAGTACCCCCACTTGTTTTCAAACTGATTCCGGGACGGAATCCTTTTAAGGAGGGGAGACTGTAAGAACCCAGATTTTGGGTGGAATTAAAACTTTTATGTATCTAATGATGTAAGAATGAATAGTGGATATGGCTACAGTGTAATAATTGATAATTGGGAAAGAATGAATGGAATTCGACTTTATTATGTTTATGTCTTGAAGAATGCTAAAGGGTGACAACATAGGTAAGAATAATCTATCTTCTAAGGGAATAAGATATGGCAACTTCAAGTAAGAGAATACTCTCATGTCATCCAGATCGATAACGATTAATCCAGTAGTTCCGTAAAAAGGTTAAGGAACGATCGAAAGAGAATACGGACAATTATACAACCCTAAGAGAACAAGTAAAGAATACAGAATGAATAGTGTTTTGGTGGGAGTATATAATAATATGAGACGACACTATATAGAAGTATTCGGAACGGATTTCCGAGTTCGTATTAGTGACCCAGGGGGAAAATAAGTGTATGTAAAAGCTGTCGGATTCTGAAAAACCGCACTTTTATTTTCTCCGAGAGTTCCCTGGACACTGATAGCCTTAAGTAATTAACGAATGGATTAAAGGAATATAAAATGGAAAGTTAGAATGAAAGATGGAGAATGAAAGTATTAATATTAAAGAGGATTCCCGGTAAACCCTAATTAGAAATCCGTGAAATATTCTCGCGAACGATCAATCGAAACGGGTAATAACCGGACACAGAAACAAGCAGAGGAAGCAAGAGTCTTGTGCAAGCTACTAGTATAAATATCTAGTAACTAAACTAGAAGCAAGGAACTAGCACCTTAGAGGAAGAACCAAGTACTTAGCAAGTAACTACCTAGTTAAGCATTAACCACCACAAAACCAACACATGTCTTGCCATTTGATCATCCAACACCTCACCACTTTATTAAAGTGACTTTTACAAGATATTATGTTGTAAGTGGATGAGAGTAAAGGAGATTAAAACACAAAATCAAAAGAAACCAAGCAACTCTCTTCCCCCCCCCATAAACAACCATTCGGCCCTTTCCATTAATTCCAAATCCAAACTCAACCTTCCCACCATTGTTTGTTCTTGAAATAATTAAGGTGAGTCTTACATTTCATAAAACTTATCTCCTCAAAATCTTAGCTTCAAACTCATCCATTTCCATTTTCAAATAAATCATTCAAGAGGAGCATGAATAGTGTTCTTCTTGAACTAACTTGGTTTTCTTGATTTTTCATGGTTGATATAGCAAGCATAATCACTCCTAAGGACCATACAAGGCTTAGTAAGGCTATATCACTATCTAAGGAAGGTATAAAGCTCTTGAAACCCTAACCCTTGTTTGAGATTTAAGCATGTTTTTGATAGTTATAACTTAGTTATGGTTATGTTAAAGTTATAAGCATGATTATGTATGGATTTTGGATTAATGATGTAAATAGCTAGATGAACGGAAAGGCATTGCTTGGCCTCAGTTCATGTATATAAGTCATGTATATGTTTTTTGGGTTGGATGCTACGTGTATGGGAAGATTCGAAATTGATAGATATTCGATTTACAGCCGTTATAATGCCCGATTTTACAATACCATGTTTTGTATGCCATTTTCCATGTCAAACCCCTACTGTCCAGAGACCTTATCTGCCATGATAGGATAGGTAATGTTCTAAGCTTCGTTTTGATATAAAGATCACATGAAACGGACTTACGGTTTAGGATTTATGACCAAATTACTAAAAGTAGTTCGAATCCGTAAACGAAAGTTCGTAACTGAAATTGAACCCTCGTAAGCTATGTAACGTCATGGCGAATCTTGGTAAATAAATACTAGGGGTAAGAAGGAAGGTGTGAAAGAAAACCGTATGTCAAAAAGAGCATTTTTCGATTTATTAAAAATGTTCGAGTCAAGGTTAAACGCGAACGAACCCCTAAAAGACGACTCTTTTATAACTTTGGTAAAACACTTAGAAAACGGGCGATAAAACTCGGAGTATAATATTGGTTCGTAACGATCAACCTTAGAACTCATATGACTTAAGTATGTCCCAAGTATAAGTGCAGTGGCATGTCGTATTAACGAACGAATGTCGGGTCGGATCAGTGATAATAAGTAATCCACAAACAGGGGTATAACGAGATAACTCGAGAACGTGTTTCGATTTAAGTATAACTTAACTTTTAATATGTTAAGTGATTAATCCCGAATGCCTTGGCTATTTATAGATCACCAGGCTGAACCGGGACCCGCTACCACTACCCCTTACCGTACTCGACTACCAGGCAAGTTTCAATTCCCTTCTTTTAGGCTGTTGTTGTGATTGAATAAATATATATATATGATTGCTGATATACATATGCCATTGCATGCATGCCTACTTTCAAGTTGAATTGATATACTTGTTCCCTGAATGTTATTGTTGGCTTATAAGCTAGATAGTTATATATCAGTTATAAGCCGGTTATTGTAAGACCCTCATAGAAGGGCGTATACCTCTCATTAATCAAATATAGACCGGGAGTCAATATTTCTTGATATATCGAGATTACCTCGGGAGAAAATATTTAAGTAAATATTTTCTATTATTTGGGCGACGAATATTATTTGAATATTCGTTCGAGACTAATTATTTTAACGATCCTTACTTCAAATAATTATTTGAATTTAACTATTCAACGAATAATATTTCTCAATATTCATTCAGAGTCGAATTGATTATCGACTATTATTTCGAATATTCTTCTAAAGATGAGACTATTAAATGAATATTAACTGGATATTCTTTTAGAATATTATTTTATTAAATAAATATTACTTTTGAATATTCATTTAAGATATTAAATACTTGATGGATATTATTTTAATATTCATCTAAAGCTTGATTTAATTATCGAATATTATCTCGAATATTCCTTAAGGCTTGGATTACTGAATGAATATTACTTGATATTCATTTAGGATATTATTCATTAAATGAATATTACTTTTGAATATTCATTTAAATTCCTAATTAATTATGAATATTACCTTAAATATTCTTTTCAGGTCTTATTAATTAATGAATATTGTTTTGAATATTCATTTAAATATTTATCTATTCAATAAATATTCTCCTGATATTTCTTCAGGGATTATTTTGAGAAATACTCTGATTAAAGATATTCTTTCATATTCCCAAATATTCTTTAAATATTTTAACTCATTAAATATTCTCTGAATATTTATTCCATACTTAGAATAATCTCGATAAGGTTTATCTTCTTCGATTATTACAGAAAATATCTCGGAGTCATATTATTATTAATCTTATATCAAGAAAGGTTCTCAGACATCATTCTTCTTTGAGTCTATCTCCTTAATAATAAGGAAACCTTACTTGGAAAATGTTATTTATCTTGTCGACTTCCCGGTCATAAAGTATTCCCTTCACCCGCAACTCGGGTGCTGTTGACTTATTAAGTCGTTGCTTACCTTCTCATCTTTCGAGGGGTAAGATTACTGGAACAAGTTGATATCCGTTACCAAGTAATAGCTTGGGAGTTATTGGTAAATTTTCCTTTCCAACTAGATACGACTACTTTGTGGAGTCTTATCAACAAGTATTATACTTGGGGAAAGGGGGATGAACGTTACATTCAGAATCATGAATTCTATTTGAACTAGGAGTCGTGTAAGAGGCCGAGTAGCGCCGGTCCATCCCCTTGGCCCAACCGTTGGCCGGGGAGAGCTAGCAAGGCGGTATACAAGTAAAGCCGTCAGTTCTTCCTTCTACCGGTAGTAAATCTAAATTGAGCTGTACGATCTCGACTGATCATCAAGATTGGAACAGCGGGCGCGGTGAATACTCCATCATTGGTTCATCATCCAAATTTATTTATTTCCTGCAACATGATTACTGTTGGCAGAGTTGGAAAAGTGTCATAACTGGAATTGCAACCTTTTCTTGCAAGTTCCTCTTCTTAATAACAATAAGAATATCTCGCTTACTTTGATGTAGCAGATATTTCTTCAAACAAATACTTTCAGTTACCTTGTAACTTCATCGTTCATATTATACTGGCATCATTTCCGTAAATGCATGGCATATGGTTTAAAAGATAGCTCTGAACTGTTTTAAATTATCGTTCAGTTATATATTTATTGGTGGGCTTTCGCTCACCCTTGCTTTGTTTATATTATGTCACAACAACAGCTAGGTCAGATGGCTCGCGTCAGGCGCACTCGGCGCAAGCAGGTTACCCGACCCACCGGACTACCCGCTGAGATGCTAGCCGCCATTGCTGAGGTAGCATAGTTAGACAGCTTTTGTTTCCTGTTTAACTATATGTATAATTAATGTAATCAACGGCAAAACTTTTAAACCAATGATGTTATCCTTTTGGGATTGTAATAACTTTTATTCGTAAACCCTTTAATGTAAGACTTATTTCAATTTCATCTCTGGGACTATAACTGTTGTGTGTGTGAGTGGTAATATTTGTGGGGTCACAGCATGTGATTTATTTATTGTGGACTCAAGTCAAGTATGATGAATGGATGTAAGACCGTAACCACCAGATCCCTGACCCCGGATCTGGGGGTGTTACAAATGTGATTGTAAATAAATTATATGTAGAATGTGATTGTAATGAAAATTGTAAATTATCTATCGGTATAAATATAACTATGTTAAAATTTCTCACAAAATTATTTAATTATATCATCACCTTTATCGTCAAAAAACATAAAAACTTATATACACAACTCCTACTTAAAATTAATAGAATGTCAACTCAAACTTATCTAAGTAATTGAGTTTTTTCACAATACAGGTCATGATATTTACCTTAAATAATTTTGTAAAATTTGTCTTTAGTTATATTTTTATTATATGAAAAGGAATTAAACAAAGATAATTCATGATTTTAACAATGAATCTCATTTTCTAATGAAGCAAAATTTTGATTTGCTAATTAATATTCATTAAAAATTCAATATAGTAACATAATTTTATAAATATTATAATAAATTAATTTACAATCACATTCTAAAAATAATATTCACAATTGTTAAACCTAAAAATTATTAAATATGGATACAGGTGTATCGATATGAAATAAGTCTCACTTTAATATTATGCTGCTATACAAACATTTGCTCAATAATATTAACAAAAATTATCATATAATAATCAGATTTATAACTATAAATAAGAAAATAAGAAAATTATTTAAATTTATAATTAATTTTCAAAAGTTTTTAAAGTAAAAATTAGTAAATTTGGAAATGTATGTATCTATCACAATTAAGCCCAAAAAATCCTACTTAATTCTGTCGGTACCTCAAAATTCAATTAAGTCCCACTTAAGTCTCTCTCTCGTATCAGCGAGTGTAAGAGTTTACTATGCAAACTGAAATTGGGGATTGATCAAAAGAAGTACACCGATTGCAGCTACGATCAAGACAACTACAACGACGAACCTAATGGAGGTTAGTAGATTTGCTTCACCTGTGTCTAATAGGTCGTATTTATTCGATAGATGATATTAGGTTTTTGTTCATCGCAAAGATGAATATGTACAACAAACTTTCAACCTCTTAGTTAAGGTTGTTCGAACACTACATTTAGTAGATAGAAGTATAATGGGTAAATTTGTTTTAGTTTACCTTTATTGCATGTATGAGGTTGTTTATCATGTTTAGTTTAATGAAAGATGTTCAAAATAGGTATTGACAAATTAGTAATTGGATTGGTATTTCTTTTGCATGTATTAGATTCTATAGAATATGTGGACATTCTTTGATTTTTATGATTCTTGTAAAAAAACTGGACATTGATTTATGAGTTGTAATGCTTCGACATATATAACAATCTACTCAACTGATTGTTTAACATGCATAATCTAAAGCTTTGTTTTTTAAATTGCATAAGACCAGTGATTTTAGTGGTATGTAGTAACTACATGAAATACACTCGGATTGACTTGTCGATTTTTTCGGAAATTTATGTGAAGTAGTGCTTTAAACATAGTGGAGATTCATGAATATTTTCCTGCTTTTTCATTATATCTAATTTAAATGCAGATCAAGACAATTCCGAATTTTCTGAAAATGAGAGATGTTGGGACAATAGGTAATAAAGCTGTGATTTAAGTTGTAATCTGCAAGTAAGCAACCTTATTTGTCTTATCCTGTCTAATTATATAATTGAATGTTTAGTTGAAAATCGCAAGCCATTGGCAAGCTTTATTTTTGCGAATGTGGAAAGAGATGAAGACGGATCATTTGTAAGACAAATTTGGATTACAAATAATATATCTTGCTTATGTTAAATAGTAGTATAACCGTCTATATTTCTTTATTTTCAGAGGATTCCTTCAGCTTTCCTTGAACAATTTGGTGGAAAGCTTTATTATCATTTATTTATTAAATGTAACAACATAATATGGAATGCAATTTTTGATAAAGACAGGAAAAAAATCTGTGGTCTATATGACTTCTTAACCTACTATGATCTAAGAATGTACTCAGTGGTAATCTTTGACTATTTCGGACGTGGTAACTTTTCTATTAAAGATTACAAACATACAGCTACCTCTATGGTTAATCCCACTATTCAGCCTGATCAGTTTTTCAAAAATGAAAACTCAAGACATTTGAGGATGGATCAATTTGTTTATGATCGTGATAAGTTAGAAATTGAAAAGTATATTGGAATGGTATCCTATAATGCGGCCAAGAATGATACAGATATATTCAAGATACAGGTGAATGGAGTAGAAAAGAAACAGGCAAGGCAATATATGGTGAGGACTTATTCTTTCATCAGATTTATCTGTTAAGTCTGAAACATTCTAAAATTACGCTTTTCTTTTTATTATATCAATAACCAATAATATTTTAATACAGGAATTGCATAAAGATTTAAAGGACCTTTACAAAAATTGGACAAGAATGGATACAATTTTTCTCACTCTTGGTAGGATGATGTGGAAGATAGAGCTTCGTTGGGATGGTGGATCATGCAAATTTGGAAATGGATGGTATAAGTTTGTGAAAGAGTTAAACATTTCAACAGGTGATGTTATAAATTTGAATGTAGCAGAAGCTCCTGATGTTGTTCTTATCTGCATTTTTAAAAAGCAAGAGCTAAAATTGGAGAAAGAAGAAGGTAAATTATTAAATTTTATATGTGCGTACACAATGGATTATCAATGTGCTGTCCATTTTAGTTATACAAATTATCAACATTAAAAATGTGAAACAGGGGTGAGAGATGGAAGAAGATCATTCTACAAAATTCTGCTTGAATCAACACTTAAGCATGGATATGTTGTATGTGGAAGTGATTTATTTTTGTGAACTCTTTTATTTAACATGAACATAATAATTGACTATATATGAATTTTCCGTCAAATAGGCATTGCCGGCATTGATTGGAGTGGAAACAGAAAGATCTCTTTCTGGTGTTCAAAAGATCTTAATATATGGAATGGAGTGGCAAGTAGGATATAATGATAAACTCAGGATTATTTATGGTTTGGAAAAAGTGATTAACCATTTTAATCTGGCTGCATTTGACACTATACACTTTAGTTTGAAATGGATGGGGTGTTCTGTGCACGAATTTTTAAGAATAATGGGATGGAAATCATTTATTCTAAACCAGGAAAGAATTGTGGACTTGAGAAGTTTGAAAACTGTTTTCTTTTTGAGGAAAGTCATAGAGATCCAAATTTGGATTTGGATATGTGCTGTAATATACTTTTTTGGTTTTCTTTCTAACTAAAAATTCTTGCAAAATAACATCATCATTCTTTGTAAATGACTCTTGTAGATTATACAAAACTTATGGATGTAGTTACTCATGAAGAATTTCCCACAAACAATGTTAGTCGCCATACTTTGATCAATAATGTGGAACCTGATGATATCGACCATGCAATACCTGATGCAATGGAGATTGTGGATGTTGATTTAATAGAGAATGCGGAAGATGCTGTTGAAAACCAGTTCTCCAAGCGGTTGATTGCCTGCAACATGAATGGGAGATGTCATGGAATGGTATGTTGCCTATTGTTCAAATTTAAATTTTATCCAACATGTATTATTAAGTCTATGTTCACTATGGAGGCCTCAATTATATCAAGTTGCAATAGTATAATATACATATTAAATCTTTGTACATTTTTTCGGATTTCTCAATTATCTTTATATGTTGTGCAACATATACCTCCAAACATTAAGATTGATAATCGAGATTGGAAAAAAGGAGATGCTATCATCTTCAGGTCTTTTGAAAGAAGTTGGAATATCACCATTGTTTTAAATAATGGGAATGCCAGATTTTATGGAGGTTGGAGCAGATTTGTCAGAGATAAAAAATTGAAGTTGAATGATAACCTGCGTTTCACTTTGCGCGAAGAAGCAGGCACTGCTATATTTGATGTTGAAGTAAATCCGACAGATTGAGTATTTCTGAAATTGGGGAACTTGTAATCTTAACTTTAATTGCCATGGTCCTTCTTAGAAATGAAGGTTAAATATCGTAGTTAGGAACGTTAGTAATGACTCATTTTGGACCAGGTGTAAATTATTTTATGATCTGCTGACATTTTCTTATGATCATTTACTTGTATGATCTTCTATCATTTTGGACACAGAACAATGTAGTATTATTTTGGACTTCCAAACTTTTATAATTTCTGGAAAAGGTTTTGTCTTGAGGAAGTTTTCTGTTTTGTGTTATCTTGTTTATTTTCTGAGTACATTCCGCAAGAAACAGTTAAAATATCTTAAACATTTTTGGTTATATATCCGTTAAATCTGTTTGCAGATTTATAAGTTAAGATTTTTGATTTGTGTCATCCATTATCTTGGAAATGTACACATAAGTACCATGATTAACCGTTTGAGAATTCTTGGATACATTCTCATAATCGCAAAATTTCTCACAAAACTTGGAAATATAGTCGGAATGACACTAATGCTACAAATGCTTTATTTCAGAAATAGTAAATGGGTGCAAAACGAAAGACACAATTTGCGTCTGTTGCTGTCCGCACATCATCTCAAGCAAGATGTCCTTGAGGTTGAAATCCTTCGCGTTGAATCCTAGAAAATAATACAAATAATTATTGTTGTTCTATACTTCAACATAAAAGAATATATAGATAAGAAATTCCCCAGGATAAAGGAAGATATTAATAATATAAGTGTTATCTCTGCCTAAAGAAAAGGAAATGCTCAGTATGCTCATTAATGTAGATCTTTGTGGAAGGAATAGTAGAGACCTCAATCGTACCTTAATTATCATACAAAATATATATGTCGTGCAAAAAGGAAAAAAAATTATTACTCGCTCAGTATTAAAATATCAACTTACCTTCAAACTTACAAAGTCTAGTACTGGCAAGAATTACAATAATAGGAGACTGCAGGCCATGTTGAAACAATTTATCAATAGATGCGATATGTTCATTCCAAACATTAACTTTTGCTAAAGACCTGTAAACAGCAGAGATTAATATTTTTTTTCTGCTTAAGTTTGTTAAAGCCAGCTTATGACAGAAATGATTGACAATTTTATCACCTTCCATCCGTAATTGTAAAACCTACTAATAACTTGCCACCATATATAGTTTGGACCATATCTGGATGCTGAAGATCTTGTACCACTCCAATAACATCTACATGAAATAGTAAATTATAAAGATATATAATGTGTATTAAGAAAATTTCCCACAATTTCATGAATGCATCTAATTAGAATGATATACCTATAGAGTACACCGGACTTCGGTTTTGTTCAAACGTGCTAAAAATAGCAGGCAAATCTCCCAATTCAGAAAAATTAAATTTGTACATAGGAATTATAAAGTTGTCCGTGATGACAGGTTGCACAATGGTACAATTAGTAAACATGATAGACATGTCTGAATGAACTGGCCTTAAACTTCCAGTAGCAACTTTGACAATAAAGTGAGACACAACATATACATTTCCTTCAACGATTTGATTTCCAATAATGTTCCATATATCGCCTTTAACGAAAGCATGAATTTGATGATTTTGTAAATGGACAATCATAAGCTGAATGGGGATGATAAATAATAAATCATGATATAAAATTAGGCTTACATGTTCATCTAAAAGAATAAGGTTGGATCCTTGAAAATATCCCCATTATTGGCCCATGAAAGCCACTGCCTGCTCACACGAATTCTAATTGTCCATGTTGTCTTTGTTCGATCAAGCAAAGAAATTCTGTCATACATAGCCATTCCTGTGAAACCAACTAAAAACAATTAAAAAACAGATTGGAGGAATTTGATTGTATAAAGTTTAACACTTTACAGAAAAAGGCCAAGCAACTGATGACCTGATATGTTCCAATGATAATGTCTAGCGTGAATATGCTTTGTGTTTTAGTATAGTGAAATATATTGTATATCATATATAGATATCACATTGATCAGCAACATAATAATAGGATAACAAATAACTTGATATAATGCAAATTTCTAGGAAAAAATATATATCTAATCATGATTATGATTTTATCATTAATGTGAATGATATGATCATGTAAATAGGGTATATAAATTGAGATAATTGTAATTAATTTAATATATTGTATCAGGTCTAATATAATTATAATTGTGATACACTTATTAAAAATAAAAATATATGGAGATATTTATCTTAAATGTTGTTAAAAAAATTTATATCGGACATAATATCAATGATCATGATATACTAAAAGATATTCACGCGTTCACTAAAACAAATTTTGGCGTATCTTGAATAATTATCAGAAGTAATTTTCTCTGATTTATTATAATAACGTATTGAATTGTGGTGTTATAATATGTTGACGTCTTGAATGATTTTTATATTTACTATATTGACATATTGAATTTTTTATTTATTACAATGTCGAGATTTTATTACTATCTCCTTATATATGTATCTAAATCTTTTACTACTTCGATTTAATATTTTGGTAGTTCTCGAATTATTAGTTACAAATATATATGATTTAATTAGCCATTGTCCTATTATTAATGAGTTTTTGTGCTATAATCAGAAAAAACTTGATATTGTATAATACGACAAAAACAAAAAAAAATATAGCAAAAAGTTAAAGGTACATACAAAGATTTAAAATATTTGCAGTTACATATATTTGTATATCAAAAAAATGTATAAACTTGTTTTTCAATTTGCAGTTACATATATTTTGTCGTGATAAGAAATTTAAAGTTTACAGATTTTAAAATATCTCAACTCATACTGCTATGTTGGAAATATAATTTTAATTTACAATTTCTTGAAAGCACATTCAAAAAAATTCGACAATATCATGAATCACGTTATATACCAAGCCTTTGACAAAAATTTCATTTATGACGTTCTCAATAATTTTATCATTATCCTTGGTTCAATTATTATCACATTAATGAATTTTGGGTGCCTTTTTAAATTAGAGGTCTTTAACTACAATATGAAATTAACTTAAGGAAATTTGATGCTAGATTATAAACTATATTTATTTTTGTGATAAATGCTTTACGAAGCAAATACGAAAATTGTAGCACATATTCGCAAAACCATGACATATTTAAAATCATAATTTGGAGAACAAACAAAGTCTCAAATCCATAACATATCCAAAAACATAAGAAAGAAAACAGTTCACGATCACTTATTCCCGAAAAGTAATATAATAGCAAACTTTAAAAAGGCAAAACTGGAAGAATCCTTTACGTCCAATCTTCGCAGCCATGTTTTCGTAATCAAGGTTCCTGAAAAGAGAATGATAAACCAATCTTTGTTACATTTTTCATCTGATTATTTAATGTGTTAGTCTCAAATGAAATAAGCTTGTTTCATGTAGCTGTACCATCTTAATTTTTTTGGTGACTGATTTGGCGGAGCCTGGAGACTTTAGAAACTCATCACCTTCAAAATTCTGCAACAGTGATGCTAAGTTAAGCAACTGATACATGATCCTAATTAACTCGGTAATTCATATGTAATAAACTAATAAACTTACATCAGTGGTTAAATTAATAGTGGGAATGTCGGAAATACTTGCAGATTCAGTCAAAGCTGGCTTAGTCATTGCAAAATCATAAAGATCATCAACCTCAAACAGAGTGCTATCCTCAGCAACATTTTCTTTGTTCAAACTAATCTGAACTGAAATTTCTTTCCCAACCAGAGCTTTAATAAGGTTAGGAAGACCGTCCTCTGGAACCTGTCAAATCATGATAATCATCATGTAACTTACTTGTACTAACTTGAAGAAAAAATGAAAAAGTCTATACATACATTCTTCAAATCGTCAACCATTTTTGCAGCGTTTGTACCAAGAAGTCTTCTAGCAGCTCGATCCATAAGAACAACATTACATGCATATGTAGAATCCTCAGCAAGGACCACGATACGGAATCTGATTCACAAAACAATTGTTGTCAAGCATGCATAATTGCCAAAAGTGAAACGTGATTTGATCTTAAAAAACAGGTAAAAAATGGTACCTTTTAGGAGCAACTAGAATGATTCGAGGACAGTTAGAACATTTAAATCTTGTGTCAATACCTTCAACTTTAGAATGACATTTGTTACAACTGAAAAACCACCAGCTAGTTTCTTCATCCACTTTAAGAATAGTAAAAGTGCAGTATATCTTTTTCTACATCACAACGATACTAAACAAAATTAATAACTAAAATTAATAGCACAATCCCAATATAAAGAGAAAATTTAAAAAATCAAACCTTGAGATGATCATATGTCAATTTCTCATTCAACTCCTTCAGTGAAAATCTTTTAAAGAAGGTTGAGGACAACTCATAATTTGAGGATTGAATGGACTTCTCAGCCTTTAATGCATACTTCTCTTCTTTAAGCCTTTAGATAGATTATAACTGGCTAAGAATACATGAACCAAGAGATAAAATAACTGCACATTTTTATTACACTATACTACCTCATCCTCATGTCTGTAACAGTTTCATCATCCAGATTTAGATATACTTTTGAGGAAGGCAATATACCAATCTGCACAGAATCTGTATATAGGAAATGTTAAAAATAAACAATGACAATAATGTCTTATCGTATTTGTCTGGTGGAAAGGAAATGTACTTACTCATGAGTGTTTGCAATTTGGTGCTTGTAAAAATTGCTATAATTGGTTTCTCAAGTTATCTCCCATACATTTCCTCTACATATACGGCAAGATCTCCCCAGACAGTAACTTTGTGCTGATTACTAAAATCATTTTTAAAGAAAATACTACAATCAGTTTTAAAAACATGAGTGTTGTTTACAGGAATATATGTTGTAGTACATGATCTAGGTGCTACAAAATATAGTATTTTGTAGCAGATTACAAACCTTGAATCACAGATTCTAAACCTCACAATGTCTTTTTTCCCAAATTTTGTGTCAATCTTTTTGGAAGGTTCATAATCCTCAAGAACTCCAATGACACTTGGTTTTTACATTAAAAACATAACATTGTTTGTTTGAATGATAAATAAACGTACTGGCTTAAAAACGTGTACAATATATTAAGTTGGAGAAGTAATGTACCAAGAGCAAATTCTGGATTTTCACGTGGCTGATATTTATTGGCCTCGGCTTATAGATCTCCCAAATCCAAGAATTCAAATTTATAGAGAGGAATCATGCCATCATCAGTAACCTTTTTCACAATAGTATCTTTAGAAAACCTAATGCAGATCTTTGTTTGAACCGGCTTTAAAGTCCCAACAGCATCTTTCACCGAAAATTGTTCAATAACGTATACACCTCCTTCCACTATGGTAGTTGTCAATGCATTCCAAATGTTGTGATAGGCAAATGCATGGACATGATTATTCTACAAAAAGATTGTTAAGAAACGTTATAAAATCTATCAAATACAGGAAAATTAAGTTTTAAATTTAAAAAAAAAAAGAGGGATTAGTCATAAGTTTACATCATCATCTAAGAGAATAAGATTGAATCCTTTCAATGATCCAGTAACGCTCGCCCACGTCCTGGTAACTCTAATTTTGATTTTCCAGTTTGTAGTAGACTGGTCTAGGTTCTCAAGACCATCAAACACAGCAAACTCCATTGAAAATAAGCCTATAAAAATGATGCAAGAACACCAACACTATCGTTAAAACATTTATATTATGATAAAAAATAGTATATGAACATGATAAATTTATGGAATGAGAAGTTGAGGCTTTCTTACTCTAGATGTAATGTTGAAGAGAGTGAAATGAAGTGGACTTTGTATTGTAAACAACTGTGAAAAATTGTTTTTATAGCTGTTTAGACCGCCATATTTATACACCGACATAAAATAATTATGATAATGTTGGTTTGATTTTGATATTGATTGTAACTACTAATTGATTTGTGATTGATTCTATGAGAGTTTTGATAATGATGGACTTATTCCCATGGTGATTGCTTAATAGTTTTGATAATGATGGACTTATTTTCTATGATTCTGTAAATCATAACCATATATAGTTATTGTTAGTTATCTATGTAATCTTGGTTATCAAATTTGAGAAGTATCAATTATTTCAGTAAGTAAAAAAACAATCATATATTTGTCAATTACTATTACTAATTACTAATAAAGATAATAGATCTTTGATGATTCCTACTATGATTACTAATAAAATTAATTGATCTTTGAGTCATACAATAAAGATAATTAATCCTTGAGTCATACAATAAAGATAATTGATCTTTGAGTCATACAATAAAGATAATTGATCTTTGAGTCATAAAACTGAACAATGCATCAATCATCTACACTTGGAAGATTGTAAAAAACTTCCTCAAATACAACATTTGACGTAATATTTGTGGTAATACCAGAATCACTGTCAATCAGAATGTGAAGACCTTCGGGCCTTGTAACTCGCGAGATGGCAACATATATGTGACCATGAGAAAATGCAGCTCTAGGAAGATATAAACCTACCGTATCAAGACTCTGCTCTTGTTAATCGTCATTGCATAACAAATTTAGATTGGAAATTGAATTCTTATTAATTCAAATGGCCAGATAGTATCAGTTGGCACCATCTCGATTCTTGGAATTAAATGTTTAGTTCCGACATGTGACCCGCAAAGAATTTCACATTCAATACTGTTTTTCTTACATGCAGTAACAATCATCCTCGTCCCATTGCATAATCCCATTATTTGGTTCAAGTTCATCATAAGCATAACGACGACTCCAACTTTGACCTTTAACTCATGCTTGGGAATGCACGGCATATTTATTGAGTTGAGGTATTCTACTAGAAATGCAGTACTGAAATCATTATCTTCATCACCATCATCATCAATGGAATCCTGACTAAGAAATGTGTGTAGAGTTCCAGGGATCTTGTCAAGTATTTGGTTGTTAATGTCATCAACCACAATATTTGTTGGTGTCATTATAGCTCTTGATCTCAGGTAAGAATGTGAAGACATGTGGGAAAGAAAATCTGGATAAGTGATCTCAAAAAGAGTCCTGATAGGATCTTCAGAGGAATGTACAACATACTGGTCTGGTATCTTTATCAACATGTCACCAATGTCTGAAGAATTACGAATGTACTCCACCTTGCCATCTCCAACAGAAAGCTGCCATTTACTAAAATCAGCAGTGATCTTATTCTGTGCTTCTGTATTACCTGAATGTAGCCGCATATTTTGTTTCAGTAAAAATACTTGACAAAAGTCCCATAGCTTAGACCTATTCAGAGCAGCAGATACGATTTCAGCCCTTGTTGCCTTTGGAATGACATGCAAAATTTGTCTAAAATCTCCACCAAAAACAACTGTTATACCACCAAATGGCTTCTTTGATCTTTTTTTGTCAACAGCAGACATTATATCCCCCAAAGATCGATCTACACATTCAAAAGCATGACGGTGTTGCATAGGAGCTTCATCCCAGATAATAAAATTAGTTTGTTGAATTAAGTCTGCAATATGAGTTCCATGTCTAATCCCTGCGGTACAATATTGGTCAAGTTTCAGAGGAATATGAAAGCGCGAATGAGCAGTTCTTCCACCAGGCAACAAAATAGCTGCTATACCACATGAGGCAACATGAAGTACAATTTTACCCTCTGATCGTAGATGACAACATAATGTTTGCCACAAAAAATCTTCCCACAGCCTCCACTACCGTAAACAAAAAATACACCGCCTTTCTCCTCATTTATATTATGTATAATACGATCATACACAATTTTTTGTTCAGCATTGAGGAGTCGATGGTTTTTCTCATGTTGAGTTTTCTGCTTTTCTCTATCATATCCAGTTTCTTCAATGTTGAGACGGTTAACATTGTTTCTGAAATAAGCTTCTCCAGGAAATGGCATGGTAGAATAGTCTCTTAAACTCTTTCCAATATCATTTAACAATTTTTCTATCTCTGAAACAAAAACAAAATTACATAGATTATGTTAAATTAGTAAAAAAACAGTGGTATAGTAGATAATTAGGCAATGATACAACAATTGTGTGTAATGAAGCTAACCTGCCAGAGCATAATTCCGTACATCGTGCTCTGAAAGACACAAATAAGGATCATTAAGCAAATGTCGTCTCAAAAGAATAATGTCATCAGACATGCATCGCCAGTTAGCTTCCCAAAGTCTCAAGGGATCTGAAATTGGACTGTAAGCCAATATGTTCAAAAACATTGAACGGATCTGAGGAGGCATGGATGTATGTGATTTTTCAGCAATCGCCTCATGCCATTGGTTATCATTTTGGAGGAGACCAAGTGCGGAACATGTATCCTTAAAAGTTTGATGTACATGACCATTAACAGTTCTCAGATCCTCAAATGATGTAGCACCTTTTTTCCTACACAGAAGCATGCGTAAATATAATAATTCACCACTCGTTGAATGAACTTCTGAAAGTCGACCAATAACATCACCTCTTTTCCTTTGTTTCCATATACCAGGTCTTGCATGCCAAGTGAATTTGCTTGGAAAATCAGAGTAAGTCCAATTCTTTGCATCAGGCAAACTTTTATTTGCATCAAACCAAGCTTCTAACTTGCTTTTTTTAGAATTTGCTTTCTCCATAACTTCATGCAATTTATCTCCACTTTTAAAGGGTACGTGTTTATCACCAGGTAAATGTATTGGCAAACGATAAACTGAAGGCCACCGCGAATGAATGTCAAAACCAAATATCCTCCAAGCCGCTTCAGATGCACAAACATATCTACCATCTAAATAATGTTTGACCTCATTTATAGGACGTTTTTCAGCATTCTTTGAAACTGTAGCAAAGGTACTTGGACCATTTGTTTTCTTTTTGAGACACATTGTAGCAGTATCGTGTCCTTTTAAACAGTATTTGAACAGGTATTTTAGCAATCTTGAACTATTACATAACTCCACATTTGTATGGCATTGAAAACGAACTAAAAGATCGCGGTTGTATGGGACAACAAAACGATTATCCAGGTCAACTCCCTTTTTTTTAACATACACACATGTGATAAGTGGATTTTTATCCACTTGGAACGTTCCATTTTGGCTTGAATTGATCGCTTAATCCTCGAGTAATCGTGTGGTTTAATGCGTTTTGTGAGGTTGTGCAGGTTTTATGATTTTACAGGTTAATATGGTGTACTTGAGATTTTATGTGGGTGTTTTAAGAAGCGGCGTGAGAAGAAAGCTGTTGAGGAAAAATCTGCAGAAATTCTATCAAGGTAGCGCGACCGCGCCACAGGTGTAAAGGAATACAGTGCGACCGCGCTAGGGGAGTTGTCAGATTTCAAGCAGCGCGACCGCGCCATCTCTGTATGTTAACATAGCGCGACCGCGCTATGTCGTTCTGCTGCCGCCAGAATTGTTTTGCCATTCGAATTTTGAAAAGGGAAATTGCCATTTTCTTTTCCTAATCATCATGGAAACATTGTAGGACGGTGGGAATAGTCTAGAAACATTATTTGACATGGAAATTGTAATTCTTATCTTATTCTAAGATGGAAATTTGTAATTTTTAAGTCCTACTAAGAAACGGCAATTACTTGGAGCAAGGGCATTGTGGAGCTATAAATACACGTCCTTGGAGGTTAATTTGATAATCACCATCAGAACACAATACACCATCATTCATACACCAGAGCACATTCGTATACCACACGAGTTTGAAGGAAAAGGAGACGAGTTCGAGAGCAAGAAGAAGCAACGAAGTTCATAATTTTCCATCTTTGTAATAGGAGTTAGCTTTGGATGCTTTTACGGATTTGTTTCTGAACCTTATTACTCTTTTCATCTATTACATTATTGATTTCTTGTGTTAAATATAATTGATGTGTTTTGATCAGTGTTTAAGTGTTACAGGGAGTTATCAGAGTTTAGCTGGAAGCAGTCAGAGTTTGTGTAAACTCTGACAGTTGGAAGCTCGACAGAGTTTGTTAAACTCTGTCTGGAGGAAGCGCGTCTACTGTTCAACAGTGATTAAGGATTAATTATGGAAGCGATATCTTTGAAGATTGGATAGCTATCAAAGAGATCGAGTTGACATAGGAGACGTGTGACAATCTGTAATTGATATCATTGTATAGCTGATTATTAGGAATATCAATTAGAGATTGTATCGTAGCTGTATGTTATATAAATACAGATAGGTTAACCCTAGAAGGGTATCGATAACGAATTATCATTATTGTAACCTAGCAGCTCTTTGTGATATTTTACATCACGAAGAGGGTTTGAAATACAAGAAGTTTTTTAAGTGCATAAACGCTTTTACTTGTTAATCTCTCATACAAAGTTGATTATTATTTGTGTATTCGGCCTAACAAGTGGTATCAGAGCCAATCTGTTACTTTATTACAGGTTAAGATCCAAACACAACAATAATCATGTCAGAAATTCCTCCACCAACACCTACTGTTTCTGAAAAGGCTCCTACTACTGTGAGTCGTTATGAACCAATCAGGGTTCCTATTCTGAGGCCATTAGAGTATGCTATGTGGAAGGTCAAGATGACTATGTTTCTGGAGGCTACAGATCCAGAATATCTTGACAGGATTTATGAAGGCCCTCACAATCCTACAAAGCTATCTGTTGCAGTTGCTGGTGAAGCAGCAAAAATGGTTCCAAAGGAAAAGAAGGACATGACTCCTGAAGATCTATCATCAATTGCTAAGGATGCAAAAGTTAGGCATTTACTTCATAGTGCCTTAGACAATGTCATGTCTAACAAAGTCATTAACTGCACCACTGCAAAAGAGATATGGGATGCACTTGAAGTCAGGTGTCAAGGAACTGCAGCTATTAAGAAGAATAGGAGAAACATACTCACACAAGAGTATGAGCATTTTGAGGCTAAACCTGAAGAGACCATGACAGAAACATTTGATAGATTCTGTAAACTGATTAATGATCTGTCATTGGTCAACAAAGAATATGATCTAGAAGACTCGAATCTCAAGTTTCTTCTTTCTCTACCTGAAAAGTGGGATGTGAAAACAACCACTATTAGAGACAACTATGATCTTGCTGAAACAGAGATTGATGAAATTTATGGACTGCTCAAAACTTATGAATTGGAAATGGAGCAGAGAAACAGGAGATCAAGTAGAAAAGGAAAGTCTGTTGCTCTTAATGTTGAAGAGAAGCCTCAGAAGAAAGAGGCAACAAGAAGGAAAATGAAGGGAAAAGCTTTGGTCATACACTCAGAAAGTGATTCACCAAACTCTGATTATGATTCAAACTCTTCTGAATCATCTGACTCTGAGGATGATGAAGAAGAAATGAGAAAAATGGCTGTGCTGATGGTGAAAACTTTCAAGAAAATGGGCTTCAAGAATTTCAAGAAAGGAAAAAGGTTTTCTAGGGATTCAAATGAAGACAGGAAAAGCTACAGGAAGTCTGATAAGAGAGATTCTAAAGGGAAGAAGGATAAGTCTGAAATTCAATGCTACAAGTGTAAGGAGATGGGTCACTATGCTCCTGAGTGCAAGAAGGGTAAAACTGGAAAGGTACTCTACACTAAAGGCAGAGATTGGGCAGATACTTCAGATTCTGATGAAGAAGTGAACTATGCTCTCATGGCTACTACTGAATCAGAATCCTCTGAAAATCAGGTACCTCCAACTACCTATGCTTATAATATTGATGACATTGCTCAATTAAGAATTTTTCTTAAGTCATTGCATATAAGTTATAGGGATCAGACTTTAGAAAATGAGAGGATAAAAGCTGAAAATTCTGAACTTAAAGAGAGAAATAAACTTGTTGAAGAGAAACTTGAAAACATGCAACAAGTTCAGAAAGAGAGAGATGATGCTGTTTGCAAAGAACAGATTTTGCTTCAGAAATATAAACAACTAGAATCTGAGTTGGAGGAAGCAAATAAGAAAATTAGGACTTGGACTAATTCTGGAAAGGACACTCAACAGATTTTTCAAACAGACACTGTTGGTCTAGGTTATAATGAGGGAGATGAACTTAGATTTCAAAATCAAGTTAAAGTCAGAACTAAATTTGTTCATGGAACCAGTAAATTTTTGTCTGAGAATGAAAAAGAAGCTGTCCAAAGAAAACCAGTAAAAACTAGTGTTAAACAGGTTAATATTGGTTCAATGACAGATAAACAACTCAAACATAAACTGAAGGAGTTAAAATCTGTTGAGAAAAAGAAAGTGTCAAACAAGAACAGAAATGGAAAAGTAGGCATCACTTCAGGAAATAAACCAATGCTTGCTAGTTATGCTCCAAGAAAGACATGTCATAACTGTGGTAGTACTAAGCATCTTGCAAATTTCTGCAAGAAAAATAAAAATATAAATTCTTTACCTACAAAGTCTGAGGTAAAGAAGGATTTTGCTAGAACTAAGCCACAGACTCTATGCACACACTGTGGAAGCACTTGGCATTCCATCTATACTTGCAGAAAATATCATGCTATCTATCATAATTACTATGAACTGAAACCCAATCTAAAATGGGTTAAAGTTGATACTGCAAGTGCAAACACTGATACTGTTAGCTCAAACTCTGATAATGTTAATTCCGCTGCAAAAGCTAACAAAGTTAAGAATGCCAAAGGATCCAAGCAAGTCTGGATCCTTAAAACTAATCCTCAGTAATTGTTTGTGATTGCAGGGTAAAAAGGGAGGCAACCCTAGTCGTGGACAGTGGATGTTCAGGACACATGACTGGAAATAAAGCCCTGCTATCAGAATATGAGGAGAAGGCTGGCCCAAAAGTTTCCTATGGTGATGGCAATATAGGAAGAACATTGGGATATGGCAATATCAATCTTGGAAATGTCATCATCAACAATGTAGCTCATGTCCCAGGACTCAAGCATGACTTGCTATCTGTGAGTCAAATCTGTGACAAGGGATATCATGTAGATTTCCAACCTGAATATTGTGAAGTTATCAGCAAATCTACAGGAAAGGTTGTTCTAGTTGGTCACAGGCAAAACAACATTTATGAAATCAAGCTTTTGATAGACTCTGTTGGAAAAGCTGTTTGCCTGTCTACAAGAATGTCTAGTGAAGAGAGTTGGAAGTGGCACAAGAAACTCTCACATTTGAACTTGAACAACATCAATGAACTGATCAGAAAGGATCTTGTAAGAGGACTCCCAAAGACCCTGTTAAATGTTGATGGCCTATGTGACTCATGTCAGAAAGCTAAACAAAGGAAGTCATCTTTCAAGAGCAAAACAGAATCTTCTATCACTGATCCCCATCATCTTCTGCATGTTGATCTATTTGGTCCAGTAAATGTTATGTCTATTGCAAGGAAGAAATATGCTTTAGTCATTGTTGATGAATACACTAGATTCACCTGGGTGTATTTTCTAGCAAAGAAGGATGAAACTGCATTGACTCTGATGGAGCATGTGAAGCTTCTGGACAAAGGATCAAGCAACAAAGTTAGAATCATTAGAAGTGATAATGGAACTGAGTTCAGAAATGCAACAATGGAAGAATTCTGCAAGGACAATGGAGTGAAACAAGAATTTTCAGCACCTGGTACACCACAACAAAATGGTGTAGTTGAGAGGAAAAATAGAACATTAATTGAAGCTGCCAGAACTATGCTTGATGAAGCAAAATTGCCAACTTATTTCTGGGCAGAAGCTGTTCAAACTGCTTGTTTTACTCAAAATGCAACACTGATCAATAAGCATGGAAAGACACCATATGAGATGGTGAAGAAAAAGAAGCCTAACCTGAAATACTTTCATATTTTCGGGTGCAAATGTTTCGTTTTGAAGACTCATCCAGAACAGTTGACCAAGTTTGAGTTAAAGGCAGATGAAGGAATTTTTGTTGGCTATCCACTGTCAACAAAGGCATTCAGAGTTTACAATCTGAGAACTAAAGTGATCATGGAATCTATACATGTTTCTTTTGATGATAAGAAGATAACTGGACTTGAAGACAAAGACGAATATGATCAACTGAACTTTGAAAATGAAGTTTTAAACTCTGATGAAGGAAACTCTGATGAAACAATTCTGACAGACTCTGTTGAAACAAACTCTGAACCTCTACTGGTAAATTCTGGAGAAACTTCTCAGTCACAACAAAGAGGAGAACCAGTTGAGGGGGAGCATGATCAAGATGAAGACTCAAACACTGATACTGAGTCAACTGAAAAATCTGGATCAAACTCTGATGCTTCAAACTCTGAAAATTCAAATTCTGACTCTGGACAGTCAAGTTCAGGGGGAGTCTCAGAAAACGAAAATAGATCACAACAGAATCAGGAGAGCATGGATCAAGGGGGAGGATCACATGCTGATAGAAGTCATTTGCCTTCTGCTAGGAAATGGACTAAATCACATACACCTGATTTGATAATTGGTGATCCAGATGCAAAAGTAAAGACAAGAAGTGCTACTGCAAGTGAATGTCTATTTCATGCATTCTTGTCTAAAAATGAACCAAAGAAAGTGGAAGAAGCTCTTCAAGATGCAGACTGGATAACAGCAATGCAGGAAGAGTTAAATGAATTTGAAAGAAATGAAGTTTGGACCCTTGTACCAAGGCCAAAGAACAGATCTATTGTTGGTACTAAATGGGTTTTCAGAAACAAGACTGACAGTGAAGGTGTTATCACGAGGAACAAGGCTAGACTGGTAGCAAAAGGTTATTCACAGCAGGAAGGAATAGATTATGATGAAACATTTGCTCCAGTAGCAAGATTGGAGGCAATCAGAATTTTTCTAGCATATGCCTCTCACAAGAAATTCAAAGTGTTCCAGATGGATGTGAAAAGTGCTTTTCTGAATGGAAAGCTTGAAGAAGAAGTGTTTGTTGAACAACCACCAGGATTTGTGGACCCCAAATATCCAGATTATGTCTACAGGCTAGATAAGGCACTATATGGACTTAAGCAGGCACCAAGAGCATGGTATGAGACACTTGCTCAGTTTCTTCTAGAAAGTGGATTCAACAGAGGTACAATTGACAAAACTCTGTTTTATTTCAACCAAGGAAGTGACCTCCTTTTAGTTCAAATTTATGTTGATGACATCATCTTTGGGTCTACTAATGATAAACTCTGTAAGAAGTTTGCCAAGCTCATGCAGTCCAGATATCAAATGAGCATGATGGGAGAGCTTAGTTACTTTCTAGGCCTACAGGTGAAACAAACAGAAGATGGAATTTTCATTAATCAAGAAAAATACACCAGAAATCTTCTCAAGAAATTTGGTATGCTTGACTGTTCATCTGCATCAACTCCCATGGCAACAGCAACTAAACTGGACAAAGACACAGGAGTTTCAGTGGATATGACAAACTTCAGGGGCATGATAGGATCTCTTCTATACTTGACAGCTAGTAGGCCTGACATCATGTATGCAACCTGTCTTTGTGCAAGGTTTCAGGCAGATCCTAGAGAGCCACATCTGACAGCTGTGAAAAGAATCTTCAAGTATCTCAAGGGCACCATATCATTAGGTCTGTGGTACCCCAGAGAATCAGATTTTAAGCTACTTGGATATTCTGATGCAGACTTTGCAGGCTGTAAGGTAGACAGAAAGAGCACTAGTGGAAGCTGTCAATTTCTTGGTGACAGACTTGTTTCCTGGTACAGCAAGAAACAGAAATCAATCTCCACATCTACAGCTGAAGCAGAGTATATTGCAGCTGGTAGCTGTTGTGCACAGATCTTATGGATGAAGAATCAATTGCTGGATTATGGATTGAGGTACAGTAATATACCTATTTACTGTGATAACCAAAGTGCTATTGCTATGACAGGTAATCCAGTACAGCATTCAATGACCAAGCACATCAGCATAAGGTACCACTTCATCAGAGAACATGTGGAAGAAGGAAATATTGAACTACATTTTGTCTCTACAGAACAACAGCTTGCAGATATCTTCACTAAACCATTGAGTGAAGTTACATTTACAAGGCTGGTTAATGAACTAGGAATGATCTCTGGTTCTGACTAGAAATGTTGGTTAGATTCAAACTTTACTTATGTGATGTATTAATCATATTTCCTGATTGGTTAAATACTAAGTGAACTCTGTTGATTAAACTCTGTTATGCATACTCTGTTAAACTCTGTCAGCATGTCTGTATGTCATACACTGTTAATAAGTTTGATAAACTCTGTGAACTTTGAGTTGATTTTTGTCTGAATGAAAACACCAATGAAGAAATATGTATGAAGCATGATTCTCAGCAATTAATCATGAATCTTTATGAGTTATTGAGATCTAATCTTAGATTGTGCAGAAAGTTAACACAGCATGATACTGGCTCATATTTATAGCATCTCTTAGTTTATTTTGTCCTAAACTCTGAGTCTATAAATACTGTGTGCATTACCTTTCATGAAGAACTACTGATGTTGATGAACTCTAAACTCTGTTAGTTATACTCTGATAAAATAAAATGTTTACTGCAATACCCCAAAGAAAGTGTATATAGGTTGTTATACTCCTTTGAGATTATGTTGGATACTAGGATGACCCAGGAACCTATTGGTATATAATATGTGCTAAAATTCTCTGATTTTTGGTGACTAGTTAAATACTAGGATGACCCAGGAACTTATCAAAATGATAAGGGCTAAAATTTTTGAATTTTTGGTGACTGGTTCCAACCTCTGATTACTGGAATGAAAAATAAAAAAAAAAAAAAAAAATGAAAAAAAAAGGGAATAAAAAAAAAATGTGTATATAAAGAGGGTATAAAATAAAAATTACTGTATAAAGCTCGATTACTTCAGAGTTTAGCTTTCATCATACAGTCAGTGTTTACTATGACAGTTTGTGCATCCAGTGTTTATTGATTTACTTTATGGATTTTATGAAAAATTAGATGTTCTAAAAATTGACTTAGTAAACTCTGCTTCACACACACAAATATTCACAACTGTGCAATTTATGAAAGGGTTTCGATGATAAAGTTGGAGAATTGACAAACGCTGTTGATTCGTGATTTGCACTCTAAGGTAAATTTTCACTTGGACAATTTGAAAGTCTTGGAGTAAGTAGGGTTTTTGACAACCGTTAATCAGTGGATAGTTCATGAATGTGTTCTTTATATGATTACTTTAATTAGTTTTCATATTCTCTTCTTGATGCATTTTCTTGAAGAACAGTTCATATAACACAAATAACAGTTGCAGAACACAATGAATATGATTAGAAAAACAAAATTTTCATTGATAATAAGAAAGAGATTACAAGCAAATACTACATATTTTTGTTCTCTCTATCTGCTAATCTATTCAACAGGAAAGTAAAAGGTCCTTCCACACCACTCCATTGTTAGCAAAAATTCCCAGATCCCATCTTTGCCACTTTATTTGGGTGGAAGTTGAAGGGATAAGGTTATTTTTGCTGACATATTCATTAACAATGGTTGGTGGTGGTGGATGAGGATGCCTTCGAGGAGAGCCATGCCAATGTTGCTTGGAGGGCAGCATCGATGTCGATCACCCTTGCAGGTTTCTCTCTCTCGAGCTCTTCCAGACCAGCATCCATTTGCAGCCACAGCGTCTCAAGCTGCCTTTCCCACTCAAACGCTTCAAACTCTTCACGAGTATAGCTGAAGATGTCTCTATTTTCGACAAGATGAAGGTTTTTCTCTTTGATGGTAAGGTTAGCCATTGTTTTTAAAGAGTATTTGGTTTGAAAGGTTTGTGATTTTACAGGGGAGACTGAAAGGTTAAAGGTTTAATGAAATAATCTGATCAAGTCTCTAGGCCTTAAATAGAGATGGGTAAGAACGAAGTCCTTAATCGCTTCGTATTCTGGTTATTAAAGGCAACAGGTAAACTTTTCAAATTCTGATTTTACTTGGGTCCAGATATTTTTAAAAGAGTATTATTTGATTTTTGTTAAAATCAAATATTTTAATGTTTTAATTTTAATATACTCTTTTTAAAAATAGGCGCACATGACCCACTCGCCCTTAATGTGTCCCACTTACCTATTATCGTGTCCCACTACACATTAATCAAGGAACTGATTGAGTGTTTGTTACATAAGAGATTGAGTTTTTATTAATTTAATCACTTTTGTGTCCAAACGAGTTTGCTTTATTCTTACTCTCACAGTTTTCTTATTTTTCTCTTGGGCACTCACGCAAACACCTTTTCTACATTCATATCTTTTGGAAATTCTTGGAAATTCTTAACTCAATGGCATCTAAAGCATTCACTGCTCTTGGCTTACGGTTTGTTCCTAATAACTATGAAGCTCCACTCTATCATGAACGCGTTCCAGAATCGTTTCATCTCATGCAGAATTTTTTGAGGGATTCAGAGATTGGACAAGCTCTGACTGGACCTGCTACTCTTTCTGCGTCTCAAATTGCTTCATTCTGGCAGAACTCAGTTTATGTGAATGGAGGAGAAAGTGGAACTCCTACCATTATCTTCACCTATGAAGACCAAGACCATGTGATTACTCCACAGACTGTACGAGATACGATGGGTTTTGACACACATACTTCTTATACTCTGGTTAATGAAAGTTATCTGAGAGACATGCTACAGGAGATAGGTTACATGGAATCTCTTGACAAGCTTGGCAGTATAAAGCGACCAAATCTCAGAAAGGAATGGAATTTCTTCTTTGATTGCATAACAAGAACATTCCAGAAGAAAGTCACAAACTGGGATGCCATTCCAATGGATAGTCTCCATATCGGGTATTCTTTGCTCTATGGTATTAATTTTGATTTTGGTCGATATGTTTTGATGAGCTTAGGTGATAAATTGTCAGAGTCTACCACTGTCTACTATGCTCGTTTCTGTCAAATGTTGTTCAATGCATGTGTACCTGGTCTTGTAATTGATGAAACTGATAAAGTTGATCCTTTTAGAGTCAATAAGCGCATATTCTCTGATATGACTAACAAGGATGTTGGTAAAGAAAATCTTCCTGAGTTTATCATGCCTCTTGCTCTACGAAATTTTCTAAATCAACCACAAGAACCACAACAAGACCAACAGGAACCACAACACGATGCACCACAACAAGATGAACCTGAACAAGAACCACAACAACCTGAACCACACCCTGAACCTCAACCAGAACCAAACACTGAATCACCTGCAAAGCAATCTTCACCCACTTCAAACTCAAACTCTGATTCTCCATTAAAATCAAAGTCTAAATCTCAAGGCGTTAAGAAAGCACTTGCTGAACGACATGCCAGTCTAAGACAGGCGGAAGAGACAAAGAGGAAATCAAAACGAAAATCTCCTGAAGCTGTTTACACTAGAAAAGGGAAAAGACTGAAAGCTCGAGCAAACATGCCTAAGTCACCACCTTGTGAAGAGGATTCAGATAATGTACCTCTAGCAAAACGAAGAAAAGTGATATTCTCTGATTCTGTGGATGAAGATATTGAAGCTCCAGAGGTTGTTTCACAGCAAACACCTTCTGTTGAGGTTGAGAAAGATGCAATACCTGCAGAGGATGTAATACCTGCAGAGGATGTAATGCCTGTAGAGGATAAAATGCCTGCAGAAGAGGATGCAAGAGATGGTGTTTCTCCAATAAATGCTGTTCCTGATTCATTTATGCCATTATCTGATCCTATCTCTAATATTGGTGTAGTTGATCAACTTACATCTGTTCCTTCTGAAGCTGTGGCATCTCATACTGAGATAATATCTGATGCTCACCACACTGTTGAAGAAGGTGAAGAAATTGATCAGGCAACCAAAGTAACTTCTCAGTCAATGCCTGTTGCTGAGCCTGAGCAACATGAAGAAAATCCTGAAAAGCCTACAGAAGATATTGCTAAATCTATGGCTGAAGATGAACCAGTTAAAGCTACAAGTGTTGAAGCTGAAGGTGACAGTAGTGCAAACTCTGATACTTCTCTGAGTGCACCAGTACAAACTGATGATAAACATACACCTTTTTCTCAACCTTGTACTTCTCATGAAGTTGAGAGAGCACAATTTGCCAAGAATGCTGCTGAATGGTACAAAGAAGATTGTATTTTTCCATCAAGAAGAGCAACTAAGTTTGTTAAGCAAAGTGCTGATACTATCTCTAATCCAGAGATTCTTTCTTGCTTGAAAGCAACTATAGTTCAAGTTAAAACTCTGGATAGATGATTTGATGATACTAATTTGGCTATCACTTCTTTGCGAAATGAGGTTGTAGCTAGAGAGATGAAAATGGAAACACATTCAAAACTAGTGACTACAAAATTCTCTAAAGCTCAAGACAATATCCTTGCCAGACTGAGTAAAGTTGAAGAAAATCAGTCTGATTTATCTGCTAAAATTGATTCTATTGCTACCTCTCTGGAGTTAATTACTTCTATCCTTATGCCTGATGATGTCAAAAAGGGGGAGAGAGTTGTCAGAAGGGATAGTGCTGGAGATGGAGGGGCAAGTAACAAAGACAAAGGAAAGAAAAAGGCTGAGGAGGTTCAAACTCTGAGAACTAGTAAGTCATTCAAATCACAGTCTGTTGGGAGAAATACTGATACTCAAGGAACTTCAAGGACCAAGAGTTTACTGTTATCTTCAAATCCACAAACTGATGAAGAGTTGGCTGCTAAGTTGTTCATTGAAGAGAATGAGGAAGGAGTAACGATTGAAGACATTGAAGCTGAGGAAAAGAGTTTACAAGAAGAACATCTTAAAGCTTTAAAGTCTGATAAGGTACAAAAAGAAAAAGCTCCTAGGCCTGTTCTTAAAGGCATTGTGATCAAGGAAAATGTTGATGCTGATCAAAGATCACATTTATCTAAGAAATCAACAGAAGCTGAAGCTAAACTCAAGCTGAAAGGCATTGCTATGGAAGGAGAAGATTCAAAGAAGAAAGATACAACCTCTGTTGCTACACAAGTTGTGTTTAGACCTCTATTTTCTCAGTTGAAATCAGTTTTTGGTAAAGGAACACTTCATGATCCAGATGTGTTATCTGGAGTCTCAATGAATATTTCTGATGGAAAAGCTTTATCTGGTAAGATTGGAAATAATAAGGCTGGATTAGGCTCACATAGAGACAGAAGGCAATATACTGGTCCTAGAGATCCTTCTTCACTGGCTGTTCCAGGTCGTGGTGTACCTCAAGAGAGTCTGGATAGACTGGAATCAGTGCAGTTGGTTCATCAGAAGAGTTTAGACAAAGATTTTCTTCTTTACTTCATGGCTGATGGGACAGTATTCAAAGTTGGTGAGGATGATATCGGCTTGAAATATTGGGAAGAACTAGAGTATGTTCTATATCTTCTCAAGGTGAATAGTCGAAGGACTCAATCTGTTGCTAATGTACTAAGACAGAAGATGACTCAGAATCTGGCTATTAGAGGACAGAAATACAACAGCAGATACATTCCTAAGTACAGGGATTACCAAGGCAATCTCATTGAAATAAAGAAAGGTACTGCAAAGTTAAAAACTGATTTGGGAATCACAGTACTTGACTTCAATACTCAGGCAGAAAAAGACAGATTTATCAGACTGGGTAATGAAATGAGAAGAAACAAGATTTATGATCTTAGGGCTGCTATTTACCAAACAGATGAAAGTGATCCTCAACTCAGAGAAATCAAAGAAGCAATGAAGATTGAACTTGAAAATGCAGAAAGAAGATTGTTGATTGATTATCTCAGAACCATGCCAGATCTTGAAATGATTAGAGATTAAAGTTCTGTAAGAATTTTCTTATTCTCTATAGTTTTTAAGCTTAAACTCTGAATCTGTATAAACACTGTTTTTATCATTTGTTTTGACATCATCAATTATTGTCATTAACTTGTACATTTTTGATAATGAACAAGTTGGGGGAGATTGTTAAATATAATTGATGTGTTTTGATCAGTGTTTAAGTGTTACAGGGAGTTATCAGAGTTTAGCTGGAAGCAGTCAGAGTTTGTGTAAACTCTGACAGTTGGAAGCTCGACAGAGTTTGTTAAACTCTGTCTGGAGGAAGCGCGTCTACTGTTCAACAGTGATTAAGGATTAATTATGGAAGCGATATCTTTGAAGATTGGATAGCTATCAAAGAGATCAAGTTGACATAGGAGACGTGTGACAATCTGTAATTGATATCATTGTATAGCTGATTATTAGGAATATCAATTAGAGATTGTATCGTAGCTGTATGTTATATAAATACAGATAGGTTAACCCTAGAAGGGTATCGATAACGAATTATCATTATTGTAACCTAGCAGCTCTTTGTGATATTTTACATCACGAAGAGGGTTTGAAATACAAGAAGTTTTTTAAGTGCATAAACGCTTTTACTTGTTAATCTCTCATACAAAGTTGATTATTATTTGTGTATTCGGCCTAACATCTTGTTTCATATCATGTTTTCATCAAACCCCATGATGACGAACGGTTCGATTATGAACTAATCGCCGTCATGGGGTCCTAACGGATTTACTTATGGAATTTAGATGTTGATTGCCTAACTTGATATATGTGTGGTGAATTTGCGATATCCTTGCAGGTTTATATTTAATTCATATAGATGCGTAGCTAACATTTATCTTGTTAATCTTTAGTGAAGCGACAATGGATCTTTAGATTTAGAACTTGCCATGCTAGCATAAGTCCATGAATGTTATTCATGTTTGTGGTGTGTTTCTAACCGTCTCATACTACCTTATGTAATCTTATGGACACTTGATCTTCAACCATTATGTTTTCAAATTTTATAGACATATAGGGTCTAAGCATAATTGGTGCCTGCATGATTTCTATCTTATGTGGATATTGTGTAGATTGGTGTGCGTGTACTGAAAGGTAACGTATACTTATTTCGTGTTGTCCGATTAGTTATCGTAACCACCACATGTATTGATAAAAGGGCATGATCTCTAAAGGAAGTTTGTATTGAAGTTAGGATCCCATGTTTTCCATCTCATAAGTAATTCGAAATCACTTAGTTAATTTAATTTAATTGTTAATTAATTCTACTTAGTTAATTTAGATAATCAAAACCAATTTGTCCATTGTCTTAGCATTGAACGATAATCATACTTTGATGCTTAGGTACAAGAACTAAATTATACAATCTCTGTTGGAACGAACTCTACTTTATTCTATATTACTTGTGACCACGTGCGCTTGCGTGATTTTGTGCAAACAAGTTTTTGGCGCCGCTGCCGGGGATTTGTTATAGTTTATGTGCTTGACATCAGTGGTCGTTAAAGTTAACTGACTCGGATCGGGTACTAATAGTTCTTGTGTTGTTTTGTGTTTTCAGGTACTTGACCGTGTATGCGAACGCGATCTCAAGCGAATAAGGAGAAGTTGGAAAATAAAGAAGAAAGAGAAACAGAAGTTCCAGTGATTCAAGTTGTAGAAGATATGGGAGAACCAGTAGCAGCAACTAAGGCTCTTAAGGATTTCTCGCAGCCAAAGATCAATGACATTGCATCGAGTATTGTCAGACCAGCAATCGCAGCCAATACCTTCGAGATCAAGCCTAGCACTATACAGATGGTCCAGAACTCAGTTCAGTTTGGGGGTGCTCCTACCGAAGATCCCAACATGCATATTCGGAATTTCATAAAGATCTGTGATACCTTCAGAACCAACGGGGTGTCTGAGGATGCTGTTAAGTTAAGGCTATTTCCATTCTCTCTGAGGGACAAGGCTAAGAGTTGGTTACACTCTTTACCAGCAGGTTCTATCACTACTTGGGAAGATCTTGCACAGAAATTTCTTACCAAATTTTTCCCCATGGCGAAGACAGCAGCTATCAGGAATGCTATCACTCAGTTTTCACAGCAGTCTGGAGAATCTCTATGCGAGGCTTGGGAGAGATATAAGGAGATGCTAAAGAAGTGTCCACATCATGGGATGCCTGATTGGATGATAATCAACTGTTTTTATAATGGTTTGGGTACACAGTCGAGACCCATGCTAGATGCAGCATCAGGTGGAGCTTTGTGGGCCAAGAGTTATGAAGAAGCTTATGAATTGATCGAGATGATGGCTGCTAATGAATATCAGAATCCTACAGGGAGGTTATCTCAAGGCAAGGTAGCAGGTGTTCTTGAAATTGATACAGCTACAGCCATTGCAGCTCAGTTGAAGGCATTGTCGATGAAGGTTGATTCTTTGGCTAACATGGGAGTTCAGCAGGTAGCTAATGTTTATGAGTTGTGTGCGGGCGCACATGATACAACTCAATGTGCCATATCTTCTGAATCAGCACATTTTGTGAGTAACTTCCAGAGGCCACAACAGCCAGTTCCAGCCACCTATCACCCGAATAACCGCAATCATCCAAATTTCAGCAGGAGTAACAATCAAGGTGGTAATCAGCAGCAACAACAGCCCTTTCAGCAGAATCAAGTACTGCAATTCGGAGCTAGGCCATTCAATCAAGGATTTCAGCAGCAGCAGTACCAGCCCAGGCAACAGTTTCAGCCTCCAGGTTTCCAGCAACAAACTCATGGGAATGCTGGTCAATCTTCTAATGAAAAATCTGAACTTGAGGAGTTGAGGATGATGGTAAAAAGTCAGGGGGCATCTATGAAGATCATGGAAAGTCAGATCGGGCAGCTTGCTAGTGCTTTGTTGAACAGACCATCTGGAGTTCTTCCGAGTGACACTGAAGCTAATCCAGGCAAGAGGGAAACAAAAGAGCATGTCAAATCAGTTACTTTGAGATCTGGTAAGGTGACTGGCAATCAGAATTCAGCCGTTGAGGAAGAAGAAGAGGTTCAAGAGCAACATGTGACACCTACTGCAGATAAGGAACAAGTCCAGACTGATAAAGTAGCTGAGCAATTGGTTAGTGAGGTGGGGAATCCTAAAAATTCTGCTAAGGAAGTTTCTCCAAAGCAGTCTACAGAGAACGTGAAAATCTTTCCTCCTCCTCCATATCCAGGCAGATCGAAGAAGCAGAAGAATGACAGACAGTTTGGCAAGTTTCTCGAGGTATTCAAAAAGCTTCAAATCAATATCCCTTTTGCTGAAGCATTCGAGCAGATGCCGAGCTATGCAAGGTTTATGAAGGGTATTCTCTCAAAGAAGTTGAAACTTGAAGAATTGGATACAGTAGCATTAACAGAAGAGTGCATTGCCATTTTACAGCAGAAGTTACCACCTAAGCTAAAGGATCCAGGCAGTTTCACTATTCCGTGCACCATTGGGAATTTGTCTTTCAGCAAATGTTTGTGTGACTTGGGTGCTAGTATCAATCTCATGCCATTGTCAGTTTTCATGCAGCTTGGTCTTCCGGATCCTAAACCTACCAACATCTCTCTACAGCTAGCGGATCGTTCTATTACATACCCGAGGGGTATCGTTGAGGATGTCTTGGTCAAGGTTGATAAACTCATCTTTCCAGCAGATTTTGTGATTCTTGACTTTGAAGAAGATAAGAAGATTCCTATCATCTTAGGAAGGCCTTTTCTAGCTACTGGTCGTACTTTGATTGATGTTCAGTAGGGGGAGCTGACGATGCGGGTGCAAGATCAGAATGTTACCTTCAATGTTTTCAATGCAATGAAGCTACCTTCAGATGATGAGGAATGTTTTCAGGTGGACTTGGTGGAGTCGTCAGTGAAGTTGAACTTTGATCAGTTACTGTTGGCTGATCCATTGGAGAGAGCTTTGCTAGGAGATTCTGTGGTTGAAGACGAAGAAAGAGAAGAGCAACTTCAGCAGTTAAGGGCAATTCCGTGGAGAAAGAGTTTTGAAGTGCCAGTTGAGTCACTTGGGCTTGAGGAGCTTAAAAAGTGACAGAGTCGTCTCAAACCATCTATTGAGGAAGCTCCTACACTTGAGCTTAAACAGCTACCAGAGCACTTGAGGTATGCCTTTTTAGGTGAAGCATCTACTTTGCCTGTTATCATTGCCGCTAACTTGACAGATAGTGAAGAGGAGAAGCTCTTGAGGATATTGAGACAGTTTAAGACAGCCATTGGGTGGACTATAGCAGACATCAAAGGAATCAGTCCTTCGTATTGCATGCACAAAATTCTGCTAGAGGATAATTGCAAGCCTACTGTGGAGCATCAGCGATGTCTCAATCCTATTATGAAGGAAGTGGTGAAGAAGGAGATCTTGAAGTGGCTTGATGCTGGTATTATCTACCCTATCTCAGACAGTTCTTGGGTGAGTCCAGTACAGTGTGTGCCGAAGAAGGGAGGTATGACAGTGGTTGCTAATGAGAAGAATGAGCTCATCCCTACACGTACCGTTACAGGGTGGAGAGTTTGCATGGACTATTGCAAGTTGAACAAATCCACGAGAAAAGACCACTTTCCTCTTCCGTTTGTGGATCAGATGTTAGACAGGTTGGCAGGCCACGAGTACTATTGTCTTCTAGATGGTTATTCTGGATATAATCAGATTTGCATTGCACCTGAGGATCAAGAGAAGACTACATTCACATGTCCCTTTGGCACCTTTGCATTCAGACGAGTTCCGTTCGGACTTTGTGGCGCTCCAGCCACTTTTCAGAGGTGTATGATGGCTATCTTTTCAGACATGATTGGTATAAATGTGGAAGTTTTCATGGACGATTTCTCAGTGTTTGGTTCTTCATATGACGAGTGCTTGCATAATCTTGGTTTGGTTTTGAAGAGATGTGTGGAGACTAATCTGTTGTTGAATTGGGAAAAATGTCACTTTATGGTGCAAGAAGGAATCATTCTTGGGCACAAGGTTTCTAGCAAAGGACTCGAGGTGGATAAAGCAAAAATTGACACTATTGAGAAGCTTCCTCCTCCTATCTCTGTTAGAGGAATTTGCAGTTTTATTGGTCATGCGGGTTTCTATCGCCGTTTCATAAAAGATTTTTCGAAGATCTCTAAACCTTTGTGCAATCTGTTGGAGAAAGATGTTCCTTTCAAATTTGATGAAGCTTGTCTTGATGCTTTCGAGCTTTTGAAGAAGAAGTTGACTACCGCACCTGTTATTACTGCACCAGATTGGAGTGAGCCATTCGAGCTAATGTGTGATGCTAGTGACTATGCCGTTGGTGCTGTTCTTGGTCAGAGAAAGGAGAAAATATTTCATGTGGTTTACTATGCTAGTAAAACCCTTAATGATGCGCAGTTGAACTACACCACCACGGAAAAAGAGCTCTTGGCCGTTGTTTATGCTTTTGAGAAGTTTCGAGCCTATTTACTTGGCACGAAAGTCATTGTCTACACAGATCATGCGGCTATCAGATATCTGATGACAAAGAAGGATTCGAAGCCTAGGTTGATTCGATGGGTCTTATTGCTCCAGGAATTTGATGTGGAGATTAAAGACAGAAAAGGAACTGAAAACCAGGTGGTAGATTATCTTTCGAGGTTGGAAGACCATGGTAAAAATTCACAGGCTAAATCTCTTATTAATGAATCTTTTCCTGATGAGCAGCTTTTAGGGGTACAAGTGGAAGAGCCATGGTTTGCAGATTTTGTGAACTATCTTGTCAGTGACATCATCCCTCCTGATTTATCTTATGCTCAAAGGAAGAAGTTCTTACATGATGTGAAGTGGTACCGATGGGATGAGTCGTATTTGTTCAAACAGGGTGCTGACCAGATTATTCGACGCTGCATTCCTTATAGTGAGACTGAGAGTGTGTTGCGAGATTGCCATTCCACTGTTTATGGAGGTCATTATGGTGGAGAGAAGACAGCAGCTCGTGTTCTTCAGGCAGGTTTCTTTTGGCCTACAGTATTTAAGGATGCTCATCAGTTCGTTTCGAGGAGTGATCGTTGTCAGCGAGTTGGTAATATTTCTAGGAGGAATGAGATGCCTCTTAATATGCTTCTTGAGGTAGAGATCTTTGATGTATGGGGTATTGATTTCATGGGACCCTTTGTTTCGTCTTGTAATAATCAGTACATCTTGCTAGCTATGGACTACGTCTCTAAATGGGTTGAGGTGAAGGCCTTACCAACCAATGATGCTAAGGTGGTGCTGAACTTTCTTCATAAACAGGTCTTTACGCGTTTTGGAACTTCGCGAGCTATTATTAGTGATGAGGGGACTCACTTTTGTAATCGTCAATTCACTGCATTGTTGGCGAAGTATAAGGTGACACATCGTGTTGCTACAGCATATCATCCCCAAACAAACGGTCAAGCGGAGGTATCTAATCGTGAAATCAAGAGCATTCTGGAAAAGGTGGTGAATCCGTCGAGGAAGGATTGGTCTTTGAAGTTAGATGAAGCTGTTTGGGCCTATAGAACAGCTTACAAAACACCTTTGGGAATGTCTCCGTATCAGTTAGTTTTTGGGAAAGCATGTCATCTACTAGTGGAGTTAGAACATAAAGCTTTTTGGGCGATTAAGAAGTTGAATCTTGATATTAGAGCAGCTGGTGAGAAACAGTTATTGCAGTTGAATGAGTTAGAGGAGTTTCGATCTCAGGCTTAAGAGAACCACAAGATATACAAGGAGAAGGTGAAGAGGTGGCATGATTAGAGGTTGATTCCTAAGGTCTTTGTGCCTGGTCAGTTGGTTTTGTTGTTTAATTCACGCCTCAAGCTTTTTCCTGGGAAGCTTAAGTCAAGGTGGTCAGGGCCGCTCACTGTTAAAACCGTATTTCCGCATGGAGCAGTTGAGATTTTTGAAAAGTCACCTGATTTGGTGTTCAAGGTGAATGGTCAGCGGTTGAAGCATTATTTTGTAGGTGATCCATTGGTTCGTGAAATAGATTCCGTTGAATTGGCAGAAACGTAACGATCGAGCAGCAAGTCAAGCTAATGACGTTAAACGAGCGCTTCGTGAGAGGCAACCCATGTGATTTTGGTATCATTGTTGTATTCTTGTTTAAAAAAAAAAGGGACAGCGCGACCGCGCTGTCTGGCAGTACATTTATAGCGCGGCCGCGATACTTCGAATTCAGGAGTGCAGAAGAAATTTGCAGGAGCAGATTTTTGGCCCATAATCCGATTTCTAAACCCTAAACTCAGCCTAAATCTTCTCCTAATCCTTCTATAAATTCTTAATTTCGTGTTAATCAGTCACTATATCTAACCCTCACTTTTTATACATATCTCTCATATATACACATACATACACACTTAAACCCTAACCCACCACTTTGGAGCTTCGGGATTTGTGTTCATTCATCGATTGGAGGCTTACTATGCAGTGCTACCTCTCCTACAGATTCGTTTTTGGGTAATTTCTTGATTATTCTTATTATTACGAATTGTAGCTTGCGTATTTTGGGTTATTTGCTGTTAGATTGCTGTGGGTTGCTGTGGTTATTATTTGTGTGTATTTTATGCTTGTTGGAGATTGTGTAATGGCTCCGAAAAGAACCCGTTTTGCTGGTGGTTCTAGTGAACAACATTCATCCGATTCTGATTCTAATACGGAGGGACCCGGGGAAAAGTTTATTTCAGTGGAGGCCCGGGCGGAGTATAACAGGTTGATGTCTAAGACGATAATCAAGGATAGGATGTTTTTAGCTGGTCCGTTGGATGGAGATCTTGTGGCGATGATTCAGTCGCGAGGTTGGGAGGCTATTTGTCAGTTGGCTATGGATATTCCGTTGGCTATTGTTCGCGAGTTCTATGCGAATGCGAAGGCTGAACGGAATGGTTATTCAGTGGTTAGGGGTATGACAGTTGACTATACACCGCCTGCCATCAGTCGTTTGCTTGCTTTGCCTGCCAGACCTGCAGGTGCTGAGGATTGGACTTTTAAGTCCAGGACAGAGGTAGATTTGGATGCTATCGTGACTAGGTTGTGTGTGCCAGGTACGGTGTGGAAGGTGAACAGGTATGCTAGAGCATGGAATTTGTTTATCTGTGCTAACTTGTTGCCTACCACACATCAGCACGAGGTTAATGTGGAGAGGGGTATTTTGCTGTGGGCGATTCTAAATGGTTTTTATATTGACATTGGTTACATGATTAGCCAAAATATCTTGAGGTTTTTGAGAGCGAGTACTACAGGGGGGATTCCATATGGTTCTGTGGTTACTAATTTGTGTCAGACGGTTGGAGTGAGATGGGCTGAGGACGAGCCGATACAGTTGCCAAGTGGTGCTATTGATTCTGGGACTATTGCGAGGATGGTGGAGTGGCCGGGCGGCGTTCCACATCCTAGGGGTTTGGGTTATGAGATTGCTGGTGCTGTTCCGCCGCCTCAGGTTCCCGAGGATATTCCTGTTGCCTCTCAGTACAGACGGCTGATGCGTCGCATGGATGTTATGTATGATTCTCAGAGCCGTTTTGCACAGGAGTTGACTCAGGCGCTGGGCACTGCTTTTGCTGCCAGTGGAGTGCAGGTGGATTGGCCTGTTTTTGGGGCACATGGTGTATATCCTCCACCGGATTCTCCTCCTCAGGAGGGTGGTCCAGGTGGTCATTAGGTATGTTTCTACTTTTCCCTTATTTACTTTCAATGAGGACATTGAAAATTTTAAGTTTGGGGGTGGATTTTGGAGTTAGTAGTTGTTGTGATATATTGTTGTGATATATTTGTGGCATGTAGGAATTCATATTGCATCATATTTGTATGTGTAGTTTTAGTTTCATGCATGATACCTGTCATATAGAGCATTCTGTTTGCATGTGTGTCGTGTTTTGTATGTGAGTTCATATAGTTGCATTACATGCATTTTTCATGATCCCTTAGAATGAGCTGATGCCATGAGGTAGGTAGATGTTGATGTGGGTGTGAAAAGGATGAACAGAGGGCTGATTTTAAATTTTGATGAAATTGACGTGCATGTTTCATGAACAAAATTTTTACACAGTCTCGTCGTTTGCTCTTTGGCTAGGTTGAGTCATGCTTGTTTGGATTTAGGATTTAATCACTTGTTTATCGATAGAATTTGATTTATTCCCTTGATGATTAAGGAACACCAAAATATAAGTTTGGGGGAAAGCAGGAATTTCATGCTAATGTGTTTGTGTTTGTGTTTGTTGGCTAGGTATCAAATGGCTAGTAGCCGCTCATGTTTATGAGTAGTCTAGGGTTGGAATTGAGAATTCTCATTCCAGATTCCATGTGTGAAAAAAAAAGAGGAAAAAAAAACAAAAATAGAAAAAAATTCAAGAAAAACAAAAAAAAAAGAAAAAAAAAGAAAAAAAATGAGTGTTTGTGAGAGTGTGAGTATGCAGAATTGATCAGGGTGAGCTCTTTAATACTCGAGCAATTAAGTTCTTGGGGACTTTGTGCCTAGTGACCTAAGGTTTTTTATAGTCTGGGATCCACTAACCTAACGCTCGCTACATGGGTATTATTGTATAAGCCTTTAGGGGTCTCATCCATTGCACAATCAAATAAGCATGTGTGTTGTGTATATATTGTGTCTGTGTCGTAATAAAGCATGAATTTCTGTCTACTTTAGAGGAGTATGGAGGTGTATCTGAAGTGATCTTGAGTTTAACGTTCATTCTATTTATAAACATGTGATTGTCTTGGAAAAGAATATGTATGATTTTGATCCGGTTTTGGGAGTACATCTGTCGAGCATCGCACACACGCACGTTCTGATCATGTATTGTTAGTATACCGGAATTTAGTCGAGCTCTGTTTGGATTGAATGCATTCATTGAGATGTTTGCTTGCTAAGTGGTGTTGGTTAGTTTGAGGGGATCCTTTGCATTCATATTTAGTTGCATTCATGCATTGCATTGTTTGTGTCGTTTGTGTCAGTTGGATTTTGTGGGTACATTCACTATAGGCCCTCACGAGACCTTACTCGTCCACTAGGGCCGCCTAGGGGTTAAAGGGCTTGTTGCATATGCCAAATGCAACCGTGATCACCTACGGAAGTGGTACTAGTTAGTATGTATTGATATGTTGTTTATGCTTGAGGACAAGCATCAGTTTAAGTTTGGGGGTGTGATAAGTGGATTTTTATCCACTTGGAACGTTCCATTTTGGCTTGAATTGATCGCTTAATCCTCGAGTAATGTGTGGTTTAATGCGTTTTGTGAGGTTGTGCAGGTTTTATGATTTTACAGGTTAATATTGTGTACTTGAGATTTTATGTGGGCGTTTTAAGAAGCGGCGTGAGAAGAAAGCTGTTGAGGAAAAATCTGCAGAAATTCTATCAGGGTAGCGCGACCGCGCCACAGGTGTAAAGGAATACAGCGCGACCGCGCTAGGGGAGTTGTCAGATTTCAAGCAGCGCGACTGCGCCATCTCTGTATGTTAACATAGCGCGACCGCGCTATGTCGTTCTGCTGCCGCCAGAATTGTTTTGCCATTCGAATTTTGAAAAGGGAAATTGTCGTTTTCTTTTCCTAATCATCATGGAAACATTGTAGGACGGTGGGAATAGTCTAGAAACATTATTTGACATGGAAATTGTAATTCTTATCTTATTCTAAGATGGAAATTTGTAATTTTTAATTCCTACTAAGAAACGGCAATTAGTTGGAGCAAGAGCATTGTGGAGCTATAAATACACGTCCTTGGAGGCTTATTTGATAATCACCATCAGAACACAATACACCATCATTCATACACCAGAGCACATTCGTATACCACACGAGTTTGAAGGAAAAGGAGACGAGTTCGAGAGCAAGAAGAAGCAACGAAGTTCATAATTTTCCATCTTTGTAATAGGAGTTAGCTTTGGATGCTTTTACGGATTTGTTTCTGAACCTTATTACTCTTTTCATCTATTACATTATTGATTTCTTGTTTCATATCATGTTTTCATCAAACCCCATGATGATGAACGGTTCGATTATGAACTAATCGCCGTCATGGGGTCCTAACGGATTTACTTATGGAATTTAGATGTTGATTGCCTAACTTGATATATGTGTGGTGAATTTGCGATATCCTTGCAGGGTTGTATTTAATTCATATAGATGCGTAGCTAACATTTATCTTGTTAATCTTTAGTGAAGCGATAGTGGATCTTTAGATTTAGAACTTGCCATGCTAGCATAAGTCCATGAATGTTATTCATGTTTGTGGTGTGTTTCTAACCGTCTCATACTACCTTATGTAATCTTATGGACACTTGATCTTCAACCATTATGTTTTCAAATTCTATAGACATATAGGGTCTAAGCATAATTGGTGACTGCATGATTTCTATCTTATGTGGATATTGTGTAGATTGGTGTGCGTGTACTGAAAGGTAACGTATACTTATTTCGTGTTGTCCGATTAGTTATCGTAACCACCACATGTATTGATAAAAGGGCATGATCTCTAAAGGAAGTTTGTATTGAAGTTAGGATCCCATGTTTTCCATCTCATAAGTAATTCGAAATCACTTAGTTAATTTAATTTAGTTGTTAATTAATTCTACTTAGTTAATTTAGATAATCAAAACCAATTTGTCCATTGTCTTAGCATTGAACGATAATCATACTTTGATGCTTAGGTACAAGAACTAAATTATACAATCTCTGTGGGAACGAACTCTACTTTATTCTATATTACTTGTGACTACGTGCGCTTGCGTGATTTTGTGCAAACAACATGTCCTCCTTCTCTTGTAGATAGGAAAGCCGCAATCATCGAAGAATGTATGGGAATTATGCCTTTTAAAAATTTACAAAAAATTTTGGGCATGTATTAAAAATAAAGACAAAAATGCTGTATAATACATAAAAAAGGGAAATTATTTAAAAACTAACCTTTTAGGAAAATGTTTAATACATTTCCCTTTAACCATAAATGGAGAACTGACACAATCAGTCCCGCATGGTCCATGAATCATGTAATTGTTAACAGTATGATATCCAACTGGATCCGTTTCTGGATTTGGAATTTCTGCAGAGACTAAAGCATCGATTTGTTCAAAAGTTTTAGGCCTATCATCTGGGTGTAACCATATAAGCATATGTGCATGAGGCAGACCACGTTTTTGAAACACATGCATTACTACACGAAGTCAACACAAAATTATAATATCTGGTTAGAATGTATTTAAAAAACAAAATAGTGGTTTTTAAATTGTATTAGTTTTCAATAAAACTTCAAGATTTCGTACCTCCTATGCAACGGCCAAAATAGTTTTTCTTTTTTACCAGATCGATAAGCTGGTCAACTTTTAATTTAAAAACTCTTGAAACGACGTCAGGGGCATCAGCAACATCAACACCAGGTAAGTATTTGAGCATTCGTTGAATTTCTGGCCATTTGGTGTTACATGTCATGGTCAAGAATAATGAAGGATGGCCTAAGGTTCGACAAATAACCAAAGAATCCTTAAAATACTGGTTCATATAGCGTCTACCACCTGTGAAAGAGGCAGGAAGAATAATTGGTCTACCAACAGTAGATGGATTGTGGTCACCCTTTTGTACTGCATCCCGAATATTATGATATAGATCAGAACATATAGTAGTTTGATGTCCACTAATCCAATCCAATCTGTATTGCTCAATTGTGGTAAATGCATCTACAACGTATTGCTGCCACAAACGTCCACCCAAATGTGAGTCAATCCTGTAACATGTGAGGTCAAATTTAATCAGAATGCTATTTACACATTAGGAAGCAGAATTACAAAAAATGGAATTTAGAACTAATGGAAACACCTTCTGTTGGACATATCTTTAGTTTATAATTGTAGTACTCTTTCATGGTTACGTTTTCTCGAGGTCCTCTTTCATCTGATTCAAGTGTTTGCTCAGCTTCTGGATCTTTGCAAGGTTGCTTATCAGGCTTATTTAAAGGGATTTCAAGGTGAAATCCTACATCTCCATGTGAAAAGAGGATTGGATATTGTAGTGACATAAAACGTGCATCTGTTTCAAGAATCCTCTCCAATCCGTCCACCTTTGAATCAATTACTGTATCTCTATATCCCTTAGTATAATCATCTGTCACAATCAGTCCTGCAACCTCATTTGATGGGCCAATGTGGTTTGGCCGACCACTTTCTGAGCTTGAGGATATAAGCACCAATTTGAATTCATCTACTGCATTATGTTGCACTCTATCCCGGGCCATATGAAAACCTTTTACCAACTTGTTATGTTCATCCAACATTTGCAACAAAGACTCAACAATTTCCTGATCAACAACGTCACTGGTACCATTAAACACATTAATTCTATTGTTGATTTCGTCTTCTGTGTCATAAATGTATAGCTGACAGAATTTCGGAACCTCTCCATCAGGTGGTAGGAAGCTTCCTATTAAGTGATAATTTGGGCCATGAAGTTTGAAACAGTAAGGAGCACCACCTCTATTGATCTTATGATCAATCTTGCCACCAGTAGAAGTCATTGCAAACATATAATTGTACATTCTAATATTTTGCTTGAAATGTTTAGTTTTCATACCACCAAAGAGGAGTGTAGCTAAAGGCTTAGGAGGGTGCTTTTCCTTTTCAAGATGAACCTGTCCATTTTTACAACACAGTGAGAATGTTGGAGCTTTATTAGTTGTAGCTTTATTGTTCCTCTCTTCATTCCACATCACGGCCTGACATTTTGAACATTTTTTGTTTGGACCACCAATATCCATGTAACCATTCCAAAAATATTGCTGGCTATAAAAACTTTCATAATCAAGATCTTCAAGATCACCTGTTTGAATGACAATTGCTTAAGTATGAAGTGAACAAAACTAAAATTATTGAAATAAAGATTTAAACTATCTTACAAAAATGAATACCTTGTACAGATGTATCACTTTCACTACTAAAATTGTCCTCAACAATGTTGAAATCATTGATCAAATTCTTAATTCCAGAACTCTCACCAACTTCAAAACTACTTTTTACACCCTCCATCTTTGAATTAATTGGAACTGGAGTTTGTATTGCACAACTTTTTTTAACAACATGCGCTTCTGTTGTATCCTCTGAATTCGGTTTCTTGTTTAGTTAACGACATTTTTTACTGGTGAAACACTTGGGATAGTCCTGCAGAAAGTGACGGTACTTTTACCAGATTGATCTCCAAATGTAGGGATATTGTTATTCTGGTTCTTTGGTGTATTACCTGATAAAAAATGACAAATAAAAAAAGTATAAAATGTTATATAACGCTATTTAAAAATGTACTACTTGATACGTATGTCTTCAAAACTTGTCAAAAGTACCTGAGTGATTAATTTCAAAAAGACTACTTTGGAATGGAGTCATAGGTGTCATAGTAGAAGAATTTGAGAGATTTGAACCTGCTAAAACATTGAGAAAGATTATAATATAATCAATTTTTGTAATAATTTACAAAATTATAGGCACAACCATGACGCAAAAATAGAGTTTCTGGTAAAAATCATTACCGGGATATGTGGTATTTTTGGTAAAGGTTGATCTGATATCTCCATTATAATGTTGCTGATCAATATTACTTTTGACACCAAGAATAGAGCTCTGGCCTAGCGAGCAATGGCTTGGCAATTTGTCTGATGATGTAAATCTCAACAACGAATTATGATCAATTGTTGCAAAAGGAGGTCTAGACTTGGCAGCATTTCGTAATAGTACACTAGACATCATCTTATCAACATTTTTGCCACGTAGTCGACTTTTGTTCACTGCATTCACGTAATAGTATGAAGAATTAGATAGGATAACCTTAATATTCAATCATCATAAAATATGCATAAATACCATTTTTTGGAGTCGCTTTAATGCTTTGACTGTCCAAGGGTGAAGAAGCATGAACTTTGCTGACTACATTCAAATAATAGTATGAAAACATCATATAGGAAAAGCTTAATATTAAATCATAAGATAAAAGAAACAAATACCATTTTTCTGAGTACTTTCAAAACTTTGTCTGTCTGATGGTGAAGAAACAGGAATTTGAAGTATACTTTGTGGCAGTTGTCTTGATCTCGTCCTATTTTCTGGTAAATTAGGACTACAATTCTCTTTATTATTTAAAGAAGTAGAATGAATTTGTTGCTGTAAGCCACGTCCACAGCCGACTAATAATTGAAAATAGCAAATCAAAGATTGTTAACATCAATACATATCATGGGAAAATATGAAACTTTGGCAAATAAGAAAAAAACAAATGACAAAGATATACCATGGGAAGTGTTTGTGGCATAAACTATTGGTTCAGAAATAGGTTTTAATGTATGATCAGTAACCTTACTTGACAATAGTTTATCCACATTCTTTCCACGAGCACGACGTTTTGTACCTATATTCAAAGGAACACATGGACGTCAAACAGTTATTGAAGATTTCAGTCATGCCTTTCAAATTCAGAAATACCTTGATTTTCATCATTATTAATGGTTCCCACGATTGTTTCGAAATTTTGACCACGCACATGACGTTTTTTACGTGGATGATTACAAAGATAAACATCAACATATAACAATCATTATTATATAATAACAACTTAACACAAAGAATGAAAGAATGGATTAAGCACCTGATGAAGAATTTGTTAGAGAATCCATCGAACAATTATATATTAAGATTTTGCAGAAGATTGTGATGAAACGCTTAATCCATGAAATTGGAGATGAGAAACTCGTTAGGGTTTCAGTAGGTATTTCAAAAAAGGTTTAAAGTAACGACTGCTGAAAATCAAGGATGAATAAACCGATTGAGAAAATTATGGAAAATTTTGATTGAGATATAATCTCCGTAACTGATTTTTTTGAAATTCAAATAGATTATGGAAAGATATAATAACAAATGGGTAAAATATTGGGTGGGTAAATGGATTATCCGTGGATACTTACCAAAATAGCATGATTTTAGTACAAAAGATGGGTCATGGGTAAATTTTTTTACCCATTGGGTAAATTCCTCATTACACTTTAAGAGTATATAGATAATTTAGAAAATAGTATGTTGCAGGGATATTTAGTTAATTTGTAATTGCAGTCTTTACTTAAAACTAGTTTAAAACCCGTGTGATGCACGGATTTTTTTTAATATTATATGATTTTTTCAATAATTTGAATGAATTTGTTATGATATGAATTTTGTAAGTTAAATTTTAAATGATATGATTTGATAATAATTATATATATATATATATATAAAATGAAAAATTTAGTTATAAGATATAGATAATATGATACGTTTTAACTGAAAAAGGTAACCAGTCAATTATTACTTATTGAATACAATTATTCGCGATACTATTGGAAAAAAGAGATTTAATGTGACATCCCATAATCCGGGGTACAGATTTAGGACCACGGACCACGACTAACACAATACAAACCTGGATATAAGCATAATATAATAAAAGAAAACCCCTTATCCAAGATCGCATACAGGTTATGGTATGAAACAAACTATTAAATTACATCTTTACAATCCAGCTTCAGAATAAAATTGTTATACAAATTACTAACAACTAAATCCATCTGTTGAACTAGTTAACCAACCTCTGACAAAGCTCAAATCACTATCCGACCAAGTCAACAATCCGAACATCACCTCTCGCTGTAGGAACGAGAATACTCATCTGACCACAAGGTCCACTCTTCTCCTCTCTATAAACTGGAGAAATAAAGCAACAATGGAAGAGTGAGCCAACAGTGCTCAGCAAGTATAATGTATATAAATATCAAGAACAATAATAAGTTCTGATCAAGAAGATAATCATCACAGGATTCAAAGGATTCAGGTTTAAAGCAATTCAAACTCAATTTATAAATAAGAACTGGATTTTTTTTTATATATTTTAAAAACATAAACAGGTTAGGCTGCAGATCAGTCACGCATTAACCCTGGGCAAACGCACATAGCAATGTCCTATAATGGATCAACGGCACACATCGGCCTTATTAACTTCCGACCACGAATCTGGTCAGACCCCTTACGGTCCACATAAAATAAAACATTCCAATTCTATATCAAATGCACTAGGTGTCGGAATAATCGACAACCTTTGCCGACCAAACAACTGGAAAACTCACGTTCCAGAACAACAACTCATAATCCAAGAATCAATGAAGAATTCAAGATCAACAGGTGTCGACAAGTTCGACACGATATATAGGGTAACAATGAAGAACAACCATCTCAAAAGGCATCGACAAGTTCGATACCAATAATCGGGTGTAAATGAATAAACACTAGTAACAACAAGTATCGACAAATTCGATAGAAATAATTGGGGTGGTAGATTTCATCAGCAATATCATTAAAGAATAATTTCACTTGAACAAGAAGTGAAAGGAGATACTTGCCTGGTAATCACAGCTTAATCTGTCTGACTGTCTGGACGTCTCATTCAACCACTAACTTTCATACGTCTTATCCCCTCGGCACTACAATCCTCATCTCATCTCAATACTTCTAACTAACCTTTTTCTACTTTAATCCTTTCTCGCAGACACACTGAATTCAAATAGAGTGTAAGAACCCCAAATTTTGGATAAAATTAAAAAAACTTTTTATTATGTACTGAGTTAATGGGGAATAGTGATTACGACTACGATGTAACGATTGAGATAATGAATGGAAGGAATGGAATTCGATTTAAATATTTATATGTCTTGAAGAATACTATTGGTTGACACTTTAGATAAGAATTATCTATCTCCTAGGGAATTGAGATTTGATAATTCTAAAGGAGAAGATTATTCTTATGTCATCCAAATGGATATCTGATATTGGTCCAGTGGGTCCGTAAAAAGGTTAAGGAATGATCGAAAGAGATCAGGGACAATTGTATAACCCTAAGAGGATGAGTAAAGAAAAATGGATGAATAGTGATTTTGGTAGATTTAGGAATATTATTAGACGACGCTATATAGAGGTACCCGGAACGAAATTCTGAGTTCGTATTAGTGATCCAGGGGGAAAAAAGTGTATGTAAAAGCTGTCGGATTCTGAAAAACAGTACTTTTATTTTCCCCGAGATTTCCCTGGACACTGAAGGACTTAAAGAGTTATTGGAAAGATTTATGGAATTTGGATTCGAGAATTATTAAAGAAAATTAATAATGATAGTATAAATATCGAGACGGTTTCCGGGAAAACCCTAACTAGAAATCTTCAAGATATTCCTTCGAACGATCAGTGAATTGAGTAATAACTGGACAAAAGAACAAGAAGATGATCAAGTTGATGCATGTAGAAGTGGATATGATCAAGTAACCAAGTAGTTACATGAGTAACTAGAACAATTAGAGACTTAAACTAAGTACTTAGCTCCTTTCATCATCCAACCACAAGATTAAGACACATGCCCCCTCAAAATACATCATGCATGACATAATAGCTTTAATAAAGCTACTTTACCATAGATATTATCCAAAGAAATCACTTTATGCTAGATTAGTGCAAGAGAAGCAAGCCAAACTCCATCTCTCTCCATTTTCTCTAAACTGCCTAGCAGAAACACTATCAAGAAGAAAATTCATATCTCCATTTCTATCCATGATAATATCACCAAATTTTAACCATAGCCTCTCTACTCCATGGTCAAGGTTCGTTCAAAATTTCATGGCAATCCAATTAGTATAGCCTAGTTAAATCCATCCCCAAAGTTGAAGAAACCAAACTGATCTGTGCTTGACAGTTTCTGTCCAGAGGAGAAAGGGGGCTCAAAACCCTAGCTAGGAAGCTTCAAATCTAATGATCTAGGACTCAAAACAAAGCTTATGAAGAGGCCAAGATGTGGTAAAAATTTGAGTGACAAACTCTTATTTTTCTATTTTCTATGATTTTTACAAAAGTGATGATGAATAGTAACCCTTAGAAACTAACTTTGTTTTCTTGGTTTTCTTTGTTGCTCTAAGCTATATTAAGGTGATCCAAGGACTAGAACAAGGCTTGTTAGACTCCTAGACACACCAAGGAAGGTATAACTCTCTTGAAACCCTAGGTTTTACTTTAAGTATATGCATGATCTTGATGAGTTTTAGTATAGTTATGATATTAGCATGGTTATAAGCTTGATTAGCATGATCTTGTAGTGGTTGAAACATATGATGATTATAAGGATGAAGTGATATGATCTTGGACAGATTTGGATGAGAATCATGTATATAAGATGTGTATTATGCCCGGTGTGGCTTGGTTTCGATGTTATAATTTTTGGAACTCTCGATTTATAGCCGTTATAATGCCGGAATTTCGTTACACCTTGAAACTCGTGCATAGCAGTAGCTATAATTCACTGATCTGGTTAAGTATATAACATACCCTTGTAGATCTCAAGTCGTAGATCATTTTGGAAAAAGAATCGGATCAAACGGACTTACGGTTTAGGATTTACGGCCGATTTACTAAAAGTAGTTCGAAACCGTAAGTACGAATTCATAACTGCAATTGAACCCCCTTAACATGAGTAATTCGGTTCCTAATCTTGGTAAATAAATACTAGAGGTCATAAGGAAGGTATGAGAGAAACCACATGTCAAACGGATCGTTTTCCGATTTTATAAAAATGTTGGAATCGAAGTTAAACGCGAACGAACCCCTAAAAACCCGCTTGATTATAACTTCGGTAAAACACTTAGAAAACGGGCGATAAAACTCGGAGTACAATATTGATTCGTAATGATCGACTTTAGAACTTGTATGACTTAAGGATGTCCCAAGTGTAAGTACAGTGACATGTCGTATTAACGAACGAATGTCGGGTCGGATCGATGATAAAAGGAATCCACTAAAAGGGTATATCGAGATAACTCGAGAACGTGTTTCGATTTAAGTATAACTTAACTTTTAAGATGTTAAGTGATTAATCCCGAATGCCTTGGCTATTTATAGATCACCAAGCTGACCCGGGACCTGCTACCACTACCCCTTACCGTACTCGACTACCAGGCAAGTTTCATTTCCCTTCTTTTAGGCTGTTGTTGTGATTGAATATATATATGTTTTCTGTTATACATATGCCATAGCATGCATGCCTACTTTCCAGTTATATCGTTATGCTTGTCCCTGATTGTTTATTGACTTATAAATTAGATTGCTAACGTATCAATTATAAGCCGGTTATTGTAAGACCCTCATAGAAGGGCGTATACATCTTATTCATCAAATATAGATCGAGAGTCAATATTTCTTGATATATCGAGATTACCTCGGAGGAAAATATTTAAGTGAATATTTTCCATTATTTGGGTGACGAATATTATTTGAATATTCGTTCGAGATTATTTATTTAACGATCCTTACTTCAAATAATTATTTGAACGTAACCATTCGACGAATAATATTTTTCAATATTCATTCAGAGTCGAATAGATTAGCGATTATTATTCCGAATATTCTTCTAAAGATTGGACTACTAAATGAATATTATTTTAATATCCATTTAGAATATTATTTTATTAAATGAATATTTCTTTTGAATAATCATTTAAGATATTAATTACTTGATGAATATTATTCTAATATTCATCTGAAGCTTGATTTATTTATCGAATATTATCTCAAATATTCCTTTAAAGCTTGGATTACTAAATGAATATTACTTGATATTCATTTAGAATATTATTCATTAGATGAATATTACTTTTTGAATATTCATTTAAATTCCTAATTAATGATGAATATTATCTTAAATATTCCTTTAAGGTCTTATTAATTAATGAATATTATTTTGAATATTCATTTAAATATTTATTTATTCAATAAATATTCCCCTGATATTTCTTCAAGGATTATTTTGAGAAATACTCTGATTAAAGATATTCTTTCATATTCCTAAATATTCTTTAAATATTTTTAATTCAATAAATATTCTCTGAATATTTATTCCCTACTTAGAATAACCTCAATAAGGTTTATCTTCTTCGATTATTACGGAAAATATTTTGGAGTCATATTTTTATTAATCTTACATCAAGAAAGGTTCTCAGACATCATTCTTCTTTGAGTCTATCTCCCTAATAATAAGGGAACCTTACTTGGAAAATGATATTTATCTTGTCGACTTCCCGGTCATAAAGTATTCTCTTCACTCGCAACTCGGGTGCTATTGACTTATTAAGTCGTTGTTTACCTTCTCATCTTTCGAGGGGTAAGATGGTTGGAACAAGTTGATATTCGTTACCAAGCAATAGCTTGGAAGTTATTGGTGAATTTTCCTTTCCAACTAGATACGACTACTTTGTGGAGTCTTATCAACAAGTATTATACTTGGGGAAAGGGGGACGAACGTTACATTCAGAATCTTGAATTCTATTTGAACTAGGAGTCGTGTAAGAGGCCGAGTAGCGCCGGTCCATCCCCTTTGGCCCAACCGTTGGCCAGGGAGAGCTAGTAAGGCGGTAGACAAGTAAAGCTGTCAGTTCTTCCTTCTACCGGTAGTAAATCTAATTTGAGCTGTACGATCTCGACTGATCATCAAGATTGGAACAGCGGGCTCGGTGAATACTCCATCATTGGTTCATCATCCAAACTTATTTATTTCCTGCAACATGATTACTGTTGGCAGAGCTGGAAAAGTGTTCATAACTGGAATTGCAATCTTTTCATGCAAGTTCCTCTTTTAATGGCAATGAGAATATCTCGCTTACTTTTGATGTAGCAGATATTTCTACAAACAAATAATTTGAGTTACCTGGTAACTTCATCCTTTATATTATACTGGCAATAACTTCATTAAGGCATGGCATATGATTTCAAAGGATATTTTGAACTACTGTATATATGTACCACTGTTCATTTATATTATTGTTGGTGGGATTTCGCTCACCCTTGCTTTGTTCATATTATGTCACAACAACAGCTAGGGCAGATGGCTCGCGTCAGGCGCACTCGGCGCAAGCGGGTTACCCGACCCACCGGACTCCCCGCTGAGATGCTAGTCGCCATTGCTGAGGTAGCATAGTTAGACAGCTTTTGTTTCCTGTTTAACTATATGTATAATTAATGTAATCAACGGCAAAACTTTTAAACTTATGATGTTATCCTTTTGGGATTGTAATAACTTTCATTCGTAAACCCCTTTTATGTAAGACTTATTTCAATTTCATCTCTGGGACTATAACTGTGTGTGTGTGAGTGTATATTATTGTGGGGTCATAGCATGCTACTTATTGATTTTGGACTCAAGTCAAGTATTGTGTATAAGTTTTGAGACAGTAACGACCCGATCCTGGACCCCGGATTTGGGGGTGTTACATAGAGTATTTAAATACCCAGTCAAACAATTAATCACTTTTATGACTCACTAACACATATTGCACGTAAATCATGTAGCACTTAGCCATTTAATTAACATCATATCGACCATACTACTTACACTTAGCATTTAGCGAACTTCAGAAACAACTTAAAACAACACTCAACCCTTGCTTCAACATATAACTGGACTTGGAACATTTTACAGCATTTTCTGGATTTATTGAACCACAAATTCAATTTTAAAACAACAAGAAGACTTTGTTTTCAAACATAACTCGACTCCAAATATTTTTGAATACCTGCAAATCATTTCTAGAATTTTTAAATCATTTTCTACATTTTTAAACAATTTTCCATTATTTTAAGACCGCTTTAAATCACTTAATGAGGTAATTAAGAATTAAATAACCATAATTAAATTAATTAAATCGACTAATAATCAATCAGTAAAATTATTCAACAAATATTTACATTTGTCAAATAATTGAATTAATTAAATTATTATTCGAATTTAATTAAAGTAATTAAGGTAGTTAACTCTTAATTCTTTTAAATTAAAGGTAATTAAATAAATGAATTTCAATCTAATTGGTTAAATAAATAATTAATCCAGAATATAAAAAAAAAATTCTGAATTTATAAGTAATTATAAGAAAACAATTTTTTTTTTTCAAAACCCACTGTTCATCATCCCCAACCTTGGGTTTTCAAAATCCACTGTTCATCTTCGACGAGCTCGACACGGAATTCCGGAAAGGCTCGTTCTTGCTAAATCCCAAACCAAATCATGAGTTCTTTACATCAAATTAAAGCTACAATCACCTACAATTTAACCCTCGGATCAGTTTTTACAAACAATCTACAGGTTTTATGAACTATCGGTTCAAAGATTTCATAAAAACCATGAACTCGGTATACACTAAAACGAAACCAAACAACACAATTGAACACACTATTCAACTCTAATCAACCCCAGTAAGCTACTGGAAACCACAAATTCAACAAACAATAAGTAAATCAAAAATCCCCAAAATTGAACATTATGAACCCTAAAATTCGAATAATCATAATAAAATTATTAAAATTCAAGATGATAACCTGGGTATGTGTTCGCTATTTTCTCTACGCAAGTATACGCAGTCCAAAAGCAATATAGGGAAGTAAGGATCGTTCCCACGAAGACTTGGTGTAATTAAGTAAATACGTTTATTCAACAATGTTCGGTTAATTATAGAAGCCTGAACAAACGAAAATGGTTGGTTTGTTTCAAATCACAATTAATTAATAAAATAACGACTAACGTGTTTCAAATAATATGATAAGGAATTATTATATGAGATAAACATGGGATTCTAACTTCATTATTTATTTCATTTAGAATTGATGCCTTAATTCAAAATGATTTTGATAATTACAAAAGCTAGCCGGGAACACGAAACTAACATAAGCGCCTTTCAGCCTTAACTTATATCAAACCATACAAACATCCACTTAAAAAGATAGAAGTTGCGTGGACACCATTTATGCTTAGACCCTATATGTCTATAAGATTTGAAAACATAACTGGTTTACGAATAAATTCCTGGTTTATGGCTACACAGGGCGATGTGATTCAAAACCCTACCACTAATCGTAATTATATATGATAATTACGAACCTGTGCTAACATGGCAAATTCTAAATTCTCAAATCCACTTTCGCATTCATTAATAATTTAGATGATAGCTACGCATCTAATAAATTAAGAGCAATTACGTTAGGCAATCGGAATTTTTATCATAACACAATTTATTAAGGCATCGAATTACTAAATTACGTAAATAAGTTCATTAGAATCCCAATACGGCGATTAGTTCATAATCGAACGAATCGTCATCTTGGGATTAATTGAAAACATGGTATTAAATTGCATGAATAAAATATAAAATTATAAGAGTTTAGAAAATAAAACCGAAATAATTTCCACTGCAGGAAACGAGCACTTCTATAATTCCTGTAAGATAAGAAATTAGGAAATAAAACCGAAATAATTTCCACGAGCACTCCGATAATTCCCTGTAAAATAATAAATTAGAAAATAAAATCGAAATAGCTTTCACCGAAGAGAAGAGCACTCCAAATGATTCCCGTAATTTCTTCAACCAAAATAAAACTTATGCTAAAATTGTAGAAAATTTAAGTGTATAAAATTACACTAAAATTACAAAGAAAATATAGAGAGAATTACAAGAGAGAATGTTGCTCTCCAAATTGTTGTGTGGAAATAAGCTCAAGAACTAGGCCTATTTATAGGAAAAATTAGCACACCACAAAATTAAAAAAATAAAAAGAAAAAGGAAAAGAAAATAAAAAAAATGAAAAGAATTGAAGGAAAATTAATCTACAGCCGAAAGAAACAAAGGCACCAAGCACCAGCCAAAAGAAACCCACCAACAACAGCCACTTAACCGTTCTTCTGCGAAGACCACGCGCGATATGGGCGCGTGGCATGCACGCGCGAGCCTGGCAGTATGCTTCCCTGGAGCGTGTCTCCCACGCGCTGCGTGGGAGAGTGGACAGTGGATTTTTTATTCTGGCCGACAGTTGCATATGTGCGTTGCTTTTTTTTTTTTTTTTTGTTTTTGCTGTTTGTCTGCTAATCATGCCCGCCCACTTGTTTTGCTTTTTTTTATTGTTTTTGTTGTTTTTTTTTTCTTTTTCTTTTGCTAATACAACTTGCATAACAAAATATATTTAATTAATAAATAATTAATTTAATTCCGAATTTATAAAAATAAATATCTAATATCATTAGATATTTATAAGTATAATTTTCTAATTAAATAAAGTATTTATTAATATAAATAAATTTTCAAGTCCCAAGCTACGGTAAATTGAGGGCCAAAAACCGGACTTCTTTTCCTTAACGAAAATTATATCAATTCCAATCGGGCTTTTCTCTTTAAGAATATACCACTTTCCATCTTTCTGTGATAATTCTATTTTCTCAATGCTCGTTCTGGTGCGAATTACGGCCTCTTGAGGATCTGAAACTGGATTCCTTTTGTGAAACGAAAAATATATCACATCCAACCGGGGTTCCAGATTTAAGAATATATCATATAGAATTTCTTTATGATAATTCTTTTTCCTCGTAGCCAGTCCACTTGATAAAATTGAGACAGAAATCCACCGTTTTTAGCCTTTTAACGCCACAATACCTCAAGTTGCGAGTTCTGCATAACAAAAACATAATTAACAAAAAAAATGAATTAAAAGACACAACATACTTAAGAAAAACCACCAATCTAGGTCCAATTAGCGGACAATAAGTGGATATAAAATCCACTTATCACACCCCCAAACTTAAACTGATGCTTGTCCTCAAGCGAAAACAGACTCGACTACCTCTAAATGCATGAATGCAAACGATGCAAGGATCCCATAAGCAAAGCAATAACCAATTTAGCAGAGTGTCTCAGAGAATGTGATAACTCAAAATAGAGATCGACTAAATATCAGCATATTAACATTTACAAGTACAGAAACGTGCGTGTGTGCAATACTCATCAGAATTACTCTTAGCACTAGATCAAAACCATACATATTCTTCGTCATAACAATCACAAGTTTATAAATAGAATGGACGCTAGACACTTCATAACCTAGAAACACCTCTATCATCATTTGAGTTAGACAGGAATTCATGCTTTATTAACAACTATGACGCATAATACTATACACAACACACATGCTTATTTGACCGTGCAATGGATGAGACCCCAAAAGGCTTATACAATAATACCCATGTAGCGAGCGTTAGGTTAGTGGATCCCAGACCGAAAAAGTCTTAGGTCACTAGGCTTGAGTCCCCTAGAACTTAATTGCTCGAGTATTAAAGAGCTCACCCTGATCAATTTTGCATACATACTCACAAACACTTTTTTTTTTATATGCAATCTGGAATGAGAATTCTCAATTCCAACCCTAGACTACTCATATAAATATGAGCTGGCTACTAGCCAATTGACACCTATCCATTATTACCAAATACACACAAACTAGCATGAACCCTGGTTTCCCCCAAACTTATATTTAGTGATTCTACGCTATCAAGGGAATAAAGAAAATTCCAAATATAATCAGGTGATTAAATTTCAACAACCAAACAAGCATGACCTTAACCTAGCCCAAAAGTAACCGATGAGTTGTGTAAGATTGTGTTTCTGCAACATGCACGTCAATTCATAAGTATTTAAATCAGCCCTCTATCCATCATTATCACACCCAAATTCATCATTGACTACTAAACGGAATCGCCAAGCGCTACGGGATCAATGAAAATATGATATGCAACTAATCATGATTATGCAATATTTTTTTATTCTTTTATTTTTTTCAATATTTTTTTATTTTTTATATATATATATATATATATATATATATATATATATATATATATATATATATATATATATATACGAATTATATGAAATTATACTAGCATGGTATATTATGAACTACATGAAACTGTATGCATACTATGACTCGATAAATCAATTATCCTAAATCACCCCCTAACTTAAAATGTTCAATGTCCTCATTGAAGGTATAGATAAAGGATAAAAGAGAACTCCCCTAACTGTTGGCATCGTTACCCTCCTCCGGTGGTGAATCAGGTGGTGGAAATGAGCTCCAAACTGAGGCAATGACCTGCACTTTCGACATAATACTAAACAAAATCACACCAAATCAAACCACACATAAAAAACACCAAACCTATGGGTTGCCTCCCATGAAGCGCTTGTTTATTGTCGCTTGCTTGACGATTATACTGAGAATCATGTGGTGGCCAACTTGGTGGTATCAGCCTCACGGTTCACCGTGTCACCAAAATAGGGTTTCAATCTCTGCCCATTCACTTTGAACGATTGATCGGGTGATTTTTCAAAGATTTCCACCGCTCCGTGTGGAAACACAGTTTTGACAACAAATGGCCCTGACCACCTCGATTTGAGCTTCCCTGGAAACAATCGAAGACGAGAGTTGATTAGCAAGACTAACTGTCCCGGTACAAAAGACTTTTGCACCAAACGTCTGTCATGCCATCTTTTGACCTTCTCCTTGTATAACTTTTGGTTTTCATAAGCCTGTAGCCGAAACTCATCCAGTTCATTAATCTGAAGCATTCTTTTCTCACCTGCAGCTGATAAGTCAAAGTTCAACTTCTTCAGCGCCCATAAGCTTTGTGCTCTAGTTCGGCAGACAGATGACAAGACTTCCCATAGACAAGCTGATATGGTGACATACCCAGGGGCGTTTTATATGCTGTACGATAAGCCCATGCGGCTTCATCGAGTTTTAAAGACCAATCCTTTCTCGAAGGACTCACCACTTTTTCCAGAATGCGCTTAATCTCGCGATTAGATACCTCGGCTTGGCCATTGGTTTGCGGGTGGTATGCCGTAGCTACCCGGTGGTTGATGTTGTACTTTGCCATGAGATTAGTAAACTTGCGATTGCAAAAGTGAGTACCTTCATCGCTTATGATTACTCGAGGAGTGCCGAATCTTGTGAAGATGTTATTGTGAAGGAAATTGAGCACGACATTGGCATCATTGGTCGGAAGTGCCTTGACCTCCACCCATTTGGAAACATAATCAACGGCTAGCAAGATGTATTGGTTGTTACATGAGGAAATGAATGGTCCCATGAAATCGATGCCCCAAACATCGAAGATTTCCACCTCTAGCATTATATTGAGGGGCATCTCATCCCTCCTAGATATGTTACCAACACGCTGACAACGATCACACTTCAGCACAAACTGATGGGCATCCTTAAAAAGGGATGGCCAATAAAATCCCGCTTGAAGAATTCGAGTTGCGGTCTTTTCACTTCCATAATGGCCACCATATGTCGTGGCGTGATAATCCCTTAGAATAGCCTCTGTTTCACTGTATGGCACACATCTCCTAATCACCTGATCGGCTCCTTGTTTAAACAGATATGGTTCGTCCCAACGATACCATTTGACTTCATGCAAGAATTTCTTTCTTTATGCAAAAGAGAGCTCGGGAGGAATCACTCGACTCACCAGAAAGTTCACAATGTCTGCAAACCAAGGCTCTTCTTCTTGTATCCCAAACAACTGTTCATCAGGAAAGGATTCATTAATGACGGTTTTGTCTTGGGATGTCTTCCCAAGGTCTTCCAATCGTGAGAGATGGTCGGCTACTTGGTTTTCTGTCCCTTTTCTATCCTTGATCTCCACATCGAATTCTTGCAGCAGAAGAATCCATCGAATCAACCTAGGTTTGGAGTCCTTTTTAGAGAGCAGATATCTGACAGCCGCGTGATCAGTGTACACAGTCACCTTTGCGCCAAGCAAGTATGAACGGAATTTTTCAAAACCATAAACTATGGCTAACAGTTCCTTCTCAGTGGTAGTGTAGTTTAATTGAGCATCGCTGAGGGTTTTGCTTGCATAATAGATGACATGAAACATTTTATCTTTCTTTTGGCCAAGAACGGCCCCAACTGCGTAATCGCTAGCATCACACATCATAGCGAAAGGATCACTCCAGTCTGGAGCAATGATCACGGGTGCTGAAATCAATTTCTTCTTCAAAGTCTCGAACGCTGTAAGACATTCTTGGTCAAATTTGAAATGAATATCTTTTTCCAGCAGCTGACACAAAGGTTTGGAAATTTTTGTGAAGTCCTTGATGAAACGCCTGTAGAAACCTGCGTGCCCAAGGAAACTACGAATCCCTCGCACTGAATTAGGCGGCGGCAGCTTTTCAATAGCTTCTATCTTTGCTCTGTCCACTTCTAGACCCTTCCTTGACACTTTGTGCCCGAGAATAGTTCCTTCTTGTACCATGAAATGGCACTTCTCCCAATTGAGCACTAGGTTAGTTTCCACGCATCTTTTCAGCACCGAGCCAAGATTTTGCAAGCATTCATCAAAAGATAGACCGAATACCGAGAAGTCATCCATGAAGACTTCAACAGTCTTGCCAATTATGTCTGAGAAGATGGCCATCATGCACCTTTGAAAAGTACCAGGTGCTCCACACAAGCCAAAAGAAACCCGCCGAAAGGCGAAAGTGCCGAACGGGCATGTAAATGTTGTTTTCTCCTGATCCTCAGGAGCAATGCAGATTTGGTTATATCCAGAATAACCATCCAGAAGGCAGTAATAATCATGGCCGGCTAGTCTATCTAGCATCTGATCAATGAAAGGAAGGGGAAAATGATCCTTCCTTGTGGCTTTATTCAACTTCCGGTAGTCCATGCAGATTCGCCAACCGGTGACTGTGCGAGTAGAGATGAGTTCATTCTTTTCATTGGTAATCACAGTCATGCCTCCCTTCTTCGGTACACATTGCACTGGACTCACCCATGCACTGTCAGAAATGGGATAAATAATCCCTGCATCCAGCCACTTGATGATTTCTTTCTTCACTACCTCTTTCATAAGAGGATTTAGCCGCCTTTGATGCTCCACTGTTGGTTTACTACCTTCTTCCAATGGAATTTTATGTTGACAATAAGCTGGGCTGATGCCTCTGATATCCGCTAGGGTCCAACCAATGGCTACTTTGAATTCCCTCAGGACTCTTAAAAGCTTGTCTTCCTCAGAGTCTGAAAGGTTAGCAGATATAATCACAGGTAAGGTAGATGATTCACCAAGAGAAGCATACTTTAAGTGATTAGGAAGTGGTTTGAGCTCTAGAGTTGGAGCTTCCTCGATGGATGGTTTCATTTGCTGATGCGGCCCCTTTAGTTCTGGCAGATCCAATGATTCAACTGGTCTTTCAAATTTTCTTTGCCACGGCAAAGCATCCAGATATTGCAATTGTTCATCTATATCATCTTCATCTAATGAATACTCTCCACTGAGGGCCTTTTCCAAAGTGTCATTCATGAACATGTGATCCAACTTTTCTTGTACCGTAGACTCAATCAAGTCTACTTTCAGACACTGTTCTTCTTCTGTTGGAAATTTCATAGCTTTGAAAACATTGAAAGTGACATTTTGATCGTGCACCCTCATCGTCAGTTCCCCCTTTTGGACATCGATCAAAGTCTGCCCCGTTGCTAAGAATGGTCTACCAAGAATGATAGGAATCTTCTTGTCCTCTTCAAAATCCAGTATGACAAAATCAGCTGGAAAGATAAGTTTGTCTACTTTCACTAGGACATCTTCAACAATTCCCCGAGGATAAGTGATAGAGCGATCAGCTAACTGAAGTGACATGTTCGTCGGGTTTGGCTCAGGAAGGCCAAGTTGTAAGAAAACTGAGTATGACATGAGGTTGATGCTTGCTCCTAAATCACATAAACATTTGTCAAAAGACAAATTCCCAATGGTGCATGGTATGGTGAAACTGCCAGGATCTTTTAGCTTAGGCGGTAACTTTTGTTGCAATACCGCACTACACTCCTCTGTCAAAGCAACAGTTTCTAAGTCCTCAAGTTTTATCTTCCTCGATAGAATGCCCTTCATGAACTTGGCATAACTCGGCATTTGTTCTAGGGCTTCAGCAAATGGAATGTTGATATGTAATTTCTTAAAGACTTCAAGAAATTTGCCAAACTGCTTGTCCAGTTTTTGTTTTTGCAAACGTCGAGGAAATGGCGGAGGTGGATAGACATGCTCTTCTGCTTCTTTCTGTGCAAGGACCGATTGTTTAGGAGGTGGTACACTTTCTTCTACCTCCGTGCTTGAAATTGGAGCCTTACTCTTGTCCTCGGTGTTTCCCAAGTTCATTTTTTCCGTTTCTTCATCGGGCAGAATTTTATTTGCTCTTTCCAATTCAATGCCTTCTGTGACTTTCCCCGATCTTAAAGTGATGGCTTTAATGTGCTCTTGGTTGTTCTTTCTCCCTGGATTAGCTTCAGTATCACTGGGGAGTGTTCCTTGTGGTCGGTTCATCATGAAACTAGCGAGTTATCCCAATTGAGTTTCCAGATTTTTAATAGATGCCGCTTGGCTTTTGGACGCCAACCTCAATTCCTCCAATTCTGTCTTTTCACTAGAAGCTGATTGCCCAGAATTCCCATAGGATTGTTGTTGAAATCCTGGAGGATGAAATTGTCGTGGGGCATATTGTTGCTGATATTGGTGCCCTTGCTGTTGCTGGAATCCAGATGGATTATATGGCTTAGCTCCAAACTGCTGATTTTGAAATTGTTGGTAGGGCTGATTTGATTGTTGTGCTCCTCCTTGATTATTGCTCCAACTGAAATTTGGGTGATTTCGGTTGTTCGGATGGTAGGAATTTGGAGCTGGCTGTAGCTGTCTTTGGAAATTGCTTACGAATTGAACCGACTCGTTTGAGATGGCACATTGGTTTGATTCATGTGCGCCCGCACACAACTCACAAACACTAGCAACTTGATGAAATCCTTGTGCTGTCAAAGAGTCTAATTTCAAGTTCAAAGCCTCTAGCTGAGCTGCTAAGGAAGTGGCTGTGTCGACATTAAGAATTCCTGCTACCTTTTGTTGTGGCATTCTCTGAGTTGGGTTTTGATATTCATTAGCTGCCATCATCTCGATAAGATCGTAGGCCTCCTCATAACTTTTAGCCCATAATGCTCCCCCTGTAGCTGCATCTACCATTGGCCTTGATTGCATTCCTAGTCCATTATAGAAACAATTTATGACCATCCAATTTGGCATGCCATGATGAGGGCATTGCCGAAGCATTTCCTTGTATCTTTCCCACGCTTCACATAAAGATTCACCAGACTTTTGAGAAAATTGCGTGATAGCATTCCTTATAGCTGCAGTCTTTGCCATGGGGAAAATTTGCTAAGAAACTTTTGAGCTAGATCAGCCCAAGTGGTGATAGATCCCGGTGGCAGAGAGTGTAACCAACCCTTGGCCTTGTCTCTTAAGGAAAATGGGAAGAGTCTAAACTTCACAGCATCATCTGACACATTGTTGAATCTAAATGTGTCGCATATTTCTATGAAGTTCCTAATGTGTAAGTTAGGATCTTCCGTTGCAGTTCCTCCGTACTGTACTTGATTCTGCACCATCTGAATAGTGCTAGATTTAATTTCAAATGTAGGAGCCGTAATTGCTGGACGAATGATACTTGACTGAATGTCATCAATCTTCGGTTGCGAGTAATCCATTAAAGCCCTTGCTGCTGCAGGTGCAACTACTTCGGCTTCTCCGTCCATCTTGTGAGTATTTGCTAGTTTAAGTACTTGTTTGGCCTTTAATGCTTTAGCACGTGTTAGCATAAAATTCCAAGTATCTGAACACAAATAATCACTTCAAAATGTAAGATAAAATGTTCAAGTCAAAGAAATTAACTTCTTATTGTAGTAAAACACATAAACAAAATAACACCGAATCCCCGGCAGCGGCGCCAAAAACTTGTTCGCTATTTTCTCTACGCAAGTATACGCAGTCCAAAAGCAATATAGGGAAGTAAGGATCGTTCCCACGAAGACTTGGTGTAATTAAGTAAATACGTTTATTCAACAATGTTCGGTTAATTATAGAAGCCTGAACAAACAAAAATGGTTGGTTTGTTTCAAATCACAATTAATTAATAAAATAACGACTAACGTGTTTCAAATAATATGATAAGGAATTATTATATGAGATAAACATGGGATTCTAACTTCATTATTTATTTCATTTAGAATTGATGCCTTAATTCAAAGTGATTTTGATAATTACAAAAGCTAGCCGGGAACACGAAACTAACATAAGCGCCTTTCAGCCTTAACTTATATCAAACCATACAAACATCCACTTAAAAAGATAGAAGTTGCGTGGACACCATTTATGCTTAGACCCTATATGTCTATAAGATTTGAAAACATAACTGGTTTACGAATAAATTCCTGGTTTATGGCTACACAGGGCGATGTGATTCAAAACCCTACCACTAATCGTAATTATATATGATAATTACGAACCTGTGCTAACATGGCAAATTCTAAATTCTCAAATCCGCTTTCGCATTCATTAAGAATTAATAATTTAGATGATAGCTACGCATCTAATAAATTAAGAGCAACCACGTTAGGCAATCGGAATTTTTATCATAACACAATTTATTAAGGCATCGAATTACTAAATTACGTAAATAAATCCATTAGAATCCCAATACGGCGATTAGTTCATAATCGAACGAATCGTCATCTTGGAATTAATTGAAAACATGGTATAAAATTGCATGAATAAAATATAAAATTATAAGAGTTTAGAAAATAAAACCGAAATAATTTCCACTGCAAGAAACGAGCACTTCTATAATTCCTGTAAGATAAGAAATTAGGAAATAAAACCGAAATAATTTCCACGAGCACTCCGATAATTCCCTGTAAAATAATAAATTAGAAAATAAAATCGAAATAGCTTCCACCGAAGAGAAGAGCACTCCAAATGATTCCCGTAATTTCTTCAACCAAAATAAAACTTATGCTAAAATTGTAGAAAATTTAAGTGTATAAAATTACACTAAAATTACAAAGAAAATATAGAGAGAATTACAAGAGAGAATGTTGCTCTCCAAATTGTTGTGTGGAAATAAGCTCAAGAACTAGGCCTATTTATAGGAAAAATTAGCACACCACAAAATTAAAAAAATAAAAAGAAAAAGGAAAAGAAAATAAAAAAAAATGAAAAGAATTGAAGGAAAATTAATCTACAGCCGAAAGAAACAAAGGCACCAAGCACCAGCCAAAAGAAACCCACCAACAACAGCCACTTAACCGTTCTTCTGCGAAGACCACGCGCGATATGGGCGCGTGGCATGCACGCGCGAGCCTGGCAGTATGCTTCCCTGGAGCGTGTCTCCCACGCGCTGCGTGGGAGAGTGGACAGTGGATTTTTTATTCTGGCCGACAGTTGCATATGTCTGTTGCTTTTTTTTTTCGCTGTTTGTCTGCTAATCATGCCCGCCCACTTGTTTTGCTTTTTTTATTGTTTTTGTTGTTTTTTTTTCTTTTTCTTTTTCTTTTGCTAATACAACTTGCATAACAAAATATATTTAATTAATAAATAATTAATTTAATTCCGAATTTATAAAAATAAATATCTAATATCATTAGATATTTATAAATATAATTTTCTAATTAAATAAAGTATTTATTAATATAAATAAATTTTCAAGTCCCAAGCTACGGTAAATTGAGGGCCAAAAACCGGACTTCTTTTCCTTAACGAAAATTATATCAATTCCAATCGGGCTTTTCTCTTTAAGAATATACCACTTTCCATCTTTTTGTGATAATTCTATTTTCTCGATGCTCGTTCTGGTGCGAATTACGGCCTCTTGAGGATCTGAAACTGGATTACTTTTGCGAAACGAAAAATATATCACATCCAACCGGGGTTCCAGATTTAAGAATATATCATATAGAATTTCTTTATGATAATTCTTTTTCCTCTTAGCCAGTCCACTTGATAAAACTGAGACAGAAATCCACCGTTTTTAGCCTTTTAACGCCACAATACCTCAAGTTGCGAGTTCTACATAACAAAAACATAATTAACAAAAAAAATGAATTAAAAGACACAACATACTTAAGAAAAACCACCAATCTATGTCCAATTAGCGGACAATAAGTGGATATAAAATCCACTTATCAGTATGATTTGATGGCAGATTATGATAGAGATGTTTCAGGCTTCAATTTGACTACTTGAACATCAAAAACGGACAACAAAATCACCTTCAACTGGGGTCTTAATCTTCAAAAACACCTAGAACTTGATTTTTTTGAAAATTAAATTTTTTTGAAAATGAATTAATTTTGATGAGTAGGATTAGGACATGTGGCAGCCAACTGATTGGGTGAAAGATGATAAGGTTTTTGGTTGGTCAAATTATTACGAGATATTTTGGTTCTGAATTGTTCGGAACACTAATTAACTTTTAATCGGTCCTAAAATTACCGATTAAATTAATTATGGGTCCGATTTAAAAGAAAATTTTTAGGAAAAATAATGAAATAAAATACTGGAAATTTATAAATCTCAGGTGACGAATAAAATACGAGTTTCGAATATTCTGCGATTTATGTGACGATTGTTGATAAGAAAATGATTTTAAATCGGAGCCCCGAGAATTTTGAAAAAAAAAAACTTTTAAAGGATAAAGATGAACTGAATTGCACGCTTTTCGAAAAAGCTAAAGATAGATATCCTGGAGTCTAATACAATCATTAAACACATATAGGGTCCCATACGATCATTCCTGATCCGTTTATTCGTATCTAATGATACCCTCCCACATTCGCGATTTTAAATACCCACCAAACTGAATCAAAATATTCATATAAATTCAAAATAAGCTAAAATAAATTATAATCGAATATCTTCACCTTGACTAGTCAAACTGGAATAAAAAAATACAAAATATTTTTATTCCAATTTACAAAAATAGCAATTATATGAATTTAATATTCTCGGTTCTCACATTTAATAAGAGAAAATATAAGAGGCAACATGTTTTAGATGGAAATGTAATTTGTTAGTTATTAGTAATCATAATAATATTATTTTATAAAATGTAATTGATCGTAGTTTTTTTACAATATAAAAGATAATGTATTTTACCTAAAAATGAAATTATTTAGTTATTGAAAAAACAGCATAGGTTACATGTTTTTACCGATGATGAATTATTAAATAAGGATAATCAAGTAAGAAATGGAAGTTTGAAAAAGATATATTTTAGTTAAAAAGTATAAAAAAGATATTACGTTTTAGCTGAAAAAGGTAATTAATTAGTTATTAGTAATTATAATTTTATTTGTTTATTTTATTAAACAGAATGGTCCGTGATATTTTTGGAAAGGAGAGGTAATGTGTTTTAGCTGAAAAAGATAATTGGTTAGTTATTAGGAACTATACTATCGTTATTTTATTTTATAAAATAGAACAACATGTTTTTACCAGTAATAAATATTTTATTTTTTTTTTGAATAATTAGGCTTATATACCTTAAAAAATTAGTATACGTTCTAACAAATCTTGGGGGTGAGCGAGAGTGGAATCCAGGACGATTAGAGATAAGCCCTTTACCACCTGAGCTATCTCATCGCGCTCACCAATAATAAATATTTATGTAAGGATAATCAAGTAAAAAAATTAAGTTTGAAAATGAGATATTTTAGTTAGAAAATATAGAAAAGATATTATCTTTTAGCTGGAAAAGGTAATCAGTTAGTTATTAATCATATTTTTGGAAAGAAAATATTTTAGTTAGAAAAGTTAGAAAATGTAATAGTTGAAAAAGGTTATTGGTTAGTTATTATTTATAAGAAAATAAAATATTTTATTTAGAAAATATAGAAAAGATAATACTTTTAACGAAAATTTTAGTTAGAAAAGGTAATAGTTGGAAAAGGTAATTAGTTAGTTATTATTTAGCAGAAGTGTTAGGAAGAGATGCGTGTAATATTTTGAGAAAAGATTATGTTTTATTTTTTTATAATTAAGTAAAATAATTAAGGATAATAAAGTAAAATAATTAAGTAAAGTCAGTACCAGTACCGTAGCAAAAAAACTGGTACCAAAATTTTTAATGTTTCGTCTTTTATAATACTAGCTTAAAACCCGTGCGAGGCACGGATTTTTTTAATATTATATAAAATTTGGTTAATTCTAATTGAAATTTTAAAGACATCAATTTTATAGGTTTGAAAATTTAAATAACTAGCCTAAAACCCGTGCGATGCACGGATTTTTTGAATAGTATATAAAAAAATTCATTAATTTTTGGAGGCTTACATTTTGAGAAAATTACCAAAATAATCATATTTGAGCATGTTTAGCACTATTTACCGATCTAATATGGCATTTCGTGTGAAGTATCAGCGGCTAATACGGTGTTTCGTGTCCCGTATTAGTAGCTAATACGGCGTTTAGTGTGCCGTATCGCCCTGATACTTCACACGAAACGTCGTATCAATGATGATATTGTTACAGGCCCTGTCAGGGGCACTAAAATTTTAACCTAATACGCTACACCAAACATCGTATCTCGTTGTTGCTTCACACAAAACGCCGTACCTGCTGACACACCAAACGTCGTATCTCGTTGTTGCTTAACACGAAATGCCGTATTTCGTCAGTAAATAAGGCCAATTTTCTGAATTTCAGTATTTTGGGCCTTTTAAGCTGAAAAATGAATATTTAGGGCCATCACCCTTACATTTTTATATGAGATGATTTTATATGTGATATTTCTAGAAAGGGAGAGATTTTAGTTAGAAAATATAGAAAAAATGATAAGTTTTAGTTAAAAAGAGTAATCGATTAATTATTACTTCATTTTATTAAATAGAATGCTCGTGATATGATTAGAAAACTAGAGAATTTAGTTAGAGAAAATTAAAAAGGTACGTAATATGTTCTAGGTGAAAATGGTAATTGATTAGTTTATAGTAATTATAATTTAATTACGTTATTTTACTAAATACAATTGCTCATAAGGTTTTTAGAAAACGAGAAATTAATATTGTCCGTGATATTTCTATTAAAAGAGGGATTTTAGTTAGAAAATATAGAAAAGATGATACGTTTTAGTTGAAAGAGGTAATCAGTTGATTAATAATATTATAACATTATTAGTTTATTTTATTAGATAGAACCACCCGTGATATAATTGGAAAAAGAGAGATTTTAGTTAGAGAAAATAGAAAGGTAACGTGAAGATGACATGATTTATGTGAAAAATGTAATTGATTAGTTTATAGTAATTATAATTTAATTATGTTATTTTACTAAATAAAACTGTTCATAATTTTTAGAAAATGAGAAATTAATGTTGCCCGTTATATTTCTAGAAAAAAAAGGGAATTTAAATAGAAAAAATAGAAGAGATGATATATTTTAGCTGAAAAGGTAATCGGTTAATTATTAGTATTATAATATTATTTTATTCTTATTAAATAGAAACACCCATGATATAATTAGAAAAAGGGAGGTTTTAGTAAGAGAAAAGAAAAAAGGTAACGTGTTTTGGCTAAAAAAAGTAATCATCCATGATATATGTTGTGGAATAAAAACTAGGTTACGAATATTGCGGCTAGGGTTTGTGCGTATTTAATGCAAAGGGGTTGGTGAGCTTCAAGCTTTAATGGTTGTTTCCGTGTTCGAGACTAATTGGTCCTTACAGAGTACCTACGTATCTCGTAGCTAGTCGGCTGATAGGAGGTCCTGGTCGCCTGCCAGGTGTTCCTGGTCGGCTGGGACCTTCCAAGGTTGTAGAAAACTTCGTGAGCTTCACGTGGACTGTAAGATCGTCCAAATCTGATAACCGGAGCTCAAGATATGGCCCAAACAGCGTTGAGAGGTCCTTCAATGGCACCTGGTCGGCTGACAGGAGGTCCTGGTCGCCTTCCAGGTGGTCCTGGTCGGCTGGGACCTTCTAAGGTTGTAGAAAACTTCGTGAGCTTCGCGTTGACTGTAAGATCGTCCAAATCTGATACCCGGAGCTCAAGATATGGCCCAAACAGCGTTGAGAGGTCCTTTAATGGCACCTGGTCGGCTGACATGAGGTCCTGGTCGGCCACCAGGTGCTCCTGGTCAGCTGGGACCTTCCAAGGTTGTGGAAAACTTCGTGATCTTCGCGTGGACTCTAAGATCGTCCAAATCTGATACCCGGAGCTCAAGATATGGCCAAAACAGCGTTGAAAGGTCGGGTACCGGCTTGCCATGAGATCCTGGTCGGCCAAGGCTGCCAAGAGGTCGGCCTGACCCCTCCTCGGGCAGCTGGTCGGCTGACATGAGGTCCTTGGTCGGCCAAGGCTGTCAAGAGGTCGGCCTGACCCCTCCTCGGGCAGCTGGTCGGCTGACATGAGGTCCTTGGTCGTCCAAGGCTGCCAAGAGGTCGGCCTGACCCCTCCTCGGGCAGCTGGTTGGCTGACATGAGGTCCTTGGTCGGCCAAGGCTGCCAAGAGGTCGGCCTGACCCCTCCTCGGGCAGCTAGTCGGCTGACATGAGGTCCTTGGTCTTGTCTTGGGCTCCTTGTCGTGCCTCTCGGAGCTTTTTCGCAGTATCTGAATCCTCGTTCTTGAATCATGACCTTGATCGTTGGCTGTAGAATACCACCTTTCATCGGCTGGAGCCTCCCTCGGAGCTCGGTCGGTCGTTGCTCGGTCCTTGAACCTCAATGTCAGTGTATGAACGTCAATATTTGGACATCAATGTCAGTATTCAAATGTCGATATTTGGACCTCAATGTCTTTATTCAAACAGACATCCTTCAATTCAAATTGGCTTTCATAGCTTTCGTGACCTTCTAGGCCTTAACTTGCTTGTTGACTCCTTGGTTTTAAACCTTGGCTCTGTTCATGGTTGTCGGTTGTAACCAACCCTTCATTCTCGTTCTAAGATGTGGAACTTGTGATGAAGCTTTAGTTCTTGCCCCCCTTGCTACATACGGTGGAGGTCTTGCTTCTCGGTTGATCGTTCAAGAAGTTCCCTTGCCACTCAGCACTTGACTTCAAGTCTGGTGTGCCTTGGCTGGTTGTCAACCCTTTATCTTGATTCTAGGTTTCCAACCTTCTTCTTATGCTCACAGGACCTTGCCTTGGTTTGAATTCGATTGACGGCTCTTGATTCAAGTCCTTAACTCAAACGACAAACTTGATTGGAGGCAAACAGCCTTTTTGGCCATCAAGGCTAAAATTGTGTCGGGATTTGAGATTCAAGATTTTAAGTATGGAATGACAAAGGACCTCTTATCTTAACACTCTTACTGACAGTTTCTGTGCCTTTAAGGCATTATCAGGGAGCCAACCAGTCCCAAGATGAGCTTTAAGAGGGTCTATCCTTCAGCTTACATCAACTGGTGCTACCAATTTCGCATTGATAGTGGGGTCTTCAGGACCTGGAAGTAAAAACTCTCGGCATAATTCTCTATCTCAGAAGATGCAAACTTAGATTGGGCATCAGCCTTAACGTTCTCTTCTCTCGGAATGTGCTCCTCGTAGCACTCATCAAACTGAGTCATCACGGCCTTCACGACTCTCAAGTACTTTGCCATAGTTTCATCCTTGGCTTCAAATTCACCATTCATTTGCGAGATTACTAGTCTTGAATCCCCACATACTTTGAGATTCTTGACTCTCATAATTCTGGCCAAGCCCAATCCGGCTAACAAGGCTTCATAATCAGCTTCGTTGTTGATTGTTGGGAAATCCAACTTCAAGGCATACTCAGTTGTGAACCCATCGGGGCTTTGCAAGACTAAACCTGCACCACTAGATTTTGTTTTTGATGCTCCATCAAAATAGAGCAAATAGAGCACCCAATATTCCTTCTGATTAGGTACAAGCTCTTCATCTTTTATTCTCTCTCCCAGGGGTGGTTATTATCTCCTGCCCCCCGATTTCTTGGTTGCTAATAGTGCATTCAACCACGAAGTCAGCTAATGCCTGAGCCTTGATGGCTGTTCGAGGCTTATACGTGATGTCAAATTCTCCAAGTTCTATTGCCCACTTGATTAGCCTTCCACTGGCCTTCGGGCTGTGCAAAATATTTCCAACTGTTGGTCCGTCAGGACTTCAATCTTGTGTGATTGAAAGTATGGCCGCAGCTTCCTGGAAGCTGTTACCAATGCCAAAGCAAATTTCTCGATGGGAGAGTAATTCAACTCAGCTCCATGCAACACCCTGCTCACGTAGTAAATAGGTTTTATCGAACCTTATTCTCTTCTCGAATGAGGACAACACTCAATGCTTGTTCAGATACCGCCAGGTATAGATAAAGAGCCTCCCCAAGACTAGGTTTGACCAACAACGGGGCTTCTGTCATGTATTTCTTCAGCTGTTCAAAGGCCTCTTGGCTTTCAGGTGTCCACTCAAAATTCTTCACCTTCTTCAATGCTTGAAAGAAAGGCAAGCATTTGTCACCAGATTTGGAGATGAATCTCCCTAGGGTTGTAACTTGGCCAGTCAACTTCTGTACATCTCGTATAGAGCGGGGTGGTTCCATGTCCAAGATCGCTTTGATCTTATCAGGGATTGGCCTCAATGCCTCTTTTTAAAACCATCAGACCCAGAAACTTTTCCTGATCCAACGCCAAAAGCACACTTGGCCGGATTTAACATCATCTTGTGGTGCCTCAGCACTCCAAATGCCGCTCTGAGGTGCTCAATGTGGTCAGCCGTGAATAGGCTCTTGACTAACATGTCATCAACATAGACCTCCATGGTTTTTCCAATTAGATGGGCAAATATCTTATTCACCAGTCGTTGGTAAGTAGCTCCTGCATTCTTTGGGATGTCATCCTTGTGCATCGTAATCTGATTGCGGCCACTGAATCCATCCATGAAGCTCAACATTTCATGTCCAGCTATAGCATCTATCAATGTGCCTATCCTTGGCCGGGGAAAACAATCCTTCGGGCATGCATCATTTAAATCAGTGAAGTCTATACACATCCTCCACTTTCCATTTGCTTTCTTGACCATCACAGGGTTAGCCAACCATTCGGGGAACTGAATCTGCTCAGTAAAACCAGCTTCTAAGAGCTTGTCAACCTCTTACTTGATGGCATCTTGCCTTTCAGGAGCAAAATTTATCTTCTTCTACTTTATTGTCTTTCGCTCAGGATCGACATTCAACCTGTGATTTATAAGTTGGGGATCAATCCCTGGCATATCGGCTGCTGTTCAAGCAAACACATCACTATTCTCTTGCATAAATGCTATCAACTTGCCCTTCAAGGGTTCCTTCAGAGAAGCTCTTATGTAAGTAACTTTCTCAGGATCGCTTGGCCATCATGACTCCAATGTTTGTCTTTTATCCCAGGTCCTTCAAGGACTTAAACTCTTATTTGGTTGTGTTGTAACCTAACTCTCGATCCTTCAGGGTTTTACTTATTCGTTTGTTTGTTTCCATTCATGTATTCTTTTATTTTTGGTACTTGGTCATCTTTGACTTACACACACCAGGTGCTTGGCACATAAATAGAATCATACAATCAATGAATGGAAATCAAACTTGCATTAATAACTTGAAATGGGTTCAATCCTTACATAGAGTACTACTGTCCTACTCGGAGCAACATGCTCTGCAATGGTTTCAATGAACCTTTATTTCTACTACTATTAGATAAATATGAAGCTAAGTCCTACTAGGATAACTTGAGCCCATCGGGGCTTTGCAAGACTAGGCCTGCACCACTTGATTTTGTTTTTGATGCTCCATCAAAATAGAGCACCCACCATTCCTTCTGGTCTCCTCATTCTTATTCCGAAGTTCACTTCCGGCTTGGGGTACTACCTCCTGCCCCCCGACTTCTTGGTTGCCAATGGTACATTCAACCATGAAGTCAGTTAATGCCTTAGCCTCAATGGTTATCCGAGGCTTCTGTGTGATGTCCTCTACTGGCCTTTCTTGGTGTTCCTTACCACTACGGGCATCCATGTCTTCAATCGGAAGGACCTGCCCCCCGACTCCATCAGGCCTTAACGAGGCTACATAATAGCTTCGTGCCATCTTTTGATCACCTTTTTGTTCTCCAACACCATTCCTGGTTGGGAACTTGATCTTCATGTGATAGGTAGAGGCTACAGCCTTAAAAGCATGGAGTCCAGTCCTTCCGAGGATGGCATTGTAAGTCGAAGATGCTTTGATAACCAAAAAGTTCAGCATCTGAGTGGCCTCTATCGGCTTCTGTCCGATGGTGGTGGACAACTGAATAGTTCCCTCAACTTTAGATTCTACTCCCTTAAAACCGTATATAGGCGTGTTGGAGGGGGTCAGTTGAGAGTCGTTATACCCCATCTTCATAAATGCATCATGAAACAAGATATCCACGGAAGCGCCATTATCTATCAAGACTCGCTTCACCTCTGAGTTTCCAATCACAAGAGTTATGACCAGCGGGTCATCGTGGGGGAACTTCACCCCTTCAAGGTCTGAATCATCAAATTCGATTATTACCTCGGTTCTTGCACGCTTTGGTGCCTCTCCAACAATATGCATCACCTCTCGGGCATAAGCCTTCTGAGATTTCCTAGTTGTCCCGGCCGCAGTCGGGCCTCCTGAGATCATGTTGATTACTGGCCCTCGGGGCTGCGGGTTGCGATCTTGATCGTCATCCCTTCTATTATAGTCTCTTCTTTGATCACCATGATCTTCACCCTTAGTGAAGTGGCTCAGTTTTCCTCTACAGATCAAAAACTCGATCTCATCTTTGAGTTGCTTGCAGTCATCAGTGTCATGCCCTACATCCTTGTGGAATCTGCAATACTGATTCTTGTTTCTCTTTGCGGGATCACCCCTACGTGGCTTCAGCCATCGAAAATCCTTATCCTTCTCAATGCCCAACAAGATTCGACTCCTAGGAGTATTCAACCTTGCATACTCAGTGAACCTTGATCCTTGGCTCTTCTTAGGGGCAGAGTCGGAGTCCTCGCTAGTTCGGGGATACTTGTCCCTAGCATCATGGTCCTGGTCTCGCTTTCATTTCTTGGAGTTGCCGTTGCTTCCACCTACGGTGGCCTCTTTCTTTATGCTATCCTCAGCCTTGATATACTTGTCAGCCCTTCGTTGGAGCTCGGCCATGTTTTCAGGAGGATGCTTCGCCAACGACCTTTTGAAGAATAGATCAGTAGTTCCGTGTTCCAGGGCTACCATGGCCACCTTATTCTCCAAGTCAGTGATGTTCAACGTCTCCTTAGTGAACCTTTTGAGGTAATCTCTCAGATTTTCGTTCTTCCATTATACCACATACATAAGAGATGTGGAGCTTTTCTCATGAACTTTTCCGCTAATGAATTGGTTGACAAAAGCGGAACTTAACTCCTTAAAAGAGCCAATCGAATTTACAGGCAATCGACTATACCATCTTTGAGCCATGCCCGCCAGGGTTTGAGGGAAAGCCCTACACTTGAGAGCGTCACTAGCAGGCTGCAACATCAGTGTGTTCGAGAATGTTCTCACATGGTTTGCGGGATCACCCGTTCCATCATAAGCCTTTATAGTAGGCATCTTAAACTTCCTAGAGATGTGAGCATTCATCACCTCCTCGGTGAATGGTGGTGTAGGATCATCAGGATCTCCTAGCTGCATCAACTCTTTGGGGTCACCCTTGGGGGCCTCTGCCCTTGTAGTTCCACCTCTTAGGGCCTCAGCCCTTCTCTACCTCCTAGAAGGCCTTTCCAAATCAATAAAGGGAATCTCTCCTCCTGACCTCGGAGGGGGTCGATTTTGATTCTTTCTTTGCTGCACCCTTTCTATATCGTCCTTCAGCTTCTGGATCTCGGCTTCATAAGCCTTGATTCTCTCAGCGGCTGTCATAGGGGGTCCATCATGGATTCGTCGAGTATGCCTTATAGGCTCCTTGCTAGGATGTCGCCTCCTCGGGGCTTGATGTTGAGTATTGAATACAGTAAAAGAATACAGAGGTGGGGTGAATGGATTCTTGAACTTTTCTTTGTTCTTGAATCTTTGCAGCAAGATATGTGTTTAATGTGTGAGATATGTAAGTACAGATAACAAAGACAAACACAACACAATATCACTTTAATCTAATATTTTATTAGATAAAGATTTTGCTACAATCTGTGAATACAAATGGTAGTATTCTCAGCTTTGTTTTTCTTAGAGAGATATTTCTTGTAAGAACCCCAAATTTTGGATATAATTTGTAAGAACCCAGATTTTTGGTACTAATTAAAACTTTTTATTATGTATTGGAGTATGAATGTATCAATGGGTTAATAGATGGATATTGAATGGATTCGAATTCAATTATGTTATGCCATGAAGAATGGTATTGGTTGACAACTTATATAAGAATTATCTATCTCCTAGGAAATTAAGAGGTGGCAATTCCAATGAAGAAGATTATTCTTATGTCATCCAAATCGATATCTGTTATTAGTCCGGTGGTTCCGTAAAAGGGTTAAGGAATGTTCGAAAGAGAATAGGGACATTTGTATAAACCGAGAGAGTAAGTAAAGAAAAATGGATGAATAGTGTTTTTGGTGGGAATGAGAATATTATGAGACGACACTATATAGAAGTACCCGGAATGGATTTTTGAATTCGTATTAGTGATTCGAGGGGAAAATAAGTGTATGTAAAAGCTGTCGGATTCTGAAAAATAGCATTTTTATTTTCTCCGAGAATTCCCTGGACACTGATAGACTTAAGGATTTAATGAGAGGATTTAAGGAATTTAAATTCGAGAGTTACCAAGAAAGATGGAGAATGGTATTATAAATGTTAAGAAGGTTGTCAGTAAAACCCTAACTAGAAACGAATGAGTTATTCCTCCGAACGATCAATGAATTGAGTAATAAACGGACAAGGAGACAAGCAAGGAATCAAGATACATGCATGTGCTAGTGGATAACATCAAGTAACCAAGCTAGTTACAAGTTAACTAGCATCATTAGAAAACCAGCCAAGCACTTAGCTTACAACACACACCTTGCCACAAGAATGCAACACTTGTCCACTTGATTTGCTCATCCATGACCAAAGCACTTTATTAAAGTGGCTTTATGCAAGATATTATCAACAATAATTCATTTAGACTAGATGAGATCAAAGACAAGCCAAGCAAACTCCATTCTCTCCATTTCTTCAAAACTGCCCAGCAAGAATAGCCATGAAAGAAAAATTCATATCTCAAAATCTAGAGCTTCTAAAATCACCAAATTTTGACCATAGCCTCTCCACACCATGTGTAAGGTTCGTTCAAAATTTCATGGCCAACAAAGTAGTATAGCCTAGTCAAATCCATGCTCAAAGTTGGGGCAACAAATCTGACCAGTTTCTGTCCAGTGGGAAAAATGGGTTCAAAACCATAGCTACGAAGCTTCAAATTAGATGATATAGGACTCAAAACAAAGCTTATGAAGAGGCCAAGATGTGGTATAAATTTGAGAGCCAAACTCTTATTTTTCGATTTTCTATGATTTTTATAAAAGTGGTGATGAATAGTAACCCTTAGAAACTAACTTTGATTTCTTGTTTTGTTTGGATGATCTAAGCTTTGTTGAGGCTATACAAGGACTATAACAATCTTAGTAAGGCTAGGACACTCTCCAAGGAAGGTATAATCCTTAAGAACCCTAGATCTTATTTTAAGATTATGTATGTTTTTGGTGGATTTCAGCATAGTTATGACATTAGTGTTATCATGAGCATGATCTTGTAGTTGGTTTGACCATATGATGATTATGATGGTGAAGAGTAATATTCCTGGACTTGTTGAGATGTATAACATGTGTATAAGATGTATGGATGCCCGGTGTGGCTTGGTTGTGTTGAAAAAAATTTTGAAACGTTCGATTTATAGCCGTCGTAATGCCCGATTTTCATTAGACCTTAGTAATTCGTGCATAACAGTTAGGTTAAATTTCTGACCTTAATGGATACATGACCTAACCTTGTAGATCTCGAGTCATAGATCGCTTTGGCGAAAGAATCGAAGCATTCCGACTTACGGTTTAGGAGTTATGGCCGACTTAGTAAAAGTTGTTCGAAACCGTAACTACAAGTTCGTTATTAAAATTGAACCTCGGTAGAATATGAAAGTTTGTGACGAATCATGGTAATTAAATATTAGAGGTCATGAGGAAGATTTGAAAGAAAACCACATGTCATTTGGATCGTTTTTCGATTTTATAAAAATGTTCAAGTCGAGGTTAAATATAAACGAACCCCTAAAATGGATACTTGGTTATAACTTTGGTAAAACACTTAGAAAATGGGCGATAAAACTCGAGGTATAATCTTGGTTCGTAAACGACCGACCTTAGGACTTACCCGGCTTAAGTATATGTCAAGTGTAAGTACAATGACATGTCTTAATAACGAACAAAAGTCGGATCGTATCGGTAATAAAAAGAGTTATACAAAAGGGTGCATAACGAGATAACTTGAAAGCGTGTTTCGACTTAAGTAAAGTTATACGTAACCTTCTAAAGAAGTGTTAGGTGATTAATCTCGAATATTCTGATTGTTTATAGATCACCGAGCTGAACCGGGACACGCTACCTCTACCCACACCCGACTACCAGGCAAGTGTTCAAACCTTTGAACCTGTTGTTGTGATAATATATGTATATGATTTCTGTTTTACATATGCCATCGCATGCATGCCTGTTTCCAATTATATTGTGACTCTGGTTTTTTTTGTGATACTTGTTCCCTGAATTGATATTGGCTTATAGACTAGATACGATTTATCAGTAATAAGCCGGATTATTTTGGTAAGACCCTTAGCGAAGGGCATATGATATTCATTCTAAATATAGACCGGGAGTCGGTATTTTGAGTTATAGATAGTCGTGGAAACCCGGAGGGATTCCAAAGATAGATTATTATTTATCTGAGGAAGGTTATTGTTAAACGTTATTATATTCCATAAAGTATCAATTACTTGGAAATATTTCGAGGAATGTTATTCGAGTATTATCTTAGTCGAGAGATAATAAATGAATGTTAATTTTGAATATTCATTTAGAGTTGATATTTAATGAATATTATTTTGATATTCTTTAGAATGTTATTTATTAAATGAATATTACTTTCGAATATTCATTTATGGTTTTATGTACTTAATGAATATTATTTTAAAATATTCATTGGAAGTTCTATTTACTTAAGGAATATTATTTCGATTATTCCTTTAAAGTTTTGATTACTAAATGAATATTATTTGGATATTCATTTAGAAGATTATTTATTAAATGAATGCTATTTGGATTTTTCATTTAAAAGAGTAAATATTAAATGAACATTATTTTCGAATATTCATTTAAGGTTCGACTTATTTATTGAATACTATTTTAAATATTTATTGGAGTTTAATTATTTAATGAATATTATTTCGAATATTCATTTAAGGAGGGATTTATTTATTAAATAATTCCATATATTCATTCGAGGATTACTTACGAGCAATATTATGAGTTAATAATATTCCATAATTATTATTGAGTAAATAAATATTCTTGGAATATTTATTTAATCCTTTTAAAATTCTTTTTAAAATAATTTATATTATTCGGAGATTACCTTCCACCTCCAGATATTATGTACAATATTTCGGAGTCTTTTTACGACTATTTTATCAAGGAAAGGTTCCCAACTCTTTCTTTTTCATTTAAATCTATCTTAAAAGGATTTAAATGCTCGCTCAAACTTCCATATTATAGGGGAACCTACTTGAGCAATGTTATTTATCTTGTTGACTTCCCGGTCATAATTTATCCTCTTCACTCGCAACTTGGTTGCTATGGACTCATTAAGTCTGTGTTTACCTTCTCATCTTTCGAGGGGTAAGATTGTTGGAACAAGTTGATGTTCGTTACCAAGCAATAGCTTGGAAGTTATTGGTGAATTTTCCTTTCCAACTAGATACGACTACTTTGTAGAGTCTTATCAACAAGTATTATACTTGGGGAAAGGGGGACGAACGTTACATTCAGAATTATGAATTCTATTGGAACTAGGAGTCGTGTAAGAGGCCGAGTAGCGCCGGTCCATCCCCTTTGGCCCAACCGTTGGCCTGGGAGAGCTAGTAAGGCGGTAGACAAGTAAAGCCGTCAGTTCTTCCTTCTACCGGTAGTAAATCTAATTTGAGCTGTACGATCTTGACTGATCATCAAGATTGGAACAGCGGGCGCGGTGAATACTCCATCATTGGTTCATCATCCAAACTTATTTATTTCCTGCAACATGATTACTGTTGGCAGAGCTGGAAAAGTGTTCGTAACTGGAATTGCAATATTTTCCTTGCAAGTTCCTCTTTATAATATCTTGCTTATTTTCGACATAGCAGATATTCCCTCATATATTTACATTTTGAGTTACCTTGTAACTTCATCGTTCATATTATACTGGCATCATTTCCGTAAATGCATGGCATATGGTTTGAAAGATACTTTTGAACTGTTATATATTATCGTTCAGTTAAATATTATTATTGGTGGGCTATTGCTCACCCTTGCTTTATTATTATATCTCAACAACAGCTAGACCAGATGACTCGCACAAGGCGCACTCGATGCTGGCGAGGACGATGAGACTACCAGAGCCGAAGAGAAAGCTATTGGTAGGATAGATTTATTCTTTCAGTACCAAGTATATGGTCTAGTATGACTCATGTAAATGGATGGCAAAGAGTATGTATTTATATTAAAATTCTTTTGGGTTGTAAGAACTCATAATGTGTTTAATAAAATTTGGTTGTTACTCTGATTTCATCTCTGGGACTATAACGGGTGTGTTTTATGTTATTGTTTTGGGTCACAAGGTTGTAATTTAATATTTATGTTGAACTGTGGATGGGAATTGAGACGGTAACGACCAGATCCCTGACCCCGGATCTAGGGGTGTTACAGAAGTGGTATCAGAGCGTACGTTATAAACCCCAGAGATGAGGCGACGTTAAAACAATAAATTCACTAAGATAACAAGAACTCTTGCCAAGTTCATAGTCGGACTACTTAATGTAGTGATGACCTATAAAACTCTTATGGGAACTATTAAGTATCATGATAGTAACTTAGCTCGATATCCCATCGACAAGTAAGGCAACAGACCTTGAGGCATACGAGCAGCAGCGCGATGATGCTTTATTATATGTTGAAGATCAGCGGGTAAATTCAATAGAGTACCCTACTGGAGACCCGGAAGAGGTTCCAGCAGATAAGGAAAATCTTGTTAGGATAAGGAGCTTACCCTCGAAGAATGAGGGCTGTAGCCAGAAAGACTGAGATGATTAAGGTATAGAGCTCAGAAAAGTGGGCATAAAGAACTAAGCTATTAGCAAGAGAACTGAAGATTCATGTTGGATTCGTGGCTGGACTACTGGAGGTAGTACCAGCAAGTAAGACGGATTGGAAGAATTACTTGAGATCTTATACGGGAATAGATGAGAATCATTAGAGACTTTCATATTAACGAAAAGAGTGCTAGAAGGATGTATGATTATCAAAGGCATCGATATAAGGCGAGGAGCAGAGTCCCTAGGAATAGTTGAGAAGAGGCAGTAAGTGCCATATCATTTGATAAATGAATAAGTATGAATATTGTCAGTAATAATTCGCCATGAGAAGGCAGATGTCATAGGTTGTAATTTATGGAACCAAATTGAGGTTGATGAAGTTGTTTTATTCAAGAAAATGTCCATTTTATGAATGAATCAGTTAGAAAGTGAAAACATTGGGAAGTGACATCATGATTGGATAAAGTTATATAAGGAAGTAGTAAGCAAGACAATGATCTCAGAACCTACCGGAAGATAAGACCAGTGAGTCAAGACGAACTCGTAATGAGACTATTGTCAGAGACTAAGTATAGGGTTAATTTAACTCAGTGAAATGATGAACCAGAAACGTTAGATGCATGTGACTCAGAGGAATATTAAATTCTTTCTTTTCTTTGAATGGATTATAGTAGTTACCTTAAGTTTACTCCGACGCGGAATTATAACGGATCAAGTAATACGATCAGCAGTTAAAGAGAAAAATGTGAGAAAATCTTCCTGGAGCTAAAAGATGAAATTGGTAATGATCAAGAGTTGGCATTGTTTAATGGAAAAAGGGAGACTTTGTGCTTCCAACGACGCTTCGCATAAAAGATTAGGATGTGTGCTTGCGCAGCACGACAAAGTACTTACGGATGCTTTCGGACAGCATGGTTCACCAGGTTCGGATGGCCTTAGTAGTGCCAATTTTTGTGGAACAACCAACTCCGACGGTAATGTTCCTTCTGAGACTGGTATTCAGGTAGACTGACATTTGGTAATATTGAATATCAGGACGTATAGGTATCAGGACGTTGTGACAAGTTTCAGTTTAAAACTGTTAATTCCCTTCTAAGGGATGTATATAATTGGTTCCTCTCCAGGGGTTAAATTTCCAACCCGATGACGATTATTTCGTTAATTATGACTGCTTACGGTTCTACCTACTAGGAGGTTCATAGAACTATTCTTCAGGTTTCGAAACTGGTCTCCTTAGTGTTACCAGTCGATGGATAGATTGACCAAAATTTCTCTAATTCTGGGAAGAACTTCAACGAATTTTGGCAAACCTTGTCTTTCTGATTATCAGAGAACATCATGGAAGAGAGTAGAAACTGGGGAAAACCCCGTGAATTGGGTAAGGTAGCCGCTACATGGGTTGGTGGACAGACCCCGGTTATCGCGATTGATTGTAGAAATACAATGATGAAGTGAGATTGGACGAAAACAGGAAATGTAAGTAAGAAACCAGCCGGACTGAGAAACTCCGAGATTGAATTAAGTGAAAAGGCTGTTATGCCAGGAATGGTAAGCTTGCGTGGCACGTGGTAGTGATAAGAATAGTTGAAAAGATAAAAATAGAGGAAAGGTGACCAGAGACGGTGCCGAGAAGTCGATTAAGACTTATATGGAGTAAAGTTTTGGAAAGGTAGAAAGGTATCAAAGTAGAAGGCACTATGCCAGCAATTGCTAGAAAAGTAATGCTAAATTAGCCAACCCCTAAAATCATATATAATTTTAGTGTGGCCAGTTGAGGGCAAGTCACAAAGGATTATCAAGTGACTAGACCAGCAATGAAAGAACAAAGCAGGGTTGCTTCTAAGAAAGCACCGACTGCAAGGCCTTCTGATATAAAGGAAACATTAATGAGATCGTAGGAATCTTCTGCTGAACAGCCCATGTTTTGATTGGGAATTCACTAGACCTTTTTGGGATGGGGTCACCTGTACTAAAGTGACTCATGTGTATATGGTTGTCCAAGATTACGAGTAAAATGGAAGTATAGTGACTTGAGATGTATGATGTTAGGGTATCGTGAATACCATGAATATATTATGACGGAGGAAAGTAAACAATGAAGGTATATGAAGAGAGTATAGAAATGGTCAGAAATTGAACAGTATGCTGTAGGAACTTTCTCTGAGGCAAGTACCTTTGCGAAGAACGATAAGCACTAGGAAATTCACGTTGAACTCGACCAATATCTTTCAGAACATCCTTGCTACCATTAACAAGTTCTGTAAAAGAGCAGATAGACCTACGTTGTCTTTTGGAAGGTCAAATAGGTTGACCACTATCTGAAAGAAGAAATTAGCAGTAAGCTACCGATCGATTATAAAATAAGAATGATTGAAAAGAGACCCTTATTAAGGATACATGATTTGATTGCCAATTATAGGATGCAGGAATTCCTTGGCAGTTGAATTAAGGATAAGATATCCATAAAGTAAGGCAAACCCTGGGGAATGTACAAGGGATGGCACTAACCCTAATAAAGACATTGTGAATTCAGATGATATGAGTTGGATTTGCTAAGGCAACAATGACCTGTACAGATTATTAAAAAGAGTTCTGGAAAGAACAGAGATAGAATTATTAGGGTATTGATCAAAGACGTTTTGATGTACCCTGTACCTAGAAAATACAGGAGGAATGATGAGGACGACCTAAGAAACCTTACAAGGAAAAGCTAATATTCTGAGTTTCCAACTAGAAGTTTGGAAGAGAATGTAAGACACAATAACAATATACCAGATGATGCATGTATGAAACCCTGAGGGAGTATGGATTGAACCTATAAAGGTTGAGATTATCCTAAGATAAGGAAAGAACTAAGAAAAGAAGTATCCTAAGTAGGATTGGGAATAAACGTGATAAAGTTCCCACGGGTAGTTGGAAGGAATGACTTATGGAAAAAGACTGATAGATATATTTTTTTCCTTCAGCAGAGCTTAAGGGAGAATGCTTTCACCCAACAGTGATGAGAATGAGGTAAAAAAAAAAAAAAATTTTTTGAAATATATCCGGAGAACAAGGATTACCAGAAATTACTATTATTAGGAAAGGCCAATGAGGTGGCCGACAGTCTAAGTATAAAGGAATAATTACAAATGTTCATACCGAAGAAACAGAATAATATTTGGAAGGACCTTGAAGGTCATATCGGAATGGAGGAATTTACATTCCTTCTGATGATTGTGCAAGAATCGACGGTAATAGTAGTTTAAGTAAAGATTCGATTCCTGATGGGTCTTAAGCATATTACATACCTTAGAAGGTCCCGTTTTGAGGCAAACCAGGACCATGATACAAAAAAAAAAAATTGACGAAGTAAACCATTAAGTTTCCAGTCTTTTATGGAAGATGCATGAGTGATAGTTTCATCAACCTGACTTAGTTGCGATGCTTGAAACTCTTCTGCAATTTTATCTACTTCATGTAATATCTACATCAAGTTCAGGAAGTGTTCTTTATGGATAAGGAATAGTGATTACTTTGTCTCCCTAAAGGATTGAAACCCGTACGGTTAGCTATTAAGGCACTACGTAAGCAACAAGCGATGGTGATTCTTCTAAGAAAGTAGATGACAACGTAAAGATAAAGAAAATTCTGCTATTGATAAGCTAAATGGCATGTTGATGAATGACAAGCAAGTTTGTGTTAGTGTACTTCTGCGCAAACAAGATAGAGAATATGAGGTTGATGATTCATGATGCTAAATGTATTCCCGTGGAAAAAATTAATGAGACTTAGAGAGAAGGGCAGTTGAGCCTGAGACTTATTAGGCCACCTGAGGGTTTAAAGTGTTCGGAAGGTGGCATTCGAGCCAGTTTTACCCCCAAAGCTTATAGCATGGTAGTAACGTGTTTCTTGTGGCAAAGCTACACCAGTAAAATACAGATGCTCAACAGATGATAAGAGTGCGAGCAGGTAGGTGTACGACCTGGTCTGACTTACGAAAGACAACCTGTGAAAAACCGCTGGTAGAAAAGAATAAGTGATGAGAAACAAGTTGACAGAAGTAGATTATATTGGATCTAGCTAAAGAAATCGGCCAGATTCATTTCGGAGGTTTTAAATTTGAAATAATGTGATGATTATAGAGTAAATGTGACGGGATACCAATAAGGAGGTGCCAAGTGCAAAAGATGCCTCAATAAAGAGATGAAGGTGGAAGTAAATAACAGAGGTAAATAAATGTCAGGTAATAAGAAGGATGTGATTGATAAAGAAAAGACTGGGAAAGCATCTATGGAATGTGAAGTAAGGAATGTTATGAATGGATTAATAAATGGGTTTCAGATGAATTATCGGGATGACAACCTGATAGTGTTAATATAATAGATATGAAAAGCTAGTAGCGTGACATGGAATGTCAGTAACAATGATGTCCAGCGAGAAACCTAAGATTTAACCTGAGAGGTTGAAAGATTTTTCCAAAAGTGTTGCTAAGATTGAACCAGAGTATAGGTCCATAGAATAATGGACAAAACAGCAAGATATGTTGACACGTGAAATTGCGATCAAATGGTATTGGATATAATCATGATTATTTTCTTCTTTGATGAACCTCTATAGTTCAGAGGTAAATTCTGAGTATGATATTTTACAAAAAAAAAAAATTCTATAATCCTTTAGAATTCTTTTCTTTTCTTCTCTCTTATTCATCTTCTTTATGAATTAAGAAGAACAACCCTTTAAGGAGGGGAGGTACTACTACGTGACTATCTGTCTATGTGATAGAAGTCTAAGTGGAATACCATAACTTGTTTAATTGCTTGTCAAGTACTAAAGGCTGGCCCCCTTCTGTGCTAACTATGCAATATAACAAATGTTCAATTGATCATAGTGATCTCTCAATAAATCTTTCCACTTCTCTATATTGATCGAGATTACGAAGATTAAGGCGATCAGGAAATGCATAGTGCGAGTGAGGTTATCTCCGAATTCGCAATGCGATAGTGATACCGATGTCACTGTAGATACCAATAAGGGTGATATTATATGAATGAGTAAGAGCAGAACCAGGATAGTGTGATGTGCAAAAGTAGAAAAGTTGATAAAAAGGAAAAAGAGAGTACTGTAGCACTACGGAGATGTGCTGTAAACGGGTTGAAATGATTAAGGATCAACCGAGGACTGGAAAGCTAGATGACAAACAAGAACCCGATTGTTTCCTACCTGATTCCGGGACGGAATCCTTTTAAGGAGGGGAGACTGTAAGAACCCCAAATTTTGGATATAATTTGTAAGAACCCAGATTTTTGGTACTAATTAAAACTTTTTATTATGTATTGGAGTATGAATGTATCAATGGGTTAATAGATGGATATTGAATGGATTCGGATTCAATTATGTTATGCCATGAAGAAGATTATTCTTATGTCATCCAAATCGATATCTGTTATTAGTCCGGTGGTTCCGTAAAAGGGTTAAGGAATGTTCGAAAGAGAATCGGGACATTTGTATAAACCGAGAGAGTAAGTAAAGAAAAATGGATGAATAGTATTTTTGGTGGGAATGAGAATATTATGAGACGACACTATATAGAAGTACCCGGAATGGATTTTTGAATTCGTATTATTGATTCGAGGGGAAAATAAGTGTATGTAAAAGCTGTCGGGTTCTGAAAAATAGCATTTTTATTTTCTCCGAGAATTCCCTGGACACTGATAGACTTAAGGATTTAATGAGAGGATTTAAGGAATTTAAATTCGAGAGTTACCAAGAAAGATGGAGAATGGTATTATAAATGTTAAGAAGGTTGTCAGTAAAACCCTAACTAGAAACGAATGAGTTATTCCTCCGAACGATCAATGAATTGAGTAATAAACGGACAAGGAAACAAGCAAGGAATCAAGATACATGCATGTGCTAGTGGATAACATCAAGTAACCAAGCTAGTTACAAGTTAACTAGCATCATTAGAAAACCAGCCAAGCACTTAGCTTACAACACACACCTTGCCACAAGAATGCAACACTTGTCCACTTGATTAGCTCATCCATGACCAAAGCACTTTATTAAAGTGGCTTTATGCAAGATATTATCAACAATAATTCATTTAGACTAGATGAGATCAAAGACAAGCCAAGCAAACTCCATTCTCTCCATTTCTTCAAAACTGCCCAGCAAGAATAGCCATGAAAGAAAAATTCATATCTCAAAATCTAGAGCTTCTAAAATCACCAAATTTTGACCATAGCCTCTCCACACCATGTGTAAGGTTCGTTCAAAATTTCATGGCCAACAAAGTTGTATAGCCTAGTCAAATCCATGCTCAAAGTTGGGGCAACAAATCTGACCAGTTTCTGTCCAGTGGGAAAAACGGGTTCAAAACCATAGCTACGAAGATTCAAATTAGATGATATAGGACTCAAAACAAAGCTTATGAAGAGGCCAAGATGTGGTAAAAATTTGAGAGCCAAACTCTTATTTTTCGATTTTCTATGATTTTTACAAAAGTGATGATGAATAGTAACCCTTAGAAACTAACTTTGATTTCTTGTTTTGTTTGGATGATCTAAGCTTTGTTGAGGCTATACAAGGACTATAACAAGATTAGTAAGGCTAGGACACTCTCCAAGGAAGGTATAATCCTTAAGAACCCTAGATCTTATTTTAAGATTATGTATGTTTTTGGTGGATTTTAGCATAGTTATGACATTAGTGTTATCATGAGCATGATCTTGTAGTTGGTTTGACCATATGATGATTATGATGGTGAAGAGTAATATTCCTGGACTTGTTGAGATGTATAACATGTGTATAAGATGTATGGATGCCCGGTGTGGCTTGGTTGTGTTGAAAACAATTTGAAACGTTCGATTTATAGCCGTCGTAATGCCCGATTTTCATTAGACCATAGTAATTCATGCATAACAGTTAGGTTAAATTTCTGACCTTAATGGATACATGACCTAACCTTGTAGATCTCGAGTCATAGATCGCTTTGGCGAAAGAATCGAAGCATTCCGACTTACGGTTTAGGAGTTATGGCCGACTTAGTAAAAGTTGTTCGAAACCGTAACTACAAGTTCGTTATTAAAATTGAACCTCGGTAAAATATGAAAGTTTGTGACGAATCATGGTAATTAAATATTAGAGGTCATGAGGAAGATTTGAAAGAAAACCACATGTCATTTGGATCGTTTTTCGATTTTATAAAAATGTTCAAGTCGAGGTTAAATATAAACGAACCCCTAAAATGGATACTTGGCTATAACTTTTGTAAAACACTTAGCCCCTAAAATGGATACTTGGCTATAACTTTTGTAAAACACTTAGAAAATAGGCGATAAAACTCGAGGTATAATCTTGGTTCGTAAACGACCGACCTTAGGACTTACCCGGCTTAAGTATATGTCAAGTGTAAGTACAATGACATGTCTTAATAACGAACAAAAGTCGGATCGTATCGGTAATAAAAAGAGTTATACAAAAGGGTGCATAACGAGATAACTTGAAAGCGTGTTTCGACTTAAGTAAAGTTATACGTAACCTTCTAAAGAAGTGTTAGGTGATTAATCTCGAATATTCTGATTGTTTATAGATCACCGAGCTGAACCGGGACACGCTACCTCTACCCACACCCGACTACCAGGCAAGTGTTCAAACCTTTGAACCTGTTGTTGTGATAATATATGTATATGATTTCTGTTTTACATATGCCATCGCATGCATGCCTGTTTCCAATTATATTGTGACTCTGGTTTTTTTTGTGATACTTGTTCCCTGAATTGATATTGGCTTATAGACTAGATACGATTTATCAGTAATAAGCCGGATTATTTTGGTAAGACCCTTAGGGAAGGGCATATGATATTCATTCTAAATATAGACCGGGAGTCGGTATTTTGAGTTATAGATAGTCGTGGAAACCCGGAGGGATTCCAACGACAGATTATTATTTATCTGAGGAAGGTTATTGTTAAACGTTATTATATTCCATAAAGTATCAATTACTTGGAAATATTTCGAGGAATGTTATTTGAGTATTATCTTAGTCGAGAGATAATAAATGAATGTTAATTTTGAATATTCATTTAGAGTTGATATTTAATGAATATTATTTTGATATTCTTTAGAATGTTATTTATTAAATGAATATTACTTTCGAATATTCATTTATGGTTTTATGTACTTAATGAATATTATTTTATAATATTCATTGGAAGTTCTATTTACTTAAGGAATATTATTTCGATTATTCCTTTAAAGTTTTGATTACTAAATGAATATTATTTGGATATTCATTTAGAAGATTATTTATTAAATGAATGCTATTTGGATTTTTCATTTAAAAGAGTAAATATTAAATGAACATTATTTTCGAATATTCATTTAAGGTTCGACTTATTTATTGAATACTATTTTAAATATTTATTGGAGTTTAATTATTTAATGAATATTATTTCGAATATTCATTTAAGGAGGGATTTATTTATTAAATAATTCCATATATTCATTCGAGGATTACTTACGAGCAATATTATGAGTTAATAATATTCCATAATTATTATTGAGTAAATAAATATTCTTGGAAAATTTATTTAATCCTTTTAAAATTCTTTTTAAAATAATTTATATTATTCGGAGATTACCTTCCACCTCCAGATATTATGTAAAATATTTCGGAGTCTTTTTACGACTATTTTATCAAGGAAAGGTTCCCAACTCTTTCTTTTTCATTTAAATCTATCTTAAAAGGATTTAAATGCTCGCTCAAACTTCCATATTATAGGGGAACCTACTTGAGCAATGTTATTTATCTTGTTGACTTCCCGGTCATAATTTATCCTCTTCACTCGCAACTTGGTTGCTATGGACTCATTAAGTCTGTGTTTACCTTCTCATCTTTCGAGGGGTAAGATTGTTGGAATAAGTTGATGTTCGTTACCAAGCAATAGCTTGGAAGTTATTGGTGAATTTTCCTTTCCAACTAGATACGACTACTTTGTAGAGTCTTATCAACAAGTATTATACTTGGGGAAAGGGGGACGAATGTTACATTCAGAATCATGAATTCTATTGGAACTAGGAGTCGTGTAAGAGGCCGAGTAGCGCCGGTCCATCCCCTTTGGCCCAACCGTTGGCCTGGGAGAGCTAGTAAGGCGGTAGACAAGTAAAGCCGTCAGTTCTTCCTTCTACCGGTTGTAAATCTAATTTGAGCTGTACGATCTTGACTGATCATCAAGATTGGAACAGCGGGCGCGGTGAATACTCCATCATTGGTCCATCATCCAAACTTATTTATTTCCTGCAACATGATTTCTGTTGGCAGAGCTGGAAAAGTGTTCGTAACTGGAATTGCAATATTTTCCTTGCAAGTTCCTCTTTATAATATCTTGCTTATTTTCGACATAGCAGATATTCCCTCATATATTTACATTTTGAGTTACCTTGTAACTTCATCGTTCATATTATACTGGCATCATTTCCGTAAATGCATGGCATATGGTTTGAAAGATACTTTTGAACTGTTATATATTATCGTTCAGTTAAATATTATTGTTGGTGGGCTATTGCTCACCCTTGCTTTATTATTATATCACAACAACAGCTAGACCAGATGACTCGCACAAGGCGCACTCGATGCTGGCGAGGACGATGAGACTACCAGAGCCGAAGAGAAAGCTATTGGTAGGATAGATTTATTCTTTCAGTACCAAGTATATGGTCTAGTATGACTCATGTAAATGGATGGCAAAGAGTATGTATTTATATTAAAATTCTTTTGGGTTGTAAGAACTCATAATGTGTTTAATAAAATTTGGTTGTTACTCTGATTTCATCTCTAGGACTATAACGGGTGTGTTTTATGTTATTGTTTTGGGTCACAAGGTTGTAATTTAATATTTATGTTGAACTGTGGATGGGAATTGAGACGGTAACGACCAGATCCCTGACCCCGGATCTAGGGGTGTTACATTTCTTAAGATGTATATTGAAAAACTTATCACTCTCTCTCTTTCTGTATGCAGCTAAGGAAGTGAGGCTGTATCCTTATAGACATGGATACACCTACTTACTACAAATAAGGTAGGTAAACAAAATACTTTCCAGTCTGTCTATCTTATTTGAGTAGGAGTCCAAACGGTTACAGATTTGACTTTGCAAAGCCTGTTCAGATCCACTTCTTTAGCTCCTTGTCCCTTTGTCTTATCTCTCCAAGCTTCTTTGTAGGCTTTCCAATCTGCTTTATAGTACATAGTCAAATAAAGCATCTTGGCTTGTTGCAGGTTTCTGACTTATACAATTCTTCAGTATTTTGTCTCCAAGAATGTATTCGAGAAGTGGCTAAGTGATTGATTCGAGAACTCGAATTGACTTAATCGATAACTCTGAGTTCTCGAATAGTGTTATATTGACATATCGAATCACTTCTCGAATAGCTCTTTTCTCTAGGACTCCTTGAGATATCGAATAGAGCATTTTGACATATCGAATCCCTGAGATGTCGAATAGCTTCTTTAGTCCTTGAGATATCGAATAGATCATTGACTTGTTGACTCTTAGAGAACTCGAATGATGCTTTGACTTGTTGACTCCATGAGTTCTCGAATAGAGTAATAGACATATCGAATCTCTGAGATATCGAATGAGATATCGAACAGTGTATTCAAAGATATCGAATAGTGTCTTCTGAGATATCGAATCTCTGACTCCTCGAAAGCTAGACTTCTCGAATAGACAAATGTACTTCTCGAATTGGTACTTAGGCAAATTCTTCTTTTCTTCAAATCCCAACTGTGATTATTTGGCAGTCTTTATCTCCTTGCTTGAGGCATGAACCTTGGAACTTCTTTCAAGCATTATTCTTGACTTTATAGTTACAGTAACACAACTAGAATTTGATGCCTATTACAAGTACAGAACAAATAGAAACTCTACAACTAGAGGTTCCCTCAGTTAAGAGGTCATGTAGGTAATGCATAGCATTACACACACTTAGGCTTGTTATTAGATGTATTCAGGCATGCCTCTGTGACTAACACTTGATCACGATCGTCATCCTCAGATGAAGAATCATTAGTATAAGGACCAGAGTAGTCATAATATCCTTGATCAGGGCCCAAGCCTCTAATGTAAGGAGGGTGATACGGCTCATGTATCTGTAGGGCATGGCCGCTTGGCCCAATACCTTGAGTATTCGGGGGGTAGTTAGGCAAGCCATATGTCGGATCCGTACTTCTAGGGCATGGCCGCAGTGCCTCTATCTCTTCAGCAGTACTTGTCCCCTTTTTCTTTTGCAGTAGATCAATGATGGCAATAATGAGTCTGTGATTTCGAGAGGTGAGATCATTTGGAATGACCAATTGTTTAATCTCTTCAATTCTGGTGCCAGACTGATAGATAATGGTCCATGGCTTCTTAATCACTTCTGGCAGCCTTGAAGGTTGGCCATTCCTCAAGTCATCATACAGACTCTTATTGTTTTCATTTACATTCCTCTTCTCTATGAGCTCTATCAGTGCATCTATCTCTGAATGTTTCAGGGCATGTAGAGTTTTGTAGGTTAGATGCCAGATTCTGGATTTTGCTACCATCATTACTTCCTTGAGCCATGAGCTATTAACTTTTCTAGGTACCACAATGAAGTAATCGATCTGATCCTTCAAGCTCGTTAGATACAATTGAGTGTCACCAGCCTGTTCTCTTTAGACTTTCAGAAACTCCAAGAATGCATCATCATGATAAACATTTGAGTTTGCAATTTCTTGTAGCTTGGCCTCAGTGACCACCTTCACTTCTACAGGCTTGGCACTTTTAGATATGGAGAGTGAAGGTTTATCAGATGGCATACTCCCTGCAACCACTGTGGTTGTGATAGTTTGCTTTTGACCACTGGAAGTAGTGATGTGCACAGTTGGTAGAGTGACAACTGGCAGAGAAGTAGGAAGCTCATCAATTTTGTCTTTTCCTTTGCCAGGCACATGAATTATAGATTTTGAAGTTCTTTGATGAGCACATTCAGTGATTTTGATGCCCTTTACTGGTGGTTTCTCCCCCTTTGTATTTGAGTTCCTTTATGTCCTCTTCTCCCCCTTAGGCTTGTTGTCAGGCACAGAGGCTGTAGTATTGACCTTTGGGGTTGAAGATTCTTCAGGTAGAGGGAAACCCATGTGCTTCATCATTGCAGACAACATTGATTGTTGATGCAGAAAAACATCAGCTGTGGTGGTGGCTTGAGTGTTCAGCTGCTCAGTGAGAGTCTGTACCTTGTCTGTAAGATGAGCATTGGACTGAGTGAGAATAGCTACCTCCTTTTCAAGTGCATCTACCTTACTGAATAATGCAGTAGATTTGAAGCCAGACAGGGATTGTTCTTTAAGTCTAGATAGCTCATGCACAGGAACCTCAGTTACCAGCTTGTCTCCATATTGATTTGCAAAGAGTGTCCTAAGCATGGCATTGGCATCTGTAGTCTGATCAGATAGAGTTTGAAATTTGCTTCCTAGACCTGTGACTGTATCTTTAAGGAGAGCTAGACCATTATCCATCTTGGTGCAGGTGGTGTTGAAGTGTCTGATATCTTTGACCACATTGTCTAGTTGAGGAAATTTGGCATCAAAGGCCCTCTTTATCTCTTCTACTGAAGTGGCTATCTTGTCACTCACCTTGTTGACTTCAGTTTTGACTCCCTTGCCAAGATAGTGTGCAGCCTTGAGGAAACCCTTGTAGGAATCATTGACAGCTTCAAACACTTCACTAGGGGACAGGGATTTTGCATTTGAACCTAGTGAAGTGATGTATTCTTCTCGAAGATATTGAAGTGCTTCACTGAGAGTTACATCATACTTTCCTTGCATCCAGGCATCTACATTGCCATCTCTCTCAGCATCATCAATAATCTTGGCCTTCTGCATCTCCACATCATCCCTATGACATAGTAGGATGGCTTCATAATCTGGATTTGAGATGTTGGAGGTGACAAGGTTCTGGGCTATTTTGACAAACTCAGGAATCTGATCCACAACATAGCTTTGGAGAGCGTCAATGGACATTTGTGGTGGAACAGATCCTGATCCTGAAGCATTGTCATGTTGCACAGGCTTCAGCCATTGAGACAAAAAGTGAGAGCTAGAGCTAGGCAAGCTAGACTCCTCAGTTACAGATGCAACTTCTGTAACCGGATGAAAAGACTCTGCTACTGTTGTCTCCACAGATGTGGGATGAGTTACAACAGTAGTTGACACAGGCACAGAGTCTCTAGTTAAAACTAGTGAATCCTCTGTGTTTGTGATGGTGTCATTAGGAGATGCCCCAGCATGCATTCCCTGACCATCTAAATGTGGTACCTAGGTGGTGAGCAAGGTGTCATGCACCAAGTCACTTGAATCCATTGGCTCATCAAGAGAAAAGAATTCTTGATGATCAATGCCTTGCTCCTCAATTGCTTGAGTTGCAGGCTCCAAAGAAATATGAGTGGTAGATTCTGGAAGAGAAGTGTGTTGTAGATTAGATTTTGGCAACTCCCCCTGAGAGATAGAGGGAGTTTCAATTATGATGTGCTCTCCACTCAGTGTTGTGCCAGCTTTATCACTCCCATGTGCTGACTCTGTACAAGTAGGTGCATTGGGGAGAATGCTTGATTCTATAGATGCACCCTGTTGAGAGGATATACCTAGTGAGCTGTTTGCCCCTGATTTTACAACTTCAGCCATTTGGGTGACTGAGGAGGTGGTTTTAGACTTCTTCTTCTTCTTTGGCCTTAGTAAGGGTGACTCAGGTTCCTCACTTGCTATGCCTAATTCTACAGCCAAGGCTGCTTCAGTTAAGATTTTTAGAGGTTCAGAAGCAACCTGTTTTCTCTTCTTTTTAATAACATCACCCTTTTGAGAGGATAATGCAGTTGTCTCTGTGTTTGGTAAAGTGTTTGGCTGAGAGGGTTGGTCAGCAGGCCCTGGGTTAGCATTTTGCTCTACTTGCTTGGGCCTAGCTAACTCAGATTTTGAGGCACATATTTGCATGTTGTGGGGGTAAGTCCTAAATAAACTCTCCATAAGGGGAGTTATTTTGAGCCTTACATCCACATCATTCCTAGTCTCCAAGCTACCAAAAATGAGTTTGGTCATGGATTTCGGATAGCCTATTCTATTTTTGTCTAACCCAGGCAATTCAATCAATTTAACATCTATGAAATTAAGTACAGATTGAATAAAGCGAGGGAAGAAAATTTCATTACCTCTCTTGGCTGAGTTCTTACCAAGTCTCCCATACAATTCTTGCATTATGATCAAACCAACATCAATCTTTCTCCCATATGCTAGAGCATATCCTATTTGTTGAACAGGTGTGCTGATTTGATCAAAGCTAGACTTCCTTGCTGTGAAGACTTGAAGAAGAGTGGCAAAGACATAGCTCCATTCCTTCCTCAAGTACTTCCTATTCAAATTTCCAAGCTTGATTCTATCTGAGTAGTTGATAAAATCAAAGAAATCTTCCAATTCCTGATCAGTTGCTTGACTGTCATACACTCCTTGTTGTAACCCCAGTGCTTGATTCATATTTTCAGTAGTGATGGTGATTTCCTTGTCCTGAATCTTGCAATAGATTACGTATGAAGTTATTGCATTCTCTAGGGCCACGACCTCCACAGTAGCAGTTCTCCAAAACTGTTCCAGTAAATCTAGATACAGAGTTGGGTTGGCTGAGAGTGCATCCTTGATGTATGATTCAGCCATCCATCGAACGAAGCACTTAAAGTTTTCATTGGGTGCTTCAACATCGTTGGTTATTGCTATGAAATTGGTGTGTTTAGGAATTGTGAGTTGGGTATTTGCCATTGTTACACAGAGAGATGAGAAGAGAATGAAGGTTGAAGAAGAAATTTAGCTTTTGACGTTAGGGTTTATAGAGGTTTTAGAACTTTAGGTGCCTGAGAAGTCGAATGAAATGATTTGAACAGTTGTGGAATTGTATATATGTGAGTGACTTGAGTTGTCGATTAGATATAGGTTTTGTATCGACAAGTCAGTCATTCGAGAAGTATAAAACAACTATTCGATAAGTCAAGAAAGGCTTATTCGATATCTCAAGCAGTTTGTAACTCACAGCTGGCAGTTATTTAACTCAGAAAATAATTCTAAGCTAAATAAAATATGTTTTTATGAGTGAAATGAAAATTTGAATATAAATCCAAAAAGCGATTAAGTGTCTGCGAGAAATCAGCCTTTTCAAATGATTCGATAACTCAAATACAGTATTCGAGAACTCCATCATTAGAGAACTAAAATACTCTATTCGAGAACTCAAAGTGTGCTATTCGATTTCTCAAAAGACACTATTCGAGAACTCAGGAGGGTTCTTGATAGGCCTATTCGAGAACTCGAGCCATGACAAAACAATGAACCATTCGAGAAGTCTGACTTATCGAACTATACTTTTCACTCATAAAATTCAATTTTCACTATCTTTTAAAATTTACCAGAAATATTCATTGAAGAATATTCTACTAAATTAAATAGTGATTTTCTCAAAATTTCACAGAAATTTCAAGCTAAAGATGTATGATTTTCAACATATGCAGCATTGTGGAATATTTATAAATCATAATCCAGCCAATACTTACTTTAGAAATATTGAGCATTTGATAAAGTACGTATTTACTGCTGCAACAATCTAGTTGATATATTCACTCAGCCAGAATTTGAAGAATTCAGCATTCCAATCTCACTAACCAACCTTGTGAAGGTGGCTTCATCTAATGGCTTAGTGAATATGTCAGCTAGTTGTTTCTCTGTGGGAACATAATGTAACTCAATGGTTCCATTAGTTGCATGCTCCCTTATGAAGTGATATCTGATGTCAATGTGCTTTGTCCTAGAATGATTGACAGGATTGGAAACTATAGAGATTGCACTTGTGTTGTCACACATGATTGGAATTCTTTCCAACACAAGTCCATAATCTCTAAGTTGGTTTCTGATCCAAAGCACTTGAGCACAGCAACTTCCAGCAGCTATGTACTCAGCTTCAGCTGTGGAGGTTGACACAGATTGTTGTTTCTTGCTATACCAAGAGACTAACCTTTGTCCAAGAAACTGGCAGCTACCTGAGGTGCTTTTCCTATCCACTCTGCATCCAGCATAATCAGCATCAGAATAACCAACCAGATTGAACCCTGTGTCCTTAGGATCCCATAACCCCAAGTTTGGTGTGCCCTTCAGATATCTGAAAATCCTCTTTATTGCTATCATATGTGATTCCTTTGGATTTGATTGAAACCTTGCACACAAGCATGTTGCAAACATGATGTCTGGCCTACTGGCAGTGAGGTAGAGTAGAGAACCAACCATGCCTCTGTAGATTGAGATATCTACCTTCTTGCCCTTACTATCTTCATCTAACTTGGTGGCAGTGGCCATGGGTGTCTTTGCAGGTGAGCATTCTTCTAAGTCAAATTTCTTCAATGGATCCTTGATGTATTTGGTTTGGCTTATAAAAATGCCATCCTCCCTTTGACTCACTTGCAGCCCAAGAAAGAATGTTAACTCTCCCATCATACTCATCTCATATCTGCTCTGCATGAGCTTAGAGAATTTCTCACACAGCTTCTCATTTGTAGAGCCAAATATGATATCATCCACATAGATTTGAACTAAGATAATATCATCACCATGTTTCTTGTAAAACAGTGTCTTGTCTAGTGTGCCTCTAGAGAATTGATTCTCAAGTAGAAATTGTGACAATGTGTCATACCATGCCCTAGGAGCTTGCTTAAGTCCATACAATGCTTTAAGCAATCTGTAGACAAAGTGAGGGAATTGTGGATCCTCAAAGCCAGGTGGCTGTTGCACATATACTTCTTCTTCCAACTCCCCATTCAGAAATGCACTCTTGACATCCATTTGATAGACCTTGAAATTAGAATGTGCAGCAAATGCCAAGAAAATTCTGATGGCCTCTAGTCTGGCAATAGGGGCAAAAGTCTCATCATAGTCAATGCCCTCCTGTTGAGAGTATCCTTTTGCAACCAACCTTGCTTTGTTTCTTATGACTACACCATTTTCATCCATCTTATTTCTTAGAACCCATTTTGTTCCAACAATGGTTCTATCCTTTGGGGTAGGCACAAGTTCCCATACTTTGCTTCTTTCAAATTGGTTTAGCTCCTCTTGCATAGCAATTATGCAATCAGGATCCAACAATGCATCTTCAAGTTTCTTAGGCTCAACTTGGGATAGAAAGCAACCATAGAGACATTCATTTAGAGTTGCTCTCCTTGTTCTCACTCCTGTATTTGGATCTCCAATTATCTGATCTGTAGTATGTGATCTATCCCATTTCCTTGTATGTTCCAATTGATTTCTCAGCCTTGATGTTGCTTCATCATCCAGATCATGATCATTTACATTTCCTCCCCCTGTGAAGTTTCCACTAATCACAGGTGTGTCTTGGATGCTTGTTTCTTCATTGTTGGTTGACACAGGTTCTTCATTCACTTGAGTTTGTTGAATTGTGGGCTCAAATTCAGTTTCAATCTCCTCATCAGAATCATCTAGATTGTCAAACTTCAAAGGATCTTTATCTTCATCATTGGCTTCTTCTAATCCAGGTAGTTTGCTGTCATCAAATGTCACATCTGTGCTTTCCATAACTTTCTTTTGAGTGATGACATAAACTTTGTATGCAATTCTTTCCATAGAGTAGCCAAGAAAAATTCCTTCAAATGCTTTTGCATCAAACTTTCCAACATATTCTGAGTTGTCTTTTAACACAAAGCATTTGCTTCCAAAAGTATGAACATACTTTAGGGTGGGCTTCTTTCCAGTCATCAAGTTGTAAGGTGTCTTTCCAGTGTTTTTGTTGATGAGGGTTCTGTTTTGGATATAGCATGCAGTGCTCACAGCCTCAGCCCAAAAACATGTAGGCATCTTTGCATCAAGTAACATTGTTCTAGCAGCCTCTATCAGAGTTCTATTCTTTCTTTCAACAACTCCATTTTGTTGTGGAGTCCTTGGAGCTGAGAAGTGTTGAGAAATACCATTTTCTTTGCAGAATGCTTCAAGCATGGCATTTCTGAACTCTGTTCCATTATCACTCCTTAATGCAATCACACTTGCATTGTTGGCCTTTGTTTCCTTGTCAATTTTCTTTATATGCTCAATGATTACTTGGGGAACCTCATCTTTTGATGCCAGAAATTCTACCCATGTATACCTTGTGAAATCATCAACCATCACCAGAGCATACTTTTTCCTTCCTAGTGACATAATATTGACAGGCCCAAACAAGTCCATATGAATTAGTTGTAGGGGCTTGGTTATTGATGTCACTGTCTTTGACTTGTGGCTTGATCTTTTCATTTTTCCCTTTTGACAAGCCTCACACACTCCTTCTTGACAGGATTCAAGTGTGGGCATGCCTCTTACTAACTCTCTTTTGACTAGAGAATTAATGCCTTTGAAGTTCAAGTGTGATAGCTTCTTATGCCACAGCCAACTGTCTTCATTTGATGCTTTTGAGTAAAAGCAACAAATTTTGTCCTTATTTGCAGAGTTCATATTGGCTACAAACAGGCTTCCTTTCCTTACTCCAGATAGAGCAAAGTCACCACTCTTTTTGTGGGTGATCAAACATTCATCTTTGTCAAAATTCACTTTGAAGCCTCTGTCAGTAAATTGACCAACACTCAGTAGATTGTGCTTGAGTCCCTTGACCAGTGCTACATTCTCAATGATGACATTTCCAATTTCCAACTTGCCATATCCCGGTGTGTTGCCAATGCTGTCATCTCCAAAAGCAACCATTGGGCCAGCCTTCTCCTCATACTGTGATAGCAGGGCCATATCACCAGTCATATGGTTTGAGCATCCACTGTCCAAAATCCACATGACCTTCCTTTCACTTTCTTTGCCCTGCAAACACAAAGGTATTACTTCTCCTTTGGTACCCAAACAAGTTTGGGTCCATGTGGCTTAGCAACAGTCTTATCATAAACAGCATGCTTATCAATTTTCTTGATGTTAGTCTTCTTGTCACTGTTAGAAGTCTTAGAATCAGGGTTCTTAGACTTAGGTGACAGCGGCACCTTACTAACTTTAGGAGGACTTGAAGTCTTTGTTCTTGTGTAGTGTGTGAACATTGTGACTGATGCATCCTTCCATGAATTGTCTTCTCAAATTAAAGCAACTAGTCATTACATTCATGTTACGTGGCATACAATCAAATTTATCACAGAAGGGAGAGTCTCTATGTCTTAAAGGCACAGAGCAATCATAGAACGGTTTAGCAACACTACCAGATGGTTTCTTACAAGCATGAGTTAAATGATTAGTGCTAAAACAATTTTGACAAACTTTCCTAGGGGCATTGGCCACATAAGCATAGTTGTTGTCCTTGTTAATCCCTAATTTGTCATTCCTGTTTTGTTTCTTTTTAGCCACTTTCTTCTCAAACTCATTATTCCCAGCTGAAACAAACTTCACAAATTTCTCAAGTCTAGGTTTACCTCCTACTGACTCCTTGGCTTTGGTTTTGACATTCTCACTCTTAGAGGATGCTTGTTGTTCATTCGATTGTGCCTTATCTTCATCATCCAACATTTGCTTAATGAGTAAGGCATCCTCATCAATCTCAAGTGTTGGTGTTTTAAATATTGGGGTCTCAGCCTTTTTCAAAACCTGAGGCACTTCCTCTTGAACAACAATGTCATCTTCAATGACTGCATAGCCTTTCCTATGCTTGAGAGTGTCATAATCAAGTCCAATAGCAGCCTTTGGTCTAGCTAGATTTTTCTCATGGTAGGACTGCAATAGACTAGAGGAATTCTTGAATGTTTTCAATTTAAATTCATTTTCAGCTAGTTCATCCCTAAGAGCTTTCTCAACTTGACTAGCACATAGAACCTTATTCTTTAAATATTCGATTTCTTGTTTAAGGTTTTCTATTTGCATAGCAGTTAGTTCTAGTTCCTCATTTCTTTTGTTTAACAGTTCATTCCTAGTGGACAGTTTAGCAATCTCTTCATTAGCAGCAGTCATACTAGTATGAATATTAAACATCTCAACAGATAGTTGTTCAACCATAGATTTGTATTTAGAAACAGACATGTCTATGGTAGTGAGGGATGGTACCTGAGAGTCTGATTCAGATGGTTCTTCCTTGGAGTTGGCCATCAAGGCATAATTGCAGAATTCTTGTTCTTCTCCATCACTATCAGAATCATCCCAACACTTCCCTTCAGCTATGTAGGCCTTACCTGGTGCATGCTTCTTTAGCAGAGCCTCATACTTAGCTTCAAGCTCAAGAAACTCCTTATCCTTCTTCTTAGGCTTCTTGCATTCACTAGCAAAATGCCCTAGGTCATTGCATCTATAACATCTCACAGATGACCTATCCACATAGCTGGTTTTGAATTTGTTTTTGTTTGCTTTCACAGGTGCCTTGCTCTTGTTGAATGAATGATTTTGAGATCTAGACTTGAAGGGCTGATTCCTCTTAAATCTGATGTTTGGGAATTTTCTAGCCATAAAAGCATATGAAGTGTTTTCCATGGCATCCAACTCTTCAACTGTATAGAACTCATCTTCTTCCTTTTCATCAACAGGTTCAGTCACTTCTTCTTCAGTCTCTTCATCATCTACTATCTCTTCTATTCTCAGTTGACTTGTAGATGCTTCCAGGTCTTGAACGGATTTGTTGACAATCAAGGCACATGATGTGTTTATCATTCTGCCTTGGTTGGCTTGGATAGCCCTCTTCTGAAGCAACTCAAGCTCATGAGTTTTTAAAACCCCATAGAGCACATCATATGTGACTTTGTTCAAATCTCTTTCTCTTAGAGATATGACCCTTTGCTCTAGATGGTTTGGTGCAGATAGTAGAAACTTCATGTTTAATTCCTTAGTGCTGTAAACCTTCCCATTCATTTGAAGCTCAGTCACTAACTTGTGAAATCTTTCAAACATATCAGTAATACTTTCTTTGGACTGTGCCATGAAAGCTTCATACTGTGTGACCAGTATCTGTTTCCTATTTTCTCTTACCTCCTCTGTCCCTTCACATAACACCTCGATGTGGTTCCACATGTCCTTGGCTGATGTGCATGATGCTATATTAGAAAACATCGACATATCCATGGAATCTATGATCAGCAACATGAGATGACTGTCTAGGGCAACCTTCTCCTTCTCTGAGTCCGTCCATTTGGATGGCTCTTTTGCAACATATGATCTAGGAATGACTATTGTGCCCACTGTAGATTCAGCAATTTCTTGTTGTGGTACAAATGGACCATTCTTGAGGATGTCAGGGTAGAGAGGATTGGCAGCTTTGATGAACAACAGCATTTTTATTTTCCAGAGGTTGTAATTCTCTTTGTCGAACTTAGGGACCTTCACCGTACCTGTAGTCTTTGGTGTATTCGAACTCATGATCGTTTCCAGTTTAGATTAAACAGCCTACTGTGATACCACTTGTTGAGTATTGAATACAGTAAAAGAATACAGAGGGGGGGTGAATGGATTCTTGAACTTTTCTTTGTTCTTGAATCTTTGCAGCAAGATATATGTTTAATGTGTGAGATATGTAAGTACAGATAACAAAGACAAACATAACACAATATCACTTTAATCTAATATTTTATTAGATAAAGATTTTGCTACAATCTGTGAATACAAATGGTAGTATTCTTAGCTTTGTTTTTCTTAGGGAGATATTTCTTGAGATGTATATTGAAAAACTTATCACTCTCTCTCTTTCGGTATGTAGCTAAGGAAGTGAGGCTGTATCCTTATAGACATGGATACATCTACTTACTACAAATAAGGTAGGTAAACAAAATACTTTCCAGTCTGTCTATCTTATTTGAGTTAGAGTCCAAACGGTTACAGATTTGACTTTGCAAAGCCTGTTCAGATCCACTTCTTTAGCTCCTTGTCCCTTTGTCTTATCTCTCCAAGTTTCTTTGTTGGCTTTCCAATCTGCTTTATAGTACATAGTCAAATAAAGCATCTTGGCTTGTTGCAGGTTTTTGACTTGTACAATTCTTCAGTATTTTGTCTCCAAGAATGTATTCGAGAAGTGGCTAAGTGATTGATTCGAGAACTCGAATTGACTTAATCGATAACTCCGAGTTCTCGAATAGTGTTATATTAACATATCGAATCACTTCTCGAATAGCTCTTTTCTCTGGGACTCCTTGAGATATCGAATAAAGCATTTTGACATATCGAATCCCTGAGATGTCGAATAGCTTCTTTAGTCCTTGAGATATCGAATAGATCATTGACTTGTTGACTCTTAGAGAACTCGAATGATGCTTTGACTTGTTGACTCCATGAGTTCTCGAATAGAGTAATAGACATATCGAATATCTGAGATATCGAATGAGATATCGAACAGTGTATTCAGAGATATCGAATAGTGTCTTCTGAGATATCGAATCTCTGACTCCTCGAAAGCTAGACTTCTCGAATAGACAAATGTACTTCTCGAATTGGTACTTAGGCAAATTCTCCTTTTCTTCAAATCCCAACTGTGATTATTTGGCAGTCTTTATCTCCTTACTTGAGGCATGAACCTTGGAACTTCTTTCAAGCATTATTCTTGACTTTATAGTTACAGTAACACAACTAGAATTTGATGCCTATTACAAGTACAGAACAAATAGAAACTCTACAACTAGAGGTTCCCTTAGTGAAGAGGTCATGTAGGTAATGCATAGCATTACACACACTTAGGCTTGTTATTAGATGTATTCAGGCATGCCTCTGTGACTAACACTTGATCACGATCGTCATCCTCGGATGAAGAATCATCAGTATAAGGACCAGAGTAGTCATAATATCCTTGATCAGGGCCCAAGCCTCTAATGTAAGGAGGGTGATACGGCTCATGTATCTGCAGGGCATGGCCGCTTGGCCCAATACCTTGAGTATTCGGGGGGTAGTTAGGCAAGCCATATGTCGGATTCGTACTTCTAGGGAGATCCGTAGTAGAGATCCTCACCCCCGGAGGTAGTGGATGATTGATAAGGGGAGAGACCACCATCTGAAGAGGGTTGGTCTGCTGGCTTGGATGGACAACCATGGGTAAAGTTCTTTCAACATGGGGAATCGTCCCTGGAGGTTGAGAAACTTGAGGTTGGGTGATCGCCCCTGTTGATGGGGGTACATAACCTTGTTCAGGCGGAGCAGAGGTGACGGTGGTCGCCTCGGTTGTGACTGGTGTCCTTCGTGTTTGCACCATGGTTGATGTTGTCTTCCCACAGATGGCGCCAAATGTTGTGGAATAAAAACTAGGTTACGAATATTGCGGCTAGGGTTTGTGCGGATTTAATGCAAAAGGGGTTGGTGAGCTTCAAGCTTTAATGGCTGTTTCCGTGTTCGAGACTAATCGGTCCACACAGAGTGCCTACGTATCTCGTATTGAGAATCAAGCCAAAAACGTAGTTATGAGAATGAGGGGTCAGGCCCTTTATATAGGCTGAGAAGCCTTAGAATTATGGTAGGATTCGGAGACTTGGCGGGCAAGTCACCTTCTTGAGGAAGGTTCTAGACTCCTTTCTTGTAGGAATCAGTTTCCATGTTGAATTGGATGCCTTGGAGGCTAAGTCTAGCAGGAGTAGTATCCTTATTTGACTTTTATTTGCTGAGCTGTTTATTACCCCTAATATTAATTACGAAATTAATATTTAATTAGGGTTTTGAGCCCCACCAATGGCCCCCACGTTTGGACCATGTTGGGTCTAACTAATGCAACATTAAATGTGTCTTTAGGGCTTATTTTTAGCCCATATCAATATATATAGTTGGAAAAAGAGAGATTTTAGTTAGAGTAAAGGTAACGTGTTTTGACTGAAAAAGGTAATTGATTAGTTAATAGTAATTATAATATAATTGTGTTATTTTATTAAACAAAATTGCTCGTAGTGTTTTTAGAAAGGAGAAATTTTAGTTAGATAAATGTAAAAGATATTCTGTTTTACCTGATAAAGGAAATTATTTAGTTATTGAAAAATAGAAAAGGTAATATGTTTAACCTGAAAAAAGAAATTGATTAATAAATGAGAAATTTTAGTTAGATAAAATATATAAGAAATGATACGTTTTAGTTAAAAAATAAATATTGACCGTAATATTGACCGTAATGTTTTTTGAAAATGAGGAATTTTAGTTAAAAAATTTATAAAAAATGATACGTTTTAGGTAAAAAAAAAAGGATACTAGATTAATTGTAAGTAATTAAATATAAAAGGAAATTAATTAGTTATTAAAGGTAACATGACTTACATGACAAGGGAAATTGATTAGTTATTAGTATTTATAAGGAATTAAGAAAGAGTAATTAAATAATAATATAAATCATTAAGTGAGGGTAATTAAGTAATGATTTTAAAAAATTGAGTAAGGATAATTAGGTAAAAACACAAAATACGGTACCGTTCAACCAAATTTTTAATGTTTTAACTATTATAATATAATAGTATAGATAGTATATACTATAGATAGATTGTAAAATCAAACTTATTAATCTGCATGGGAGAAGTAAAATTTATTAAAACATAATTGATTAGTTAAGACTTAAGACTGAAGAATTGTTGGATATTTGTTTCGCATCTAAGAATAATATAAAGGAGCATAAATGTATTATTCCCTATATCCCAAATCTTTTGTCTTGTTTGATTTTTTATGGTCAAATTGACCAATCTTTGACTAATATTTACGTATTATTTTTTTATAGTTTGCAAAATCTGAAATATACATATTAAATTAGAATAGATGTACTTTCTAATGATATAATTTTTATCATAATTTTCATAAATATTATAAATGTAATATTTGGTCAAAGTTTGGTCAATTTGACCATCAAAAATCAAACAAGACAAAAGATTTGGGACAGAGGAAGTATATATTTTTTTTCTTTCGTTTTGTTAATCTTGAATATGTTAACTGTGGTAATGTGAAATTATGTGTTCTAATTCGAAATAAAGAACAACACCGAGAAAAGCAAAAGCTAACAATCAAATACCGAAATTTTTATATTTGAAAATTTTCTTGAATTTTGTTTATTGTTGATTCGATATTTGGCTAAATCTTTTAGAATTAGGGATAATGAATTGGTAATTTCTGAATTTTTGAACAAGTATAATTGATTACTCGAATAGATTTTTCGAATAAATCATTTTAACATCTTGAATCCCAGACATTTTAAATAAGTCTTTTTGATATTTCAAATCGTGAACATCTCGAATAAGTCTTTTGACATCTAACATGTGACATATTCTGAAAATTTTAAAATTACAGTACTAGTTTAACCTGATTTTTAAGTATACTAATTTTGTTTTTGGAAGTGGCGGACCATGTAAAAAAATCTCTTCTCTTCTCTTTCTATATATAATAGAGCAACATATGGGTAAAATGAGCCAATAAACCCTCTGTGAAAGTACAGTTTTGCCCTTAAATATTGGAAAATTACAAAAGTTGCCACTACTCTCTTATTCAAACAAAAAATTTAGATAAATTATGTTTTCGTGGGGAATTGAACTCATGCCTTCCCCAAAGAAAATCATCCTTATAACCATTGAGCTAAATAAGCTTTTGAGTTTGAACTAAAAAACATATTACTTAAACCTCTGGTCTCGTCCTTTTCTTATATTTGCTATCAATTTAACTTTTGACTAAATACTAGCATAAAAACCCGTGCGAGGCACGGGGCGCTATTTTAAATTGTATTTTTAAATTAAATTATGCATGATCAATGTCTTTCAAAGTACTCCATGTGATTGATTTTAATGAAATTTTGCTTGTTAATGGCACACATGCTATTATTGTGTACTTATTTAAGTATGTTCAAGTTTGTAATCTGAAAATTAATATGAGTAATATTGATAATAGTCATGTTAGTTTTTCTTTTTATGAGTCAGATAATAGAATTCGAGTGTTTTATAGGCATAGTCTAATTAAGAAGATTTTTCAGAACACTTACAATACTAAACTGTTCTTCCACTTCTTTGAAAATGATACATCCATTTAGTTCGATCTCTAATAATATTCAAGATACAAACTAAATAGGCTTCAAGATATTGCATTTTGCGAATGTAGGTTCTACTCTTGATATTAATCAAAAACTTCGTAAATCTTCAAATATTCTACTCTGGCCTTGCGCTTTCACTTCTTAAAACTATCTTTCCAACTCTTTCATCTATTTTCTTCTAATTTCTTCATTTTAAGCATCCTTTGTCCTTTACTATTCCTCTGTCCGCTAGACTTGTAAAACACCAGATAATTCTAATTGACTGAGTAAATATATCTTGTGTAACTACAAATTTATTATTGGATTCTAATTGATAGACCAAAGACTTGAATGAGTTTGTTGAATTTCGAGTCTCTAGATAGCTTTACTTATTTTCTAAAATTTATTATAATTTTTTAATTGATATTTTAATTATTTAAAAAAATTTAAAATTTTTACCTTTAATTAATTGTGTCTTGGTAAATAAATATTTGATAAATCAATAAATTCGTCAAATGAATAATTTGTATAGTTCTAAATATTGACATCGATAGAGAATAATATTAATAAATGATATAACATAATATACTATAATCCGAATCAATAAATGTAAAATAAAATATAGCCAAAAATTGTTAATATGTTACAATAATAAAAATATCAAAATTTGTTTTACTCAAGTAATGCATGCACACACATCTATATGATTTAAAACACATGAGACTAAGAGCCTATTTGGCAACGGCTTTAAGTCGGAGGTTAAAGTCATTTTTTACTTTAAATCAAAAAATGTCTATTTGTGTAATAAGTCAGAAATTGACTTAAAGTTAAAAAAATAGCTTAAAGTCAAAAGTTGGTAGGAGGTACTTTTTTGAATGACTTATTTTGTTTTGAGAATTTTATTTGATTAAAATTAATATCATCATTCAAATAGATAATTTATCAAATTTATTTTTATGTTTATATTTTTAACTATTCATTAGTCACTCATAATATAATATTAGTCAAATTGATATTGACTTAAATTTTTTACTTCATTATGATTTAGTGATAGAAAGATGTGTGAATTAAATTGGTGGCCCTATGAATATTATGTTGATTATTATTATATTATTATTATTATTTTAAAGCTTAATTTAGCTCCAAATTTATTTACAAATGTATTACTGTTAAGACATTCACATATTACGTGTATGATTTATAAACACATGTGACATTGTGGCGTAGTGGCAAGAGCATGCATAAGTTACTTGATAGATTCCCATGAACAACACTTTTTTTAATAAAAATGTGTTGGTCTTTTACCTAAGTTTAATTTAGTTCCATAGTTATTTACAAATGTATTACTCTTAAACGACATTCACTTATTATGTGTATGGTTTGAAAACACATGTGACATTGTAGCGTAGTGGTAAGAGCAAGATTAAGTTATTTGGTAGACTCAAGTTCGATTCTCATGAACAACACATTTTTTAATAAATATTAAACATGAGGGCAAATTGGTATTTTCATGTGCATTAAAAAATCTCACATTTTCTTCTTGTGTTGGCCTATTATATATATAATAGATGTTAATGATGACTAATATTGTTTATAAAATTTTGTATTTTAATTATCAAAAATATCATATATGATTATGTATACAACCAATTTTTATAGATTTTAAATATCAAATTTTGTTATGTCCTTTTATCTTTGTTCTAAAGAAATCGTGTTATAACCTATATAATATATTTATATGCAACAAAACATCCTCTTTTTAGTGCTCTTATGATCTATACATAAATAAAATAATTCATAAATTAAAATAATGATATTATAATATGTATGAACTAAAAATGCACAATTGAATTCAAAAACATCCTTTAAATCGTAACAATACACAAATTTGTATCGATGACTAGAAGATGACCCGTGCACCGCATGGTTTATTATGCTAGTAAAGATTAGTGGACTGGTAGCTGTAAATCAGGTCAAATTAAACCAAAAAATAAATAATAACCTTTTTCACGTTTTTTATTCAGCATGTACCTTTTCATAGTTTTTGCTAAAAATAACTTATCACGTTACGGAACCTATTAGCTTTTGAATGTCGACTTCTATTTGGTTACAACTTACAATTATTAGCATAAATCCCGTGCGATGCACGGATTTTTTTTTAATATTATATGAATTTTTTTCATTAATTTAAATTAATTTTTTAAAACATGAATTTTTTAGGCTAAAATTTATATATGAGATGATTTGATAATAATTATAAAAATGTTATCCGTGATATTTCTAGAGAATAATGGATTTTAGTTAGAAAATATAGAGAAAATAATAGATTTTAGTTGAAAAAGGTAATCGGTTAATTATTAGTAATTATAAAATTATTATTTTATTTTATTAAATAGAATACTCGTGATATGATTTCAAAAAAAGAGGATTTAGTTAGAAAAAATTAAAAATATAACATGTTCTAGGTCAAAAAGGTAATTGATTAGTTTATTATAATTATAATTTAATTACGTTATTTTACTAAATACAATTGCTCGTAATGTTTTTAGAAAAGGAGAAATTAATATTGTCCGTGATATTTCTATTAAAAGAGAGATTTTAGTTAGAAAATATAGAAAAGATGATACGTTTTAGCTGAAAAAGGTAATCGGTTAATTATTAATATTATAATATTATTAGTATATTGTATTAAATATAACCACCCGTGATATAATTGGAAAAAGAGATATTTTAGTGAAAGAAAATAGAAAGGTAACGTGAAAATTAAAAAGATGACATGATTTATGTGAAAAAGGTAATTGATTAGTTTATAGTAATTTTAATTTAATTATGTTATTTTACTAAATAAAATTGTTCATGGTTTTTAGAAAATGAAAAATTAATATTGCCCGTGATATTTCTAGAAAAAAGTGAATTTAATTAGAAAAAATTAAAAAGATGATACGTTTTAGCTGAAAAGGTAATCGATTAATTATTAGTATAATTATTTTATTATTTTATTTTTATTAAATATAATCGCCCGTGATATAATTGGAAAAGGAGATGTTTTAGTAAGAGAAAAGACAAAAATTAACGTATTTTGGCTGGAAAAGGTAATCACCGTCCATGATATAATTGGAAAAAGAGATATTATAGTTTGAAAAAAGAAGGTAACGTGTTTTGACTGAAAATGGTAATTGATTAGTTAACAGTAATTATAATATAATTATGTTATTTTATCAAACAAGATTGCTCGTAGTCTTTTAAAAAAGGAGAAATTGATTTATTTAAAAAAGGTAATTGATTAGTTTATAGTAACTATAATTTAATTATGTTATTTTACCAAATAAAATTGCTCATAGTTTTTAGAAAATGAGAAATGAATGCTGCAGGTGATATTTCTAGAAGAAAAAAGGGAATTTAATTAGAAAAAATAGAAAAGATGATACGTTTTAGCTAAAAAGGTAATAAGTTAATTATTATTATTATAATATTATTATTTTATTTTTATTAAATAGAAACTCCCGTTATATAATTGGAAAAAGAGAGGTTTTAGTAATAGAAAAGAAAAAAGGTAACGTGTTTTTGCTGAAAAACTAACCGTCCATGATATAATTGGAAAAAGAGAGATTTTAGTTAGAGAAAAGAAAAAAGGTAACGTATTTTGACTAAAAAAGGTAATTGATTAGTTAATAGTAATTATAATATAATTATGTTATTTTATTAAACAAAATTGCTTGTAGTGTTTTAAAAAAAGGAGAAATTTTAGTTAGATAAAATGTAAAGATATTGTATTTTATCAGAAAAAGGAAATTATTTATTTATTGAAAAATAAAAAAGGTAATATGTTTAACCTGAAAAGGGAAATTGATTAATAAAGGAAAATTTTTAGTTAGATAAAATATAAAAGATATTGTATTTTACCTGAAAAAGGAAATTATTTAGTTATTGAAAAATAAAAAAGATAATATATTTAACTTGAAAAGGAAATTGATTAGTTAGTAGGATGGATTTTATATGTAATTGTGTAAGGCTAAATAAGTAAAATCAACAGGTACCGTACCGACCAATCGACCAACCGACCGACCAAACTTTTAATATTTCGGCTTTCATATAATAGTATAGATAACCTACTAGCTTATCATTCGTGCAACGCACTGCTCTTTTTCTAATATTTATAATTATATTTTTATTTAATATTTATATTTTATTAATTTACATATGAAATTGTTGTTAAAAAACTGATATATATATATATATATATATATATATATATATATATGTATATATATATATATATATATATATATATGGAAACTGGTCAACAGCCACAGTTGGATATTTTAATATATCCAACTAACCCATCTTATACCATTAAAACGTCCAGTCAACGGTCAGGATGAATAGGACTTACGCTATATTATATAGCGTATACGCTCTATAATAGAGCGTAGTACGCTATATTATATAGCGTAACAAATATTCCCATTTTACCCTTAATCTGTTCCGCTCTATTATATATCTTAGCCGAGAACTACACCAATTTCAGCTCAAACAGCCCTTCATGTTTTGAAATATCATTTCAAGAGTGTTCTTGAGTTTATACCCAATCTTAAATCATTTGGAGATATATTCTACACCATTACAAACTTAATCTACACCAATCTATACCTATTTCTACTTTACCAATCTTAGTTTATTTGTCAAATCTTACCCAAATTTGAAGATTTTGAAGATTTTGAAGATTGAGCTTGGAGTACTAATCCCAAATTAAGATTTTTGAAGATTGAGCTTGGAATTCAAGGTTAGCTCTCTATTTAACCCATGGCTTCTTTCATTTTTTCAAAATTGAAATCTCCTAATAAGACACCTAGTAAGATTGAGATTGAGGTAGAAAATGAAGATGTTAACGAACGTCCACACACACCTAAAATAATAGATCTTGATGATGATAATAATGAAGATGTTAAGAATGATGATGGTGATGGTGATGTTGTCTATGATGTTGTTGATGATGGTGATGATGTTGATGATGGTGATGATGTTGAAGATGTTGAGAATGGTGTTTCTTTGGATGATTTGAATGATGTTTGCCCATGTGTTGGTCAATTATTCGATAGTTTAGATGAAGCGGAGAGGTTTTATAGAGATTATGGCAGGCGTATTGGTTTTGAAGTCATAATTAGAACTACACATAAACGTTCAAAAAATAACAAGATTTGTTCGCGTTTGTATATATGTCGAAAGGGTGGGAGATTAGCCTCAAAATCTTTGGATGATGAAGATGAAGTTCCCAAAAAAAAGAGAAAAAGAGATTCTCTTGGTAGAACGAAATGTAAGGCGCGAATGTATGTTGTTCATAGAGAGAAATTAAATAAGTGGGAGGTAACATTGGTTCATTTGGTACACAATCATGAGATGGTTTCACCTAGTAAGGTACATTTCATGCAAAGGCCAAGAAACATAACACCCATCATGCGAGAATTGATTATAATTTTGAGTAAGTCGGGTATTGGGCCTCAACAATCTTTGAATGTAATGGGTGAGCTTACGGGAAGCTTAGAGAATATTGGATTTACTAGTCAAGACATTAGGAATGTTTTGTGTTATATTAGACATCATGTATTTGATTCGAGTGATGCCAAAGAAGGTTTGACATTACTTCAAGAATTAAAATGTAATAGTTTTGGGGATTTTTTCTATCGAGTAGATGTTGATGAGGATAATCGGGTGCGTTCCATGTTGTGGGTTGATCCAAGATCATTAAATGCATATAAAAATTTTGGAGACGTGGTAGTATTTGACTCCACATACCGCACAAATAGGTATAGTATGCCATTTGTACCTATTACGGGGGTGAACCACCACTACCAATCCATATTGTTTGGTTTTGCACTAATAAGGGATGAGAAAGAAAGTTCTCATATATGGGTTTTGAAGAATTGGTTGGAAGCTATAGGAAACAACCCTCCAATCTCCATCATCACCGATCAAGACATTGCACTTGGAAATGCAATTGCCGAAGTTTTACCAAACACGAACCATCTTTATTGTACTTGGCATATAAGTACCAAATTCGGGGAGAAGTTATCCGGTTTGTACGCATATGAACCACATTTCAAAGAAGATTTCAACTTATGTTTGTACAAGTCAATGACGGTTGAACAATTTGAAGATAGGTGGAATGATTTGGTTGAAAAATATAACTTGGTTGATCATGGTTGGTTGCAAGAAATGTATTCCGTTCGACATAAGTGGGTTCGTGTGTACACTAAACTTCATTTCACTACCGGGATAACCACTACCTCGAGAAGTGAGTCAATGAATGCATTTTTTGACGAGTATGTAAATGCTAGAACCGGTTTGAAAGAGTTTATAGAGAATTCACAAAAAGCATTGGAGAAACAATATCTTCGTGAGAAAGAAGCGGACTATGAAACAAAGGAAAAGGAAAGGTCAAGAATAACATCCTCCTCATTGGAGAATCATGCGGCATCTTTTTATACAAAGGAAATGTTTAGACGTTTTCAACACGAACTTAAACAAAGTGGAGCCTATGTTGTGAATGAGAGAGATTCCATGAGTACGATGCTATTTAAGGTGTACGAACCATATAAGACCACGGTGGCGGAGGAAAATAGAAAAGTGTATCAAATAACCGTGACCAATGATATGATAAATTGTATTTGTCGGAAATTTGAAAGTTCGGGAATGATTTGTCGTCATGTTATTCGATACTTGAATATGATACAATGGATGGAGATCCCTAACTACTTAATTAACTTGAGATGGACAATTGGAGAAAATAAAATTGCCGGGTCTATATCGTATAAACGTCCTATCATTGGCAATATTCTTCAATCATAACCCGCCCGATATACAACTTTGTGCAAAGCCTTTCAAGATTTAGCGGCTCGTGGAAGTTTTTCGATTCCAAGATTTAAATATGTCATGGGATTGATTGAAAAAGAGGTGGAAGTTGTGGAAAATTTTCCTATAGAGAAGCCTTCTACGAAAAAAACTCCATCATGTGAGGATGAACGTGAAGGTGAAGATTTTGAAAATTTGGAAGACCCTATAATTTCCACCACTAAAGGTCGCAAGAGGGAAAGAGTGAAGAGTGGCATTGAGTCCAACTCAAAAAAAACCAAGGAAATGTAATTGTTGCAATGAACTTGATGCTAAACATGATTCACGAAATTGTCCAAAAAAATTAGGAGAGTCGATTCCCGAAAATTCCAACTCAAAAAAACCAAGGAAATGTAATTCATGATTTTACTTTTGATTTTGTTGATTTGGTTAGCAATTTTCAATTTGTTGCTTGTGATTTTACTTTTGAGTGAATTTGGTATTGATTTTGTTGATTTGGTTAGCAATTTTCAATTTGGAATTTGGTGCTTTTGATTTTAGTAGAAATTTGGTATAGGAAAAAAGAAAAAAATAGAGGAAAAAAAAAAATTCTGTAATTACGCTCTATAATAGAGCGTAAGTGTTGAAAACAGGGGAAACGCGCTAAAAATTCCTGTACTTACGCTCTATAATATAGCGTAAGTACAGAAATTTTTAAACTCGTTTCCCCTGTTTTTTAACCCTTACGCTATATTATAGAGCGTAAGTACAGAAATTTTTTGCCCTGCTTCCCCCTGTTTTTGCAACACCCCCTGTATAAAAACAATCTCTAAAAACAATCTCAAACACAATCTCTAAAAACAATCTATAAAAATTTTAACATTTGAAACACAATCTATAAAAATTTCAACAATTCAAAATCAATTCAACAATCTATAAAAATCTCTAACTTACAATTCAAAATAAAACAAACTAGTAACTTACAATATCAAAAACAAACTAGTAACTTACAATCTTTAAAATTTCCAAAAACAAACTAGTAACCTACAATCCCGCTAGTCTACAATCATGGGAATACAAAGACAAATGCCGAGCTACGTCTTTATGGAGCTCCCAACCAATACGCCGTCGGAATGTGTTAATCCCATCTTCATTCCATTGGACACCACACCAAGCTTGGGTATTGCAAGTCAATATGCAATCTATATACTTCATAACAAAAACTCCGCAATCCATACCATTGGTTTGCCTAGGTCCTTCATAGACGTTTTCAACATCAGGGAATACGACATGTTCAAATTTTGTAGGATCCAACCGATTCAACATGAGAGGGACCAATTTTTCCTATCAAGCAAACATGAATTGTCTTAATAATGTATCAAACAAACATGGACTACTAGAAATTAAAAAAAAGGAAGATAAAATATACCACAATGTAGAACTCCGTCTTGTACATCTCTTTTAATTTCATGTGCTTAGTATCGTCCCTTAGAGGATCAAACAAAGATACTCTAAAATTGGTCATTGACCACAAGAATAGGATCCAATGACCGCTCGTTGCAACCGGCATGATAATATAGTCGAAATTGGTTACCATTCCCCCCTTCCTTTATGCCATATGCTCTAAAGTCCGTATCAATGGCCGCCCATTCACTAGCTTTCCTTTTTGCGGGATTCTTCTTCATAGGTTTGCAATGAAGAGCCCCCATTACTTGGAAGAACCACGGAGACATGAAGTAATATTTGACGGCACCAACTTGATGACCAAAGAGGGTTCTTTCCCTTTTTTCAAGCAATACAATATAACAATCGACTATAGTATCCTCCACTTCATTCTCCGGTTTCAAAGAAATAATCGCTTTTGCACTACAATTACGCGGAAGGTTAATAGGCTTACCACATTCCCACCAATTTGCATTCAACCAATCCACTTTATGTATCTTGATCGGCTTTATAAGGGATCCTTTATCAAATTGAGCACTAGGACCAACCATGTCCCTTGGAGCCTCTTCCACTTCGAAGTGTGCACTAGGATCATCGTCGAATTGAGTAGGATTAAGAATTGGAGCACTATGACCAACAATAAAAGTTTCCTGAGTATTATGATCATCGTCGAGGTGTGCACTAGGATCAACGTCGAATTGAGTAGGATGGTCATAGCGTTCATACCCCTCAAAATAATTTTCCTTCAAGGGACTAATTTCTTGGGTCTTTCTTGCCTTTCTTTTAGGCAAACAACTCTTGAAATCGGGCCTTTCATAAGTCGGGCCACATGTCTCGAGCATTAATTCATCAAATTTATTCACGAAGTTTGGCAATATTTTCTCGTGAAAAATCCCAGGCATATCATAAGAGCAAAGCCAACTCAGATCTCGCGCGGTACATATGATCTACAATACATATGAAGCAAGGACAAAGTATAAATATAAATACAAGAATATTCAACGAAATTATCTCAAATAACATACTTCATGTTATAAAAAATACGTACCAAGTCCATTGCCTTGGGATTGTCGAACTTGTCTTTCGGTTGTTGGAATATTTTCGGATCCTTGGTTGGTTTTGAAGGCGGCAAAATCTTTAATTTGGTAACATTATAGTACCAATCCATATACTCCTCTAGAGATATGGCATTCAAAGGTGGTCCCAAAATACCAATACCATTATTCACAAATTCATTCCAAACAACTACATATCGTGCAAAATTGAGATAATGTTGATATACAAAAGAATGTTCAGATCTCGCCCTCAACGTTGACATATCATCCGGTGGCGGCGGTGGAATGCTTAATGGAAAACCAAACTGTCTTCCCACCCTTTCCGGAAGTTGATGTTCAACATCTTCAAAAAACACAAGGGGCACATGAGCTAAACCGGCTATAAGGGCCCACTGAAATTGAAGATCAAAAGGCCGATAGAAGCGAGCATATGGCCTCCACTTAACCCATTGTGCATCAAAGTTATCGAACATCCCGCGATATGGACATTGAAGTACTTAGATTTTCCTGGGCCAACGGGAGCAACCGCCCATGCCAAAGCCCTAGGCCATATATACTCGGTTTGAGATGCTAGCTTAGGTTGTCCCGGGCGCAACCTCTCACGTGCCCAAAGCATCAATATTGTCAAGCATCCCGAAATACACTTGCAATCCTTTTGACTTGCCTCAAATAAATTCCTATATAGATAAGCAAGTGCTGCTGCACCCCAAGCATACCCAAAAATTCTAGAAGTATCAATCAACAAGGGAATTAATCTTGGATGAGCAACATTGTTTGATTTTGTGGGGAAAAATATCGCCCCACACAAATAAAACAGATAACCCCGTGTATATATTTCTAGAAGCTCCTGATCCTCCTTGTTCGGGCATTTGCGATATCTCTCCCTCAAAAAATTTAATTTCACACCACCTCTCTCCAAAGCATTGTCCCTTTCCTCAAATGAGAGTGTCGGATCCGGCCAAACCTGTAACCAAAGATTTTTTACGTTAATTGCGTCACTCAAAGTTACCGCCTCTCCAACAACCGGAAGCCCCGTCAACATGTACACATCTTCAAGTGTCACCGTCATCTCCCCGAAAGTAAAGTGGAATGTGTTGGTTTCCGACCTCCAACGCTCCACTAATAACGTAATTAAAGCCACATCATTTTGCATAACGGCTCTTGGGTTGGTAAACATTCTGAAACCCTAATGTTGTAAAAGATGAATTTGATAAGGCTCTAATTCCCATTGATTAAGAAACGAGGTACTTTGACGGATTGTAAGTTTATACTTTGACGGATTGTAAGTTTATCTCGATGATCACCAACCCATATTCTACTACTTATATGGTTTTCTTGGTCGGTAAGGAGAGAAGGATCAACCGGACCGCAAAAATCTTCCATCTAAAATCAAATACATATAAAAAACTTTAATGCATCCACAATTCAAACTTAATCCACAATTCAAACTTAATCCACAATTCAAACTTAATCCACAATTCAAACTTTAATCCAATAAATTTTAATCCTAATAATTAGAAAATTATCCACAAATTCGAACCCTAATCGAAAATTATCCACAAATTCGAACCCTAATTCGAAAATTATACACAAAATCGATCCCTAATTCGAAAATTATCCACAAATTCGAACCCTAATTCGAAATTATACACAAATTTGAACCCTAATTCGAAAAATTATCAACAAATTCGAACCCTAATTCGAAAATTATCCACAAATTCGAACCTTAATTCGACCCTATTCGAAAATTATATACATACATTCATACATGTACACAAATCTACAGTTAGATGATTTTGGTGATATATACATACATACATACATGTACACAAATCTAAACACATCTTAATAATTAGATGACATCTACATACAAGAAATAGACACGAAGTTACTCACTTTATATGCAGAAATGATGAAATTGATGATGATTTACTTCCGATTCCGGTGGATTTGCGATGTCCGGTGGTCTGTGGATGATTTGCTAAATGTTTTGTAAAATAATGTATATGAACCACAATACGCTATATGATATTCTGTGTGAAATAAACCCGGTTTCGATAAAAAAAAACCATGCACGCTATATAATATAGCGTACTACGCTATATAATATAGCGTAAGTTTAAACCGACACATGAAAGCACGTGACAGATTTAGGGATAAAAAGGTAAAAAGGCTTATGCTATATAATATAGCGTACTACGCTATATAGTATAGCGTATACTTTTAAATCCCAACCGCCCATATCTTTAGTGGACGGTTATAGATGGGTTGGATCAATATTCAAAAATATCCAATTGTGGCTGTAGAAGAGGACCCTATATATATATATATAATATATATAAGATTTTACACGTTCAATTTAATATTTGTGCTCTATCCTGAATTCTTAAAATTTGATTTAGATGATTTTACAGAACACATGAAATTAACAAAATAATCTTTAATTTAGTGATGGTTTAACAATTATTTTCCAATTAAAAATACGGAGAAACAAAAGAGAGAAAAAATTGACGATTTTTTACGTTAAAAATTCTATTCGATTTATGAAATCTACTTATATTTCATTTTGATTATCAAAATACACTTCTTATTATTTGAAGATAGTTCTACTAACAACCAAATATAGTTTTAATAATAATTGTAAAAGTGATTTTGTCCAAAATTTTGGTAGTCGATAGTCTGCTCTTCAGTACGACAAAATAAATAAGAACCGTTAAATCATGTAATATATGATGAAAAATGATGGATCTAGCATAAACAATATTTTATTTTTTAACATGTAAACTAAAAAGTGTATTTATATTGAAATACGAAAAAGTGTATGTCAATGATTTAAATCATATAATTTGGTTTACTACATTGAATAGGATTATCAATGTAGGTCTTCTACACTGAATAGAATTAATAAAATTTGTAATAGTATTTTCTCTTGATATTCTGAGTTTTCCATTTCGATAATAATTGTTAAATCGTCCCTAAATTAAAGATAATTTTGTGAGCTTCGCGTGGGACGTAAAATCATCCAAATCTAATTATTGGATCTCAAAATAGAGCCCAAATAGTAAATATGAACTTTTTTAATATTAATAAAAAAATAAATAAAATTCAATTATATCCATTTCATGTTATAATTTTCTTCTTATAATTCAATTCTAATACAAACTTTTTAAATTATATCAATTTTAGATTATAATTTTCTTTTTAATATGATATAATCTTGATCATTTATTTTTTAAAATATTAGATTCGGCGGTTGAGATTATTTTGGTAGTACAGTGACCAAACCAAAATTATGGATAAGATCCCTCTTACGCTTATTATATAGGGTGAAAACCCCAAATAACCAAAAATTAAATAACAATGCCCAAAATGACATTTGTCGGAAAAACTACCCAAATTGACCAGGGAACTACGCATTTGCGGGGTGCGAGGGCGACCACGCATATGCACAATGCGTGGACTTTGTTAAAATCAATTCTGGGCTCGTGAACAATGCCTGGGTTCGTTACCCAAGACACGCATGTTTGACATGCGTAGGTGTAGTCACTGTTCATCGTCTTTCAGCTCCCGCCAGCGTCGTTTTTTCTACAAAACTTCGATCGATTCGTTCTCTCCCTACAGGATTTGAGCACTCACATTCTATATACCAAAACAATCGTCTTCTCACCATCTACATGCCTGTACCAATCAATTTTGGTTTGTTTCGCCGGATTAAAAAGACCCAAATCTAGCTCCGTTTTCCGATTTGGTTTTTCGACTTGCTCGTGCACGCCCCTGCGGGGCCAGAAATCAACAAACGGCTATGGAAAAGTGTAGAGCCAAGTCTGGACATCATTTTGATGCCTTCAAAAGCAGTGGAGGTGGCCGGAATATGGAGAACGAAACGAGGCGATTTTAAGGCGATTTCAGAGCTTCAGAGCATGCCGGAGCTGAATTGGAGATAGTGACGTCATATGACGTCATTGCGCATCTAGGAGATGCGTTACCCCAGATGCGCAAGTTGAATATTCGTATCACATGCTACGCACACCGCCAATGCGTGGTCCTCTGGTTATTTTGGGCACTGTTCCCGCGATTAATCATTTTGGGCAGTTGGGTAGTATTTTTGTGTTATTTTGGTCATTTTCTCTGTTATATATAAAGATATAATTAGGGCAAGTTCAATGATATATAAAAAATAGCTATAGTTATTATTATAATTTAACATTAACAAATTTTTTTTGGTGTTAAAATAAAATTTCAAATCCAATACTAATTGTATTTTACATTCAATTAATTCCAAATTTAGCTATTTTTTGTTTTTCTCTCGTAACTTTAATTTAAATACATCAACATACAATTCATATATGGTTAAATGATGATATGACATGGATATATAAATGCTTCTTTGATTTCAAATTTAAAACAAATGAAGCATTTATGCATATTTGCATCTGATTATAGCACTCCTTTAAAGTTGAATTTTTTAACATTTAGTGCTATAATATAACAATAGAATCAAAGATAACATTGCATTGAAATTTCTCTTAAGAAGATAAAAATATATGTACAAATTATATCCTATATATAATTAGCTTAAGGAGGTCTAAGTGGTCGTCTGCTCGTCCTTCATTAAAATTAGAAATGGACTAAAGAATAAGTTGGGCTATAGTATTGGTTTAAAAGCTAAAACTATGTTACCAAGTAACTAATTGTATTTTTGATTTAACAAACAAGATCAAAAAAGAATGCACTAAAATAAATAACACATGATAAAATAGAAAAATTTAAAGTTGAGAAAATTATTATTAACAAAAATTAATACAAAGATAATTTAGAGTAAAGTTTAAAATCTAATTAAAAAAAACCTTACCACAAAAAAAGAGTTTCAAGAAAACCTAATTTTTACAAAAAATCATAAAAAAATTTTACTTTAAGATTTTACAACAAACATGTTTTTAAAATTTATACTAACAAAAATTAACACAAATCAATAAATTAACATTTTATTATTTTGCAAATATTCTAGATTCGGTACCTAAGTTGTAAATAAATTAAAAAATAATACAAAAATCCAAAATAAAATAATTAATAGAGAATCTAAATATAATAATTACAAAAAATCCAATAACGATTTAATAATTTAAAAGTTAGAAAAATATTAAATTTCATTAACAATAAAATTTAAAGTAAATTAATAAAGAATAAAACTAATTAAATATTCATCATCAACTTAATAAATTATTATTATTATTATAGGAAAAAGAGTTGTAGTAGCACAAAAACTTACACACAATTAAGAAATAAGGATAAAATAGCAAAAAATCATAATGAAAAATAGATCACAAATTCATTCTTTATATAAAATAAACAAGTATACAAAGCATACCATCAGAATTTCAATTTAAAAAATAATTTTTTAAAGGAAATTTACCAAGAATACTAGATTTAAAGTTTCTATTTGCAAAAATACCATCTCCTTGAATTAATTGCAATTTTACCAACCTAAGTTTCAAAATTGCAAAAATACTAACCCTAACCCTAACCCTCCCCCTTTCCCCTTTCCCCTTTCCCCTTTCTGCGCATCAGCCTGTGTACTTTTTTTTTTATTTAAGGGTGGGGTGCTATTTTGGTGGATTTGGGTTACAAGGCCCCGCTTCAACTGAATGCAACCACATTCAACCAAATGCAACCACATTCAATTTTTTTTTTTTAAGGTGGGGTGATTTTGGTGGATTTGGGTTGCAAGGCCCCGCCAGGGGCAATATACAACCAAATGCAACCACATTCAACTTTTTTTTAAGGTGGGGTGATTTTGGTGGATTTGGGTTGCATGGCCCCGCCAGGGGCAATATACAACCAAATGCAACCACATTCAACTTTCTTTTTTTTAAGGTGGGGGTATTTTGGTGGATTTGGGTTGCAAGGCCCCACCAGGGGCAATATTCAACTGAATGCAACTGAAATCCGAAATTTAGTTGCATATGGTTGCATTCAGTTGCTGATTTCAAGTTCCATTTTTCTGTTGTCATTTTCGACCTCATTTTTAAACTCTCTCTATATATATATAGAGAGAGAGTTCAAAAATGAGGTCGAAAATGACAACTGAAAAATGGAACTTGAAATCAGAAATTTAGTTGCATGTGGTTGCATTCAGTTGCAAATTTAGTTGAATATGTCCCTGCGGGGCCATGCAACCTAAATCCAACAAAATATCACCCACCTTATATATATATATATATATATATATATATATATATATATATATATATATATATATATAGAGTTCAAAAATGAGGTCGAAAAAGACAAATGACAAATGGAACTTAAAATCAGAAATTTAGTTGCATGTGGTTGCATTTAGTTGCAATTAGTTGCATGTGTTTGCATTCAGTTGAATATGCCCCTGCAGGGCCTTGAAAACCAAGTCCACAAAAATATTCCCACCTTAAAAAAAAGAAGTTGAATGTAGTTGAATTCAATTGAATGTGGTTGCATTCAGTTGAATATGCCCCTGCGGGGCCTTGCAACCCAAATGAACCAAAATAGCACCCCCACCTTAAAAAAAAAAAAAGTACAACCGCCGCTGCGTCCAACAGAGGGGGGAGGGGGGCTAGGGTTAGGGTTAGTATTTTTGCAATTTTGAAACTTAGTTAGTAAAATTGCAAATAGATATTCTTAACAAAAGTAAATGTGCAAAAATTTACTTTTCCTATTTATTTATCAAAAAAACACTTTTTTAAAATACAAGAATTTACATTTAATTGCAAAACCAAATTTTTTTAAAGAAAATATATGGTAAAACAAGATATTAAAAAAGTAATCAAAAAACATGTTATAATTGAAAATGACATAAAAATTCAACAAAATATAATTTACAAAACAAACGCTAATTCAAAACAAAAAATCTAAATTTATAAAATTAAAATCAACAATAAAATTTAATATAATGCACTTAAAATAAATATAAACCAACATAAAAATATAAAAGATAGTACAAACTTTCTTTAAAAAAAGTACAAATGTATGTGTGTTTTACAATAAGTTCCAACATGTCTAAAGTATATTATATATATTCTAATAAATAGAAGAAAACACGCCAAAAAATATGAAACATTAAAATATATGTTAGGCTAAACATTAAAATATAATTTTCAAAAAAATTGTTTACCAAATAAAAGTGTTTTAGGAAAAACATTATTTTAATAAAAATCATTAAAAATTTTATTTTTAGGTTTAACAACAAATATGTTTCTAATATTAACAAACAAGGGTAAAATAGCAAAAAACCATAATTAAAAATAAGTCGCAAATTCATTCTTTATATATAATAAACAAGTAAACAAAGCATATCATCTAAATTTCTATTCAAAAAATACTTTTTTACAAAACAAGAATGTACATTTATTTACAAAACAAAAAAGAAGTTTTTAATAAAATATATGGTAAAATAAGATAATAAAAAGTAATAAAAAAACATGTCATAATTGGAAATGATACCAAAATTTAATAAAATATGATCTACAAAACAAACGTCAATTCAAAAAAAAGATCTAAATGTTGAAAACTAAATTCAACAATAAATTTTAATATAATGCACTTAAAACAAATATATACCAACACAAAAACATAAAAAGATAGTACAAACTTTCTTCATATATAAAGAATAGTTAAACAAATAAGTTCCCTCGTGTCTAAAGTATATTATATATATTCTAATAAAATCGAAGAAAACTCTCCTAAAAATATGAAATATTGAAATAAAATATATGCTAGGCTAAACCTTAAAATATAATTTACAAAAAACAATCGTTTACCAAATAAAAGTGTTTTAAGAAAAAACTATTTTAATAAAAATCATTAAGGATTCTATTTTTAGGCTTGACAACAAATATGTTTCTAAAATTTAAATTAAAAAAATTTGAGCACAAATCAACAAATTCTTAATTTGCAAAGAAAAAATTTAAATTAAAAAAAGTGAAAAGTCGATAGCTGATAACGGCTATATCGATAGTCAGACGGGGAAGAATCAAGACTTAGGCAAAAAAAATCAAGGGGACATCTTGCTGAGGAAATTTATCGAAGAATATAAGGAGATAATAGATATTGAGGTGCTGGATAAAGTTAGACGGGGTAACTATCAGGCGATAACGGACGCACTAAACCAAATCCATTCGTGGAGTTTGAAAAATAGATCGGATCTGGTGGGCAATGAAGGAAAGGGACTCCCTTTTAAATTTAAGGAAGATACCATGGAGTTGGGTGATTATAAAAAGGCCTCGTATATGGAAGTGGTGAAAAGGAACGGGCAAGACCACTTCTCAGGAGGCCAAGAATAACAAAGAATTACAAAACTCTAATAAAAGTTTTGAGTTCATCGAGGCGGATACAGATGAAGGTATGGAAGAAGCTTTTGAAAGTAGTTGGGTGGGTATCTCAGAAGAGGAGCAAAGCCCAAATGAGTTGTATTCATGGTTAACTAATGAAGGTTTTGAGGAGGTTAAGGTGCTAATGATTAATAATAAAAAATTCCTTTTTTCACTCACTCTTTTTGAAGGAAAGAAGGATGCTCTGAGAAGTCTCTTGAAGAAAAGATTTTGCAAGATAAGGGATTTTGCGATGGCAGACTATATTATGCCAAGAATTGCTTTTATTGAATGTGTAGGTCTTCCTATGAATGCGTGGGTGGAGACGAATATGAAAGCTTTTACAAGCTCAATGGGAGAGTGGATTTCATGGAGTTTTCAGAACAATGACAAAAAGCTGGTTCACAACCCAATAGTTGAATTGCACACGAAACAAAATGAAATGATAAGGGAGGAGATTACGATACTGGTTAAAGGAGTAAAGCAAAAAACCATCTTTAAGGAGAAATCTTCTGATGAGTTAAGGGAGAACTTGTCGTCATATATGGATTCTTTGGTGGTAAATGAGAGAAGAAGGGAAAGTAGTAATGAGTCCTATCCAGATAATGGTATCGAATTTGATAAGGGGTCTTTCAGAAGTGATTCAAAAGAGGATATGGTTCTTAAAGAAAGATTAGTAAACAAGTTAGGAGCTCCAAATTCTAGGGATAACAAGGTTTCGGACACGGTGGTTCCGGAAACACTAGAGCTAGAAGAGAATATCACTTTGGTTAAAGAGCATAGTTTGGATAAAGATGGAGTAAGTGTAAGTTGTGAGAAAGTGTCTAGGAGGGAGTGTTAGTCACAGAGGCATGCCTGAATACATCTAATAACAAGGCTAAGTTGTTTGTAATGCTATGCATTACTTACATGACATCTTAACTGAGGGAACCTCTAGTTGTAGAGTTTCTACTGGTTTTGTACTAGTAATAGGCATCAAATTCTAGCTGTGTAACTATACCTATTAAGTCAAGAATAATGCTTGAAAGAAGTTCTAAGGTTCATGCCTCAAGCAAGGAGATAAAGACTTCCAAATAATCACAGTTGGGATTTGAAGAAATGAAGAATTTGCCTACATTCCAATTCGAGAAGTACATTTGTCTATCCGAGAAGTCTAGCATTCGAGAAGTCAGGGGTTCGATATCTCAGAAGACACTATTCGATATATCTGAATACACTGTTCGATATCTCATTCGATATCTCAGAGATTCGATATGTCCATTACTCTGTTCGAGAACTCAAGGAGTCAACAGGTCAAAGGTGATATTCGAGTTCTCGAAAAGGGTCAACAAGTCAAAGCTACATTCGATATCTCAAAGACTCAAGATGCTATTCGACATCTCAGGGATTCGATATGTCAAAATGATCTATTCGATATCTCAAGGACTCCTAGAGAAAAGAGCTATTCGAGAAGTGATTCGATATGTCAATATAACACTATTCGAGAACTCAGAGTTATCGATTAAGTCAATTCTAGTTCTCGAATCACTCACTTAGCCACTTCTCGAATACATTATTGAAGACAAAATACTGAAGAATTGTACAAGTCAGAAACCTGCAACAAGCCAAGACGCTTTATTTGACTATGTACTATAAAGCACGTTGGAAAGCCTACAAATAAGCTTGGAGAGATAAATCAAGGGACAAGGAGCTAAAGAAGTGGATCTGAACAGGCTTTGCAAAGTCAAATCTGTAGCCGTTTGGACTCTTACTCAAATGAGATAGACAGACTGGAAAGTATTTTGTTTACCTACCTTATTTGTAGTAAGTAGGTGTATCCATGTCTATAAAGATACAGCCTCACTTCCTTAGCAGATAAGTTTTTCAAGAAACATCACAAGAAATATCTCTCTGAGTAAAACGAAGCTGAGAATACTATCATTTGTATTCACAGATTGTAGCAAAATTTTTATCTAATAAAATATTAGATTAAATTGATATTGTGTTGTGTTTGTCTTTGTTATCTGCACTTACATATCTCACACACTCAACACATATCTTGCTGCAAAGATTCAAGAATGAAGAAAAGTTTAAGAATTCATTCACCCCCTCCCCCTGTATTCTTTTACTGTATTCAGTGGTATCAGAGCAGGCTGTTTAATCTAAACAGAAAACGATCATGAGTTCGAATACACCAAAGACTACAGGTACGGTAAAGGTCCCTAAGTTCGACAAAGAGAATTATAACCTCTGGAAAATAAAAATGTTGTTGTTCATCAAAGCTGCCAATCCTCTCTACCCTGACATCCTCAAGAATGGTCCATTTGTACCACAACAAGAAATTGCTGAATCTACAGCGGGCACAATAGTCATTCCTAGATCATATGTTCCAAAAGAGCCATCCAAATGGATGGACTCAGAGAAGGAAAAGGTTGCCCTAGACAGTCATCTCATGTTGCTGATCATAGACTCCATGGATATGTCGATGTTTGCCAACATAGCATCATGCAAATCAGCCAAGGACATGTGGAACCACATCGAGGTGTTATGTGAAGGGACAGAGGAGGTAAGAGAGAATAGGAAACAGATACTGGTCACACAGTATGAGGCTTTCATGGCACAGTCCAAAGAAAGTATTACTGATATGTTTGAGAGATTTCACAAGCTGGTGACTGAGCTTCAAATGAATGGGAAGGTTTACAACACTAAGGAATTAAACATGAAGTTTCTACTATCTGCACCAAACCATCTAGAGCAAAGGGTCATATCTCTAAGAGAAAGAGATTTGAACAAAGTCATATATGATGTGCTCTATGGGGTTTTAAAGACTCATGAGCTTGAGCTGCTTCAGAAGAGGGCTATCCAAGCCAACCAAGGCAGAATGATAAACACATCATGTGCCTTGATTGTCAACAAATCTGTTCAAGACCTGGAAGCATCTACAAGTCAGCTGAGAATAGAAGAGATAGTAGATGATGAAGAAACTGAAGAAGAAGTGACTGAACCTGTTGATGAAAAGGAAGAAGATGAGTTCTACACTCTTGAAGAGTTGGATGCCATGGAAAACACTTCATATGCTTTTATGGCTAGAAAATTCCCAAACATCAGATTTAAGAGGAATCAGCCCTTCAAGCCTAGATCTCAAAATCATTCATTTAACAAGAGCAAGGCACCTGTGAAAGCAAACAAAAATAGATTCAAAACCAGCTATGTGGATAGGTCATCTGTGAGATGTTATAGATGCAATGACCTAGGGCATTTTGCCAGTGAATGCAAGAAGCCTAAAAAGAAGGATAAGGAGTTTCTTGAGCTTGAAGCTAAGTATGAGGCTCTGCTAAAGAAGCATACACCAGGTAAGGACTACATAGCTCAAGGGAAGTGTTGGGATGATTCTGATAGTGATGGAGAAGAACAAGAATTCTGCAACTATGTCTTGATGGCCAACTCCAAGGAAGAACCATCTGCATCAGACTCTCAGGTACCATCCCTCACTACCATAGACATGTCTGTTTCTAAATACAAATCTATGGTTGAACAACTATCTGTTGAGATGTTTAATATTCATACTAGTATGACTGCTGCTAATGAAGAAATTGCTAAACTGTCTACTAATAATGAACTGTTGAACAAAAGAAATGAGGAACTAGAACTAACTGCTATGCAAGTAGAAAACCTTAAACAAGAAATTGAATATCTAAAGAATAAGGTTCTATGTGCTAGTCAAGTTGAGAAAGCTCTTAGGGATGAACTAGCTGAAAATGAACTTAAATTGAAAACATTTAAGAATTCCTCTAGTCTATTGCAGTCCTACCATGAGAAAAATCTAGCTAGACCTAAGGCTGCCATTGGACTTGATTATGACACTCTTAAACAGAGGAAAGGCTATGCAGTCATTGAAGATGACATTGTTGTTCAAGAGGAAGTGCCTCAGGTTTTGAAAAAGACTGAGACCCCAATATTTAAAACACCAACACTTGAGATTGATGAGGATGCCTTACTCATTAAGAAAATGTTGGATGATGAAGATAAGGCACAATAAAATGAACAACAAGCATCCTCTAAGAGTGAGAATGTCAAAACCAAAGCCAAGGAGCCAGTAGGAGGTAGACCTAGACCTGAGAAATTTGTGAAGTTTGTTTCAGCTGGGAATAATGAGTTTGAGAAGAAAGTGGCTAAAAAGAAACAAAACAGGGAATGGCAAATTGGGGATTAACAAGGACAACAACTATGCTTATGTGCCAAATGCCCCTAGGAAAGTTTGTCAAAACTGTTTTAGCACTAATCATTTAACTCATGCATGAAAGAAACCATCTGGTAGTGTTGCTAAACCATTCTATGATTGCTCTGTGCCTTTAAGACATAAAGACTCTCCTTTCTGTGATAAACTTGATTGTATGCCATGTAACATGAATGTAATGACTAGTTGTTTTAATTTGAGAAGACAATTCATGGAAGGTTGCATCAGTCACAATGTTCACACACACTACACAAGAACGAAGTCTTCAAGTCCTCCTAAAGTTAGGAAGGTACCTTTGTCACCTAAGTCTAAGAACCCTGATTCTAAGACTTCTAACAGTGACAAAAAGACTAACATCAAGAAAATTGATAAGCATGCTGTTTATGATAAAACTGTTGCTAAGCCACATGGACCCAAACTTGTTTGGGTACCAAAGGAGAAGTAATACCTTTGTGTTTGCAGGGCAAAGAAAGTGAAAAGAAGGTCATGTGGATTTTGGACAGTGGATGCTCAAACCATATGACTGGTGATATGGCCCTGCTACCACAGTATGAGGAGAAGGCTGGCCCAATGGTTGCTTTTGGAGATGACAGCATTGGCAACACATTGGGATATGGCAAGTTGGAAATTGGAAATGTCATCATTGAAAATGTAGCACTGGTCAAGGGGCTCAAGCACAATCTACTGAGTGTTGGTCAATTTACTGACAGAGGCTTCAAAGTGAATTTTGACAAAGATGAATGTTTGATCACCCACAAGAAGACCGGTGACTTTGCTCTATCTGGAGTAAGGAAAGGAAGCCTATTTGTAGCCAATATGAACTCTGCAAACAAGGACAAAATTTGTTGCTTTTACTCAAAAGCATCAAATGAAGATAGTTGGCTGTGGCACAAGAAGCTATCACACTTGAACTTCATAGGCATTAATTCTCTAGTCAAAAGGGAGTTAGTGAGAGGCATGCCCACACTTGAATTCTGTCAAGAAGGAGTGTGTGAGGCTTGTCAAAAAGGAAAAATAAAAAGATCAAGCCATAAGTCAAAGACAGTGACATCAATAACCAAGCCCCTACAACTAATTCATATGGACTTGTTCGGGCCTGTCAATATTGTGTCACAAGGAAGCAAGAAGTATGCTTTAGTGATGGTTGATGATTTCACAAGGTATACATGGGTAGAATTTCTGGCATCAAAGGATGAGGCTCCACAAGTAATCATTGAGCATATAAAGAAAATTGACAAGGAATCAAAAGCCAACAATGCAAGTGTGATTGCATTAAGAAGTGATAATGGAACAGAGTTCAGAAATGCCATGCTTGAAGCATTCTGCAAAGAGAATGGTATTTCTCAACAATTCTCAGCTCCAAGGACTCCATAACAAAATGGAATTGTTGAGAGAAAGAATAGAACTCTGATTGAGGCTGCTAGAACAATGTTACTTGATGCAAAGATGCCTACATGTTTTTGGGCTGAGCCTATGAGCATTGCATGCTATATCCAAAACAGAACCCTCATCAACAAAAACACTGGAAAGACACCTTACAACTTGATGACTGGAAAGAAGCCTGCTCTAAAGTATGTTCATACTTTTGGAAGCAAATGCTTTGTGTTAAAAGACAATTCAGAATATGTTGGAAAGTTTGATGCAAAAGCATTTGAAGGAATTTTTCTTGGCTACTCTATGGAAAGAATTGCATACAAAGTTTATGTCATCAGTCAAAAGAAAGTTATGGAAAGCACAGATGTGACATTTGATGACAACAAACTACCTGGATTAGAAGAAGCCAATGATGAAGATAAAGATCCTTTGAAGTTTGACAATCTAGATGATTCTGATAAAGAGATTGAAACTGAATTTGAGCCCACAATCCAACAAACTCAAGTGAATGAAGAACTTGTGTCAATCAATAATGAAGAAACAAGCATCCAAGACACACCTGTGATTAGTGGCAACTTCACAGGGGGAGGAAATGTAAATGATCATGATCTGGATGATGAAGCAACATCAAGGCTGAGAAATCAATCTCAACATACAAGGAAATGGGATAGATCACATACTGCAGATCAGATAATTGGAGATCCAAATGCAGGAGTGAGGATAAGGAGAGCAACTCTAAATGAATGTCTCTATGGTTGCTTTCTATCCCAAGTTGAGCCTGAGAAACTTGATGATGCATTGTTGGATCCTGATTGGATAATTGCTATGCAAGAGGAGCTAAACCAATTTGAAAGAAGCAAAGTATGGGAACTTGTGCCTGCACCGAAGGATAGAACCATTGTTGGAACAAAATGGGTTCTAAGGAATAAGATGGATGAAAATGGTGTAGTCATAAGAAACAAAGCAAGGTTGGTTGCAAAAGGATACTCTCAACAGGAAGGCATTGACTATGATGAGACTTTTGCCCCTGTTGCTAGACTAGAGGCCATCAGAATTTTCTTGGCATTTGCTGCACATTCTAATTTCAGGGTTTATCAAATGGATGTCAAGAGTGCATTTCTGAATGGGGAGTTGGAAGAAGAAGTATATGTGCAACAGCCACCTGGCTTTGAGGATCCACAATTCCCTCACTTTGTCTACAGATTGCTTAAAGCATTGTATGGACTTAAGCAAGCTCCTAGGGCATGGTATGACACACTATCAAAATTTCTACTGGAGAATCAATTCACTAGAGGCACACTAGACAAGACACTGTTTTACAAGAAACATGGTGATGATATTATCTTAGTTCAAATCTATGTGGATGATATCATATTTGGCTCTACAAATGAGAAGCTGTGTGAGAAATTCTCTAAGCTCATGCAGAGCAGATATGAGATGAGTAAGATGGGAGAATTAGCATTTTTTCTTGGGCTGCAAGTTAGTCAAAGGAAGGATGGCATTTTTATAAGTCAAACCAAATACATCAAAGATCTATTGAAGAAATTTGACTTGGAAGAATGCTCACCTGCAAAGACACCCATGGCCACTGCCACCAAGTTAGATGAAGATGTTAAGGGCAAGAAGGTAAATATTTCAATCTATAGAGGCATGGTTGGTTCTCTACTCTACCTCACTGCTAGTAGGCCAGACATCATGTTTGCAACATGCTTGTGTGCAAGGTTTCAATCAAATCCAAAAGAATCAAATATGATAGCAATAAAGAGGATTTTTAAATATCTGAAGGGCACACCAAACTTAGGGTTACGGTATCCTAAGGACACAGGGTTCAATCTGGTTCGTTATTCTGATGCTGATTATGCTGGATGCAGAGTGGATAGGAAAAGCACCTCTGGTAGCTGCCAGTTTCTTGGACAAAGGTTAGTCTCTTGGTACAGCAAGAAACAACAATCTGTGTCAACTTCCACAGCTGAAGCTGAGTACATAGCTGCTGGAAGTTGCTGTGCTCAAGTGCTTTGGATCAGAAACCAACTTAGAGATTATGGACTTGTGTTGGAAAGAATTCCAATCATGTGTGACAACACAAGTGCAATCTCTATAGTTTCCAATCCTGTCAATCATTCTAGGACAAAGCACATTGACATCAGATATCACTTCATAAGGGAGCATGCAACTAATGGAACCATTGAGTTACATTATGTTCCCACGGAAAAACAACTAGCTGACATATTCACTAAGCCATTAGATGAAGCCACCTTCACAAGGTTGGTTAGTGAGATTGGAATGCTGAATTCTTCAAATTTAGGCTAAGTGAATATATCAACTAGATTGTTGCAGCAGTAAATACTTACTTTATCAAATGCTCAATATTTTTGAAGTAAGTATTGGCTGGAGTATGATTTATAAATATTCTATAATGCTGCATATGTTGAAAATCATACATCTTTAGCTTGAAATTTCTGTGAAATTTTGAGAGAATCACTATTTAATTTGGTAGAATATTCTTCAGTGAATATTTCTGGTAAATTTTAAAAGATATTGAAAATTGAATTTTATGAGTGAAAAGTATAGTTCGATAAGTCAGACTTCTCGAATGGTTCATTGTTATGTCATGGCTCGAGTTCTCGAATAGGCCTATCTAGAACCCTCTTGAGTTCTCGAATAGTGTCTTTTGGAGAAATCGAATAGCACACTCTGAGTTCTCGAATAGAGTATTTTAGTTCTCTAGTGATGGAGTTCTCGAATACTGTATTTGAGTTATCGAATCATTTGAAAAGGCTGATTTTTCGCTGATACTTAATCGCTTTTTGGATTTATATTCAAAATTTCATTTCGCTCATAAAAACATATTTTATTTAGCTTAGAATTATTTTTTGAGTTAAATAACTGCCAGCTGTGAGTTACAAACTGCATGAGATATCGAATAAGACATTCTTAACTTATCGAATAGTTGGTTTATACTTCTCGAATGACTTGTTGATACAGATCATATATCTAATCGACAACTCAGGTTATTCATATATATACAATTTCACAACTATTCAACTCATTTCGTTCGATTTCTCAAGCATCTAAACTCCTAAAACCTCTGAAAACCCTAACTGTGAATTTCTTCTTCAACCTTAATTCTCTTTTCTTCTCTACCCAAATGGCAAACACTCAACTCACCATACCATCTCAAACTAATTTCATCGCAATTACCAGTGATGTGGAAGCACCAAATGCTAATTTCAAGTGCTTTGTTCGATGGTTGTCTGAATCTTACATCAAGGGTGCACTCTCAGCCAACCCAACCCTGTACCTAAACTTATTAGAACAATTCTGGAGGATAGCTACTGTGGAGGTCATCGCCCTTGAGAATGCTATCACCTCGTATGTTGTTTACTGCAAGATTCAAGGCGAGGATATTACTATCACTACCGCAGACATGAATCAAGCCTTGGATTTGCAGCAAGAGGCATTTGACTCCCTGGCCACCGATGCTGAGTTGGAAGAATTCTTTGAATTTATCAACTACTCCGATGCTATTAAACTTGGGAAGCTGAATAGGAAGTACTTTAGAAAAGAATGGAGCTATGTTTTTGCTACACTCCTTCAAGTATTCACTGCAAGGAAATCGAGCTTTGACCAGATTAGTACACCTGTGCAGCAGCTTGCCTATTCCTTGGCTCATGGGAGAAAGATAGATGTTGGACAAATCATCTTACAGGAGCTATATGGGAGACTTGGTAAAAACACAGCCAAGAGAGGTACTAAAATTTTCTTTCCTCGCTTTATTCAATCAGTACTTAATTTTAAAAATGCTTCATTGATTGAATTGCCTGGAATAGATAAAAGTAAGATAGGCTATCCTAAGTCCATGACCAAACTCATTTTTGGTAACTTGAAGACTAGGAATGATGTGGATGTAAGGCTTAAGATAACTCCCCACATGGAGGGTTTGTTTAGGTCTTACCCCCACAACATGCCAATATTTGATTCTAAGTCTCAGTTAGCACAGCCTAAGCAAGAAGAACAAAATGCTAACCCAAGGCTTGCTAACCAACCCTCTCAGACAAACACCCTACCAAACAGAGAGCCAACTGCATCATCCTCTCAAAAGGGTGATGTTTGTAAAAAGAAGAGAAAACAGGTTGCTTCTGAACCTTTAAACATCTTAACTGAAGCAGCCTTGGCTGTAGAACTAGGTTTAGAATGTGAGGAACCTGAGTCACCTATCATTAGCCTAAAGAAGAAGAAGAAGTCTAAAACCATCTCTTCAGTCACCTAAATGGCTGAAGTTGTAAAATCAGGGGCACACAGCTCACTAGATGTATCCTCTCAACTGGGTGCATCTATAGAATCAAGCATCCTCCCCAATGCACCTACCTGTAAAGAGTCAGCACAAGGGAGTGATAAAGCTGGCACAACACTGAGTGGAGAGCACATCACACTTGAAACTCCCTCTATTTCTCAGGGGGAGTTGCCAAAATCCATTCTACAAAACTCTTCTCTTCCAGAATCTAACATTGAAATTTCTTTGGAGCCTGCAACTCAAGAAATTGAGGAGCAAGGCATTGATCACCAAGAATTCCATTCTCTTGGTGAGCCAATGGACTCAAGTGACTTAGTACCTGACACTTTGCTCACCACCCAAGTACCACATTTAGATGGTCAGGGAATGCATGCTGGGGCATATCCTAATGACACCATCACAAACACAGAGGATTCACTAGTTTTCACTAGAGACTTTGTGCCTGTGTCACCTACTGTTGTAACTCATCCCACTCCTGTGGAGACAACAGTAGTAGAGTCTGTCCATCCGGTTACAGAAGTTGCATCTGTAACTGAGGAGTCTAGCTTTCCTAGCTCTAGCTCTCACTATATGTCTCAATGGCTGAAGCCTGTGCAACATGACAGTGCTTCAGGATCAGGGTCTGTTCCACCACAATTGACGGTTGAAGCACTCCAAAGCTTAATTGTGGATCAGATCCCTGAGTTCACAAAGATTGCTCAGCACCTTCTCACTGCAAACATGCCCAATCCAGACTACGAAGCTATCCTCTTATGCCACAGAGATGATGTAGAAATACAGAAGGCAAAGATCATAGATGAAACTGAGAGAGATGGAAATGTAGATGCTTGGCTACAAGGAAAATATGACATCCCTCTCTCAGAAGGTCTCCAGTACCTCAGAGAGGAGTACATCACTTCACTAGGGTCCAATGTCAAATCCCTCACCCCTAATGATGTGTATGAGGCAATCAGTGACACCTACAAAGGCATTCTCAAGGCTGCACACTACCTTGGCAAGGGCCTAAAAACAGAAGTTACAGCAGTTTGCACAACAACAACTCAAGAGGTGCATGAGATAAAAAGGACTTTTGATGCTAAATTCCCTCAAATGGAGACTGTTCTCAAGGACATTCGAACCTGCAAGGCTACTTGTACAAAGATGGACAATGGTTTAGCCATTCTATCAGACACTGTCAAAGGTCTGGGGCACAAATTTCAAAATCTTTCTGATCAGACAACAGAAGCCAATGCCATGCTAAGAACTATGTTTGCAAATCAGTATGGAGAAAAGCTGCCTACTAAAGTCCCAGTACATTCTATGTCTAAGTTTGAAGTGCAGAGACTGAAAGAACAATCCTGGTCTGGCTTCAAATCGACTGAACTGTTCACCAAGGTCAATGCTCTTGAAAGGGAAGTAGCCTCTTTCACCCAGTCTAATGCTCATCTTACAAACACTGTCACTACTCTGACTGAGCAGTTGAACACTCAAGCCACCACCACAGCTGATGTTCTTCTGCATCAACAGTCCATGTTAGCTGATATGATGAAGCACATGGGTCTCCCTCTGCCTGATGAATCTTCAACTCCAAAGGTCAATCCTACAGCTTCTGTGCCTGACAACAAGCCTAAGGGGGAGAAGAGGATTTCAAGGGACTCAAATACAAAGGGGGAGAAACCACCAGTAAAGGGCATCAAATTGAATAAAGGTGGTCATCAAAGGGCTTCTAAATCTTTAACTCATGTGCCTGGCAAAGGAAAAGCCAAAGTTGGTGAGCCTACTTCACTTCCAGTTGTCACTCTACCAACTGTGCATGTCACTACCCCTGGTGGTCAAAAGCAATCTATCTCAACCACAGTAGTTGCAGGGAGTATGCCATCTGACAAACCTTCTTTAACCATATCGAAAAGCGCCAAGCTAGTAGAGGTGAAGGTAGTCACTGAGACCAAGCTACAAGAAATTGCAAACTCAAATGTCTATCATCATGATGCATTCTTGGAGCTTCTGAAAGTCTCAAAAGAACAGGCTAGTGATACATTATCATACCACATGAGTTTAAGAAGTCAGATTGACTACCTCACTATGATACCTAGAAGATTTGATAGCCTGTGGCTCAAGGAAATAATGGTGGTAGGAAAGACCAAGATATGGCACCTAACCATCAACACTCTACAAGGCCTAAAGCACTCTGAAGTGGAGGTATTCCTTGCACTAATTGAAAGAAGGAATGAGAACAACAAGAGTCTCTATGATGACTTAAGGGATGGTCAACCTTCAAGGCTACCTGAAGTATTCACAAATCCCAGAACCATTATCTACCAGGCTGGAACAAGAATTGATGATATCAAGCAGCTGGTCATCCCTAAGCATCTAACTCCTCAGAACAAACCTCTCATCATTGCCATCACTGAGAAACTGAACAAGAAGAAGGGTTTAAGAACAGCAGAAGAATTAGAAGCTATATCTTATCTTAGGTCATACATTGTAACTGGCATTATACCTGAGACTGCTAAGTTCAACCCAAGCAAGGATGGTGATCAAGATAAGGATGGGGATAAAAGTGATGGAAGGAGAACACATCACTGGAGTAATAAGGGTGATGAAGATAAGAAAAAGAAGAAGGATGATAAGGAGAAGAAGAATGATGATGATCAAGGTAAAGGCTCTGAAAGGAAAAGTGGAAGATAGCAAGCCTTAGGCATTACTGACAGTAACCTCACCACAACACAAGACTCTAAGTCTAGGGTGAATACTGTCAGCAGTGACCTTCCAAAATTTACATTTATGGCTTCTGCAACTGTCTTGCCAACTCAAGAAGAGAAGAAGATTCAAGTCAAGAAACCATCTGTATGTTTCAAAAAGCAAACTTCTAATGGAATACTACAATGGTCTATAAACAAAGGTCACATACTACTGCCAAGTAATCATGCAAAAAGAATCAAATTCAAGAAAGCTGCAAGGAAATCAAAGCTATCCAAATCAAAGACCCTGACAATCTATCCAGGCTTAAAACTCCAACCACTAGATGAAGATTTTGATGAAGACCAACTGCAATTCTTACAAGCTCAAAGAATCTACCATGTTTCCATTGTTGATAACTGCCTTGAGATCAAATATACTGATGAAAGGGAGGAGAAATTCAAACAAGGAGGATGTCAACACTGGGGCAAGCTACATGACATAGAAAGAATCATTGCATTGTTGAGTTCAGAAGATAAAGTGGAAAGAGTATGGAAGATGGAGCTAATTGATTTTGTGAAGATGAAGAGAGATCATGAGGAGAGAATCAGAAAAGGGTGTCTTGAGAAATGGCTAGCAAGGGAGAAAGAAATTGAGAGACTGGAGATTGAAGCAGAAAAGCTAAGGGCAAAAGGATTGTGTAGAGTTCAGTTTAAACCCTATGTGGTGAAGTATAAGAGGAGAAATGGGGATCAGGTTAACATCAGAATGAACCTACTCAACCACTATCCTGCAAACATTCTGGAACCAGTACTTGAAGATTTCAAAGACTAAATTTTGCTTGAAGAATTGGAAGCTATGGCAGAAATAATAAAAGCTATGGATGAGAATACAAGGAAGGAGAAAGAAAGAAAACAGAAAGCATATGATGATTTGCAAGCCAAAGCTATGGAAAGGGAAACAAATGACAATGGCTAGTACTCCATCATAGGCTGTAAGATTACTCACCCTGTAGTTCTATCCACATTGCTAATCAAAATTCATACATGTACTGTCAAGTTTTATCTTTATGTATGTTAGGCTTGTTATCAGACATGAAATTGTGACTAAGGGTCTTACTTACAATTTGGGGGAGATTGTTAGTCACAGAGGCATGCCTGAATACATCTAATAACAAGCCTAAGTTATTTGTAATGCTATGCATTACTTACATGACCTCTTAACTGAGGGAACCTCTAGTTGTAGAGTTTCTACTGGTTTTGTACTTGTAATAGGCATCAAATTCTAGCTGTGTAACTGTACCTATTAAGTCAAGAATAATACTTGAAAGAAGTTCCAAGGTTCATGCCTCAAGCAAGGAGATAAAGACTGCCAAATAATCACAATTGGGATTTGAAGAAATGAAGAATTTGCCTAAGTACCAATTCGAGAAGTACATTTTTCTATTCGAGAAGTCTAGCATTCGAGAAGTCAGGGGTTCGATATCTCAGAAGACACTATTCGATATCTCTGAATACACTGTTCGATATCTCATTCGATATCTCAGAGATTCGATATGTCTATTACTCTGTTCGAGAACTCAAGGAGTCAACAGGTCAAAGGTGATATTCGAGTTCTCAAAAAGGGTCAACAAGTCAAAGCTACATTCGATATCTCAAAGACTCAAGATGTTATTCGACATCTCAGGGATTCGATATGTCAAAATGCTCTATTCGATATCTCAAGGACTCCCAGAGGAAAGAGCTATTCGAGAAGTGATTCGATATGTCAATATAACACTATTCAAGAACTCAGAGTTATCGATTAAGTCAATTCTAGTTCTCGAATCACTCACTTAGCCACTTCTCGAATACATTCTTGAAGACAAAATACTGAAGAATTGTACAAGTCAGAAACCTGCAACAAGCCAAGACGCTTTATTTGACTATGTACTATAAAGCACGTTGGAAAGCCTACAAAGAAGCTTGGAGAGATAAATCAAGGGACAAGGAGCTAAAGAAGTGGATCTGAACAGGCTTTGCAAAGTCAAATCTGTAGCCGTTTGGACTTTTACTCAAATGAGATAGACAGACTGGAAAGTATTTTGTTTACCAACCTTATTTGTAGTAAGTAGGTGTATCCATGTCTATAAGGATACAGCCTCACTTCCTTAGCAGATAAGTTTTTCAAGAAACATCACAAGAAATATCTCTATGAGTAAAATGAAGCTGAGAATACTATCATTTGTATTCACAGATTGTAGCAAAATCTTTATCTAATAAAATATTAGATTAAAGTGATATTGTGTTGTGTTTGTCTTTGTTATCCGCATTTACATATCTCACACACTCAACACATATCTTGCTGCAAAGATTCAAGAACGAAGAAAAGTTTAAGAATCCATTCACCCCCCTTGTATTCTTTTACTGTATTCAATACTCAACAGGGAGGAATGGAAGATCCCCAGGGAGGAAGTTCAATCTAGCTCAACAAACAATACTTTTGATTCCTCTTCGGATAGTAAGGTAGCAGGTGCTTCAGAAGAGGAAGAGTGGGTAATTAATCCTCCTATCCAAGTATCAATTAGTTCAATTTGCAACAACCTCAAGCAAATGAAAATGGGAGCGAAAAGGGGTAGGCTGAGGCAAAAGCCCAGAAATAGGGTAAATCCTTTTGACTTACGTTTAGGAAAGAAAAAGGGGAGAGGTGCTTTTAAACATAAAGGTCCAGTAGGGAAGAATAGCAAATATGTGAGTGGAACCTTAGTAATCCCAGAGTTGGATAAATCAGCTGAAGCGACAGAGATATTGGATACAGCATTGATGTTGGGTTTGGAAATTCTGGCAGGAAGAGAGAAGGGCTTGAAGGCACTAGCTGCTAAAATGGATAAGAAAGCAGATTAATTTTAGTAAGTAATGTGATAGTTTTTGCTAATAGTTTCAATGAAGAATGTGTCATTATTATCCTGGAATTTAAGGGGAGCATGTAATTTAGTGTCGAGAGAGATTGTTAGTAAAATGATTTTGATAACAAGGTAAATTTTCTGTGTCTTCAAGAAACGAAGTGTAGTGGTTGGAGTCCTGACACGATAAACTCTATATGGGATGTTAGCACTGTTCAGTGGGTTGATGTCAATGCTATAGGTCTTTCAGGGGGACTCTTATGTTCATGGAATAAGAGTGAGTTTAGTTTGCTAGCTTCCGTAAATAATGGAAATTGGATATGGTGCGCCTTTCATAATTCTTTTGACATGAGTATATTCCATGTGATAAACATTCATGGCCCTCAAGAAGTTGATGGTAAAATAGCGATGTGGGATAGCTTGAGAGATGTCCTTGGAAGAATTGGTGATGAAGCAGTATGTCTAGTGGGAGACTTCAATTGTATAAGGGATGAATCAGAAAGATTACGATGTGTTTACAGAAGAAGGGATATGGTGGATTTCAATGAATTCATACATAATTCCAATCTTTTGGATTTGGAAATTTTGAATTCTATCTTTACTTGGTTTGGTCCTATGGGTAGAAAGAGCAAATTAGATAAAGCACTAGTGAATGCTACATGGTTAGACAAAGGACAGTGGGTTCTAAAAGCATTGTGCAGAACTAACTCGGATCATAAGCCCTTATTGCTTAAGATGGAAGACTTGAACTGGGGGCCCAAGCCTTTCAAGGTTTTCAACTGTTGGTTAAAAGATCATTCTCTAAAGTCTATACTTGAAGAATTTCTAAAGTTGGAGCATAATAAAGTGAATTTGAATTCGCAAAGTTTGGTAGGAAGTTTCAAGACTTTTATTAAACTTTGGGCTGACAATCCAGATAATAATGTTGATGTTAGAATCAAAAATCTGGAAGAGAAGCTTAATTTCCTAGATGAGTCTACATCTTCTATCTCTGAGAAATTGCATGTTAAAGAGGAGCTGGTTAGCTTATATGATCTCAAGACTCAAATGCTAAGGCAAAAAGCTAGAGTAAATTGGATTTCGTATGGTGACAAAAACTCAAGATTCTTCCACAAAGTAGTAAAGAAAATGCAGTACAAAAATTCTATCAGGAAAATCTTTTGGCAAGATAATTTGTTATCTTGTCCGAATCAGATCAAGGAGGCTTTTTTTAATCACTATTCCTCAATGTTTAGTGACAATCCTCAGCCAGTTAAACTGAAAATTGGCAACCTCAAAGGAAGGATATTAAGCAAGGAAGATAGTGAGTGGCTTGAGAGAGAATTTGAAGGAACAGAGCTAGACCAGGCTCTTAGGGAATCTGGTGATAAGAAGGCTCCTGGTCCTGATGGAATGAAGTCGGGTTGCTTAAAGTTTCTATGGAAGCAGCTTAGAGATAGGTTGTTATAGGACTTCTTGATTTTTTCAGAAATAGGGAGTCTTCCTAAAGGAATGAACTAATAATCTTTTATCTCCTTAATCCCTAAGGTGGAATCCCTTTGTTGGTGACAGACTTCAGACCGATTAGTTTAATCAACTCCACAATGAAGTTACTCACTAAGATGTTAGCTAACAGATTGAGTATTCATATCAGGAGCATTGTTGGGGAAAATCAATATGGCTTCATGAAGAACAGGCAAGCAGCTGATAGCATTCTAATTCTCAATGAAATATGCCATAATTTGCAAAATGATAGATCTTCAGGTATGATCTTTAAGATAGACTTTGAAAAAGCTTTTGACTCGGTAGATTGGTCATTTCTAATGGATTTACTGAGTTACATGGGCTTTGGAGACAAATGGTGTAAATGGATATCGAGTTACTTCAATTCCATGAAAACTTCTATTTTGATTAATGGTTCTCCTTCCAAAGAATTCTCACCAAGCAGAGGGGTCAGACAGGGTGATCCATTATCACCATTGTTATTCGACCTAGCAATGGAAATTCTTAGTAGAATGATCCAGGAAGCAAGTAGGTTGGGTTTAATTAAGGGCATCTCCTTAGGGGGGACTTTTCCAGAAATTACTCATCTCCAATTCGCAGATGATATGGTCATATTCATTGAAAATGATCAAAAGTCGGTCAAGGCGCTTAAGAGAATCATGCAGAGTTTTGAGCTCCTATCAGGCCTTAAAATAAACTTCAGTAAGAGCAGTTTATATGCTTTTGATAAAGATGTCAATATGATAAACAGGAGTGCAGCAATTTTGGAGTGTTCGGTTGGTAGCTTGCCAATGACATTCTTAGGTACTACAGTTGGTTGTTCTCCAAGAAGAATTAACTTTTGGGATCCTCTTTTAGGAAAAATTAAAGAAAAGTTAGATGCATGGAAATGTGGCTCCCTGGACATGGCAGGTAGGCTTGTCCTTCTGAAATCTACACTAGATAGTTTACCAGCTTATTGGTTCAACATTTTTGTCATGCCAGTTACTGTCTGTAATGAAATTGAAGTGATAAGAAGAAGATTTTTATAGGGAGAGTGCAAATCAGATGGATCGATAGAGAAAAAAAATCCACCTATTGAATTGGAAGGCAATCTGTAGGCCAAAAGAAAAAGGTGGTATGGGAATAATGTATATAAGGCAGAAGAACCTTTCAATGATAGCAAAATGGTGGTCTAAAAGAGACAGAGACTGGAATAAGATTATTAGATCTAAATACCTTTGCAATAGCGGGGAGGATATGGGAATTTTGACTAGTAAAAACCACTGCTCAGAAATTTTCAAGGGGTTTACTAGTATTAATGGAAATGCTGGTTTCAAGGATTCTTTATCGAAATCAAATTTTCGATGGAAGATTAAAAGTTGTAGAAATGTACTTTTCTGGGAAGATTTTTGGAGGGATGAACCAAATTTGATGACTAGTTTCCGAAGGCTTTACAACCTATCCAATCTCAAGTTGTTCTCAATTAAAGATTTTCTCACTAAGTGGTTTAGCTTGAATCATGAGGCTGGCATTTTATGGAAAAGATCTTTAAGGAGTTGGGAATAGGAGGAAGTAGTTAAACTTGAGGAGATCATAGGTAACATTGATCTTTCTGAGGGAGAAGATGTTCTATTTTGGTCCAAGTCTAGAGAGAAATATCAATGTAGAGATGGTAGGGATTTCTTAGAAGGGAATGAATGTAACCAGAGGCTCAGTTGGGTGTTTTTATGGAAGATTAAAGCACCTCCAAAGGTTTTAATTTTCCTATGGAAATATCATAACCAGATTATCCCTTCTAAATCTTTTCTCAAAGCTAGACTTGGACAGGTTGTACTGAATTCACTCTGCTCTTGGTGTTCAGCTAGTGAGGAAAATCAAGACAATATCTTTTGGTCATGTCCTTTGATTAGAAAGTTTTGGGTTGAAGTGTTTAACTGGTGGGGTTTACTTGTGTATATGGGTAACCACCATAGGATTAATATTTGGGATTTGCATAAGTTATTTTTGAATCCAAATGTCAGCATGGGTTGGAACTCTTGTATGGCTGCATGCCTATGGACCATATGGCTTAGCAGGAATCGATTGATTTTTGAAGGGATTAGAACAGAGTTGGATGATCTGATTTTCTTATCCAAAGTCAGGACTTTTAAATGGTGCTCAGCTGCTGGATTGGTCAATGAGGTAATGTGTAATGGTTGGCTATTATATCCAGTCAATATTATTGAATACAAAGCCAAAAGAAGTACAATCCTCCTTTTCTCAGATGCTTATGACATTTTTGGTTTCACTGATGGAGCGTTCTTAAGAACTGATTTGGAAAATTGCAAAGCTGGGATTGGAGGTTTTTTAAAAGACAGAGATCAAAACCTTCTATACATTTTTCTCAGGTAAATCGGATGCCCGTAGTCCTCTTCGAGCTGAGATGGAAGCAATCATTCACATCATTAAGGTGATTTTTCATAGTAAGAAGAAACTAGCATCTTGCAAGCTATTCTCGGACTGTGAAATACTAGTCAAAGCTTTCAATAAGGTTAAGGCATTAGGAGTAACAAATTTATTTCTGGAAATAAACCAATGCAGAGAGATTTTGAGAGTCCTTAAGGTTTCTTTTGTTCATTTAGATAGAAGGTTTAATATTGGAGCCGATGACTTGGCCAAACAAGGTTTGAATAGAAATTCAATAGTGGGAGGTTGGATTAGTTAAGTTAATTTGCTAAATTAACTGCATAGTTAGTTGCTCTTAGAAATAGGTTGGTGTTTGGATCAATTTAGTGGCTTTGATCGTTTTATGTGGGAGTGCTTCTAGGCCCATGGTGTAGAACCTCTGGGTTGGGTTTTCTATTAGGCCCGTTTTTATTTTGAATTAAAATTGTAGTTGGGGCTATTATTTTGATAAAGTTGGCTATGGTTCTATTCGTCGGGCGGGAAGTGGCTTTTGGAATTCTAACAGTCGAAGAGTTTAGAGTAGTGGCCTGGGAAGTATCAAAACCTCTAGAGCTTTCCAATGAACTAGTAATTAGTATTTATAGACAGCCCCTCTCCCTGTATTAGTACTTCTTCCCTCTAGTTGTTTTTTTGTCAGCCTCCTAGAAATATTCAGATGGAGCCTATCAACGTTCTCTGGCGAATGCCTCCTCATGGCCGTGTAAAGATCAATGTCCATAGCTTTTTCTCTGCTGAACCTCTACCGAATGGTAACGTTTCGGGTATAGGTATCGTCATGCGAAATCACAGAGGAAAGATTCTCCGAATGGTGGCTGGTACTCTGGGAATAAATTATCAAAGGCTTAATGAGCTTTATGCTCTCTTGGAGGGTCTCAAGAGAGCCTATCTGAATGATAAGTTTGATGTGATCATTGAATCTGATCATGAGGATGCTATCTGGGAATGGAGGCTTGCTGATGAGAATGGTGTGGTGCCCGTTCGCAGGTATGTGTTGCAGCAACTAGAGCAGAGAAAAGCTGATGCAAATTTTCGTATAGTTGAGAAAATCATTGATGCAAATGCAAACAACATAGCTGCCTATTTGGCCAGATATGGTGCTGAGAACTTCAACCGCATTGTCATTCTAGCTGGTCCGGTGGGATGTGTTTTTGAGCTCTGGAGCAACGATATGGGGTTGGGGCCGATAGGAGAACAGTTTATGGCTGTTAATGAACTTAATATAGTGGCTGATGTAGTGCAAGAAGAGGTGAAGGGTGATGAATTCGTGCTTGATGATCTGGGTGCTGAGGGTGCAGGCTTAATCCAGCTAGACGATGAAGAGATGCTAATGCAGGAAATGCTCTGAAGGGTGTTATCAGCAATCTTGGGAAACCGAACAGTTTTTAAGGCCTAGCCTTGTCTTTTAATCATTAGTTCTATTAAGTATTTGTAGTGGTTATGTCTCTTTTAATTTAAGTCTTAAGCTATCTATCTAGGTAAGCTATGGGGTTGTCTTTTGGTGCTAGGATGTTCTCTTTTGGATTCATTGAAATGATGGTTGTCTTGGGTTGTTATTGGATGTTTCCTTGGATGCAGTGCATTTCATATAATGTCTGCATCTTAATATTCTAATATTATTGTCTTTGCGTTTCAAAAAAAAACATATTTTAAATTAGAAAGCAATCTAAATACCCACAAAATAAATTTATATTAATATCTAAATATAATACAACATAATAACCCCTAAGATTACTCTAAGAAAAACACATAATAAACACCACACATGGCAGAAATATAAAATTAACATGAAAAAATAATCAATATTAAAAAAAATAAAAAAATTTAATTCCACACATATTTCCAAAAAAGTTAAAAAATGCCTTTAAAAACTATAAAAATACTATAAAAAAATATCTAAAATTTTTTAGATAACCATTAAATTACATAATCAAAAAGATAAAAAAATAATAATAAATTGTTACACGAATATAGTACCAGTGTTTCAAGTATATCATATGTAATCTAATAAAATAAAAAAATCAAAAATAATTATGAAATACTAAAAAATATGTTAGCCTAAACTTTGAAATATAAATTATAGAAAAACCATTTACAAGAAAAAAAAAACAAATGTATACTTACAAACCATATAACATATATATTTTTATCATTAAAAGTAAAAACAAATTATTCAAAATGCTATAAAACTAATTTTACAAGAAATTTTTTTTAATCAAAATTGTACTACAAAATATTAATTAAAGTTACCCATGCATTGCACGGGTATAAAGCTAATATCAAATAAAGAAGTGAAAAATGTGTAATTCAAGGAAGTAAATATTTAAAATGCAGCGCACTGTCAAACTTGATGCATGTGTGAAAGATAGTGAAAAGAGATTCTTTTACGAAAATGTATTTTCTTAAAAAAATATAAATATGTGTTTTAATTATATTCTTTTCTTAGGAATTTTTTAAAAAAATATCCAAGTTGCACAATTATTTTTCAAAAATACGGTGCAATCTCATTTGCAACCTCAACTGCAACTAATGCAATGCGCAACACATATCTAACTTTAACCGTATTTTTGGAAAAAAATTGAAAATATGAGTATTTTTTATATTTTCCCATTTCTTTACTCTTTTTTCAAAATTTAAAATTTTGAAATATTTTATTAAAATATGATCTTGTAATCAAATGCACCCTAAAAATCCAGATTATTTTTTATTATAACAACCAATAAAAAAATTGAAGTTGGTTGTTTTCAATTACAAAACTTAAATAAAATTGTTTTCAATACTTTTAGTTGCAAATCAATTTTTACAATTTTTTTAATCAACAAAAAAGATCGAATCACTTTTTTTTTTCTTTATTTTAACATCAATCACTACTTTTCGAAAATAATTGACCATCTACATGTATCTTTGAAATTGTTTTGAGAATCATAACACACCGAAACCAATGGCACAAATACAAACTATCATACCATTATACTTCATACCTAGTGTTAGTGCAAGAATTTCATATTTTGTTGACAACATGATTGTACATTGACGACAAGGATTTTTGTTGACAACCATGAGTAAGATGGACGACAATGATTTGGATGAGTAAGCTATTAGTCTTTGGCTTGTTATAAAAAAGAAATAATTCTCAGTTGCAACGTACAAATGACTAGAAAATAGGAACAGAAATTGATAAATCAAATGTATAAAAAAGAAAATGTTTATAGGGTTGCGGAGAGAGGATTGAACAAGCTACCATCTTTGTTGGTCCCGGAGTATTGCAAGGGGGGGTTGAATGCAATACTGATAAATTTAAATCTTTACTTCAACAACAATAAAAAAGATTCTAATCTATCAGTATACGAAATGCAAACACAAGAGATAGCTCAAGATATTCTCACAAAATAAATGTTTTATTTATTTTGCGAAGTGTTACTACAACCTTGAGAAAAAGTGTTTTCTCAAGTTTCGGATTCTTGAGTGATTACAATGGATATCAATTCAAGAACTTACTCAGAAAGAATGAGAGACGATTCTCTATGTAAACTAATTTGCTCCAACGTCTCTATCACATGGGTTGTGGAGCTGCTGTCATTTTCAAGTGGCAGCTCCTTACAATTTGCACACCCATGTGACTTTCCTAAATTGCTATACAAACAGAGTTATCATAATATATAAAGCAACCTAGATTCTTTCTAATTCAAGCTAATACAATTCTAGTAGATGTAGATTTGTCATACTCTTTGAATTTACGAGCTTTGTCTTGTGATCTCTCAAGCTTCTGTCGTAGTCTTGCAGGTCTGCTACAATCTTTGACAAGTTGCAGCAAATCTATTTCTTGAACATCTAAACTATCACGAGTTTGACTGAGATAAATCCAAAATTCAAATAATTCAGTGAGACATTAACCTTAACCGCCAAGTCTGCTGTCAAGAGAATATTCCTTGGTTGACAGTATGAGTCCCCGCCAATGTTGCTGTCGGGATTTCAGACTTGCTGTCAAGCTGTAAGAATGTTGCTGTCTCATGCTTTCGCCAATGTTGCTGTCAGATTGAGTCTGTCGTCGTGACTTGCAACATGCTATCTTCTTGTAACCTTACTGTCAATGCTATGACAGTAACATTTATTCTTGCTGTCGAACTGATGCAATCTTGAGGCTTGAACAATTGAATGAACTTCTTCCAAGATACATACTTATTAAATTACAGCAACTATATTGGTCACAAGAACACACTCTGGCTGTGACAGTATGTTCTACTTAGTGAAAAATTAAGTACAGGGAAATCTAGTTAAGTTGTCTCTATACTATCACCCATAAATCCTAACAATCTTCAAGTGCTTTCTTCATAAGATTAATCCTCTATATATATATGCAAAACATCCCTTCCTCCACCCCATAAAATGTAACTGCCCAATGCTTTCATTTCTTTAATCAATACTATTAATGACTATATTTGTAACTTATAAATATAATATTCACACAATTTATATTTATTAAATACACTATTCATGTATTTATTCTCCTTATTTTATTTGACAAATTAAGTCAAATACAACATATCCCACTTGACGTATTCATTAAATACCTTTCCTGACTCCCACGTTTTCTAGAGTCTACAATTCAAATATGAATTACCACTATTCATTAGAGTTGCATCACATAATTAATGACTCAAATATTTCTAAGTCCAATCAAAAGCCTAATCAAAACTAACGTGTTTGACAAATACTTTCGCAGAAATACCTTTTGTTAAAAATTCACAATCTCTAATTAAACATTGGCACTTTCACTTCTTGCAACACATTCATGTTTCTTACTTTTCCAACTTCGGATCCACCATAAATCAATAGGTCTTCCGAAGTTGAACTCTCGTTATCATATCACCTTCGAAATCTGCACCAGAACAATCAATAAATTCAGGCACGTCTGCCTCATAACCAATTAGTGGTGCAATGTACAGTTCAAGTACTTCATTATCCTATTCACAACCTCTCATTAGGCTTGATTAGGATTTCTTTCATATCCATTCACTAAGCCAATTAAATATGCTAAGTCAAGTCAATCGATTACACAACATCGAACTTCCGACTACTTGCACACATGATACATTAAGTGCCTTTTCCGTATTAACCGTTTCCCCATTGCCAATGTGTTGGCACCGGACTGCAATTTTGCATCCTAAAACGATTAAGCATTTCACTCGGATACCCCTGGTTCACACTAAATATTCAAAATATTTAATTCCCCGAACTTATCAAATTTCACTATATTCTCAACCTTCCCACTAAGTTCCAATTTAGTTTTGTTGAGCATTCATTTATTAATTACTGATAGCAATATATCATTAACATATACTGATAATATTGTAAATAAACTCCCACTTTTCAAAATATAGACACTATTGTCTAATTTATTCTCGACAAAATTTTCTTCAATTTATGCGTAAAATCTTTCGCAATTGGACATACTTTCAATTTAAAAATAGACACATTTGTCTTATCTTTCCCCTTTAAAAATTCATATACAACCTATGAATTTTCTATATTGGGGTTGATCACACAACTCTCACACTTGATTCTTTCAAAATTGACTCAAAATTATTTTTCATTTTCCTTTGATAATTTTGATTCTTGCGAAAAACATGATTATGCACTAATATATTCAATACCAATATTCAGATCATGATCATAATATTCATTTCGATCTACTTCCACACATTCCTCAATATTTAATAACTTTTATTGTCATAATCACATAGATAACAACTAAATGTCTTGTATCCTCACATACTCGAAATATTTCTGAAAATAACTTTCCTATTTTCAATCATTTAACAATTTTTCAATCCTTCCCACTTCTAAGCAGATGTCAATGATCTTTCCCTTTACAAGGCATTTTCCCTTATTCCTTTTATGAGTTCCTCTAACTCAGTCAAATAATTGTTTGTCAGCAAAACAATATTTCACATGCTCTCTATTCGGAGCATCACTTTCCAAATTGTCTCGAAACAATTTATTTCAATCTACAAAGATAAAATCAAATTTTATTTTCCGTCCCCAACTAGCAATGTTGGCATTATTCTTTTCTCTGAACAACCAATTCAGACATAACTAATATATTTACTAATTCCGGTAAAATTTGTATTCTCTTCATTACAAATTTATTAAAATTAATCCATTCCGTTTTTCATATATTCCAAACTGAAAATATATAACCAACTCATTATTATTTTCTATGCTCAAATTTCGAGCATTACTACAAAATTCCTCTAGTACAATATTGTCTTTTTCAACAATAATTCACAATTCACACCCAATTAATATTTACAAATTTTATACTCCCTTTTAGAGTTTCACTAGAAATTTTCTCTAGTGCAGATCCGTCTGTTTCAACGGTATCTTCCAAATTTTTTGAAAATAATTTATTTCTCATTTTTTCAACTCCACGTTTACAATTGGTGCCATTTAATTCCCCTTTTAATATATGTCAATTCCGACACAATTATTTACCTCATCGTTTTTCTCAATTTATACGCAATCAATTTACTTGTCATTTCTCAACAATAATTTCCAAATTGCCAAACAATTTATATTTTATCTCCCTTTCTTTCGATTCCATTTAACAAAAATGGTTCATTCTATTTCCAAAATCAATGAATTTAAATACAATTAATAAAATCATTATTTAAAACAAAACTCCATTTATAACCAAGACAAAGAAGTAAAAATATGAACAAATAAGCCATGTAGAAGTTATAAACACGATTTACCAATTCAGACATAACTAATATATTTACCAATTCCGGCAAAATTTGTATTCTCGTCATTACAAATTTATTAAAATTAATCCATTCCGTTTTTCATATATTCCAAACTGAAAATATAAAACCAGCTGGAAGTTAAACTTGAGGATATACCCAAGACTGCGATTCGCATTTGGTATAGACACTCCGAGTTTTCAGTAATGTCAGTTGGGGTGAACTAATGCACCCGCAACTTTTATGGATTTAACGAATTGTTTTAAAGTCAGCCGCAATAGTTTTCGCCTTAAAGATTTGGAGGCATTAATTATACGGAGAAAAATGTAAGATTTATTCGGATCATAAGAGCCTCAAGTATATATATACGCAGAAGAACTGAACATGCGACAGGCCAGATGACATTCCCCGCAAACAAATCCTCCAAGAGACTCGCCTTTCTTTTAGAGAAAGAGAGAAAGAAGAGAGATAGGATATTAGATATAGAGAATGACTGAATACAGGAGGTAGGTTGGCTATCGGTAAAATAAAGGGGCTGGAGCAACGAGAGTTGATAGTAGAAAACAATCAGCAAGCTGAAGCTGAGACTGAAACTGGAAGTCAGCAAGCCAAGAAGGATGCAGATTCTGACAAACAGCAAGCTGGAAGTTCAAGACAGCAAGCTGAAATGAAAGATACGATTTCTAAAGTGGCAAAAATGACTTTGGAAGGTCCTAGAGGTTCTAGGGCTACTGAGAAACTACCTCTCTATGATGCAGAATATCAGTTACCACCTGCAAAGATAAGAAAGACAACTCTTGAAGAAATAGCTCAACATTCCTTACCGAGGTCAACAAGAACGGTCAAGAATCATCCCCCAGAGTTAGTTATTGGTGATATTACTGATGGAATCACAACAAGAAGAGGAAAGGCAAATTATTGTGCTCATGCTGCCTTCCTAGCTCCAGAAGAACCCAAAAATATCAATGAAGCACTAGAAGATGAAAATTGGATCATGGCTATGCAAGAAGAATTAAATCAATTTGAGAGATGTGATGTTTGGGAACTTGGTAAGCCTCTAGAGGATGCTTCAATTATAGGAACAAAGTGGGTGTTCAAAAACAAAATTGATGAATTTGGCAACGTTACTCGAAATAAAGCAAGACTTGTGTAACACCCCCAGATCCGGGGTCCGGGATCCGGTGGTTACGGTTTCCAATTCCGTCCATAACAATTGAACTTTCCTTAACATAAAATAAATTACGTCTCTATGACCCAACACAACAATATAAAACACACCCGTTATAGTCCCAGAGATGAAATCAGAGTAACAATCAAATTTTTTATTAATCACATTATGAGTTCTTACAATCCAAAAGGATTTCAATATAAATACATACTCTTTGCCATCCATTTACATAAGTCATACTAGACCATATTCTTGGTACTGAAAGAATAAATATACCCTACCAATAGCTTCTTCTTCAGCTCTGGTAGTCTCATCGTCCTTGCCCGCGTCGAGTGCGCCTTGTGCGAGTCATCTGGTCTAGCTGTTGTTGTGATATAATAATAAAGCAAGGGTGAGCAATAGCCCACCAACAATAATATATAACTGAACAATAATGTATAACAGTTCAAAAGTATCTTTCAAACCATATGCCATGCATTTACGGAAATGATGCCAGTATAATATGAACGATGAAGTTACAAGGTAACTTAAAGTATTTGTTTGAAGAAATATCTGCTACATCAAAGTAAGCGAGATATTCTTATTGTTATTAAGAAGAGGAACTTGCAAAAAAAAAGGTTGCAATTCCAGTTATGACACTATTTCACCTCTGCCAACAGTAATCATGTTGCAGGAAATAAATAAATTTGGATGATGAACCAATGATGGAGTATTCACCGCGCCCGCTGTTCCGATCTTGATGATCAGTCGAGATCGTACAGCTCAATTTAGATTTACTACCGGTAGAAGGAAGAACTGACGGCTTTACTTGTATACCGCCTTACTAGCTCTCCCCGGCCAACGGTTGGGCCAAAGGGGATGGACCGGCGCTATTCGGCCTCTTACACGACTCCTAGTTCAAATAGAATTCATGATTCTGAATGTAACGTTCGTCCCCCTTTCCCCAAGTATAATACTTGTTGATAAGACTCCACAAAGTAGTCGTATCTAACTGGAAAGGAAAATTTACCAATAACTCCCAAGCTATTACTTGGTAACGGATATCAACTTGTTCCAGTAATCTTACCCCTCGAAAGATGAGAAGGTAAGCAACGACTTAATAAGTCAACAGCACCCGAGTTGCGGGTGAAGGGAATACTTTATGACCGGGAAGTCGACAAGATAAATAACATTTTCCAAGTAAGGTTCCCTTATTATTAAGGAGATAGACTCAAAGAAGAATGATGTCTGAGAACCTTTCTTGATATAAGATTAATAATAATATGACTCCGAGATATTTTCTGTAATAATCGAAGAAGATAAACCTTATCGAGATTATTCTAAGTATGGAATAAATATTCAGAGAATATTTAATGAGTTAAAATATTTAAAGAATATTTGGGAATATGAAAGAATAACTTTAATCAGAGTATTTCTCAAAATAATCCCTGAAGAAATATCAGGAGAATATTTATTGAATAAATAAATATTTAAATGAATACTCAAAACAATATTCATTAATTAATAAGACCCGAAAAGAATATTTAAGGTAATATCCATAATTAATTAGGAATTTAAATGAATATTCAAAAGTAATATTTATTCAGTGAATAATATCCTAGATGAATATCAAGTAATATTCATTTAGTAATCCAAGCCTTAAGGAATATTCGAGATAATATTCGATAATTAAATCAAGCTTCAGATGAATATTAAAATAATATTCATCAAGTATTCAATATCTTAAATGAATAATCAAACGTAATATTTATTTAATAAAATAATATTCTAAAAGAATGTCCAAATAATATTCATTTAGTAGTCTCATCTTTAGAAGAATATTCGAAATAATAATCGAAAATCAATTCGACTCTGAATGAATATTGAGAAATATTATTCGTTGAATAGTTACGTTCAAATAATTATTTGAAGTAAGGATCGTTAAAATAATTAGTCTCGAACGAATATTCAAATAATATTCGTCGCCCAAATAATAGAAAATATTCACTTAAATATTTTCCTCCGAGGTAATCTCGATATATCAAGGAATCTTGACTCCCGGTCTATTTTTGATTAATAAGATGTATACGCCCTTCTATGAGGGTCTTACAATAACCGGCTTATAACTGATATATAACTATCTAGCTTATAAGCCAACAATAACATTCAGGGAACAAGTATATCAATTCAACTTGAAAGTAGGCATGCATGCAATGGCATATGTATATCAGCAATCATATATATATATTTATTCAATCACAACAACAGCCTAAAAGAAGGGAATTGAAACTTGCCTGGTAGTCGAGTACGGTAAGGGGTAGTGGTAGCGGGTCCCGGTTCAGCTTGGTGATCTATAAATAGCCAAGGCATTCGGGATTAATCACTTAACACATTAAAAGTTAAGTTATACTTAATTCGAAACACGTTCTCGAGTTATCTCGTTATACCCCTTTTAGTGGATTACTTTTATCACTGATCCGACCCGACATTCGTTCGTTACTACGACATGTCATTGTACTTATACTTGGGACATACTTAAGTCATATGAGTTCTAAAGTCGATCGTTACGAACCAATACTATACTCCGAGTTTTATCGCCTGTTTGCTAAGTGTTTTACCGAAGTTATAACCAAACGGGTTTTTAGGGGTTCGTTCGCGTTTAACTTCGACTCGAACATTTTTAATAAATCGAAAAATGATCGTTTTGACATACGGTTTTCTTTCACGCCTTCCTTTTTACCTCTAGTATTTATTTACCAAGATTCGCCATGACGTTACATAGTTTACGAGGGTTCAATTACAGTTACGAACTTTCGTTTACGGATTCGAACTACTTTTTGTAATTTGGTCATAAATCCTAAACCGTAAGTCCGTTTCACGTGATCTTTATATCAAAACGAAGCTTAGAACATTACCTATCCTATCATGGCAGATAAGGCCTCTGGACAGTAGGGGTTCGACATGGAAAATGGCATACAAAACATGGTATTGTAAAATCGGACATTATAACGGCTACGTTTACGCGTTTTCCAAAGTTTTTACACTTTATCACGATCACACCATGATCAAATCAACCACTTAAACACATGATAAACATCATGACAAGATCAATAACATCTCCTTATAACAATCTCATGGATCATCAACCATAATCAACCACAAATCCATGGATCTAAGCATATAACTAACATATCAACCACTAATCAACCAATACTTCTTATTACTCATATTATCTCAAAGTAAAAGCTATAGTTTAGGATTTTATACCTTCCTTGGAGTATGTAAGTCCTTAATAAACCTTGATCAATCCTTATAACACCTTAACAAAGCTTGGATCATTCAAAAGAATCAAGAAAATCAAAGTTAGTTCTTGAAATCACTATTCACCCTAAACTTTGGTGATTTATTTGAAAATGGAAACAAAGAATTTTGAAGCTAGGATTTCTAGGAGATCATTTATATGAAATATGGGACTTACCATAATAATTTGGAGATTAAAAGATGGTTGGAAGTGGGATTTTGCTTCTTGAATTAGCTAGAAGTCGAATGGAATACATGGAGAGAGAATGGAGTTCTCTTGCTTGGCTTGCTTGATAATTTTGCATAAAGTGATGTGTTTTAGAAAATATCTCATGTAAAGTAACTTTAATAAAGTGGTGTGTCATGGATGATGTCTTTTGGATGGATAAGTATTGGTGGTTTTGTGATTGAATGGTTAGATTAAGCTAAGCACTTGGTTATGTTTCTAAGTATGGTAGTTACTCTTGTAACTACTTAGTTACTTGATGTTATCCACTAGCACATGCATGTATCTTGATCCCCTGCTTGTTTCCTTGTCCGGTTATTGCTTAATTCATTGATCGTTCGAACGAATAACTCAATCGTTTCTAGTTAAGGTTTTACCGAAAATCGTAATAATATTTATAATAATATTCTCCATCATTCATAATAATTCTTGAATCCATATTCCTTAAATCCATTCGTTAAATACTTAAGGCTATCAGTGTCCAGGGAACTCTCGGAGAAAATAAAAGTGCGGTTTTTCAGAATCCGACAGCTTTTACATACACTTATTTTCCCCCTGGATCACTAATACGAACTCGGAAATCCGTTCCGAATACTTCTATATAGTGTCGTCTCATATTATTATATACTCCCACCAAAACACTATTCATTCTGTATTCTTTACTTGTTCTCTTAGGGTGGTACAATTGTCCGTATTCTCTTTCGATCGTTCCTTATCCTTTTTACGGAACTACTGGATTAATCGTTACCGATCTGGATGACATGAGAATATTTTCCTATTTGAAATTGCCATATCTTATTCCCTTAGAAGATAGATTATTCTTACCTATGTTGTCACCCTTTAGCGTTCTTCAAGACATAGAAATAATAAAGTCGAATTCCATTCATTCTTAAATCAAATATAATAACATCCCAAAATATCAAATCCTCAAAGTTAATATCTCAATTCTAGGATTATAATAATATTTAATCCACTGTCCGGTCAAATATTATACCGAAAAAGAATTTGGAATTTCTGAATTCCGATCGTCTCTGCATTCACTTATTTCCTCCGCGTATTACTAATATGACTTCGAAACATCCATAACACGTCCCGTACATAGGGTGGCGTGAAAAGTTTTCCAACTTACAAAATCACTATTCATCCACCAAATTACTATGCACGTACAGGAAACACTATGCACGTACGGGAAATACTATGCACGTACGGGAAATACTATGCACGTATGGGAAACACTATGCACGTATTCATTTCCCTTCAAGGATCCATTAGTTCCTTCCTGGATGGTAGATTATTCTTATCTAGGTTCTCAACCATCGAATTACTCTATTCTGACAATATACCAATGCATCAGGATCATTGTCCAAAGCAATATCCATTCCTTACAATCATTGTTCTTTGAAACCACCATTCATTAGAGCTGGTGACCTTGTTGTCGAAATCATTGTTCTTCATTTTATCATTACTTAATAAAAAGTTTTAATTATATCCAAAATTTGGGGTTCTTACAGTCTCCCCTCCTTAAAAGGATTCCGTCCCGGAATCAGGTAGGAAGAAAAGAGTCGTTTGCCTGTCGTTCACTCTTTGACTTCCCGGTCAATTCTTAGTCGTTCTACCCTTCCTCAGCACATCTTCTAGTGCTACAATTCATACTTTATCCTTTTTCCATCAACTTTGTCACTTTTCGTACAACACACTATCTGGGTTATGCTCTTACTTAGTCTTATCCTTATTGATACCGGTAGTAACATTGGTATCACTATCCCACTGCGAATTTGGAGGTAACCTCGCTCGCACTGTGCATTTCCTGATCGCTTTAATCTTCGCAATCTCGATCAATATAGAGAAGTGGAAAGATTTATTGAGAGATCACTATGATCAATTGAACATTTGTTATATTGCATAGCTAGTACAGAAGGGGGCCAGCCTTTAGTACTTGGCAAGCAATTAAACAAGTTATGGCATTCCACTTAGACTTCTATCACATAGACAGATAGTCACGTAGCAGTACCTCCCCTCCTTAAAGGGTTGTTCTTCTCAATTCATAAAGAAGATGAATAAGAGAGAAGAAAAGAAAAGAGTTCTAAAGGATTATAGACGGTTTTCATGATTGTAAAATATCATACTCAGAATTTACCTCTGAACTATAGAGGTTCACCAAAGAAGAAATTAATCATAATTATATTCAATACTATTTGATCGTAATCTCATGTGTCAACATATCTTACTGCTTTGTCCACTATTCTATGGACCTATACCCTGGTTCAACATTAGTAACACTTACTTTTGGAAAATCTTTCAACCTCTCAGGTTAAATCTTAGTTTTCTCACTTGACATCATTATTACTGACATCCCATATCATGTTACTAGCTTTTTCATACTATAATATTGACACTATCAGGTTGTCATCCTGAGAGTTCATTAGAAAACCCATTCATAACATTCCTTGCTTCTCATTCCATAGTTGTTTCCCCAGCCTTTTCTTTATCAATCACATCCTTCTTATTAGCTGATTCTTACTCATTTCTATTATTTACTTTCACCTTCACCTCTTTATTGAGACACCTTTTTGCACTTGGTACCTCCTTATCGGTATTCCGTCACATTTATTCTATAATCATCACGTTATTCCAATTTAAGTTTTCCGAAATGAATCTGGCCCGATCCCTTTAACTTAGATTTATATAATCTACTTCTGCCAACCTTGTTTCTCATCACTTGTTCTTTTCTATTCGTGGTTTTCCACAGGTTGTCTTTCGTAAGTCAGACCAGGTCGCATATCTACATGCTCGTACTCCTATCATCTGCATTTTACTGGCGTAGCCTGGCCACATGAAAACCCGTTATGACCGTGCTATAAGTTTTGGGGGTAAGGCTGGCTCGAATACCGCCGTCCGAACACTTTAACCTCTCAGGTGGCCCAATAAGTCTCGGGCTCAACCGCCCTGCCCTCCAAGTCTCATTAATTCTTTCCATGGGAATATCTTTAACATCATGAATCATCAACCTCATATTCTCTATCTTGTTTGCGTAGAAGTACACTAACATAAACTTGTTTGTCATTCATCAACCTGCCATTTGGTTAATCAATGGTAGCACTTTCTTTATCTTTACATTGTCATCTATTTTCTTAGAAGAATCACCATTGCTTGTTGTTTACGTAGTGCATTAAAAGCTAACCCTACGGGTTTCAAATCCCTTAGGGAGACAAAGTAATCACTATTCATTATCCATAAGGAACACTTCCTGAACTTGATGTAGATATAACATGAAGTAGATAGAATTGCAGAAGAGTTTCAAGCATCGCAGCTAGGTCCGGTTGATGAAACTATCACTTATGCATCTTCCGTAAAAGACTGGAAACTTAACGGTTTACTTCATCAATCTTGTACTATGGTCCTGGTTTGCCTCAAAACGGGACCTTCTAAGGTACGTAATATGCTTAAGACTCCATCAGGAATCGAATCTTCACTTAAACTATTATTACCTTCGATTCTTACACAATCATCAAAAGGAATGTAAATTCCTCCACTCCGATATGACCTTCAAGGTCTTTCCAAATATCATTTTGTTTCTTCGGTATGAACATTTGTAATTATTCCTTTATACTTAAACTGTCGGCCACCTCATTGGCCTTTCCTGATAATAATAATTTCTGGTAATCCTTGTTCTCTGGATATATTCCAATTCAAACATTTCTACCTCATTCCCATCATTGTTGGGTGAAAGCATTCTCCCTTAAGCTCTGCTGATGGAGAAAATATATTTATCAGTCTTTCTCCATAAGTCATTGCTTCCACCTACCCGTGGGAACTTTATCACGTTTATTCCCAATCCTACTTAGGATACTTCTCTTATTAGTTCTTTCCTTATCTTAGGATAATCTCAACCTTTATAGGTTCAATCCATACTTCCTCAGGGTTTCATACATGCCTCACCTGGCATTATTGTTACGATGTCATACATTCCTTACCAAACTTCCATTTTGAAGTTCGGAATATTACCTTTTTCCTTGTAAGGTTTCATAGGCCATCCTTATCATTCCTCCGGTATTTTCTGGGTACCGGGTATATCAAAATGTCATTGATCAATATTCTAATAATTCTATCTATGTTCTTTCCAGAACTCTTTTTAATAATCCTTACCGGTCATTGTTGCCTTAGCAAGTCCAGCTCATAACATCTGAAGTCATAATGTCGTTATTAGGGTTAATGTCGCCCCTTGTGCATTCCCCAGGGTTTGTCTTAATTTATGGATATCCTATCCTTTATTCAACTGCCAAGGAATTCTTGCATCTTATAATTGGCAATCAGATCATGTATCCTTAATAAAGGTCTCTTTTCAATCATTCTCATTTGATAATCGATCGGTGGTTTAATGCCACCCTCTTCTTTCAGATAGTTGTCAGCCTATTTGGCCTTCCAAAAAGGCAACGTATGCCTACCTCCTCTCTTACAGAACTTGGTAATGGCAGCAAGGACGTTTTGGAAGATATTGGTCGAGTTCAACGTGAATCTCTTAGTACTTATCGTTCTTCTCAAATGTACTTGCCTTAGACAAAATTTCTACAGCATACTGATCCATCTCTGACCATTTCTATACTCTCTTCATCAACCTTCGTTGTTTACTTCCCTTAGTCGTAATATATTCATGGTATTCATGATACCCTAACATCATACATCTCAAGTCACTATACTTCCATTTTACTCGTAATCTTGGACAACCATATACACATGAGTCACTTTAGTACGGGTTACCCCATCCCAAAAAGGTCTAGTAAATTCCCAATCAAAACATGGGTTGTTCGGCAGAAGATTCAAACGATCTCATTAATGTTTCCTTTATACCAGAAGCCCTTGCAGTCGGTGCTTTCTTAGAAGCAACCCTGCTTTGTCTTTTCATTGCTGGTCTAGTCACTTTATAGTCCGTTGTGACTTGGCCTCAACTGGCCACACATAAAAATATATGATTTTAGGGGTTGGCTAATAGCATTACTTTTCTAGCAATTGCCGGCATAGTGCCTTCTTCTTTGATACCTTTCTACCTTTCCAAAACTTTACTCCATATAAGTCTTAATCGACTACTCGGCACCGTCTCCGGTCACCTTTCCTCCACTTTTATCTTTTCAACTATTCTTATCAATCCCGCGTGCCACACAAGCTTACCATTCCTGGCATAATAGCCTTTTCAATTAAGTCAATCCTGGAATTTCTCAGTCCGGCTGGTTTCTTACTTACATTTCCTGTTTTCGTCCAATCTCACTTCATCATTTTATCACTACCGTCGATTGTAATGCTCAGGGTCCGTTTACTAACCCATTTTACAGCATCCTTACCCAAATCACAGGGTTGCACCAGTTTCTACTCTCTTCCATGACATTCTCTGATAATCAGGAAGACAAGGTTTGCCAAAATTCACCGAATTCCTCTCCAGAATCAGGGAAATTTTGGTCAATCTATCCACCTTATTAACCTCAACTTGGTTCCATAATTTACAACCTACGACACCTGCCTTCTCATGGCGAATTATTACTGACCATATTCATACTAATTCATTTATCAAATGATATGGCACTTACTGCCTCCTTCTCAACTATTCCTAGGGACTCTGCTCCTCGCCCTAAATTGATGTCTTTAATAATCATACATCCCTCTAGCTCTTTCTTTGTTAAGATGAAAATCTCTTAGGATTCTCATCTATTTCCGTATAAGATCTCAAGTAATTCTTCCAATCCTTCATTCTTGCTGGTACTACATCTGGTAGTCCGGCTATGAATTCAACATGCATCTTCAGATCTCTTAATAATATCTCGGTTCTTTATACTCACTTTTCTGAGCACCATATCTTAATCATCACAGTCATTCTGGCTGCGACCCTCATTACCCATGGGTAAGCTCCTTATCCTCACAGGATTTTCCTTATCTGCTGGAACCTCTTCCGGGTCTCCAGTAGGGTACTCCATCGAATTACCCGCTGATCTTCAGCATATAAAGCATCATCGCGCTGTTGCTCGTATGCCTCAAGGTCAGTCGCCTTACTCGTCGATACGATATCGAGCTAAGTTACTATCATTATACTTACGAGTTCCCATAAGGGTTTTATATGTCATCACTACATTAAGTAGTCCGACTATGAACTTGGCAAGAGTTCTTATTATCTTATTGAATTTATTGTTTTAACGTCACCTCATCTCTGGGGTTTATAACGTACGCTCTGATACCACTTCTGTAACACCCCCAGATCCGGGGTCCGGGATCCGGTGCTTACGGTTTTCCAATTCCGTCCATAACAATTGAACTTTCCTTAACATAAAATAAATTACGTCTCTATGACCCAACACAACAATATAAAACACACCCGTTATAGTCCCAGAGATGAAATCAGAGTAACAATCAAATTTTTTATTAATCACATTATGAGTTCTTACAATCCAAAAGGATTTCAATATAAATACATACTCTTTGCCATCCATTTACATAAGTCATACTAGACCATATTCTTGGTACTGAAAGAATAAATATACCCTACCAATAGCTTCTTCTTCAGCTCTGGTAGTCTCATCGTCCTTGCCCGCGTCGAGTGCGCCTTGTGCGAGTCATCTGGTCTAGCTGTTGTTGTGATATAATAATAAAGCAAGGGTGAGCAATAGCCCACCAACAATAATATATAACTGAACAATAATGTATAACAGTTCAAAAGTATCTTTCAAACCATATGCCATGCATTTACGGAAATGATGCCAGTATAATATGAACGATGAAGTTACAAGGTAACTTAAAGTATTTGTTTGAAGAAATATCTGCTACATCAAAGTAAGCGAGATATTCTTATTGTTATTAAGAAGAGGAACTTGCAAAAAAAAAAGGTTGCAATTCCAGTTATGACACTATTTCACCTCTGCCAACAGTAATCATGTTGCAGGAAATAAATAAATTTGGATGATGAACCAATGATGGAGTATTCACCGCGCCCGCTGTTCCGATCTTGATGATTAGTCGAGATCGTACAGCTCAATTTAGATTTACTACCGGTAGAAGGAAGAACTGACGGCTTTACTTGTATACCGCCTTACTAGCTCTCCCCGGCCAACGGTTGGGCCAAAGGGGATGGACCGGCGCTACTCGGCCTCTTACACGACTCCTAGTTCAAATAGAATTCATGATTCTGAATGTAACGTTCGTCCCCCTTTCCCCAAGTATAATACTTGTTGATAAGACTCCACAAAGTAGTCGTATCTAACTGGAAAGGAAAATTTACCAATAACTCCCAAGCTATTACTTGGTAACGGATATCAACTTGTTCCAGTAATCTTACCCCTCGAAAGATGAGAAGGTAAGCAACGACTTAATAAGTCAACAGCACCCGAGTTGCGGGTGAAGGGAATACTTTATGACCGGGAAGTCGACAAGATAAATAACATTTTCCAAGTAAGGTTCCCTTATTATTAAGGAGATAGACTCAAAGAAGAATGATGTCTGAGAACCTTTCTTGATATAAGATTAATAATAATATGACTCCGAGATATTTTCTGTAATAATCGAAGAAGATAAACCTTATCGAGATTATTCTAAGTATGGAATAAATATTCAGAGAATATTTAATGAGTTAAAATATTTAAAGAATATTTGGGAATATGAAAGAATAACTTTAATCAGAGTATTTCTCAAAATAATCCCTGAAGAAATATCAGGAGAATATTTATTGAATAAATAAATATTTAAATGAATACTCAAAACAATATTCATTAATTAATAAGACCCGAAAAGAATATTTAAGGTAATATCCATAATTAATTAGGAATTTAAATGAATATTCAAAAGTAATATTTATTCAGTGAATAATATCCTAGATGAATATCAAGTAATATTCATTTAGTAATCCAAGCCTTAAGGAATATTCGAGATAATATTCGATAATTAAATCAAGCTTCAGATGAATATTAAAATAATATTCATCAAGTATTCAATATCTTAAATGAATAATCAAATGTAATATTTATTTAATAAAATAATATTCTAAAAGAATGTCCAAATAATATTCATTTAGTAGTCTCATCTTTAGAAGAATATTCGAAATAATAATCGAAAATCAATTCGACTCTGAATGAATATTGAGAAATATTATTCGTTGAATAGTTACGTTCAAATAATTATTTGAAGTAAGGATCGTTAAAATAATTAGTCTCGAACGAATATTCAAATAATATTCGTCGCCCAAATAATAGAAAATATTCACTTAAATATTTTCCTCCGAGGTAATCTCGATATATCAAGGAATCTTGACTCCCGGTCTATTTTTGATTAATAAGATGTATACGCCCTTCTATGAGGGTCTTACAATAACCGGCTTATAACTGATATATAACTATCTAGCTTATAAGCCAACAATAACATTCAGGGAACAAGTATATCAATTCAACTTGAAAGTAGGCATGCATGCAATGGCATATGTATATCAGCAATCATATATATATATTTATTCAATCACAACAACAGCCTAAAAGAAGGGAATTGAAACTTGCCTGGTAGTCGAGTACGGTAAGGGGTAGTGGTAGCGGGTCCCGGTTCAGCTTGGTGATCTATAAATAGCCAATGCATTCGGGATTAATCACTTAACACATTAAAAGTTAAGTTATACTTAATTCGAAACACGTTCTCGAGTTATCTCGTTATACCCCTTTTAGTGGATTACTTTTATCACTGATCCGACCCGACATTCGTTCGTTACTACGACATGTCATTGTACTTATACTTGGGACATACTTAAGTCATATGAGTTCTAAAGTCGATCGTTACGAACCAATACTATACTCCGAGTTTTATCGCCCGTTTGCTAAGTGTTTTACCGAAGTTATAACCAAACGGGTTTTTAGGGGTTCGTTCGCGTTTAACTTCGACTCGAACATTTTTAATAAATCGAAAAATGATCGTTTTGACATACGGTTTTCTTTCACGCCTTCCTTTTTACCTCTAGTATTTATTTACCAAGATTCGCCATGACGTTACATAGTTTACGAGGGTTCAATTACAGTTACGAACTTTCGTTTACGGATTCGAACTACTTTTTGTAATTTGGTCATAAATCCTAAACCGTAAGTCCGTTTCACGTGATCTTTATATCAAAACGAAGCTTAGAACATTACCTATCCTATCATGGCAGATAAGGTCTCTGGACAGTAGGGGTTCGACATGGAAAATGGCATACAAAACATGGTATTGTAAAATCGGACATTATAACGGCTACGTTTACGCGTTTTCCAAAGTTTTTACACTTTATCACGATCACACCATGATCAAATCAACCACTTAAACACATGATAAACATCATGACAAGATCAATAACATCTCCTTATAACAATCTCATGGATCATCAACCATAATCAACCACAAATCCATGGATCTAAGCATATAACTAACATATCAACCACTAATCAACCAATACTTCTTATTACTCATATTATCTCAAAGTAAAAGCTATAGTTTAGGATTTTATACCTTCCTTGGAGTATGTAAGTCCTTAATAAACCTTGATCAATCCTTATAACACCTTAACAAAGCTTGGATCATTCAAAAGAATCAAGAAAATCAAAGTTAGTTCTTGAAATCACTATTCACCCTAAACTTTGGTGATTTATTTGAAAATGGAAACAAAGGATTTTGAAGCTAGGATTTCTAGGAGATCATTTATATGAAATATGGGACTTACCATAATAATTTGGAGATCAAAAGATGGTTGGAAGTGGGATTTTGCTTCTTGAATTAGCTAGAAGTCGAATGGAATACATGGAGAGAGAATGGAGTTCTCTTGCTTGGCTTGCTTGATAATTTTGCATAAAGTGATGTGTTTTAGAAAATATCTCATGTAAAGTAACTTTAATAAAGTGGTGTGTCATGGATGATGTCTTTTGGATGGATAAGTATTGGTGGTTTTGTGATTGAATGGTTAGATTAAGCTAAGCACTTGGTTATGTTTCTAAGTATGGTAGTTACTCTTGTAACTACTTAGTTACTTGATGTTATCCACTAGCACATGCATGTATCTTGATCCCCTGCTTGTTTCCTTGTCCGGTTATTGCTTAATTCATTGATCGTTCGAACGAATAACTCAATCGTTTCTAGTTAAGGTTTTACCGAAAATCGTAATAATATTTATAATAATATTCTCCATCATTCATAATAATTCTTGAATCCATATTCCTTAAATCCATTCGTTAAATACTTAAGGCTATCAGTGTCCAGGGAACTCTCGGAGAAAATAAAAGTGCGGTTTTTCAGAATCCGACAGCTTTTACATACACTTATTTTCCCCCTGGATCACTAATACGAACTCGGAAATCCGTTCCGAATACTTCTATATAGTGTCGTCTCATATTATTATATACTCCCACCAAAACACTATTCATTCTGTATTCTTTACTTGTTCTCTTAGGGTGGTACAATTGTCCGTATTCTCTTTCGATCGTTCCTTATCCTTTTTACGGAACTACTGGATTAATCGTTACCGATCTGGATGACATGAGAATATTTTCCTATTTGAAATTGCCATATCTTATTCCCTTAGAAGATAGATTATTCTTACCTATGTTGTCACCCTTTAGCGTTCTTCAAGACATAGAAATAATAAAGTCGAATTCCATTCATTCTTAAATCAAATATAATAACATCCCAAAATATCAAATCCTCAAAGTTAATGTCTCAATTCTAGGATTATAATAATATTTAATCCACTGTCCGGTCAAATATTATACCGAAAAAGAATTTGGAATTTCTGAATTCCGATCGTCTCTGCATTCACTTATTTCCTCCGCGTATTACTAATATGACTTCGAAACATCCATAACACGTCCCGTACATAGGGTGGCGTGAAAAGTTTTCCAACTTTCAAAATCACTATTCATCCACCAAATTACTATGCACGTACAGGAAACACTATGCACGTACGGGAAATACTATGCACGTACGGGAAATACTATGCACGTATGGGAAACACTATGCACGTATTCATTTCCCTTCAAGGATCCATTAGTTCCTTCCTGGATGGTAGATTATTCTTATCTAGGTTCTCAACCATCGAATTACTCTATTCTGACAATATACCAATGCATCAGGATCATTGTCCAAAGCAATATCCATTCCTTACAATCATTGTTCTTTGAAACCACCATTCATTAGAGCTGGTGACCTTGTTGTCGAAATCATTGTTCTTCATTTTATCATTACTTAATAAAAAGTTTTAATTATATCCAAAATTTGGGGTTCTTACAACTTGTAGCTCAAGGATATAACCAACAAGAAGGCATTGACTTTGATCAAACCTATGCTCCTGTTGCTCGCTTGGAATCAATAAGAATGCTTCTAGCCTATGCATGTTTCAAGAAAATCAAGCTATATCAAACGGACGACAAGAGTTAGTTGAATCAATTGCTAGAATATTCGAATTAGTTTCAATGAAATACACCGTCGACAAGTGGGTTGACATTTATATAAAGGGATTGGGATAATCACTTACCATAAACAAAGTTGCGCATGACAACAGTTACCATGTTAGTATAGGGATGCCACCTTACGAGGCCTGTATGGAAGGGATGCTGTTCTCCCTTGCGTTGGAAGGAGGTTGGCGAGAGAAAGATATTGGGACCCGAGTTAGTTCAGCAAACCAGAGAGACAAAAGATTTTACCAGCAAGCGGCTAGTGTCAGCCAGGACAGATAAAAAAAGTATGCGGACCAAGCTTGCAAAGGTAGAGTTAGTACTGCTATTGATAAGCTAAATGGCATGTTGATTAATGACAAGCGAGTTTAGGTTGGTATATTTCTGCGCAAACAAGATAGAGAATATGAGGTTAGAGATTCGTGATGCTAAAGATATCCCCGTGGAAGAATCCACCTGGGAGTTAAAGAGTGCAACAAAGGAGACTCCAGTTATTCCTAAACTGATTCCGGGACGGAATCCTTTTAAGGAGGGGAGACTGTAAGAACCCAAATTTTTGGTAGACTTAAGACTTTTCTTATTATGATTAAGTGCATCAGTGAATAGTGATTTTATGGATGAATATTGATTTTTGGGAGCCAAGAAATTTTTCATGCCACCCTATGTACGAGACATGGTATGGATATTTCGAAGTAATATTAGTGATTCACGGAGTAAATAAGTATATGTAAAGACGATCGAAATTTAGAAAATCCAAAGTTTATTTTTATAGAATATTTGACCGGGCAGTGAATCGTACATCAGTATTATTAAGAAGTGAGATATTAAAATTGAGGATTTGAGGATGTTATATTTTATAAGTTTATGAAATACAATTTGAGAATTTAGAACGGAAATGTTAGGAATAATTCATAAGTTGTAATGTTGAGAATAGAATTTTGCTAATACTTCTTGTATATCCTGATCTTATAAAGGATTTAGCACTTTTTATAGGATATATGTGTTAGACAGTAATCTGTAGAGGTTAGTCAGGAACAGTGCGTCAAAGACTACATTTCAGGAACTAAGAGCAGATCCTGATCAAATACTGATTGGATGATCAGATCCTGATGCAATGGGAAATCCTGATATCAGTCATGTTACTGATGATGTCATTATGGATGCTACAGAAACGGACAAGTGCTCTAAAACAAGATCTTTGTTTTTGAGAACAAGCAAGAAGATGTCGTGAAGGAAAGGAATTCTCTATTGATGGAAACTATCAACTGGACGGCAGAACATTGTCATAGATAGATTATAATTATGTTATTAGTTGATAGGTAGCATTATAAATACTCTCTCAATATTATTGTAAAAAGAGCGAATTATGAATTTTAGAGTGCATATCGTGTGAAGCTCTGTATAAGGTTTGTATTCGAGAGTTCGAAACAAACAGAGAGAGAGAGAGAGAGAGAGATTTGTATTGTCAACAGCTGCTAAAGGTATTGTACACCTTTTGTAGAGTTTGTATTTGATTTATTTAATACAAACAAAGTTTGATTCATTCGTTTGTTCTTGTTCATCTAATCAAGCAAAAATCAGACACGATTATATAACTTGTATTCAAGCCCCCTTCTACAAGTAATTCGAGTTAACAATTGGTATCAGAGCAGGTTGATTTCGAATAATCAAAAAGATCTGCAATCATGTCTGGTTACAAGGATGGTAATACTAAGATCCCTATGCTCAAGAGAAACGAATATACTCTATGGAAAGTGAAGATGTTGCATCACCTGGAAGCAACAGATCCTGATTATCTTGATAGAATCAGAGATGGGCCTTTTGTTCCAACAAGGCTTGTTCCCCAAGCAACTGTCGAAGGAAAAGTTGTTCCAGAACATACAGCAGAGAAGCATAAATCTGAATGGACAGATAAGGAAAAGGAGAACGTTCTTAAAGATGCTAAAGTGAGAAACATGCTATTCAACAGTCTTGATTCTGTTCTCACTAACTATGTTCTCTCTTGTAACTGCTAAGGAGATATGGGACAATCTAAAGGTTCACTTTGAAGGAACAAAACCTGTCAGGAAGAATATGAGGACACTTCTCATACAACAGTATGAGTACTTTGAATCCAAGTCTGGTGAGTCACTTACTGACACCTTTGACAGGTTTACTAAACTCATCAATGAGATGACCATGCATGGTAAATATTATGACTTGGAGGATATGAATACTAAGTTCATGAAAGCTCTTCCTGATTTCTACAATGAGAAGATATCTGCAATTGAGGAAGCTAATGATCTGGATGAAATATCATTAAAAGCAGTTTATGGAAAATTGAGAGCTTATGAACTTGACAGGTAGCAGAAAAAGAGCAGGAGTGAAGGAAAGATGAAAATTATTGCACTCACTGCTCAATCTGAATCAAAGAAGCTTCCAGAAGAAAAGTCTGAATCTACTGAAAGAGACTTGAGGAAGAAAAAGAGCAAAGAAAGTTCTGAGTCAGAGACTGCAGATATAGACTCTGAAAATAATGATTCTGAATCAGAGATGCAAGAACTCTTTGCTATGTTTGCTAAAGCTTTCAAGAAAGGAAGATTCAACAGGAGAAGATTTAGCAAAGGATCTTTTCAGAAGAAAGAGGAGAAGAAGTGTGACAAAGGCAAAAGTACAATTATCAAGCTTGATAAAGCCAAGATCAAGTGCTTTAACTGCAGTGAGCTTGGACACTTTGCTAGTGAGTGCAAGAAGCCTAGGAATTCAGGGAAGGGTAATGCACTCATGGTCACACAGAAAGATTGGGCAGACTCCAGTGATTCTGAAGATGAATTGGATTATGACAACATTGCATTGATGGCAAGTGCTTCAGACAAGCCTGGATCTCCAACGAAAACTTCTTCATCTTCTGTAAAGGTATCACTTCACTCTCTTTATTCATTTGATAGCTTAGATTCTGATGATATTATATCTATTCATGTTGAGTTTAAGAATCTTATGACTAATTTCAAAATTCTTGCTAGTGAAAAAGATGAACTCAAGGCTAAGAATGATGAATTAGTTAGTAGAAATAATTTTCTTGAATCTTAGTTAATTCAAATGGAAGAATATAGATTAAGTTCTGATAAAGCTAAGCATGATTATAGTGTTATTCTTGAGGCTTATGACTATGTCAGAAAAGAACTAGAGGAAGAGAGAGATGTGATTAAAACCGTTAATAATTCTAGTAAAAAGACTCAAGAAATCATTGAAAATCAAATTCTTGGTAAAGTTAAAGGTTTAGGTTTTGATAAGGCTAGGAAAGAAGATACTGTAGCTATTGTCAATGATGATAGTAAAATTGAATCTAGCACATCTAAATCTGAAGGTAAGAAGATAGTTTCTGAACCTAAACATGTTAAATTTGTTAATTCTAAAGGTACCCCAGTTGTGCAAAAAAGAATTAACAACAGCAATTCAGATGAGAGAGTGTTAGAGAAACCTAAGAATGTCAACATAGGTTTTCTGTCTAAGTCTCAGTTGAAACAGAGACTAGAAAGTATTTCAGAGTCTAGCAAGATCAGAAGAAATAGGAATGGAAAAGAAGGTATTAACAAAGAGAATAAATACAAGAATGTACCTGATGCACCTAAGAAGAAATGCTATAAATGTGGAAATCATAATCATTTGGCCCTAGACTACAATCAAAAACCTTCTTGGAAAACTGAGTCCAGATTCCCCAAGACTCAGAGAATTCAATACCAACCACAAGAACCCTGTTATCATTGTGGTAGTTTACTTCATTCCATTTATATGTGTAAGGAATATCATGAACTGTATTATGACTATTATTCTCTGAAATCTGAAACTCCTAGTCACAAATAGTTTGTGAAATTAGAGTCTAAGGTTGACTCTGCAACAGGTAAATAAAAAGAAAAATCTTCAAAGCCTGTTGGTTCAAAAGTTAGTAAGAAAGGATCCAATCAAAGTTGGGTCCTAAAAAATTCTAACTAGCTACTTTTTGTTTGCAGGGCACTGGAAAGAAGCATTCAATTATCTTGACAGTGGATGCTCTGGACATATGACTGGAAAGGAGTCCCTGCTTACAAAATTTGAGAGGAAAGCTGGCCCAGTAATATCCTTTGGAGATGGAAACAAAGGAGAAACTCTGGGATATGGCTCAATTATTTTGGGGAATGTCATCATAGAAAACGTAGCACTGGTTGAAGGCTTGAAACACGCATTTTTAAGCATAAGTCAACTGGGTGATAAGGGTTACCAATCAATCTTTGACAGTAAAGGATGCAAAATCTTGAATATGAAGAATGGAGACATTGTTTTGACTGGTCAGAGACATGATAACATATATGAAGCTAGCTTGAGTGACACATCTAAAGGAACTGTCAGATGTCTTTACAGCAAGGCATCAAACAATGAAAGCTGGAACTGGCACAAGAAGCTCTCACATCTCAACTTCAAGAAGCTTAATCAACTTGTTAAGCACCATCTGGTGAGAGACCTACCTCAGGCAAATTATGTGCAAGATGGACTTTGTGATGCTTGTCAGCTTGGAAAACAAAGAAGAACCACTTTCAAGAGCAAGACAGAAAATTCAATTACTGAACCATTTCACATGTTGCATCTTGATTTATTTGGTCCAGTAAACAATATATCTATCAACAAGAAAAGATATGCTCTAGTTATAGTGGATGATTACACAAGGTTCACATGGGTATTCTTTCTACACAACAAGGATGAAGCTCCTCAGCAAATCATTGAACTTGTCAAGAATATTCAAAACAGCTCTGAGTACAAGGTCAAAGTTCTCAGAAGTGACAATGGTACAGAATTTAAGAATTCTACAATGGAGGAGTATTGTGCAGACAATGGAATTACTCAACAGTTTTCTGCACCTGGAACACCTCAGCAGAATGGTGTAGTAGAAAGAAAGAACAGAACTCTCATAGAGGCAGCAAGAACCATGCTTGCAGATGCAAAGCTTCCAACCTATTTCTGGGCAGAAGGTATAAACACTGCATGTTTCACTCAAAACTGTACCTTGGTAAATGCTCATAGTAAGACTCCCTATGAGATGATCAAAGGAAAGAAACCAAGTGTGAAATACTTTCACATCTTTGGATGCAAATGCTATGTTCTGAAAGTTCATCCAGAACAACTTGGAAAATTTGAAGCCAAATCGGATGAAGCAATCTTTCTAGGATATTCAGCATCAAAGGCCTTCAAAGTATACAATCTCAGAACTCACATTGTTATGGAATCAATTCATGTTGCATTTGATGATAAGAAGTTTGAAATTTTGCAAACTGATGAAAGCCATGACAATCTGGAATTTGAAAATCTTAAGTATTCTAAGATTCTCTAGAGTGATGATGAAGGTTCTCCATAGGAAATCTCTATTGCTTCTCAAAGGAATGCTACTGTTGAGGGGGTGCAATTCAATCAAGGAGAACAAAGTACTGGTCAGGATCAGACTAGTCTTTCAGAGTCTACTTTATCCGGAACTGATCCTTCAGAGTCTAATGAAGGAAGATCAGAATCAAGCAGCAGTATTGAATCCACTGATTCTACTAATCAAGGTGGAGCTTTTGAAGGCAGAGAAAGTTCTTCTACAAGAGATACCACTAACTTAGGGGGAGAGTCTAGCAAGAGTAATCTACCACCTGTTAGAAAATGGACAAGGGATCATACTGAAGATTTGATTATTGGTGATCCAAATAGTGGTGTTCGAACTAGAAGATCAATTCAAAATGAATGCTTGTACAGTTGTTTTCTCTCAAAGAATCAACCTAAGAAGGTTGAAGAAGCTTTACATGATCCTGATTGGGTAATAGCAATGCAGGAAGAATTGAATGAGTTTGAGAGGAACAAAGTTTGGAAACTGGTACCAAGACCTAAAGATAGATCTATTGTTGGTGCTAAATGGGTTTTCAGAAACAAGCTAGATCAATCTGGTATGATTGTAAGAAACAAAGCAATATTGGTGGCCAAGGGTTATTCTCAGGAAGAAGGAATTGACTATGATGAAACCTTTGCACCTGTAGCAAGATTGGAAGCAATCAGAATGTTTCTTGCATTTGCAGCTCATTCAAAATTCAAGGTATACCGGATGGATGTAAAGAGTGCTTTTCTTAATGGCAAGCTTGACAAGGAAGTGTATATGGAACAACCACCTGGTTTTGTTGATCCAAAGTTTACGAATCATGTCTACAAACTTGACAAGGCACTCTATGGACTAAAGCAGGCACCAAGAGCATGGTATGAGACTTTGTCTAAATTTCTTCTTGAAAATGGCTTCACAAGAGGTACAATTGACAAAACTCTATTCTTTAGAAAGATAAAAGGTGATTTGCTTTTAGTTCAAGTTTATGTTGATGATATTATATTTGGTTCTACTAATGAAAAGTTATGTGCTAAGTTTAGCAAGCTTATGCAGTCTAAGTATCAGATGAGCATGATGGGTGAACTAAATTACTTTTTAGGCTTGCATGTCAAACAGACTGAGACTGGTATTTTCATTAATCTGTCAAAGTATATCAAAGATCTTTTGAAAAGGTTTGACTTTCAAAATTGTGCAATTGCAAAGACACCCATGGCAACAGCCACTAAGCTAGACTCTGATCCTAAGGGAAAGAGTATTGATAAAACTAGCTATAGAGGCATGATAGGTTCACTATTATATCTAACTGCAAGTAGACCAGATATAATGTTCTCTACCTGTTTATGTGCTAGATTCCAAAGTGATCCTAAGGAATCTCATTTAATTGCTGTGAAGAGGATTTTTAGATATCTCAAGGGAACTCCAAATCTTGGTTTGTGGTATCCTAGAGAATCTGATTTCTCCCTAATTGGCTATTCAGACTCTGATTATGCAGGGTGTAAAATAGACAGGAAAAGCACTACAGGTACATGTCAATTCTTGGGAAACAGATTGATTTCTTGGGCAAGCAAGAAGCAGCAATCAGTTTCAACCTCAACTGCAGAAGCTGAATACATTGCAGCAGGTAGTTGTTCTGCTCAACTCCTTTGGATAAAAAATCAGTTGATGGATTATGGTATGGCACTTAGTAATATTCCTATGTTTTGTGATAATACTAGTGCTATCAAAATTGCAGAAAATCCAATTCAACATTCAAGGACTAAGCACATTGATGTCAGGTATCATTTTATTAGAGAACATATTGAAAATGGTACTGTGGAACTTCATTTTGTTCCTACTGACAAACAGCTTGCAGATATTCTAACTAAACCACTTGATGAGGCTATATTCATTAGATTGGTTAGTGAGTTAGGAATGTTAAATTTTTAGATCTTTAACATCTGCACAAGTAGTAAGGTATGTTGTTTCAGTTTATAGACTTGATATTTTGTCAAGATCTATACTTGATTGTTAAATGCTTAAGCTGTAACACTTTATTTTGATAAATTGCAGTATGATAGACTTATTAATAAACATCAGGATCAGGATTGCTATCAGGATGCTGACGTCATCAGTATTGACATCAGGATTGTATCGTCAGTATCAGGATTGTGAAATTTGTGTGTCTTACTGTTTCAAATTCTGAAGTTCATATTATTCAGTGGTTCAATTCTGAGTTTTGTTAAGTCTATGTTAGCAAGTTTTACTACATGCATACTAATAATTTATATCATTATTCAGATTAGTCAATAAACAACAATAGACAAGTAGATAATAAGAAAACTCGTATTTTCATTAATCAAAAGCATTACATACATGGAACTGAAATACAATTCTTCTTTTTGTCTAACTACTACTGATAATTCTATTCTTGTCTAAAGTTGTTGCTGCTTCAATCCTCAACGATCGACTTCAGGACAAGGAGCATCTCAAGATTAGATTCCTTGTCTGGGCGACTTGAATGAAAGCAGCTGACTCATCTTCATGCTTATTGAAGAAGTTGAATAGCATCTCCATCAAGATCAACCTCAGACTCTTCGCCAAATTCTTCATCCTCAAGGTGTGAAGAGATTAGAGGATGATTGTATCCAACTGGTAGATGTTTTAGAGGAGATTCGTGGAAATCATCTGGGTTAAAACCAATCATATCTGACTCGATGAGAAAAGTCATCTCTTCTAAGAGATGGTTTACTTGCTCCTGATCATCAAGAGTAAAGAACTTCTTAGTAGTAATGAACCAAAAGCTAGGGTTCATATAAAGATTTGGGTTGAAAGCCATGATGGAAAGAGAAAAGAATGAAAAGGTTTTGAAGAATGGCATAAGACGTCGATTTCTTTTATAGAAAGACGTGAGAAGCTGAACAGTCGTTTGGCGAATATCAGTGTAGTTAGTCATAATTATGTATGACTGTATTTCTTTTATTTTCAAGAAATATTGAACGATTTAACCAATTGATTTTGTTCAGATTTTATTTATTTCTTTTACAGGTAAAAGAAAATGCCATGTGGAAACTTCATTTAGTCTCTGGAATCAGGATGATATTGATCAGGAATACAAGTGTGTTCACATCAGGATTATTAATTCTTTCTATTCAGAAATTACATTGATTCGTGTCATTATCTTGATGAAAAGATCACATCAGGAAAAGGAAGCTGATCAGTATTGATTTTTATCTTGATTTTACCTTGATTTATTTACTTGAAATTAATTTTGGATTTTATTTTCCAAAAGTCATGGGTAACTGTATTTTTCACGGGCTGACACCTATCACCTACGCGTCAACGTGGGATAATGGGTCTGAAGGATTTTTGAAATATAATTATTTTGACACTCTAATCGTGTAATTGCTTTCTCTAATTTCATTCTCTAAAGCAAAAACACACTAGAGTTCTCAAAATCACTAATCAATTTCAAAGATTTCTTAAGTTCTTTTCAGATCAAAATGGCAACTCAAAGAAGACTACCCAAATCAGTAGCTTTCAAGTTTGGTGACTTTGATTTTATGATGAACAATCATGTCGCAGCTATCACCAACAAGGAAGGGGTGTCAACTGATTTTCACCCAATTATGGAATTTATGGCGAAAGGACCAATAAGTTATGCCTTGACAACATCTCCACAAATTAATCAAGTAGCTGTTTCACAAGCTTGGGAGAATGCTGAGGTAATTGATTCTATTCAGAGTCAATCAGGTAAGATTGTTCTACACTTAGGACAAGACTCATTTGATATTACTAAATCGGTTGTTAATTCAGTACTTCACTTACCTGTTAGTACGAATTTGAAGAATGTACCATCTGATGATGGTGTTAGAACTATGTTATCTGAATTAGGTTATAATGGACCTCTAGATAACATGAGCCAGTTAAATAGATCCTTTCTTAGGAAAGAATGGTCTTTCTTCTTTGACCAACTTGGTAAATGTTTTACTGGTAAATGTAGTTCTTTTCAACAAATTACTACTATTACATCACATATTGCATATGGTTTGCTTTATAACAGAGTAATCAATTTTGGTCACATTATCTTAAGTCAGATGTGTATTAAACTTGGGTCAAGAGATCATGACAGGAATATGGTTTATTATCACAGATTCATGCAACTGTTTATTAACCATTTCATTCCTGATGTTGAAGCTAGATTTGGTAGAAAATATTGTGTTTCTTCTTATGTGCATCAAAAGAGAATTTTCTCTGACATTACAAAGAAGGACAGTGAAAAGAATCTAGATGAAATACCTGTATTACACTATCCAAATCATGTTCAGGTACTTCTAAGAACTCATCTTCCTACTATCTATAATTCTTCTTTCTTTTGTGGTGAAATGACTCAGGAATCTCATTTGGAGGAGAACCACCCTGTGTCTACCCAAGTAGCCAAAAACATTACAGTCTCTGAAACAATTCTAGAACCAAATTTTGATCCACAGCCTATTGTTTCGAAGAAGCCAACCTCTGGTGTTTCTCAAAAGACATCAGTTGTAAGGAAGAGAAGATTTGTTATTTCAAGTAGTAGTTCTAGTGAAAATGATGATAATATATCTCTTGCTGAGAGAGCAGAATTGAAGGCTGCAATTCAACTTTCTAAGCTAGGACAAAGAGATGGAACACCTAGTCACAGCCAGGCTGCAGTCTCCCAAAAGTCTATAGTTCTTAAAAAGGGAAAACAGTTACTGGATACTGTCTCTCAAAAGACTGTGTCTATTGAAAAAGGATCTCATCCCAAGATCACTTCTGTGTCTACACCTCTTGAGTCTTCTCAAGATAAATCTGTTGCTCATTATACTAGGAGAACAAGGAGAAAGATTCATTTGTCACCTACACACACAGTGTCTAGTCCAACTAACATTATGCAGGTCTCTACAAATAAGGCTATATCCACGCTAGTATCTGACAAGAGAGATCTGGATCTTGATTCTTCATGGGAAACTACATTAACATACAGACTGGCTATGGAACTTATTTCTCTAAAAGTGAAGCTTTCCAGGCCTGTTCTAGATTTTCTGATTGAAAGAGTTCCCAAACTTTCATTTCCTGGAGAATATGGACTGTTACATCAAAGACTTGATTTAATGAAGATGTACTTCTATGTATCAGTCAGAAAGGAATTGCACAAGAAATTTGGACTTCCTAAGCATGTTGCACTTCAATCACTTCATGCATATCTATTTGACAAGGATGTCATTGTTGAAGATGCTTCAGCTCAAGGTGAACAAGAGGAGGTAGTTGATAGAGAGAAGCAGTCAACAGAAGATACTATTGCACCAGTGGTGAATAGTAGGATAGATCAGATCACAGTCACTACAACACAAGAACCATCTAGTCAGAGGTTGGATGACTCAGGAACTGTGATGGCTAATGCTGGAAGGTCTTCTGTGATGACTAAAATTGCAAGTGAGAAACCCTATGATATGGGAGGAATGACTTTGATTGATTTTCCTGAAGATCAAACTAATATTGTTCTTTCAGAATCTATCCACCTTGAGGGTGTGTCTCAGCAACTAACACTTAAATATGGTGACATACTAGCTATGGTGTCTAATGAAGTATTACTAAAGACATCAGAGTCTAGTGTAAAACCTGAAAGTGGTATACTGGAGCCTGTAGTTTCTGGAAAGAAAGTAGATGTTTGTAAGGGTTCAGAGACTATAGCAGCTCACTCCTTGGAGAAAACCTCAAGCCCCATGCCATATGAGGAACCCTCTCTCCATGTGAGTTCAGGTATAAAAACTTCTTCTAACCCCTATTTTTCTGTAGGTCATGAGAGCACTTATCCAAATTTGAGTGATACACTTGAAAAGATGGACATAGATCCACACACAGAGAGGCTGGCTCCTGACTAGGCAAAAGGAGAGGTAGAAAGAGTGTTGACTTTAGATAGTCAAAGTGAGAATGAGGGTATGGATGATCAACTCCATAGTGAGGGAGAGAAAATTAGGAAACCACCATCGTTTGATTTCTGGGATCAGGTTTTTCCTGAATCTTGGTCTGAAAATCTTGGTATGGATGCTGGTACTTATTCTTTTATCAAGATGTATGAGAAGAATTACTTAGCACATCACAATGCAAAGCCAGAAGTTAAAGCTCAGAAACAGAAAGAAAGGCTTGCACGAATCATCAACAGAAGAGGTGAAAGGCTAAGACAAACTTCTACTGAACCAGTACCAGAAGATATTCCTAATGATCCTAGTATTCCTTTGTATGTACTTCTAATATCAGCTCGAATTGAGACATCAACAGTATCTGATCAATCTAAGGAGGAGTCAGGATTTGTAGATGTTATTACACAGAATACTGGTGAGGGACAGGATGATCATACTTCAGCTCCAGATCAGAAAGATGAAGATGTTTGTACTTCTACTCAAGTTTTATTACTTGAATATCATTCTATACAGGCAACTTCTTCTACAAGGATTGAAGATAAGGTTTTTTCTGAATCTGAATCTGAAGATACAACAAGCACTTCCAACATTGAAGTCAATTCTGAACTTCTTAAGGACATTCAGAAATCTCAAAGTGATATTCAATCGAGACTTCAAATTCTTGAAGATAACCAAGTCACTATTATGGACAATCAAGCAGTTCTGATGAATCTTATTTGTTCTGTTACTGAATCTCTTGGACTTAATGTTGCTGATGTCAAAAAGGGGGAGATAAAGATAAAGAAAATTCAGAAACAACAACAACAACAACAAAAACAACAGACTGGGAGAGATAAACAGACTTGGAGTAGAACTAAGGGTGACAGAATTGGTAAAGGAAAAGAAGCATCAAATAGTTGAATTCTTTCTTCTAAGTACTAGATACATATCTACATCCGAAGAAGGAGGTACTTAACTTCATGATCTTAAATTCATAAATTCTATTCTGGTTGTATTGTTATATGTTTTGACATCTACAACTTAGATTTATGCTTCAGATTCTAAAGCATAAATAGGGCGAGATTGTTAGGAATAATTCATAAGTTCTAATGTTGAGAATATAATTTTGCTAATACTTCTTGTACATCCTGATCTTATAAAGGATTTAGCACTTTTTATAGGATATATGTGTTAGACAGTAATCTGTAGAGGTTAGTCAGGAACAGTGCGTCAAAGACTACATTTCAGGAACTAAGAGCAGATCTTGATACAGCAAGTCAGATCCTGATCAAATACTGATGGGATGATCAAATAGGGCGGATTGCATGCTTTTGATTATGAGACCAGACCCCTTTTCAGGTATTTCCTTAGCCTGGAAAGCATATTCTCTAGGAGATTGGCTGACCATGACTTTGATGCTTGACTAGAAATTCTATGAACATCCTGATGCAATGGGAAATCCTGATATCAATCATGTTACTGATGATGTCATTATGGATGATACAAAAACTGACAAGTGCTATAAAACAGGATCTTTGTTTTTGAGAACAAGCAAGAAGATGTCGTGAAGGAAACGAATTCTCTATTGATGGAAACTATCAACTGGACAGCAGAACATTGTCACAGATAGATTATAATTCTGTTATTAGTTGATAGGTAGCATTATAAATACTCTCCCAATATCATTGTAAAAAGAGCGAATTGTGAATTTTAGAGTGCATATCGTGTGAAGCTCTGTATAAGGTTTGTATTCGAGAGTTCGAAACAAACAGAGAGAGAGAGAGAGAGAGAGAGAGAGAGAGAGAGAGAGATTTGTATTGTCAGCAGCTGCTAAAGGTATTGTACACCTTTGGTAGAGTTTGTATTTGATTTATTTAATCCAAACAAAGTTTGATTCATTTGTTTGTTCTTGTTCATCTAATCAAGCAAAAATTAGACACGATTATATAACTTGTATTCAACCCCCCCCCCTTCTACAAGTTATTCGAGTTAACAGGAAACCACTGAGATAGTGAAACAAACGATCTAGAAACCGCTGAAACCTTATAACAAGATTAAGCGATAAAGCGAATAAATTATGGAATTTGGATTGAGTTCATAACAAGATTAAATATCCTACATGATCATCAAGAGAATTTTATCAAGAGGATTGAATGATTTAATCAAAGGTTAAATCAAAACCATTTAGGATTTAAGTGATTTAAATCACTTAAATCAAATCAAAAACAAAACAAATCAAAACCAAGTTCTTGAATACTCTTTGCACAAGCCCCAAGGTGATCAACACAACCATATAACACTGATAATATCTAGATATTATGATCAAAAGGTGAGTTGAACAAGTAAAAGAGAGAAAGAAATCAAAAAACTCTTCATCTCATTGCTTCTCCAAAACTGCCCAGCAAGAACAGCCATGGAAGAAAAATTCATATCTCCACTTCTATCCATGATTAAATCACCAAATTTTAACCATATCTTCTGCACTCCATGGGTAACATTCGTTCAAAATTTCATAGCCAACAAAGGAGTATAGCCTAGTCAAATCCCTCCTCCAAGTTGGAGAACCCAATCTATCCAGTTTCTGTCCAGCGGAAAGATGGGGCACAAAACCCTAGCTAGGAAGCTTAAAATTTGATGATATATGACTCAAAAGAAAGCTTATGAAGAGCACAAGGTGTGGTAAACATTTTAGCACCAAACTCTTATTTTTCGATTTGTTATGAATTTTACAAGATGAGGATGAATAGTAACTTCAAGTTGTTTTCTTGTTTTGATCTTAAGGATTTAGCACTTTAAGGACCATCTAAAGCTTGTTAAAGGCTTATAAACACTTGATAGTGTTGTTAGAGCATCCAAGGAGGTAAAAACCTAACCCACCCTTTGAGTTCATATGAGTTTTGATGATTGTTTTGATGTTATATGCTTAAGAGATCATGTTTAAGTGTTTTAGTGGTTATTTAACTTTGTAAAATATGAAAAATGGTGGGTGATGGATTGTAACCACACCACTGACCTTAGAGAAGTAAAAAGGTTGTTTGTTGAGGTTTTGGATGTATGGTATGCCCGGTATGGCTTGGTTATGTTGTGACAAAATGGAAATATTCGATTTAGAGCCGTCGTAATGCCCGATTTTTGTAAACCTCTTTAACAGTTGAAACCCGAGACCATAAAATTGTGTAAAGGTTAACCACTGCATATGGTTGTGTAGTTTTTGGTTTCTAGTTTACATGGCCGCAAGAATCGTGTCAAAAGAGTTTACGGTTTATGAGTTATGATCATTTTAGTGAAAGCGATTCCAGAAACCCTGTCGTAGAAATGCATCAACTTTGACATTAAGTTTGAGACCCTTAAAAATGGAATTGGAGTGTAATATTTTGAGGATAAATGATAAGGTCAGTTAGAAAAGTATGAGAGGTGGTTTCGAGTCCAAAATATTATTTTCCGATTTTATAAAATTGAAACAGCAGAGGTTGCGCAAGTGAAAACCCATAATGACGCGACTTAGAAACTAAAGTTCTAAATGATTTAATATAACTTGAATTCGAGGACCGGTTTCGAACCAAACTTATGACTTAAGTATTTGACGAGTAGCATGGACTTAGTATGAGTCTAGACGATGCCATTAAGTGCTTTGATTACGATTTGTTTAAGTACACGAGCATTATTAATAATTGGATTATCCAGTGGACTAATCGTATCTTTTATTTTACCTTGTCTAGATTGTCCGACATTGTCGCGAACCACTATAACTTCTTGAGCATCAGGCAAGTTTTCTAAATCTATACTTTGAAGTATTGATGATATAATACTGCTTTTGCCATGTATAAAGTTCTACAGTTTTGCTATATATCTTATTTCCTGTTGAAATAGAATTTGACCTTTGGATTATATACGATCTTTTGAGTTAAGTATTTATGAACCGGTATACCTTGTAGCTCTAAATATAAGGGCATATTCATTGTTTTCGACTCTAAACCGGGAGTCGGTATTTTGTGATATAGAGATAGTCGTGGAAACCCGGAGGGATTCCAGCGACAAATTATTATTTATTTTGAGGAATGTTATTTATAACATTAATTATATTTCCATAAAGTATTAATTACTTGGAAACCATTTGAGGAATGTTATTTGAATATGATATCATTCGAGGAATTGTATTTGCTTACTATATCTTTCGAGGAATGTTATTTGAGTATTATGTCAGTCGACAAATACTATATGAATATTATTTCTGTTAAATATGCTATTGGAAGGCATAACTGTTTTCGAAAGTATATTGTGATACCTGTTTTATGAATTGATACTGGCTTATAAGTTAGATATGTGATATATTAGTTATAAGCCGGATATTGCTAAGACCCTTAGTGAAGGGTATATGATCTTCATTCTTCAAATATAGACCGGGAGTCGGTATTTCTGTATATATATATACTGTGATTATTTTCTGAGAAAAATATGTAAATAAATATTTTTCCATTATTTATTTAATGAATATTATTTGAATATCCATTTGAGTTTTATTTATTTAATGAACATTATTTGAATATTCATTTGAGTTTTATTTAATGAATATTATCTTGAATATTCATCTCAGGTTGATTTATTTATTGGATACTATTTCGAATATTTATTCGAGGGTTATTTATGAGCAATATTTTATATTAAGAATATTCTGGAAATATTTATGGTTTAATAAATATTCTTTGAATATTTATTTAATTATTTTTACTAGTTCTAAAAATAATTTATTTTATTCAAAAATTATCTTTGATCTCCAAATATTATGTAAAATATTTCTGAGTCTTATTATTATTATTTTTACCAAGGAAGATTCTCAAAACTCTATTTTTCCATTTAAATCTATCTTACAGGAAGATTTAAATGCTCGCTCAAAAACTTTCAAAATATAAGGGAACCTTACTTGAGAGTTGTTATTTGTTTTGTTTGACTGCCCGGTCATAAATCTTTGAAACTATTCTTTCCATTCGCAACTTGGTTGTTATTCATCAAATTGAATCTTTTGTTACTTCCTCATTGTTCGAGGGGTAAGATTGATGGAACAAGTCGATATCCATTAACAAGAAACTGCTTGGGAAATATTGGTGAATTTCCCTTTCCAATTAGATACGACTACTTTGTGGAGTCCTATCAACAATTATTATACTTGGGAAAATAAATCAATTAAAGCATGCTGACAACTTAACTAACATAGATCAGAAAGCATACAGAAAGTAGTCGTATCTAATTAAAGCATGCTGACAACTTAACTAACATAGATCAGAATAGTTAAGATACCATGTCTGATGAATGTTAAAGAATCCAGAATACAATACTGATGTTCTAACTACAAATCAATTACTCCTTTATTTTGAGCAAATAAGAAATTTTACTTAGCTTGATTTGAGCAGTCCTCATCTGTCTAGATTCTTCCCTCTCTTTCGAGAGCTTCTTATTTTGCCTTCTTGAGGTCTTCTACTAAAGCCTTTTCTTCAGGAGTTTTAGCATCATCTTCAATGTCATCAATGTGCCCTTGAATCACTCAAGAAGGAAACACTTTAGCATCTTTCAGGTCAAACCAAGTTTTGAAGTCATAGGTATATGTTTTGAACTTTAAGGTGCCTTCGATGACATTGAATCTCCTTCCAGGGAAAGCATTAAGAGATACTCTCCTTTTTCTGTCTAGTTTTGGATCTTCATATCTCCTTTGGTCAAAGATAACTTCAAGTTCCCAAACACATAGCACTTCAAGCTTATGAGATGATCTAACAACTTTCCAGTAGAGACTTTTCAAGATACTGGTCCTCAATTTGTGAAAACTATCTACATTGATTTCTTCTTTTCCATCTATAATTCTGAGAGGATCTTCCAATACACAGAGCTGATAATCTGCTTTCTCACTATTCATTTTGTTGACCTTCTTGCAACTTTCTTTCAGTTGAGCTTCTAGATTTTCAGCAGTTTGTTTGGCAGACTTGAGTGGTTTGTCAGCACTTTTGAATTCTTCTTCAGTAGTCCTGAATGCTTCTGCTACTTCATGCACTTCTGCAGGTGTATAAGATGACGTTCTTTCTGTCCAGTCATACTTACACGCAACCACTAATTCATCTGAACTTATAGTCAAGTTGGCATCATCAATTTCCATCCAGTCACCATGTTTCTCATAGAATTCAGCATATCTTTCAGCATAGTATTTCTGTATGTGTTCCATGGCTGGTTTAGGGACATTGCCATGACTCACCACTGTTGCCAACACAAAGAAATCGATTCTGCGTGTCACTACTTCAGATGTCATTTGAGGGTGTACCTGTCCACCACTGTTGACCCTTTGATCATATTGAAATCCTTGTCAACATCCATCGTTCTACTTCCATCTATATGCCAGATGGTGTATTTGGTTGCATGTTGCTTACTTGCATCCAAATCCAAAGAGATGGATTTCATGTCTCTTTCAACATTTGCTTTCTGACATTCGAAGCTGTTCATCATTTCTTTTTTCTGAATAACAGTCTTATCAACCACTACTCCATGCTTCTTTGTCTTAGCTACAGGCTTTGTCTTCCCATTTGTAGAAGTTGAGCGTTAGGCTCTTGCTTTTCTTTTTGTCCTTTTAGATTTGAATGCCTTGGCATCCTTGTCCTTGACAGCATCTTCATTCAAGCTCTTGACAATGTCTTTGTTCACAGCATCCTTTTCAGCATTAAGGTAGTCAACAGCAAACCTTAAGATATTTGCTTCCAAGGCTTCAAGAATATCTGATTCTCCTTCTTCTGTAACAACATCTTTCCTTTCAGTACTAGGAGCTTCTTCTTTTGCTTTCTCCTGAGTCTAACTTTCAACATTCTTAGTAGTTGTTTTGTTCTTACTCCCACCTTCAGTTGCACCAGATCCTCCATTTCCATCAAGTTCATCATCATCAAGACTGTCATCAAATGTGCAGCTTCCACCTCTTTCACCTCTTTTCGCATTAGATTCAGAAATTAAATTCTTCATTTGAGTGCTAAGACTCTCATCTCTTTTCACTAAAAGTTTATGAATTTCCCTGACAGCCTTTACTCTTTCCTTGGTAATCTTGGACTTGAGGATCTCTCTCAGCACTATCATCACTGAGTCATCTTTCAACTTTGACTCTTTATCTAAAGTCAGAAAACAAATTTTCTTCACTCCTGCACTTGTGGTCATCCTGTAGCAAACACCATATGGATTATCAATCACTTCTGGGAGTTTGTCTTCAACAAGCCTTTTGATCTGTGCCAACAGACTTTCATTAAAGGTTGTTGAGTTGGCCTTCACTTTTGTTGCTAAGGAATTTAGTACTCTTGCTTGCAAGCTTTGCAGTAGTTACATTGTGATGAACATTGAGATGCCAGTTTTCAGATATACATAATTGCCCATCTTTTCTCCAAGTTAACTTTCACAGAGATACTTATTATTTTATCCTTCAGTATTGCTGACAGTTTGTTGTAAACTCCTCCTTCTTCTGTAATTGAGTTATCCACCAACATACTAAATTCTTCATCCTTGTTGTTCAAAGTACTCTCCATGTAGCTAACCATTATTATTCCTGCATCATCTGGGCTATACTCACTTCCATTAAACCAGGTGGTTCCAGTTGTCAGATTTATGTACTCAGGCATTTTATCTTTGCCTTTACCCAATCTGTTTTGCTCATCCTGTTCTCTCCATACTTTTTCAGTGGAGTTTCCATGATTTCTGGAGTTGGCCAATTAATTTTCAAAGGAGGCAGTATTAGTCTTTCAGACTTTTGAGTTTCTTGTAATTGCTCCATTACTTCTTTGGTTACCAATACTGGCTCACCATCCATTTCATGTTCAATTAAGTCACCATCTCTAGAGGCTTTCAGCTCTTCACCAAAGTTTCTTTCTTCCTTTTTCTTTAGCTCCCCCTCACTCCTCTCCATCTTCAACTTGTACCTGCTCCCCCTTGCTTCTTGACTCCCACTTGCTTGTTGCTTCCCCTTGTTTCTCCTTCTCTACCACTTTGTCTGAGATATTTGGATCTACCACTCTGTTCTGATCTACCACTTTCTCCCCCTTAGTTAAGTTGACAACACTAAGAGTAGCAGAAAATGATAGCAGAGCCTGTTGAATCTCAGCAAAACCAGCAGCTTAGTGGACAGATTGTCAATCTTGGCTTCCATGGATGCACATCTGCCCTCAAGGGATTTCACCCTTGAATCAGCTTGTTAGAAGGACTACCAGATCTTAACCTTTTTGGAGGCAAAGGAAAAGATTGGGGCAAGGAGGCTGTGGGGGTTCTCAAACTCTCATTGTTTTTCCGAGTGATCTCATCACTCCTTACAGAAGAACTCTCAAGGCCGAGAGCCTTATGTTGTGGGGCTCCCTCAGGTTCACTCTGGACATGCTCAAGTCCCTCACCTTTTGCCAGTTCATTTGGCAGCCTCTCAATTTTATGCTCACCTCTCTTTTCTTTTTCTCTCCCTCACTCATCCTAGATGCATACATATGAGCAATACTTACATGCAATTGAGTTAAAAAAGCAGAATGTTTAGATTTTACCTTTAGAGCAGAGATAGGCAAATGATCATTATCAGAAGCATCTTCAACAATTACTGCATCCTGATCATGCTATGTAAAGGTGACAACATCTTTAACCAAAATGTTACTGTCAATAGGTGGAGTGACAGCAACTTTGGTGGTGTCTTTGACAGCAGCTGAGGCTGTGACAGCAACATCCCTAGGGTCAGTTGCTTGTTGGAGTTCGACCAAGATGTTGGCTGTTTCATTTTCTGGCAGAGTGCCACCTTGATTGAGCTCAGTTTGAGGGAGTGGTGTCCATTTCACTTTGAGAAATGGGTTGTTGTAGACCATTAGATGGGGGCTCATCCATAATAGGAGATGGATAATCAAAACCTGAAGGGTTGGGACTGTCCTCCTCTTTAAGTTGTTGAGAAGAAACAATTGATGGATTAGAGAATAAAGAACGTGAAGGTACAGAAGAGAATGCTGGCTGTTCCACAGAGGTAACTTGTGGAACATCAATAGTGGAAGTTTGATTCTCACTGTGACCTAACTCCATGTGTGTATCTGCAAGTGGGGGTTCGTCATGAGTGAGTTCAAGAGTTTGTGCAGACTCTTTACAGGGTGCCTTGGGAGACAAGCCAATTTCAATAGATGCCTCTTGTTGAGAAGGGACATCTAGGGATTTGTTTGATTCCCTTTTATCCTCCACAGCCTTTTGTGAGACTATGGGGTGGCTGACAGTGGCTTTGCCCCTCTTAGCTCTCTTCTTCTTAGGCTCAAGAGGAACCACTGTGGGTTCACTTTGACTAACATCCTTATTTGTTGCATCTTGTGCAGTTTCTCCCTCAACACTCTTAGTACTACCTCCATCACCAGTTTCCAAGGGTCTTTTCTTGGATTCTTGTAAGGCTAATTTCATGGCTTTTAGTAGTCTAGATTGTCTGATTTGTATACGTGGAGAAAAATGTGGGTTAACTGAATTTTGGTCTAATTCAGCTTCATTCAGAAGTGAGAATGTATCAAACTCACTTGGTGATAATATAAAATCAAGGTTGGGTACTTGATCAACCATGTGTTGTGCGAACAAAGTGGAATATCTGCATTTAAATTCTGTGAATTGAGTGTTGTGTGTGTGTTCCTTTTCAAAACATTGCACTCCATTGTGAGGGAGGCATTTTCATCAATTCCACATAAAGAATTTATGCATAACATAATAAATCTAGGGTAGGCATGTACCTTCTTGTTCAAGGCAGGTTTTATTTGTGCCATGAGCATCTTTCCTAGATCCACCTTGTAACCATGGACCAGAGAATGAGTGAGTTTCTTGATGTAGGTAGGGATTCCATTCCAGCCAGAAGTCTTCGTTGAGAAGACTTTCACCATTATATCAAAAACCATGCTCCATTCTTTTCTCAGGTATTTCCTGTCCATTTCACCAGTTGGGTACCAGCTTGAGGTTCCTTCTTCAATAATAGGGCCAGAATAACCCAATTTTCAAGAAGAACTTCTTTAGGGTTTCATCATTTGCAAGCTCCTGGTATGATTCTTTAGCTTGCAATCCAGTTCCCAGGCTTCATTGATGCCTTTGATAGTGAGAATGTAGGGAATGTTGTTGATTTTGAAGTTAATGGACTCATTACCTGCATTTCCTCGAACAATGGCCGTTTTCCAGAATTGTTCAAGTTTGTCTAGGTCCAAAGATGGGGTTGAAGTAATAGCATGACCTAGATAGGACTTGTTCATGAAGGATACAAGTCCTTTGAAGCCTTCACCAGCATCTCCAGCAATAAGAATGCCAGCAAAGTTTGTTTGAGAAGTAGATTGTTTGGGTGCCATTTTTGTGCTTTGGGTTTGGAGAGAGAGATGTAAGCTTTTGAGATAAAGATTCGGTAGAGGGTTATGTGTTTGTGTGTTTGACAGTTGCTTATATGAGAATAGCAAATGTTTTACTGAAAAAGGGAAAAGTAACTTTATGTCTTAACCCATTAAACAGTCACGAGATGTCGTGGGTAGTTACGTTTTAGTGGCTGTAAATCGTGGAGGTAAAATCCCAATTATAACGTTCCACTAACTTTGATAGTAATCTGTGCGCTAGAACAAATTCGTCAGTAATTTTGAGGGTGTGACAACATGTTTCGCTTGACAGTAACATTGGCACGAGAACGTGCTGTCACCAATAAGCAATTTTTAAACTCTCATGACAGAAACTTTTTCCTTGCTGCAAGGAAACTTGCTGTCAAGATATGTCATGACAGTAACTTTCATTGCTGACAGCAACTTGTGCGGAAATAATTTTTGTCATAAGTTTTAAATTGATTTTGCCCATTTCTTAAAAATAAAATTACCAATTAGCATTTAATCAATTTAGGTGCATATTCGTTAAAGGCACAGACACACACACACATTGCATACATGCATTAACCAAACAGATGAACACGATACGAGGATAAAGTACAGAAACAAGTATGAACATTGAGGAAAATGAAATGATAGTATTTTCATTAAAAATAAAAACACACTACGTCAAATTTGGGCTTTCGCCACTCTTTTGTACAGTAAGGGCTGTGACACTTTGGAAAAAATGAGTGGCTAAAGGTAATCGTCCCAAGTTTTAGCCACACAATTATTTTTTGAGTGATCGAAAACACATTTTTTGGAAGATTTAGTCACAATTTAAAAAAACGTGTGATAATTGTTAACCACATTCCAAATATGTGACCAAATATGATAAAATTGCATGGTTTTTAGTTGACTTTGACCAATTCTAAAATTTATAGTCATACTTTCAAATAAAAATGTGACAATCACTAGCGACGCTTCTAGGCTGTGTCTAAATGTACCGAAACGGCCATAGCCTTTTTCGATGATGTGGCTAAATGGGAAATTTAACCTATGGTCACTACGTATTATGTGTGACTAAAAAGTAGAGTTTTCTGTAAATGTCATAGATGTGTTCGCTAAAGGAAGCTAAAAACTAGTGACTGTAATATTGTGTGACTAAAAAGTACTCCTTTTTTTATACGGTCACCATATTACATTTGTGTGGCAAAAAATATGACCAACTGGACATAAATTTTACGCATATTAAGAAAAAAGTTGGTTAAATAAATCTTCTAATTTATATCCTTAGTTATTACACTAGAAAATGAAAATTAATTAGTTTTCATAAAAAACAAACCCTGGAATATAAATATAGGGATGGCTTTGAAATTTTGCACTTGTAATTGTATAGAATTAAGAGATAGACAAACTTGCACTTGTAATTGTGTAACGGGCTCGAAGGAGTTCGAAACATTAGTATGGGATATGTCCTTTGCAAGTTGCAACACAAGTGCAATCTAAGGGTTTAGATTTCATTAATAAGATAACATATCGGACCAATTACTTATAAAATAAAAGCACAAGGTTTAACAAACTTAGGAATGAACTCAAAAAACTACAAACAAAAATCCAATTCCCAAGGATTCGAGCTTAGTGACATTTAGATTTCATTAATAAGATAACACATCGGACCGATTACTTGTATATAGAAGCACAAGGTTTAACAAACTTATAAATACACACAAAAAGCTACAAATAACAAAAATCCATTTCACAAGGATTTGAGCTTAGTGACATTTAGACCGATTCTAAAAACCATTTACACAGCATGAATCCATCATCACAAGAAAAAAGAAAACTACATAATTATCTCCCTTGACAAGAGAAACTGCTTACAGGACATCATCATCTTGGTAAGGTAAAAATGAACCGTCCTCAATCGGCAATGAAGGTGGGGTTCCAGAATCTTCAAATAGCTTTTTCAACAGATTTATGCGTGTGTGACTTCCTTGTTGCCTAATCACACCAATCACCATCAACCATACAATTCTACATATAAATACCATGTAATGTACAGACAAAACCCTACCTCTAGTTTTGCCTGCTAAACAGACAGATTTCAGGTACAAGAAGACAATTTCCTTCCTCTCCCTGTATTTTGTGTTAGAAGAAAACAATATTCAGGTACAAAGCTGCAAGCCCGGCCCTCCATTTAGATGTGTCATTTGAGACCAACTTCCCTTGGTGACTCGGTTAACTCGACCAATCTCGACTCTGTACCACGAACTACCCAGCAACTCAACAAGATGATACAATAGCACATATATATCAGTTACATGTCAATTCCTAACAGTTTTTAATAGCAGATAAACACTTAATTGGTACTTAAATTTAGTTCAACACTTCACCGTTAACATCCAAGAAGTAACATATAAATTCTGGCAAAATTAAGCATAACTCTGGAAAAACCAAAAATGAATTCCGACACCACACAACGGAGCAATTTAATCTAGTAATGATACAATTTCAATCCCACATAAGTCGATTAAGCAAAAAATCCAAAAGGATTTCAGCAACTACAAACACATTACAGTTATGCTCGATAATCATCTCAACCCAGAAAATCCAAATTCCAATCTCATTTAATCCATATAATCATAGCAGTAATTACAAGTACATATTCATATCATCAACACACGTAAATGGAACAATTACGAGTCAGTAATCTATAATTTACGAATCACAATCTCAAGTTCAACATAGATTGATACGTACAATCGCAAACTGACTGTAACACCCCCAGATCCGGGGTCCGGGATCCAGTGGTTACGGTTTCCAATTCTATCCACAACAATTGAACTTTCCTTAACATAAAATAAATTACGTCTCTATGACCCAACACAACAATATAAAACACACCCGTTATAGTCCCAGAGATGAAATCAGAGTCACAATCAAATTTTTATTAATCACATTATGAGTTCTTACAATCCAAAAGAATTTCAATATAATTACATACTCTTTGCCATCCATTTACATAAGTCATACTAGACTATATTCTTGGTACTGAAAGAATAAATATATCCTACCAATAGCTTCTTCTTCAGCTCTGGTAGTCTCATCGTCCTCGCCCGCGTCGAGTGCGCCTTGTGCGAGTCATCTGGTCTAGCTGTTGTTGTGATATAATAATAAAGCAAGGGTGAGCAATAGCCCACCAACAATAATATATAACTGAACGATAAAGTATAACAGTTCAAAAGTATCTTTCAAACCATATGCCATGCATTTACGGAAATGATGCCAGTATAATATGAACGATGAAGTTACAAGGTAACTTAAAGTATTTGTTTGTAGAAATATCTGCTACATCAAAGTAAGCGAGATATTTTATTGTTATTAAGAAGAGGAACTTGCAAGAAAAGGTTGCAACTCCAGTTATGACACTTTTCCAACTCTGCCAACAGTAATCATGTTGCAGGAAATAAATAAATTTGGATGATGAACCAATGATGGAGTATTCACCGCGCCCGCTGTTCCAATCTTGATGATCAGTCGAGATCGTACAGCTCAATTTAGATTTACTACCGGTAGAAGGAAGAACTGACGGCTTTACTTGTATACCGCCTTGCTAGCTCTCCCCGGCCAACGGTTGGGCCAAGGGGATGGACCGGCGCTACTCGGCCTCTTACACGACTCCTAGTGCAAATAGAATTCATGATTCTGAATGTAACGTTCGTCCCCCTTTCCCCAAGTATAATACTTGTTGATAAGACTCCACAAAGTAGTCGTATCTAGTTGGAAAGGAAAATTTACCAATATCTCCCAAGCTATTACTTGGTAACGGATATCAACTTGTTCCAGTAATCTTACCCCTCGAAAGATGAGAAGGTAAACAACGACTTTAATAAGTCAACAGCACCCGAGTTGCGGGTGAAGGGAATACTTTATGACCGGGAAGTCGACAAGATAAATAACATTTTTCCAAGTAAGGTTCCCTTATTATTAAGGAGATAGACTCGAAGAAGAATGATGTCTGAGAACCTTTCTTGATATAAGATTAATAATAATATGACTCCGAAATATTATTCGTAATAATCGAAGAAGATAACCCTTATTGAGGTTATTCTAAGTATGGAATAAATATTCAGAGAATATTTATTGAATTAAAATATTTTACAGAATATTTAGGAATATGAAAGAATGTCTTAAATCAGAGTATTTCTCAAAATAATCCCTGAAGAAATATCAGGAGAATATTTATTGAATAAATAAATATTTAAATGAATATTCAAAACAATATTCATTAATTAATAAGACCTGAAAAGAATATTTAAGGTAATATTCATAATTAATTAGGAATTTAAATGAATATTCAAAAGTAATATTCATTTAATGAATAATATCCTAAATGAGTATCAAGTAATATTCATTTAGTAATCCAAGCCTTAAGGAATATTCGAGATAATATTCGATAATTAAATCAAGCTTCAGATGAATATTAAAATAATATTCATCAAGTATTCAATATCTTAAATGAATATTCAAAAGTAATATTTATTTAATAAAATAATATTCTAAATGAATATCCAATTAATATTCATTTAGTAGTCTCATCTTTAGAAGAGTATTCGAAATAATAGTCGATAATCAATTCGACTCTGAATGAATATTGAGAAATATTATTCGTTGAATAGTTACGTTCAAATAATTATTTGAAGTACGGATCGTTAAAATAATTAGTCTCGAACGAATATTCAAATAATATTCGTCGCCCAGATAATAGAAAATATTTACTTAAATACTTTCTTCCGAGGTAATCTCGATATATCAAGGAATATTGACTCCCGGTCTATATTTGATGAATAAGATGTATACGCCCTTCTATGAGGGTCTTACAATAATCCGGCTTATAACTGATACGATAGCTATCTAGCTTATAAGCCAACAATAACATTCAGGGAACAAGTATATCAATTCAACTTGAAAGTAGGCATGCATGCAATGGCATATGTATATCAGCAATCATATATATATATTTATTCAATCACAACAACAGCCTAAAAGAAGGGAATTGAAACTTGCCTGGTAGTCGAGTACGGTAAGGGGTAGTGGTAGCGGGTCCCGGTTCAGCTTGGTGATCTATAAATAGCCAAGGCATTCGGGATTAATCACTTAACATATTAAAAGTTAAGTTATACTTAATTCGAAACACGTTCTCGAGTTATCTCGTTATACCCCTTTTAGTGGATTACTTTTATCACTGATCCGACCCGACATTCGTTCGTTACTACGACATGTCATTGTACTTATACTTGGGACATACTTAAGTCATATGAGTTCTAAAGTCGATCGTTACGAACCAATACTATACTCCGAGTTTTATCGCCCGTTTTCTAAGTGTTTTACCGAAGTTATAAAAGAGTCGTCTTTTAGGGGTTCGTTCGCGTTTAACCTCGACTCGAACATTTTTAATAAATCGAAAAATGATCCTTTTGACATACGGTTTTCTTTCACACCTTCCTTTTTACCTCTAGTATTTATTTACCAAGATTTTCCATGACGTTACATAGTTTACGAGGGTTCAATTACAGTTACGAACTTTCGTTTACGGATTCGAACTACTTTTAGTAATTTGGTCATAAATCCTAAACCGTAAGTCCGTTTCACGTGATCTTTATATCAAAACGAAGCTTAGAACATTACCTATCCTATCATGGTAGTTAAGGTCTCTGGACAGTAGGGGTTCAACATGGAAAAATGGTATACAAAACATGGTAATGCAAAATCGGGCATTATAACGGCTGTAAATCGAACGTTCCATAAATCGTAATCAACAACCCAAGCCACACCGGGCATACCAATCATCTTACATTCATAATACTAATCTCATAAGTCCAGGAACATCATATTATATCATCATATTCATCACATCTCTTAAATCAAACAAACTAACTACATAATCATGTAAACATGCTTATAACAACATTATCACCAAAATTTATCCAAAACTCCATTAAAGCTCAAATCAAAGACTAGGGTTCTTGAAGTTTATACCTTCCTTGAGGTATGTATGCACTTATTAAGCCTTGTATAGTCCTTGTATAGCCTCCATGAAGCTTGGATCATCAACCAAAATCAAGATTCAAGAATTTTGTTCTTGAGGTTACTATTCATCCTCCACTTTCTTGATTTTTTTGAAAATGGAAAAGGTGGTGTTTGAGGCTAAGATTTTTAGGGTATCATTTCTATGAAATATAGGATCTATGATAAATTTTTGGAGATCAAACAATGGTTGGAAGATGAATTCTTGTTCTTGAATTATGGAAAATTCGAATGGTGCTATGCTTGGAGAGAAGATGAGTTGCTTGGTTGATTTGTTTGAACAATAATGCATAAAGTGAATGGCTTTTGATAATATCTCATCTTAAAGTTGCTTTAATAAAGGTGTGATGCAATGGATGATGTCTTTGGATGGACAAATGTTGTGTTTTGGTGGAATGGTGTATGTTGTAAGCTTAGTTGCTTGGTTAGTTCCTAAGTATGCTAGTTACCTTTGTAACTTCTTAGTTACTTGATGTTATCCACTAGCACATGCATGTATCTTGATCCCCTGCTTGCTTCTTTGTCCGGTTATTGCTTAATTCACTAATAGTTCGGAGGAATATCTCAAGGATTTCTAGTTAGGGTTTTACCGGAAACCTCCTTAATATTTATATTACTATTCTTAATCCTCCTTTATAATCTTTGAATCCAACTTTCTCAAATCTTTTTAAATAAATCCTTAAATCATTCAGTGTCTAGGGAAATCTCGGGGAAAATAAAAGTGCTATTTTTCAGAATCCAATAGCTTTTACATACACTCTTTTTCCCCCTGGATCATCAATATGGACTCTAAGATCCATTCCGGGTACTTCTATATAGCATCGCCTAATAATATTCCTAATTCTATCAAAACACTATTCATCCCTTTTTCTTTACTTCTTCTCTTAGGGTTATACAATTGTCCCGGTTATCTTTCGAACGTTCTTTAACCCTTTTACGGAACCACTGGACTAATAACGGATATCGATTTGGATGACATAAGAATAACCTCCTCCTTTGGAATTACCAAATCTTAATTTCCTAGGAGATAGATAATTTTTATCTGAATTGTCAACCAATAGCATTCTTCATGGCATAAACATAATAAGGTCGAATTCCATTCATTCTTAAATCAAATATAATAACATCCCAAAATATCAAATCCTCAAAGTTAATATCTCAATTCTTGGATTATAATAATATTTAATCCACTGTCCGGTCAAATATTATACCGAAAAAGAATTTGGAATTTCTGAATTCCGATCGTCTCTGCATTCACTTATTTCCTCCGCGTATTACTAATATGACTTCGAAACATCCATATCACGTCCCGTACATAGGGTGGCGTGAAAAGTTTTCCAACTTGCAAAATCACTATTCATCCACCAAATTACTATGCACGTACAGGAAACACTATGCACGTACGGGAAATACTATGCACGTATGGGAAACACTATGCACGTACTCATTTCCTTTCAAGGATCCATTAGCTTCTTCCTGGATGGTAGATTATTCTTATCTAGGTTCTCAACCATCGAATTACTCTATTCTGACAATATACCAATGCATCAGGATCATTGTCCAAAGCAATATCCATTCATTACAATCATTGTTCTTTGAAACCACCATTCATTAGAGCTGGTGACCTTGTTGTCGGAATCATTGTTCTTCATTTTATCATTACTTAATAAAAAGTTTTAATTATATCCAAAATTTGGGGTTCTTACAGTCTCCCCTCCTTAAAAGGATTCCGTCGCGGAATCAGGTAGGAAGCAAAGAGTCGTTCTACCCTTCCTCAGCACATCTTCTAGTGCTACAATCCATACTGTATCCTTTTTCCATCAACGTTGCTACTTTTCGTACAACTCACTATCCGGGTTATACTCTTACTCAGTCTTATCCTTATTGATACCTGCGGTAACATTGGTATCACTATCACCCTACGATTCGGAGGTAACCTCGCTCGTACTGTGCATTTCCTGATCGCTTTAATCTTCGCAATCTCGATCAATATAGAGAAGTGGAAAGATTTATTGAGAGATCACTATGATCAATTGAACATTTGTTATATTGCATAGTTAGTACAGAAGGGGGCCAGCCTTTAGTACTTGACAAGCAATTAAACAAGTCATGGCATTCCACTTAGACTTCTATCACATAGACAGATAGTCACGTAGCAGTACCTCCCCTCCTAAAAGGGTTGTTCTTCTCAATTCATAAAGAAGATGAATAAGAGAGAAGAAGAGAAAAGAGTTCTAAAGGATTATAGAAAGCTTTCATGATTGTAGAATATCATACTCAGAATTTACCTCTGAACTATAAAGGTTTATCAAAGAAGAAATTAATCATAATTATATCTAATACTATTTGATCGCAATCTCTCGTGTCAACATATCTTGCTGCTTTGTCCATTATTCTATGGACAAATACTCTTGTTCAATCTTAGCGATACTCACATTCGGGAAATCTTTCAACCTTTCAGGTGAAATCTTAGATTTCTCACTTGACATCATTATTACTGACATCCCATATCATGTTACTAGCTTTTTCATAACAATAATATTGACACTATCAGGTTGTCATCCTGAGAATTCATTAGAAAACCCATTCATAACATTCCTTGCTTCTCATTCCATAGTTGCTTCCCCAGCCCTTTTCTTTATCAATCACATCCTTCTTATTAGCTGATTCTTACTCATTTCTATTCTTTTTTTTTTTTTTACTTTCACCTTCACCTCTTTGCTGAGACACCTTTTTGCACTTGGTACCTCCTTATCGGTATTCCGCCACATTTATTCTATAATCATCACGTTATTCCAATTTAAACTTTCCGAAATGAATCTGGCCCGATCCCTTTAACTTAGATTCATATAATCTACTTCTGCCAACCTTGTTTCTCATCACTTGTTCTTTTCTATCCGTGGTTTTCCACAGGTTGTCTTTCGTAAGTCAGACCAGGTCGTATATCTACATGCTCGTACTCCTATCATCTGTCGAACATCTGCATTTTACTGGCGTAGCCTGGCCACATGAAAACCCGTTATGACCGTGCTATAATTTTGGGGGTAAGGCTGGCTCGAATACCGCCGCCCGAATACTTTAAACTCTCAGGTGGCCCAATAAGTCTTGGGCTCAACCGCCCTTCCCTCCAAGTCTCATTAATTCTTTCTACGGGAATACGTTTAGCATCACGAATTATCGACCTCATATTCTCTATCTTGTTTGTGCAGAAGTATACTAACACAAACTTGCTTGTCATTCATCAACATGCCATTTAGCTTATCAATAGCAGCACTTTCTTTATCTTTACGTTGTCATCTCCTTTCTTAGAAGAATCACCATCGCTTGTTGTTTACGTTGTGCGTTAATAGCTAACCCTACGGGTTTCAAATCCCTTAGGGAGACAAAGTAATCACTATTCCTTATCCATAAGGAACACTTCCTGAACTTGATGTAGATATAACATGAAGTAGATAGAATTGCAGAAGAGTTTCAGGCATCGCAGCTAGGTCCGGTTGATGAAACTATCACTTATGCATCTTCCAGAAAAGACTGGAAACTTAACGGTTTACTTCATCAATTTTGTACCATGGTCCTGGTTTGCCTCAAAACGGGACCTTCTAAGGTACGTAATATGCTTAAGACTCCATCTGGAATCGAATCTTTACTTAAACTATTATTACCTTCGATTCTTGCACAATCATCAAAAGGAATGTAACTTCCTCCACTCCAATATGACCTTCAAGGTCTCTCCAAATATCATTTTGTTTCTTCGGTATGAACATTTAAAATTATTCCTTTATACTTAGACTGTCGGCCACCTCATTGGCCTTTCCTGATAATAATAATTTCTGGTAACCCTTGTTCTCTGGATATATTCCAATTCAAACATTTCTACCTCATTCCCATCATTGTTGGGTTAAAGCATTCTCCCTTAAGCTCTGCTGAAGGAGAAAATATAACTATCAGTCATTTCCATAAGTCATTGCTTCCACCTACCCGTGGGAACTTTATCACGTTTATTCCCAATCCTACTTAGGATACTTCTTTTCTTAGTTCTTTCTTTATCTTAGGATAATCTCAACCTTCATAGGTTCAACCTATACTTCCTCAGGGTTCCATACATGCCTCATCTGGCATTATTGTTACGATGTCATACATTCCTTACCAAACTTCCATTTTTGAAGTTCAGAATATTACCTTTTTCCTTGTAAGGTTTCATAGGCCATCCTTATCATTCCTCCGGTATTTTCTAGGTACCGGGTATATCAAGATGTCATTGATCAATACTCTAATAATTCTATCCATGTTCTTTCCAGAACCCTTTTTTTTTATAATCCTTACCGGTCATTGTTGCCTTAGCAAGTCCAGCTCATATCATCTGAAGTCATAATGTCGTTATTAGGGTTAATGCCACCCCTTATGCATTCCCCAGGGTTTGTCTTAATTTATGGATATCCTATCCTTAATTCAACTGCCAAGGAATTCTTGCATCTTATAATTGGCAATCGGATCGTGTATCCTTAATAAAGGTCTCTTTTCAATCATTCTCATTTGATAATCGATCGGTGGCTTAATGCCACCCTCTTCTTCCAGATAGTTGTCAGCCTATTTGGCCTTCCAAAAGGCAACGTATGCCTATCTGCTCTCTTACAGAACTTGGTAATGGTAGCAAGGATGTTTTGGAAGATATTGGTCGAGTTCAACGTGAATCTCTTAGTACTTATCGTTCTTTTCAAATGTATTTGTCTTAGACAAAATTTCTACAGCATACTGTTCAATTTCTGACCTTTTCTATACCCTCTTCATATACCTTCATTGTTTACTTTCCTCCGTCATAATATATTCATGGTATTCATGATACCCTAACATCATACATCTCAAGTCACTATACTTCCGTTTTACTCGAAATCTTGGACAACCATATACATATGAGTCACTTCAGTACGGGTGACCCCATCCCAAAAGGTCTAGTGAATTCCCAATCAAAACATGGGTTGTTCGGCAGAAGATTCAAACGATCTCATTAATGTTTCCTTATATCAGAAGCCCTTGCAGTCGGTGCTTTCTTAGAAGCAACCCTGCTTTGTCTTTTCATTGCTGGTCTAGTCGCTTTATAGTCCGTTGTGACTTGGCCTCAACTGGCCACACATAAAAATACATGATTTTAGGGGTTGGCTAATAGCATTACTTTTCTAGCAATTGCCGGCATAGTGCCTTTTTCTTTGATACTTTTCTACCTTTCCAAAACTTTACTCCATATAAGTATTAATCGACTACTCGGCACCGTCTCCGGTCACCTTTCCTCCACTTTTATCTTTTCAACTATTCTTATCAATCCTGCGTGCCACACAAGCTTACCATTCCTGGCATAACAGCCTTTTCATTTAAGTCAATCCTGGAATTTCTCAGTCCGGCTGGTTTCTTACTTACATTTCCTATTTTCGTCCAATCTCACTTCATCATTTTATCACTACCGTCGATTGTAATGTTCAGGGTCCGTTTACTAACCCATTTTACAGCATCCTTACCCAAATCACAGGGTTTGCTCCAATTTTACTCTCTTCCGTGACATTCTCTGATAATCAGAAAGACAAGGTTTGCCAAAATTCACCGAATTCCTTTCCAGACTCAGGGAAATTTTGATCAATCTACTCACCTACTGGTAATCATTAAGGAGACCAGTTTCGAAACCTGAAGAATAGTTCTATGAACCTCCAAGCAGGTGGAATCATAAGCAGTCATAGTTAACGAAATAATCATCATCGGATTGGAAGTTTACCTACTGGAGAGGAATCAATTATATCCATCCCTTAGAAGGGAATCAACCGTTTCAAACTGAAACCTGTCACAACGTCCAGATATTCAATACTACCAAATGTCGGTCTACCTAACCCTTTATGCGAAGCGTCATTGGAAGCACAAAGTCTCCTTTTTCCATTAAGCAATGCCAGCTCTTGGTCATTACCAATTTCACCTTTTAGCTCCAGGAAGATTTTCTCACATTTTTCTCTTTAACTGCTGATCGTATTACTTGATCTATTATAATTCCGTGTCGGAGTAAACTTAAGGAAACTACTATAATCCATTCAAAGAGAAGAAGGAATTTAATATTCCTCTGAATCACATGCATCTAACGTTTCTGGTTCATCATTTAACTGAGTTGAATTAACTCTATACTCAGTCTCTGGCAGTAGTCTCATTACGAGTTCATCTTGACTCACTGGTCTTATCTTCCGGTAGGTTCTGAGATCATTGTCTTGCTTGCTACTTCCTTATATAATTTTACCCAATCATGCTATCACTTCCCAATGTCTTTACTTTCTAAATGATTCATTCATAAAATGAACATTTTCCTTAATAAAACCACCTTATTAACCTTAATTTGGTTCCATAATTTACAACCTACGACACCTGCCTTCTCATGGCGAATTATTACTGACAATATTCATACTGATTCATTTATCAAATGATATGGCACTTACTGCCTCATTCTCAACTATTCTTAGGGACTCTGCTCCTCGCCCTAAATCGATGTCTTTGATAATCATACATCCCTCTAGCTCTTTCTTTGTTAAGATGAAAATCTCTAAGGATTCTAACTATTTCCGTATAAGATCTCAAGTAATTCTTCCAATCCTTCTTTCTTGCTGGTACTACATCTGGTAGTCCGGGTATGAATTCAACATGCATCTTCAGATCTCTTAATAATATCTCGGTTCTTTATACTCACTTTTCTGAGCACCATATCTTAATCATCACAATCATTCTGGCTGCGACCCTCATTACCCATGGGTAAGCTCCTCATCCTAACAGGACTTTCCTTATCTGCTGGAACCTCTTCCGGGTCTCCAGTAGGGTACTCCTATCGAATTACCCGCTGATCTTTAGCATATAAAGCATCATCGCGCTATTGCTCGTATGCCTCAAGGTCAGTCGCCTTACTCGTCGATACGATATCGAGCTAAGTTACTATCATTATACTTACGAGTTCCCATAAGGGTTTTATATGTCATCACTACATTAAGTAGTCCGACTATGAACTTGGCAAGAGTTCTTATTATCTTATTGAATTTATTGTTTTAACGTCACCTCATCTCTGGGGTTTATAACGTACGCTCTGATACCACTTCTGTAACACCCCCAGATCCGGGGTCCGGGATCCAGTGGTTACGGTTTCCAATTCTATCCACAACAATTGAACTTTCCTTAACATAAAATAAATTACGTCTCTATGACCCAACACAACAATATAAAACACACCCGTTATAGTCCCAGAGATGAAATCAGAGTCACAATCAAATTTTTATTAATCACATTATGAGTTCTTACAATCCAAAAGAATTTCAATATAATTACATACTCTTTGCCATCCATTTACATAAGTCATACTAGACTATATTCTTGGTACTGAAAGAATAAATATATCCTACCAATAGCTTCTTCTTCAGCTCTGGTAGTCTCATCGTCCTCGCCCGCGTCGAGTGCGCCTTGTGCGAGTCATCTGGTCTAGCTGTTGTTGTGATATAATAATAAAGCAAGGGTGAGCAATAGCCCACCAACAATAATATATAACTGAACGATAAAGTATAACAGTTCAAAAGTATCTTTCAAACCATATGCCATGCATTTACGGAAATGATGCCAGTATAATATGAACGATGAAGTTACAAGGTAACTTAAAGTATTTGTTTGTAGAAATATCTGCTACATCAAAGTAAGCGAGATATTTTATTGTTATTAAGAAGAGGAACTTGCAAGAAAAGGTTGCAACTCCAGTTATGACACTTTTCCAACTCTGCCAACAGTAATCATGTTGCAGGAAATAAATAAATTTGGATGATGAACCAATGATGGAGTATTCACCGCGCCCGCTGTTCCAATCTTGATGATCAGTCGAGATCGTACAGCTCAATTTAGATTTACTACCGGTAGAAGGAAGAACTGACGGCTTTACTTGTATACCGCCTTGCTAGCTCTCCCCGGCCAACGGTTGGGCCAAGGGGATGGACCGGCGCTACTCGGCCTCTTACACGACTCCTAGTGCAAATAGAATTCATGATTCTGAATGTAACGTTCGTCCCCCTTTCCCCAAGTATAATACTTGTTGATAAGACTCCACAAAGTAGTCGTATCTAGTTGGAAAGGAAAATTTACCAATATCTCCCAAGCTATTACTTGGTAACGGATATCAACTTGTTCCAGTAATCTTACCCCTCGAAAGATGAGAAGGTAAACAACGACTTTAATAAGTCAACAGCACCCGAGTTGCGGGTGAAGGGAATACTTTATGACCGGGAAGTCGACAAGATAAATAACATTTTTCCAAGTAAGGTTCCCTTATTATTAAGGAGATAGACTCGAAGAAGAATGATGTCTGAGAACCTTTCTTGATATAAGATTAATAATAATATGACTCCGAAATATTATTCGTAATAATCGAAGAAGATAACCCTTATTGAGGTTATTCTAAGTATGGAATAAATATTCAGAGAATATTTATTGAATTAAAATATTTTACAGAATATTTAGGAATATGAAAGAATGTCTTAAATCAGAGTATTTCTCAAAATAATCCCTGAAGAAATATCAGGAGAATATTTATTGAATAAATAAATATTTAAATGAATATTCAAAACAATATTCATTAATTAATAAGACCTGAAAAGAATATTTAAGGTAATATTCATAATTAATTAGGAATTTAAATGAATATTCAAAAGTAATATTCATTTAATGAATAATATCCTAAATGAGTATCAAGTAATATTCATTTAGTAATCCAAGCCTTAAGGAATATTCGAGATAATATTCGATAATTAAATCAAGCTTCAGATGAATATTAAAATAATATTCATCAAGTATTCAATATCTTAAATGAATATTCAAAAGTAATATTTATTTAATAAAATAATATTCTAAATGAATATCCAATTAATATTCATTTAGTAGTCTCATCTTTAGAAGAGTATTCGAAATAATAGTCGATAATCAATTCGACTCTGAATGAATATTGAGAAATATTATTCGTTGAATAGTTACGTTCAAATAATTATTTGAAGTACGGATCGTTAAAATAATTAGTCTCGAACGAATATTCAAATAATATTCGTCGCCCAGATAATAGAAAATATTTACTTAAATACTTTCTTCCGAGGTAATCTCGATATATCAAGGAATATTGACTCCCGGTCTATATTTGATGAATAAGATGTATACGCCCTTCTATGAGGGTCTTACAATAATCCGGCTTATAACTGATACGATAGCTATCTAGCTTATAAGCCAACAATAACATTCAGGGAACAAGTATATCAATTCAACTTGAAAGTAGGCATGCATGCAATGGCATATGTATATCAGCAATCATATATATATATTTATTCAATCACAACAACAGCCTAAAAGAAGGGAATTGAAACTTGCCTGGTAGTCGAGTACGGTAAGGGGTAGTGGTAGCGGGTCCCGGTTCAGCTTGGTGATCTATAAATAGCCAAGGCATTCGGGATTAATCACTTAACATATTAAAAGTTAAGTTATACTTAATTCGAAACACGTTCTCGAGTTATCTCGTTATACCCCTTTTAGTGGATTACTTTTATCACTGATCCGACCCGACATTCGTTCGTTACTACGACATGTCATTGTACTTATACTTGGGACATACTTAAGTCATATGAGTTCTAAAGTCGATCGTTACGAACCAATACTATACTCCGAGTTTTATCGCCCGTTTTCTAAGTGTTTTACCGAAGTTATAAAAGAGTCGTCTTTTAGGGGTTCGTTCGCGTTTAACCTCGACTCGAACATTTTTAATAAATCGAAAAATGATCCTTTTGACATACGGTTTTCTTTCACACCTTCCTTTTTACCTCTAGTATTTATTTACCAAGATTTTCCATGACGTTACATAGTTTACGAGGGTTCAATTACAGTTACGAACTTTCGTTTACGGATTCGAACTACTTTTAGTAATTTGGTCATAAATCCTAAACCGTAAGTCCGTTTCACGTGATCTTTATATCAAAACGAAGCTTAGAACATTACCTATCCTATCATGGTAGTTAAGGTCTCTGGACAGTAGGGGTTCAACATGGAAAAATGGTATACAAAACATGGTAATGCAAAATCGGGCATTATAACGGCTGTAAATCGAACGTTCCATAAATCGTAATCAACAACCCAAGCCACACCGGGCATACCAATCATCTTACATTCATAATACTAATCTCATAAGTCCAGGAACATCATATTATATCATCATATTCATCACATCTCTTAAATCAAACAAACTAACTACATAATCATGTAAACATGCTTATAACAACATTATCACCAAAATTTATCCAAAACTCCATTAAAGCTCAAATCAAAGACTAGGGTTCTTGAAGTTTATACCTTCCTTGAGGTATGTATGCACTTATTAAGCCTTGTATAATCCTTGTATAGCCTCCATGAAGCTTGGATCATCAACCAAAATCAAGATTCAAGAATTTTGTTCTTGAGGTTACTATTCATCCTCCACTTTCTTGATTTTTTTGAAAATGGAAAAGGTGGTGTTTGAGGCTAAGATTTTTAGGGTATCATTTCTATGAAATATAGGATCTATGATAAATTTTTGGAGATCAAACAATGGTTGGAAGATGAATTCTTGTTCTTGAATTATGGAAAATTCGAATGGTGCTATGCTTGGAGAGAAGATGAGTTGCTTGGTTGATTTGTTTGAACAATAATGCATAAAGTGAATGGCTTTTGATAATATCTCATCTTAAAGTTGCTTTAATAAAGGTGTGATGCAATGGATGATGTCTTTGGATGGACAAATGTTGTGTTTTGGTGGAATGGTGTATGTTGTAAGCTTAGTTGCTTGGTTAGTTCCTAAGTATGCTAGTTACCTTTGTAACTTCTTAGTTACTTGATGTTATCCACTAGCACATGCATGTATCTTGATCCCCTGCTTGCTTCTTTGTCCGGTTATTGCTTAATTCACTAATAGTTCGGAGGAATATCTCAAGGATTTCTAGTTAGGGTTTTACCGGAAACCTCCTTAATATTTATATTACTATTCTTAATCCTCCTTTATAATCTTTGAATCCAACTTTCTCAAATCTTTTTAAATAAATCCTTAAATCATTCAGTGTCTAGGGAAATCTCGGGGAAAATAAAAGTGCTATTTTTCAGAATCCAATAGCTTTTACATACACTCTTTTTCCCCCTGGATCATCAATATGGACTCTAAGATCCATTCCGGGTACTTCTATATAGCATCGCCTAATAATATTCCTAATTCTATCAAAACACTATTCATCCCTTTTTCTTTACTTCTTCTCTTAGGGTTATACAATTGTCCCGGTTATCTTTCGAACGTTCTTTAACCCTTTTACGGAACCACTGGACTAATAACGGATATCGATTTGGATGACATAAGAATAACCTCCTCCTTTGGAATTACCAAATCTTAATTTCCTAGGAGATAGATAATTTTTATCTGAATTGTCAACCAATAGCATTCTTCATGGCATAAACATAATAAGGTCGAATTCCATTCATTCTTAAATCAAATATAATAACATCCCAAAATATCAAATCCTCAAAGTTAATATCTCAATTCTTGGATTATAATAATATTTAATCCACTGTCCGGTCAAATATTATACCGAAAAAGAATTTGGAATTTCTGAATTCCGATCGTCTCTGCATTCACTTATTTCCTCCGCGTATTACTAATATGACTTCGAAACATCCATATCACGTCCCGTACATAGGGTGGCGTGAAAAGTTTTCCAACTTGCAAAATCACTATTCATCCACCAAATTACTATGCACGTACAGGAAACACTATGCACGTACGGGAAATACTATGCACGTATGGGAAACACTATGCACGTACTCATTTCCTTTCAAGGATCCATTAGCTTCTTCCTGGATGGTAGATTATTCTTATCTAGGTTCTCAACCATCGAATTACTCTATTCTGACAATATACCAATGCATCAGGATCATTGTCCAAAGCAATATCCATTCATTACAATCATTGTTCTTTGAAACCACCATTCATTAGAGCTGGTGACCTTGTTGTCGGAATCATTGTTCTTCATTTTATCATTACTTAATAAAAAGTTTTAATTATATCCAAAATTTGGGGTTCTTACACTGACTTCTACCCAATCAAACAGTCATTGATTAGCATCTATAAACATTCAAAACAACAACATATATCAAGGACAGACTTTCAAAAATTAAATTAAAACTTCGAATCGAAAATCAATTAAATTTCAGAAAACTCACAAGCAATACAAATCACTCATTTAATCATCATAAAAACGCTTAAATAGACAACAATTAGCAGAAATACGACAGCAATGGCCACCGGCTCACCGGAGTTCACCGCGATGGCCGGAAAGTTCACGTGCAGTAATCAATACTCGATTTTTACGCCGTGAAACCCTCCGCAGACTCATTTAACATCCTAAACATCACTTTTTAATCTTAAATCACACCAGAACAAAGCTTTAAATCAAAAACCCCAATTCGAACCTCAAGAACAAAAACGAAAAGCACAGATTCTAAATCAATTACACATTCGCCCAGAACTATTTATTTAGGCTATAGAATCTAGAAAACGGAGAAGAGGATAAGAGAGTGCAGCTGTGAGATTTTGAGGGAGGCGGTGAGAGAGATTTTAGAGAATAAGAGAGTGCGGCTGCTGTGTGTGTAGCACTGAATTAGGGTTAAAACATAACTATATATACCCTCTACTTTACTAATTTATTATACTACTTTGCTGAAAATCAAATTTAATCACTTATTAATCCGAAATTTAAATAGAAGATAATTTCTAAAAACAAAATTTTAATTTTAAAAAAACAAGATCTCAAAATTAGCTTCATTCCCATATTTTTAAAATCATTTTGGAATATTTAGAAGAAATTGCAAAACGTTTCATTATTTTTAAGAAATTTTTCAATTTTATAAAAATCATTAACCATTTTAAATCGCTATTTTATTCACTTTTAAATATATAGAATGCAACGAAAAATACATGCACCCTCATAAATTGACAAACCACAGACTACAATTATATCCACACATAATAAAACATACCTTCACATGTTTACACAAAAAATTTAATTTAACCACATATTTAATACACATAATTAGTCAAACAGACACGTAATTTACACAGATATTACAACTACTAACTAGTACTTTGTCCCGCATCGTTGTTTCTATTTTTTAAAAAATATTTATCGACGATCCAACCGTACGGATGTCAATATATATAATTTAGTGATATTCCCAAAATTTTACAAAATAAAAAATTAATTTGGATAGTAAAATTAGTAGTCAACTATTGATTTGACTAGTACTACTAACTAGTACTAGGAATCTCGTTATAGGGAGCGGTACTTTGACTAGATCTTTGTAAAAAAGTCGTACAAGATAAATTTGAATTTTTTTGATTATTTTTTCCCAACACTAGAATGAGTACCTAATACCATCCGTACGGTTGGATCATCGAAAAATTTATTTAAAAAATAATTTTGTTAATCGGGGACGAATCTCGTTTTAGGGAGTAGTACTTTGACTAGATCTCTCTCAAAAAGTCGTACAAGATAAATTCTTAACTTTTTTATTATTTTTTTTCCAACACTAGAATGAGTACCTATTAACATTCGTACGAGTTAACAAACTATTTTTTAATTAGTTTTTAAATTACGGTCAAAGTACGAGTTGACCGTTAAATTACCGAATCAAATAAATTTATTTTTTTTTTGAAATTTTGGGACTAACACTAAAAAGGATGGATCTTGACCCCTGCACAGTTGGGTCATTGAGAAATATTTTTTAAAAAATTTAAACCTTAAATCCTGATGAAACCCTGTTTAGGGGTACCAGTCAAAGTACGAGTTGATCGTTAAATTACCGAATCAAATAAATTTATTTTTTTTGAAATTTTGGGAATAACACTAAAAAGGATGGATCTTGACCCCTGCACAATTGGGTCATTGAGAAATATTTTTTAAAAAATTGAAACGTTAAATCCTTACGAAACCCTGTTTAGGGGTACCGGTCAAAGTATGAGTTGAGCGTTAAATTACCGAATCAAATAATTTTTTTTATTTGAAATATGGGGAATACCACTAAAAAGGATGGATCTTGACCGCTGCACAGTTGGGTCATCGAGAAATATTTTTTAAAAAATCGAAACCTTAAATCCTGACGAAACCCTATTTAGGGCTACCGGTCAAAGTACGAGCTGACCGTTAAATTACCGAATCAAATAAATTTATTTTTTTTGAAATTTTGGGAATAACACTAAAAAGGATGGATCTTGACATCCATACGGTTGGATCATCGAAAAATATTTTTTAAAAAATCGAAATCTTAAATCTTGACGAAACCATGTTTAGGGGTACCGGTCAAAGTACGAGTTGACCGTTAAATTTCCGAATCAAATAAATTTATTTTTTTTAAATTTTGGGAATAACACTAAAAAGGATGGATCTTGACCCCGGCATAGTTGGGTCATCAAGAAATATTTTTAAAAAAATCGAGACCTTAAACCTTAACTCCAATGGAGAACCTTCTCGGTGTTTGGACAATTGTTGTGAGGTAGGATTTACAGATAAATAGGATACCCACTTGTAATTGTTTTAGTTGATATTCTATGTTGGTGAAAGTCTCGGATATATTGTTAATTTGCCAAATTTGCCAAATTTTTCAAATTTTCTGAACCCTGTCGTTTAAATTGCATTTTAATTATCAGGTAATCATCTAACCAACTTCTTTTTCTGATTCTTGTAGCTTGCACAATGTGTTGAGGTTGGACTTCCTCAGTTAATCATATTAATTCTATTATCTCAGGTGATTCTACTTCCTGTTTGTTCTCTTCCCAGCTCTGTACTATTTGATTTTTTCTTAGATCAATTAGGTAGCGCGAATCGTAAATTTCAGTCATATTTGGTGGTCTAACCTATTTTTAGTAAATCAAATAGAAAGACTAATTACTAGTTGTACTTTACCCAAGGCAGGTAGTAGATTAGAATCAGATGTTTAGGTTTGACATTCTACAATATGGTCTTTTCTGAGAAACAATTATTTGTAAGTAAAAGAATTTAGAAATCGACTTCTAACAGTTTACTGAGATACATTATTATAACGATGGGAAAAGATGATCCTTTAAAGCTTTTAAACATCTAACTTAAACTATGATTGTGCATACTGAAACTATATTTGAAGTTGTGGCTCGTATATGCAGTACATTCCTCACCTATGGAAATCAAGTCGAATCGATCGCTATGCGATCTTACTCTCTGTAGCATTGGTGTGGGCATATGCAGCCATTCTGACAGCCGCTGGTGCATACAATAATAAGTCTCCTAACACCCAGTTTAGTTGTCGTGTTGATAGATCTGGGCTTATTGGTGGTGCTTCTTGGTAAGGCAATATACTAATGGTTTCACTTTCTTGTTCTCTTTCATGTTCTCAACTTCCGGTGTAGATCAAAAGCGATGGTGAAATTCATAATATTTCAGTTTATTTTATGTTAGCATATTGATTGGTTTATCTCGTAGAAAAATACATATAACATGCATGTCTTCAATAGTAGATTTCGGTTGATCGTTTACGATTTCATTGTTAGTTGACTTCACACGGAAAGTGGACTAAGATGAACTTACGATATTCCTATATTACTAGGCATCCATTTTGAGATAGAACTTGTAGATGTCATGTTTAGTACTGCAAGGAATAATAACCTGTACCAAAGGGATTTCTGATAATGGTCTTAAGATCTTCAAAAGTTGAAAGTTTCTTCACCATTTAAGTGTAATTTGCATACCAGGTAAGTGTAATTTGCATGTAGCTTCAAGTTTTTTGTCATTTATTAAACGTTAGCTCTGCTTCCCAAATATTTTTCCACAAGCTAATAATGCAAAATGTGTCTATTTGTGTATATGATCATACTAAATTGAATTAAATGTAGGTGGAGACAATCAGAGGAATCAGCAATCTCAAGTAAAATTCAGAAGCATAAGCAAGTTGAAGTTATAACATTGGAGTCTTCTAAAAAGACACATGAAGAAGCCAAGAAAAAAGCCAATAAATTTCAATCAAATTCAAAGCATCCTTCATTTCTAGCTAGTTGATCATACTTTTGTTCTAATTAAAATTTTGGTTTTAGTTTGGTGATGGATTATGTATGGATTGGTCTTAGCTATTACATTAATTATGTTGCTATTTAGTTTGGTGATGGATTATGTATGGCTAAGTGTTTGAATTTTAGAATAGCATTGTGTTTCAATTTTGGCATTTTGGTATTATTATTTATTATGGATCATTTATAATACAAATAAAACCCTGTATAATTTAGTTAAGTGTGTGTGGCTATTACTATCTTTTAGTCACACTATATATTACAAAAATTCTATAAAAATAGGTTTTAGCCAGATATAGTTTCTACAATTATTAGTGACTAAAATAAATTATTTAATAGTGTATAAAACATAGAAACGATCACACAAAAATTATAGAATGTGGCCATACCAAAGCTTTTTGCCACGATTTACGAATAAATAGTGCGACCAAAACTAAGCCTTTAATGAATGTTGGTATTTAGCCACGTTATTAATTCTCTTTAGCCACTACGCATCCGGTGGCTGCAAGTTGGTATTTAGTCACACTTTTGAGCTTAAAATGGGGGCTGTCAAACCCAAATGGTGGTATGATTTAGTCACTTTGTTTTGAGTTACAGCCACACAGCCGGGGTGTGTCCGTAAGGGGACGTAAAATGATCCGAACTTAGGTGACACTTGGCTGAAAAATTAAAGAGTGACGTAAAGTTCATAGCCACACATATTTTATGCGGCGGAAGCCAAAATTTGACGTAGTGACATTACATAGTACAAGAAAAAAAACATTATTTCTTATTAAGCTCCAACAGAGCTTCTTCCAGCAGTTCCTTGACGACCAACTCCACATCCTCCACCTTGGAGATCTCCTTCTGGTCCAGATAGGCTTGAAGCTTATCTAGCCAGGGATCCCAAGGATCCTCAGCAACAACAGCCTCCTTCTTTTCCGGCATCTCCTCGACCTTGGCCGAGTTGGAACTCTCGAAAGTAGAGATCTCGATAGCCTTCCTCTTACTCATGTCTCTAGAGTTACTAAGTGTGTTATGAGAAAATAGGGGTTTGGCCTCGGGCTTATTTATAGCACACTAAGTGACATTCCAGTTTCCCATACGCTTTTTAATAAAGTATTTAACTTTACAAGAAAAAGACTTACAATTAACCCGGTCATTTCAAATGACAAGACTAATTATCTTAGCACTCGTGTGATTTAAGTTAATGTCACGTGACTACTCATTACATAAGCTAAAACACGCATGTAATTTCAATTTTAGCATAGTCATAACAGACATGCTGTCAAAGCAAGTAGCACATAAGGCAGTAACTTCTCATGACAGCAACATTGAAGGCTACTGTCACGAGCTGCATCTAACACGTTGAAAATTTAAAAACTAGTAAGTTAACATACCAGATTTAGCATTCCCAATTCACTTACCAACCTGTTGAAGGTTGCTTCATCCAATGGCTTTGTGAAAATGTCTACAAGTTGCTTATCCGTGGGGATATAAACTAGCTTCACAGTTCCTTTTTCAACATGCTCTCTAATGAAATGATGTTTGATATAAATGTGCTTTGTCCTGGAGTGTTGAACTGGATTGTCTGAGATGGCTATGGCACTAGTATTATCACAGTAGATAGGGATGTTGGATAACTCTAGACCATAATCCAATAGCTGATTTTTCATCCAAAGAATTTGTGCACAACAACTTCCAGCTGCAATATACTCAGCTTCTGTAGTTGATGTGGATACAGAATGCTGCTTCTTGCTAAACCATGATACTAATCTACCACCAAGGAATTGACAGCTACCTGTTGTGCTTTTTCTATCAATCTTGCATCCAGCATAGTCTGAATCTGAATATCCAATCAATTCAAATCCAGTATCCTTACGATACCAAAGGCCTAATTTTAGAGTGCCTTTCAAATACCTAAAGATTCTTTTAATGGCAATTAGATGAGACACTTTTGGATCAACCTGAAACCTTCCAAAGAGACATGTAGCAAACATGATGTCTGGTCTGCTAGCAGTTAGATATAGCAGAGATCCAACCATGCCTCTGTAAGTGCTAGAGTCTACTTTCTTTCCTTTAGGATCCAAATCCAGTTTGGTTGCAGTAGAGATGGGTGTCTTGGCAGGTAATACATCTTCCAAATTGAACTTTTTGAGAAGTTCCTTGACATATTTAGCTTGACTTATGAAGATTCCATCATCCCTTTGATGAATTTGTAGACCCAAGAAAAATGACAGTTCTCACATCATACTCATCTCATATTTATTTCTCATAATAGATGAAAACTTCTCACACAGCTTTTCATTTGTAGAGCCAAAAATTATGTCATCAACATATATCTGTACCAGAATGATGTCCTTGCCATGATGCTTGTAGAATAAATTCTTATCTACTACACCTATTGTAAATTGATTCTCTATTAGAAAGGTAGAGAGAGTTTCATACCAAGCTCTGGGGGCTTGCTTCAATCCATAGAGTGCGTTGAACAGTTTGTAGACAAAGTCATACAACTCAGCATCCTCAAATCCAAGTGGCTGTTCAACATACACTTCTTCCTCTAGCTCTCCATTGAGAAAGGCACTTTTGACATCCATTTTGGAATACTTTGAAGTTACAGTGTGCAGCATAAGCTAGAAATATTCTAATGGCTTCAAGTCTGGCAACAGGTGCAAATGTTTCATCATAATCTATCCCTTTTTGTTGACAGTAACCTTTAGCTACTAGCCTTGCCTTATTTCTTGTCACATTTCCACTTTCATCCAATTTGTTTCTGAAAACCCACTTTGTGTCAACAACTAACTTCCCTTTTGGTCTAGGGACTAACTTCCATACATTATTTCTCTCAAATTGGTTAAGCTCTTCTTGCATAGCTATCATCCAATCAGAATCCAACAATGCTTCATCAATTGTCTTTGGCTCAGTTTGAGACAGAAAACAAGAAAACATACTGTCAGCAGAAACATTTCTCCTTGTCCTTAGACCAGTAGTGGGATCACCAATAATTAAATTACTAGTATGATCCTTGTTCCACTTGGTGGCCTTTGGCAAGCTTCTATCTTGATCTGCTTGACCAGTTCCTCCTTGAGAGGTTGATTCTCCACCAGTGTTATTTTCTCCTTCATGCTCTTCATTATCTTCAGAATCATTCTCATTCTGATGATTAGATGTTACTGTCTGAGATTGAGCTGGAGTTTGGTTAACATCATTGGTGTTGACAGCATCTCTTCCAAATTCAATAGTCTGAGTACAAGTAGGTTCTTCAGCAACAATTTCTTCTTCTTCCAAGTAACCTTGATTTTCAAATATGAGAGGCTGCATTTGACCATCTTCTTGCAGCCCTGGAAACTTGGTTTCACTAAATGTGACATTCACACTTTCATCAATGAATTTATGATCTATGACATAGACTCTATAGGCAGTCCTTTCGAGTCCATATCCCATGAAGATGCCTTCATAAGCTTTAGCATCAAACTTTCCTTTCCTTTCATGGTTATCTATCATCATGAAACACTTACTCCCAAATACATGAAAATATTTGACAGTAGGTTTATTTCCTATCAGTAGATAGTAAGGAGTGTTCCCATGAGTCTTGTTGAATAGGGTTCTGTTCTGTGAGTAACAAGCTGTGTTGATAGCTTCTGCCCAGAAGTATATTAGTATTTTTGCATCATTCAACATAGTTCTAGCAGCTTCAATGAGAGTCCTGTCCTTTCTTTCTACAACACAATTTTGTTGTGGTGTTCTAGCAGCAGAGAATTGTTGCACAATGCCTTCATCTTTGCAGAAATTCCCAAGAGTTGCATTTCTAAACTCAGTACCATTGTCACTTCTTAGAATTTGAACTTTTGCATTTGGAGTTCTGTCAAGAACCCTTATATGATCAATGATTTCTTGTGCTGCTTCATCCTTGGTTTCCAAGAACTTTACCCAAGTGTACCTTGAGTAGTCATCCACCATTACCAGTGCATATCTCTTTCTGGCTAGAGATTGAGCATTTACAGGACCAAAGAGATCCATGTGGATTTACTTGAGTGGCTCAGTGTTGGTGTTCAATTGCTTTGACTTGTGCACAGATCTTTTCAGTTTGCCTATTTGACAATCCTCACACAGTCCTTCTTGATTGAATTCTTGTTGAGTTAGTCCTCTCACCAATTCCTTCTTCATCAGTATATTCATGGTCTTGAAATTGAGATGGGAGAGTTTCCTGTGCCAAAGCATGATGTCACCAACTGTTGCTTTACTGTAGAAATAGTAAACCTTGTCTTTCTTAGCAGAGTTTAGATCTGCAACAAACAAGCTTCCTTTCCTTACTCCTTTCAAAGAAAGGCTTCCATTCTTCTTCTGATAGATGTTGCAAACCATTATATCAAAATCAACCTTTAATCCCCTATCACTGAATTGGCTAACACTGAGTAGGTTGTGCTTCAATCTATCTACAAGAGCAATATCTTTAATGACAACATTTACAATTTCTAAACAGCCATATCCCATAGTGTAACCTTTGCTGTTGTCTCCAAAAGTTATGATTGGGCCAGCTTTCTCAACATAATGCGATAGCAGGGCTTTATCCCCTGTCATGTGTCTAGAGCATCCACTATCGATGATCCACATGACTTGTTTCTTTTTCTTGCCCTGCAAAATAGATGATATTTAATTTGCATCTGGTACCCAATCCTTGTTGGGTCCTGTAGTTACAGCATCACATTTCATATCATCGTTAATCACATTTGAATCAACACTTGAATCATCCTATTTGACTTCTTTTGCTACCCACTCAGTTTTAGAATAGGACTTGGTCTTTTTTTAGTGGAAGCTGCCTTTTTACCAACATTGGCAGGCTCAGAAGTCTCAACAATTTGCATATAAGAACATTTTTCAGCAGACAGAATAGGCAGATTAAAACCTGTACTCATGGCAGTGATTTTGCATGGCATGCAGTCATTGTTACTACAAACATTCATTGTTCTTTGCATAATGAGAGTTCTGTGTAAGTTACCTTTAACCTTGGTTGCATTAACCTTGTTCTCATTAGGTTTCTTACAAATATGTGTTAAGTGTTGGGAGGATCCACAATTATTGCAAAGATTCCTAGGAGCATTCTTGACATAAGCATAGCCATTTTTCTTATCAATTCCTAACTTGCCATTCCTATTCTTAGGCTTGCAAGCATCTGTGTTGACAGTATGTCCTGAATTTGCTGTCGAGTTACCCTTGACAGTACCTTTCATACATGCTGTCTTGACAGTAGATTTGGAAGTTGCTGTCCTAGGTACTCTCTTGACAGTATCTTTGAAAGTTTCTGTCTTATCCTTGTTGACAGCTTCTTTAGAACATGCTGTCTGATTGCTTGGTAAAGTTTCTGTTATGGGGATCTTGATAGTATCTTTCCCTTCAGTAGATGGCCTGTCAATATATTCATCTTCATCACGAAGCTCTTGTTTGATGAGCAAGGAATTCTCATCAAAATCAGTTTGAGCAGTTTTGAAAATGGGTTCAAAAACTCTCTTGAGAATATGAGGTTTGACAGAATCACCATCTGAACAATCATCAATCACAGTTGCCTTACCAGGCCTCCTACCATAGTCGAAACCTATTCCAACATTTTGGTTCTCAGTATGATTCTCATGATATTCCTGAACTAACTTAGAAGAATTTCTAAAGGCCTTAAGCTTATATTCATTTTCAGCAATTTGATTTCTTAGGAATTCTTCTATCTTCTTAGCACAGACAACATCATTTTTTAGTTTCTCATTTTCTTGAGCTAGTGAAACTAATGGACTGGTTTTAAGCAAGAGCATTTCATTCTCAGATTTGAGTGTTTCATTCTGTTTAGTTAACTTAACAATTTCTTCATTAGCAGCAGATAAACTAACATGAATGTTAAACATCTCAGCACTTAATTCTTCAATAGTTTTCTTATACTCAGTTTTAGACATATCAAGTAAAATGAGAGATGGTACCTGATTTGAGGAGCTTGATGCTTCATCATCAGATCTAGCCATGAGAGCTAGATTTACAAACTCTTCTTCTTCCTCATCATCAGAGTCATCCCAGCATTTTCCTTCAGCCACATAGGCTCTTCCTTGATTTATTTTAAACTGACTTCCAGATTCTTTCTCCATTCTTTGATTCTGTTTTGGCCTTCTGCACTCTGTGGCAAAATGACCTAGCTCATTGCAGTTGTAACATCTGAACTTTGACCTATCCACCATTCCTGTCTTGTATCCTCCTCTTGTGGCACCACCATCAACTTTTAAAGAGTTTCCCTTGTTGAACTTAGATGTCTGACCCCGTGGCTTATATGGCTTATCTTTTCTGAACTTTATATTCTTGAATCTTATAGCCATATATGCCATGGTTGGATTATCCATGCTTTCAATATCTTCTAATGAATAGAAGTCTTCATCTTCAACATCTTTGAGCTGTAGAACCACTTTCTCCTCATCATCCAACACCTCCTCAATCTTCAGAGATGGTACTTGTGTTGGTTGTGAACTTTGTGAGAGTTCACTTGGCAGAGAAACAAGTGGCTCATGAGCTACAAGGGCACAAGACATGTTTGCCATTTTTCCTTTGGCTCCAGTTTGAATAGCTCTCTTTTGAAAGAGTTCAAGTTCATATGACTTACGCACACCATAAAGAGTCTCAAGAGAAACATCATTCAAGTTTCTCCCTTCTCTTATAGCAGTGATTTTGTGCTCAAGGTGCTCAGGAAGAGTGAGTAGAAACTTGACATTAATCTCTTTTTTGTCATAGAACTTTCCATGAATTTGTAACTCAACTATTACTTTACTGAATCTTTCAAACATGTGAGTGAGCTCTTCACCAGGCTTGGCCATAAAAGCTTCATATTGTGACACAAGAATTTGTCTTTGATTTTCTCTGACCTCTTCACTTCCTTCACACAGCAACTCTATCTTGTTCCACATCTCTTTAGTAGATGAGCATCCCATAACATTTCCACACATGGCTTTGTCAAATGTGAGAGAGTCAAGAAAGATGAGTTGTAAGTAGTCATCCAAGGCTACCTTTTCTTTCTCAGACTCTGTGTATTCTGAGGGTCTCTTAACAACCCAGTGAGCTGGAATTACTTCACCTTTCACAGTGGCAGCAGCTACTTCTTTCTTAGGAATGAAGGGGCCATTCTCAGGAATTCCCAAGTATAGTGGATGTGCAGCTTTGATAAATAACAAGATTTTTATTTTCCAAAAATTGTAGTTCTATTTATCAAATACTAGAATCTTGATACCACTGGATTTCTGTATATATACTCGTCATGATCTCAGATTAGTATATCAATCTGTTGCTCTGATACCAGTTGTTGGTCCCGGAGTATTGCAGAAGGGGGGGTTGAATGCAATACTGATAAATTCAAAACTTTACTTCAACAACAATAATAAAGATTATAATCTATCAGTATATGAAATGCAAACACAAGTGATAGCTCAAGATATTCTCACAAAATAAATGTTTTATTTATTTTGCGAAGTGTTGCTACAACCTTGAGAGAAATTGTTTTTTCAAGCTTCGGATTCTTGAGTGATTACAATGAATATCAATTCAAGAACTTACTTAGAAAGAATGAGAGACGATTCTCTATGTAGACTAATTTGCTCTAACGTCTCTATCACATGGGTTGTGGAGCTGCTGTCATTTTCAAGTGGCAGCTCCTTACAATTTGCACACCCATGTGACTTTCCTAAATTGCTATACAAACAGAGTTATCATAATATGTAAAGCAACCTAGATTCTTTCTAATTCAAGATAATACAATTCTAGTAGATGTAGATTTGTCATACTCTTTGAATTTACGAGCTTTGTCTTGTGATCTCTCAAGCTTCTGTCGTAGTCTTGCAGGTCTGCTACAATCTTTGACAAGTTGCAGCAAATCTATTTCTTGAACATCTAAACTATCACGAGTTTGACTGAGATAAATCCAAAATTCAAATAATTCAGTGAGACATTAACCTTAACCGCCAAGTCTGCTGTCAAGAGAATATTCCTTGGTTGACAGTATGAGTCCCCGCCAATGTTGCTGTCGGGATTTCAGACTTGCTGTCAAGCTGTAAGAATGTTGCTGTCTCATGCTTTCGCCAATGTTGATGTCAGATTGAGTCTGTTGTCGTGACTTGCAACATTCTATCTTCTTGTAACCTTACTGTCAATGCTGTGACAGTAACATTTATTCTTGCTGTCGAACTGATGCAATCTTGAGGCTTGAACAATTGAATGAACTTCTTCCAAGATACATACTTATTAAATTACAGCAACTATATTGGTCACAAGAACACACTCTGGCTGTGACAGTATGTTCTACTTAGTGAAAAATTAAGTACAGGGAAATCTAGTTAAGTTGTCTCTATACTATCACCCATAAATCCTAACAATCTTCAAGTGCTTTCTTCATAAGATTAATCCTCTATATATATGCAAAACATCCCCTTCCTCCACCCCATAAAATGTAACTGCCCAATGCTTTCATTTCTTTAATCAATACTATTAATGACTATATTTGTAACTTATAAATATAATATTCACACAATTTATATTTATTAAATACACTATTCATGTATTTATTCTCCTTATTTTGTTTGACAAATTAAGTTAAATACAACATCTCCCACTTGACGTATTCATCAAATACCTTTCCTGACTCCCACGTTTTATAGAGTCTACAATTCAAATATGAATTACCAATATTCATTAGAGTTACATCACATAATTAATGACTCAAATATTTCTAAGTCCAATCAAAACTAACGTGTTTGACAAATACTTTCGCAGAAATACCTTCTGTTAAAAATTCAAAATCTCTAATTAAACATTGGCACTTTCACTTCTTGCAACACATTCATGTTTCTTACTTTTCCAACTTCGGATCCACCATAAATCAATAGGTCTTCCGAAGTTAAACTCTCATTATCATATCACCTTCAAAATCTGCACCAGAACAATCATTAAATTCAGGCACGTCTGCCTCATAACCAATTAGTGGTGCAATATACAATTCAAGTACTTCATTATCCTATTCACAACCTCTCATTAGGTTTGATTAGGATTTCTTTCGTATCCATTCACTAAGCCAATTAAATATGCTAAGTCAATTTCTCTCTGTAATCTCTCGCTCCTCTCTCTCTATAATCTCTCTCTCTCTCTCTCTCTCTCTCTCTCTCTCTCTCTCTCTCTCTCTCTCTCTTTTTCTCTCTGTAATCTCTCTTTCTTTCTCTTTCAATCTCTCTGTAATCTCTCTGATTTCTAACTATTTGTAGGTGTGTGAGTTCTGTGTGAGTATCGTGTGTATGGCTTGTGACGATTACGAGACTGATTTCTCTCTTCCTCTGTTCCTGCAGTCGAAGTCATAGGTATATGAGGTGTGTGTGCATATGTAAAGTGTGTGTATGGTCAGATTTTGGTCGAAATACTGCAGGCCTTCGATTTTTGAGTTGTGGTTGTTGTGCCTCATTTTGCGGTGATATATATACGAATTAATGCTTTGTTCGAATTATTTCTGTGGATTTGTTTTGTTAAAAGTTGGATACTCTGTTCATCTTACTTGTTTTACATTTATTATAAATCAATATTACGTCCTGGAAATTGGTGACTCGATATTGTCTTTGTGCTTGACTCGATGGTGTCTGGCTCCTGAGTCAGTGAGTTCGGTGGTGTCTGGTTGATCGATTCTCCGACTGGTATCCTCTTTCCTTGTGTTTTATTGCTATCTTTGCTTATTTGGAATAATTACGCTATTAGTATTACCATCATGGCCCAGGTTCCTCTCTTAGCACTTGGTTTTGTTACTGTTTTATTAAGTTTCATGGTGTCGTTGGATGAATTTTAATGAAATGTGATATATATGACTGTATTGAGATGGTTTGTTTGGCAATTTTGATACTATGATTGAGTTATTCTGCAATCTGTGTCCTCCACTATGTGCTTAATTGAGTTATTGATTTGATTAGTCTTTTATAGTCATAATGTGGGTTTCTAATAACTTAATCGTGAGATTGAATTGTTGTTGCTGCGATTGAGTGACTCGGTACTGGTCAATCAGTTTGAGTTTTGATCATTTTCAATTATTGTGATATCATGCTTATTTTTGGGATTAATAGTACGTTAAGTTGAGATTGTGTATCTTATTTAGGGCCTTTTTAGGATCATAATTGTGTATCAAATTTGCATCTATGTGTATTTTATGTTATTAATTAGTTTTATATTGAATTTTGAATAATTAGCAACATTTAGGTGATGTAGTGTTGAGTATTTATGTGATTAGCAAATATTATGGATCTATATTAAATACTTGCCTAAAATAGCTGTAATTAATTTGATTTGATTGCTAATTTTTATCACTAGTCATTAATTTATTAAATGGAATCTTTGAAATTTTAAATAGTTGTTATTGATTTAATTTGATTGCTACTTTTTATCAATATTCATTAATTTATTAAATGGAATCTTTGAAAATTTGTTTAATGTCAGACTACAAATCTTGATAATTGTCTCTAATCGGAAGTTTTAAATTTGAATTCTGATTCTTTTACTAAATGTTGGTAATTATACATGTGCATATATTTTGTAATGTTAATCTAGCTGATTTTATTGCCTGATTATCATTTTATTAGCCTTTAATTAATTTTAGAAGTATGACATGTATCTATATGTTTCATTTCTTTATTAAGTGAGTAATTAAAGGAATATTATAATTCATTATTAGTTATGCTAATTCTTTGAAAATATTTAATTATTTCATCTATGAAGTTTTATGACAGTATTTAATTTCTATTAACCACATTAAATTTCTTTTTAATAATGATAATAAAAAATGTTGTCATATATTGATGACCTTTTGTGCCGTTTTAAACTTTTTAAGATAAATACATATTGTACCATTTTATATGGATTTTAGTGCCTATGAAGGTGTGCTATATTTTTGGCTTTTGGACCATTTATTGGTGTTTGTGATCTATCGTCAGTTGACGAATCTGTTATTTTGTCATTTTAGATGACTTTTTTAGATTTTTATGATTTTGTATGAAAACTCGGCGTTTTATATGCCTAACCAAAGGGGACCCCTTTGGTTAGATATATAAAACTTTTCAATTTTATTATGTATACTGCATATATTAAATATTTATAGTATATTTGATATATGGTTCATTGACATAATTTTATTTGTTGTGGTTGTTTTGGTGATCTTTCAGTTTTCTTGGGTGAGAAGAACTGTAAAGAGAAGATGGATGGAGGCAGAATCTTAGGTTTTGTGGAGGAATCAACAAGAAGTCCTTAGTATAAGCAACAATTAGTTCTGATTATTTTTTTTGGAAAATTTGTAAAATGATGTATTTATATATTTTGAGGGCACTCTTTTTCCCACTTGAGTTTTTTCCCACAAGGTTTTGCTCTTGAGGGCTTTTTAACGAGGTCTTTTGCAACACCCCTAGATCCGGGGTCGGAGATCCATGCTGTCACTTTATCCTTAATTCCCATTTTAATATTCATTATTCTTAATCTTCATTTTAGTATGTTGTGACCCCTCAATCAAACACAACATTTACAAATTATAGGCTCAGAGACGAAATTAAAATGTTACTAAATTATTACAACCATCTTGAAATAGTTATTACAAACCCAAATTGTCATAATCTCAAAAGTTCAACTTAAAAAGGGATTACCATCTAAGGAGGCACTTGCGTCCAAAAAGAAGTTTGGTTTTCAGAAACTTACACAAGTCATGCTCGTAAATAAATCTAACCAACCTAAGCTATAAACCTATCCAACTTAGTCTGCTCACCTGTGGTAATGCTACTGGGTGCTGCCCTGGCACCTGCCTCGTAAACAGTCTCCTAAACTGCTGACCGGTTAGCACGCTTTTGCGGAGGGTCTGCCTTGTTCTTGCCATGAGTATCTGTTATTGTGTGGTGGTATATATGAAAGAAAAGCAAGAGTGAGCAATACAGCTCAGCCATATGATAATATTTTTCAAGGTACTTTTATTAACATAAACCATATGCCATATTGTATACTGATATTATACCATCATTAAACATTTTTCATTCTTTATCCAGAAAGATAGCAAGGAATTTCTGAGGTACTTTGAATAATTCATCATTCTGTCAACACTATCGGTAATTGAGCACCTAGGCTTTCATTACAGTGTTGCAGTACAATTCCAATTGGAAGAATGGGATTATGCTGGAGCCTCTTCCACGATATCTGGTGATCAGCCAATATATCGTGCCTCTGCTTCTCTACTAGTAGAAGGACGACGTTACCTTATCGGGTCGCACCCTGACCGCATATGGGCCTTAATATTTGGACTATGCCCGAAGGCGATGTCCCCTCTTCCTCCAATCCCTTAGAGAATTCTGTGCATCAGGAATATAATTTAATCCAGTTCCCTCAAGCACACAGCTTGGTGACTGGTTTGGTAACCTTTACTTAGCTTTACTTCCAGGAATAATTGAGGAAGTAATTTTAACATGTGGGTTGACTTTAGTCAACGGATTTCGATTACTAAGAATCGCATCATCAACATAACTTGGGAGTGGGTCGGAGTTTTTGAGTGCTTAGTCAAACCTGAACCCCTCCTTACTAGGTAGGGTGTGTTTCTTATTGATAGCGAAGGGGGAAAACATTTAATATTGGCTCCCAAAACCTTGGGTTCCCGAGTTTTGATAAGTTTGAGCGAGGTAGCGATACTTTTCGATGAGTGAAGCTATAGTCAGTGAAGAAATGGGAACCCGTACTATTTTTAAATAATTTGTCGACGATCAGAAAATATTTAAAATAATTTTTAAAACCTTAAATAACTTTTAAAATAATTTCATATGATTTTTAAATCATTCTGGAATATTTAATCAATATTCAAAATAATATTTACTAAATCAATAATCAGCTTGGAATATTTAATAAATATTTAAATAATATTTATTAAATAAAAATCTTTCCTAATTATTCTCAAATGGGAATAATATTCCACTTATTAATAAATATTCAAATAATATTTATTAACATCATTAAAAGGATTTTTAATTCGGAAATATCCAATTTATAACTATTTGAACATTTTTAAAACAAAATATACGTCATTTAACATCTCCGGTGACTTCCGGGTTTTTTTTATGTCCTTATCAGGACGAAATATCTTCGACTGTTAAATATAATTGATGTGTTTTGATCAGTGTTTAAGTGTTACAGGGAGTTATCAGAGTTTAGCTGGAAGTAGTCAGAGTTTGTGTAAACTCTGACAGTTGGAAGCTCGACAGAGTTTGTTAAACTCTGTCTGGAGGAAGCGCGTCTACTGTTCAACAGTGATTAAAGATTAATTATGGAAGCGATATCTTTGAAGATTGGATAGCTATCAAAGAGATCGAGTTGACATAGGAGACGTGTGACAATCTGTAATTGATATCATTGTATAGCTGATTATTAGGAATATCAATTAGAGATTGTATCGTAGCTGTATGTTATATAAATACAGATAGGTTAACCCTAGAAGGGTATCGATAACGAATTATCATTATTGTAACCTAGCAGCTCTTTGTGATATTTTACATCACGAAGAGGGTTTGAAATATCAGAAGTTTTTTTTTAAGTGCATAAACGCTTTTACTTGTTAATCTCTCATACAAAGTTGATTATTATTTGTGTATTCGGCCTAACAAGTGGTATCAGAGCCAATCTGTTACTTTATTACAGGTTAAGATCCAAACACAACAATAATCATGTCAGAAATTCCTCCACCAACACCTACTGTTTCTGAAAAGGCTCCTACTACTGTGAGTCGTTATGAACCAATCAGGGTTCCTATTCTGAGGCCATTAGAGTATGCTACGTGGAAGGTCAAGATGACTATGTTTCTGGAGGCTACAGATCCAGAATATCTTGACAGGATTTATGAAGGTCCTCACAATCCTACAAAGCTATCTGTTGCAGTTGCTGGTGAAGCAGCAAAAATGGTTCCAAAGGAAAAGAAGGACATGACTCCTGAAGATCTATCATCAATTGCTAAGGATGCAAAAGTTAGGCATTTACTTCATAGTGCCTTAGACAATGTCATGTCTAACAAAGTCATTAACTGCACCACTGCAAAAGAGATATGGGATGCACTTGAAGTCAGGTGTCAAGGAACTGCAGCTATTAAGAAGAATAGGAGAAACATACTCACACAAGAGTATGAGCATTTTGAGGCTAAACCTGAAGAGACCATGACAGAAACATTTGATAGATTCTGTAAACTGATTAATGATCTGTCATTGGTCAACAAAGAGTATGATCTAGAAGACTCGAATCTCAAGTTTCTTCTTTCTCTACCTGAAAAGTGGGATGTGAAAACAACCACTATTAGAGATAACTATGATCTTGCTGAAACAGAGATTGATGAAATTTATGGACTGCTCAAAACTTATGAATTGGAAATGGAGCAAAGAAACAGGAGATTAAGTAGAAAAGGAAAGTCAGTTGCTCTTAATGTTGAAGAGAAGCCTCAGAAGAAAGAGGCATCAAGAAGGAAAATGAAGGGAAAAGCTTTGGTCATACACTCAGAAAGTGATTCACCAAACTCAGATTATGATTCAAACTCTTCTGAATCATCTGACTCTGAGGATGATGAAGAAGAGATGAGAAAAATGGCTGTGCTGATGGTGAAAACTTTCAAGAAAATGGGCTTCAAGAATTTCAAGAAAGGAAAAAGGTTTTCTAGGGATTCAAATGAAGACAGGAAAAGCTACAGGAAGTCTGATAAGAGAGACTCTAAAGGGAAGAAGGATAAGTCTGAAATTCAATGCTACAAGTGTAAGGAGATGGGTCACTATGCTCCTGAGTGCAAGAAGGGTAAAACTGGAAAGGTACTCTACACTAAAGGCAGAGATTGGGCAGATACTTCAGATTCTGATGAAGAAGTGAACTATGCTCTCATGGCTACTACTGAATCAGAATCCTCTGAAAATCAGGTACCTCCAACTACCTATGCTTATAATATTGATGACATTGCTCAATTAAGAATCTTTCTTAAGTCATTGCATATAAGTTATAGGGATCAGACTTTAGAAAATGAGAGGATAAAAGCTGAAAATTCTGAACTTAAAGAGAGAAATAAACTTGTTGAAGAGAAACTTGAAAACATGCAACAAGTTCAGAAAGAGAGAGATGATGCTGTTTGCAAAGAACAGATTTTGCTTCAGAAATATAAACAACTAGAATCTGAGTTGGAGGAAGCAAATAAGAAAATTAGGACTTGGACTAATTCTGGAAAGGACACTCAACAGATTTTTCAAACAGACACTGTTGGTCTAGGTTATAATGAGGAAGACGAACTTAGATTTCAAAATCAAGTTAAAGTCAGAACTAAATTTGTTCATGGAACCAGTAAATTTTTGTCTGAGAATGAAAAAGAAGCTGTCAATAGTAAACCAGTAAAAACTAGTGTTAATCAGGTTAACATTGGTTCAATGACAGATAAACAACTCAAACATAAATTGAAGGAGTTAAAATCTGTTGAGAAAAAGAAAGTGTCAAACAAGAACAGAAATGGAAAAGTAGGCATTACTTCAGGAAATAAACCAATGCTTGCTAGTTATGCTCCAAGAAAGACATGTCATAACTGTGGTAGTACTAAGCATCTTGCAAATTTCTGCAAGAAAAATAAAAATATAAATTCTTTACCTACAAAGTCTGAGGTAAAGAAGGATTCTGCTAGAACTAAGCCACAGACTCTATGCACACACTGTGGAAGCACTTGGCATTCCATCTATACTTGCAGAAAATATCATGCTATCTATCATAATTACTATGAACTGAAACCCAATCTAAAATGGGTTAAAGTTGATACTGCAAGTGCAAACACTGATACTGTTAGCTCAAACTCTGATAATGTTAATTCCGCTGCAAAAGCTAACAAAGTTAAGAATGCCAAAGGATCCAAGCAAGTCTGGATCCTTAAAACTAATCCTCAGTAATTGTTTGTGATTGCAGGGTAACAGGGAGGCAACCCTAGTCGTGGACAGTGGATGTTCAGGACACATGACTGGAAATAAAGCCCTGCTATCAGAATATGAGGAGAAGGCTGGCCCAAAAGTTTCCTATGGTGATGGCAATATAGGAAGAACATTGGGATATGGCAATATCAATCTTGGAAATGTCATCATCAACAATGTAGCTCATGTCCCAGGACTCAAGCATGACCTGCTATCTGTGAGTCAAATCTGTGACAAGGGATATCATGTAGATTTTCAACCTGAATACTGTGAAGTAATCAGCAAATCTACAGGGAAGGTTGTTCTAGTTGGTCACAGGCAAAACAACATTTATGAAATCAAGCTTTTGATAGACTCTGTTGGAAAAGCTGTTTGCCTGTCTACAAGAATGTCTAATGAAGAGAGTTGGAAGTGGCACAAGAAACTCTCACATTTGAACTTGAACAACATCAATGAATTGATCAGAAAGGATCTTGTAAGAGGACTCCCAAAGACCCTGTTAAATGTTGATGGCCTATGTGACTCATGTCAGAAGGCTAAACAAAGGAAGTCATCTTTCAAGAGCAAAACAGAATCTTCTATCACTGATCCTCATCATCTTCTTCATGTTGATCTATTTGGTCCAGTAAATGTTATGTCTATTGCAAGGAAGAAATATGCTTTAGTCATTGTTGATGAATACACTAGATTCACCTGGGTGTATTTTCTAGCAAAGAAGGATGAAACAGCATCAACTCTGATGGAGCATGTGAAGCTTCTGGACAAAGGATCAAGCAACAAAGTGAGAATCATCAGAAGTGATAATGGAACTGAGTTCAGAAATGCAACAATGGAAGAATTCTGCAAGGACAATGGAGTGAAACAAGAATTTTCAGCACCTGGTACACCACAACAAAATGGTGTAGTTGAGAGGAAAAATAGAACATTAATTGAAGCTGCCAGAACTATGCTTGATGAAGCAAAATTGCCAACTTATTTCTGGGCAGAAGCTGTTCAAACTGCTTGTTTTACTCAAAATGCAACACTGATCAATAAGCATGGAAAGACACCATATGAGATGGTGAAGAAAAAGAAGCCTAACCTGAAATACTTTCATATTTTCGGGTGCAAATGTTTCGTTTTGAAGACTCATCCAGAACAGTTGACCAAGTTTGAGTTAAAGGCAGATGAAGGAATTTTTGTTGGCTATCCACTATCAACAAAGGCATTCAGAGTTTACAATCTGAGAACTAAAGTGATCATGGAATCAATACATGTTTCTTTTGATGATAAGAAGATAACTGGACTTGAAGACAAAGACGAATATGATCAACTGAACTTTGAAAATGAAGTTTTAAACTCTGATGAAGGAAACTCTGATGAAACAATTCTGACAGACTCTGTTGAAACAAACTCTGAACCTCTACTGATAAATTCTGGAGAAACTTCTCAGTCACAACAAAGAGGAGAATCAGTTGAGGGGGAGCATAATCAAGATGAAGACTCAAACACTGATACTGAGTCAACTGAAAAATCTGGATCAAACTCTGATGCTTCAAACTCTGAAAATTCAAATTCTGACTCTGGACAGTCAAGTTCAGGGGGAGTCTCAGAAAACGAAAATAGATCACAACAGAATCAGGAGAGCATGGATCAAGGGGGAGGATCACATGCTGATAGAAGTCATTTGCCTTCTGCTAGGAAATGGACTAAATCACATACACCTGATTTGATAATTGGTGATCCAGATGCAAAAGTAAAGACAAGAAGTGCTACTGCAAGTGAATGTCTATTTCATGCATTCTTGTCTAAAAATGAACCAAAGAAAGTGGAAGAAGCTCTTCAAGATGCAGACTGGATAACAGCAATGCAGGAAGAGTTAAATGAATTTGAAAGAAATGAAGTTTGGACCCTTGTACCAAGACCAAAGAACAGATCCTAGAGAGCCACATCTGACAGCTGTGAAAAGAATCTTCAAGTATCTCAAGGGCACCATATTATTAGGTCTGTGGTACCCCAGAGAATCAGATTTTAAGCTACTTGGGTATTCCGATGCTGACTTTGCAGGCTGTAAGGTAGACAGAAAGAGCACTAGTGGAAGTTGTCAATTTCTTGGTGACAGACTTGTTTCCTGGTACAGCAAGAAACAGAAATCAATCTCCACATCTACAGCTGAAGCAGAGTATATTGCAGCTGGTAGCTGTTGTGCACAGATCTTATGGATGAAGAATCAATTGCTGGATTATGGATTGAGGTACAGTAATATACCTATTTACTGTGATAACCAAAGTGCTATTGCTATGACAGGTAATCCAGTACAGCATTCAATGACCAAGCACATCAGCATAAGGTACCACTTCATCAGAGAACATGTGGAAGAAGGAAATATTGAACTACATTTTGTCTCTACAGAACAACAGCTTGCAGATATCTTCACTAAACCATTGAGTGAAGTTACATTTACAAGGCTGGTTAATGAACTAGGAATGATCTCTGGTTCTGACTAGAAATGTTGGTTAGATTCAAACTTTACTTATGTGATGTATTAATCATATTTCCTGATTGGTTAAATACTAAGTGAACTCTGTTGATTAAACTCTGTTATGCATACTCTGTTAAACTCTGTCATATTTTGTCCTCAAGAATGTATTCGAGAAGTGACTAAGTGAGTGATTCGAGAACTGGAGTTGCCTTGATCGATAACTCTAAGTTCTCGAATAGTGTTATCTTGACACATCGAATCACTTCTCGAATAGCTCTTTTCTCTGCGAATCCTTGAGATATTGAATAGTGTTATTTTGACATATCGAATCCTTGAGATATCGAATAGTGTTATTTTGGCATATTGAGTCTTTGAGATATCGAATGTACATATGTCATACACTGTTAATAAGTTTGATAAACTCTGTGAACTTTGAGTTGATTTTTGTCTGAATGAAAACACCAATGAAGAAATATGTATGAAGCATGATTCTCAGCAATTAATCATGAATCTTTCTGAGTTATTGAGATCTAATCTTAGATTGTGCAGAAAGTTAACACAGCATGATACTGGCTCATATTTATAGCATCTCTTAGTTTATTCTGTCCTAAACTCTGAGTCTATAAATACTGTGTGCATTACCTTTCATGAAGAACTACTGATGTTGATGAACTCTAAACTCTGTTAGTTATACTCTGATAAAATAAAATGTTTACTGCAAAACCCCAAAGAAAGTGTATATAGGTTGTTATACTCCTTTGAGATTATGTTGGATACTAGGATGACCCAGGAACCTATTGGTATAAAATATGTGCTAAAATTCTCTGATTTTTGGTGACTAGTTAAATACTGGGATGACCCAGGAACTTATCAAAATGATAAGGGCTAAAATTTTTGAATTTTTGGTGACTGGTTCCAACCTCTGATTACTGGAATAAAAAAAAAAAAAAAAAAAAAAAAAAAAAAAAAAATGAAAATGAAAAAAAAAAAAATGAAAAAAAAATGTGTATATAAAGAGGGTATAAAATAAAAATTACTGTATAAAGTTCGAATACTTCAGAGTTTAGCTTTCATCACACAGTCAGTGTTTACTATGACAGTTTGTGCATCCAGTGTTTATTGATTTACTTTATGGATTTTATGAAAAATTAGATGCTCTAAAGATTGACTTAGTAAACTCTGCTTCACACACACACATATTCACAACTGTGCGATTTATGAAAGGGTTTCGATGATAAAGTTGGAGAATTGACAAACGCTGTTGATTCGTGATTTGTACTCTAAGGTAAATTTTCACTTGGACAATTTGAAAGTCTTGGAGTAAGTAGGGTTTTTGACAACTGTTTCAGTGGATAGTTGATGAATGTGTTCTTTATATGATTACTTTAATTAGTTTTCATATTTTTTTTTGATGCATTTTCTTGAAGAACAGTTCATATCACTCAAATAACAGTTGCAGAAAACAATGAATATGATTAGAAAAGCAAAATTTTCATTGATAATAAGAAAGAGATTACAAGCAAATATTACATATTTTTGTTCTCTCTATCTGCTAATCTATTCAACAGGAAAGTCAAAGGTCCGTCCACACCACTCCATTGTTAGCAAAAACTCCCAGATCCCATCTTTGCCACTTTATTTGGGTGGAAGTTGAAGGGATAAGGTTATTTTTGCTGACATATTCATTAACAATGGTTGGTGGTGGTGGATGAGGATGCCTTCGAGGAAAGCCATGCCAATGTTGCTTGGAGGGCAGCATCGATGTCGATCACCCTTGCAGGTTTCTCTCTCTCGAGTTCTTCCAGACCAGCATCCATTTGCAGCCACAGCGTCTCAAGCTGCCTTTCCCACTCAAACGCTTCAAACTCTTCACGAGTATAGCTGAAGATGTCTCTATTTTCGACAAGATGAAGGTTTTTCTCTTTGATGGTAAGGTTAGCCATTGTTTTTCAAGAGTATTTGGTTTGAAAGGTTTGTGATTTAACAGGGGAGACTGACAGGTTAAAGGTTTAATGAAATAATCTGATCAAGTCTCTAGGCCTTAAATAGAGGTGGGTAAGAACGAAGTCCTTAATCGCTTCGTATTCTGGTTATTAAAGGCAACAGGTAAACGTTTCAAATTCTGATTTTACTTGGGTCCAGATATTTTTAAAAGAGTATTATTTGATTTTTGTTAAAATCAAATATTTTAATGTTTTAATTTTAATATACTCTTTTTAAAAATAGGCGCACATGACCCACTCGTCTTTAATGTGTCCCACTTACCTATTATCGTGTCCCACTACACATTAATCAAGGAACTGTTTGAGTGTTTGTTACATAAGAGATTGAGTTTTTATTAATTTAATCACTTTTGTGTCCAAACAAGTGTGCTTTATTCTTACTCTCACAGTTTTCTTATTTTTCTCTTGGGCACTCACGCAAACACCTTTTCTACATTCATATCGTTTGGAAATTCTTGGGAATTCTTAACTCAATGGCATCTAAAGCATTCACTGCTCTTGGCTTACGGTTTGTTCCTAATAACTATGAAGCTCCACTCTATCATGAACGCGTTCCAGAATCGTTTCATCTCATGCAGAACTTTTTGAGGGATTCAGAGATTGGACAAGCTCTGACTGGACCTGCTATTCTTTCTGCGTCTCAAATTGCTTCATTCTGGCAGAACTCAGTTTATGTGGATGGAGGAGAAAGTGGAACTCCTACCATTATCTTTACCTATGACGATCAAGACCATGTGATTACTCCACAGACTGTACGAGATACGATGGGTTTTGACACACATACTTCTTATGCTCTGGTTAATGAAAGTTATCTGAGAGATATGCTACAAGAGATAGGTTACATGGAATCTCTTGACAAGCTCGGCAGTATAAAAAGACCAAATCTTAGAAAAGAATGGAATTTCTTCTTTGATTGCATAACAAGAACATTCCAGAAGAAAGTCACAAACTGGGATGCCATTCCAATGGATAGTCTCCATATCGGGTATTCTTTGCTCTATGGTATAAATTTTGATTTTGGTAGATATGTTTTGATGAATTTAGGTGATAAATTGTCAGAGACTACCACTGTTTATTATGCTCGTTTCTGTCAAATGTTGTTCAATGCATGTGTACCTGGTCTTGACATTGATGAAACTGATACAGTTGATCCTTTTAGAGTCAATAAGCGCATATTCTCTGATATGACTAACAAGGATGTTGGTAAAGAAAATCTTCCTGAGTTTATCATGCCTCTTGCTTTACGAAATTTTCTAAATCAACCACAAGAACCACAACAAGACCAACAGGAACCACAACACGATGCACCACAACAAGATGAACCTCAACTAGAACCAAACACTGACTCACCTGCAAAGCAACCTTCACCCACTTCAAACACAAACTCTGATTCGTCACAATCTCCACCAGCATCACAGTCTAAAATGCAAAGAGCTAAGAAGGCAGTTACTAAACTACGTGCAAGTCTAAAGCAGGAAGTAGAGACACAAAGAAAATCAAAACGGAAATCTCCTGAAGCTGTTTACACTAGAAGGGGGAAAAGAATGAAAGCTCGGGCAAACATATCTAAGTCACTCTCAGTGGTAGAACGAACTCCACCAACTAGCGAAGAGGATTCAGATAATGTACCTCTAGCAAAACGAAGAAAAGTGTTATTCTCTGATTCTGTGGATGACGATATTGAAGCTCCAGAGGTTGTTTCACAGCAAACACCTTCTGTTGAGATTGAGACAGATGCAATACCTGCAGAGGATGTAGTACCTGCAGAGGATGTAGTACCTGCAGAGGATGTAATGCCTGCAGAGGATAAAATGCCTGCGGAAGAGGATGCAAGAGATGGTGTTTCTCCAATAAATGATGTTCCTGATTCATTTATGCCATTTTCTGATCCTATCTCTAATGTTGGTGTAGTTGATCAACTTACATCTGTACCTTCTGAAGTTGTGGCATCTCATACTGAGATAATATCTGATGCTCACCACACTGTTGAAGAAGGTGAAGAAATTGATCAGGCAACCAAAGTAACTTCTCAGTCAATGCCTGTTGCTGAGCCTGAGCAACATGAAGAAAATCCTCAAAAGCCTACAGAAGATATTGCTAAATCTATGGCTGAAGATGAACCAGTTAAAGCTACAAGTGTTGAAGCTGAAGGTGACAGTAGTGCAAACTCTGATACTTCTCTGAGTGCACCAGTACAAACTGATGATAAACATACACCTTTTTCTCAACCTTGTTCTTCTCATGAAGTTGAAAGAGCACAATTTGCCAAGAATGCTGCTGAATGGTACAAAGAAGATTGTATTTTTCCATCAAGAAGAGCAGCTACGTTTGTTAAGCAAAGTGCTGATACTATCTCTAATCCAGAGATTCTTTCTTGCTTGAAAGCAACTATAGTTCAAGTTAAAACTCTGGATAGACGATTTGATGATACTAATTTGGCAATCACTTCTTTGAGAAATGAGGTTGTAGCTAGAGAGATGAAGATGGAAACACATTCCAAACTAGTGACTACAAAATTCTCTAAAGCTCAAGACAATATCCTTGCCAGATTGAGTAAAGTTGAAGAGAATCAGTCTGATTTATCTGCTAAAATTGATTCTATTGCTACCTCTCTGGAGTTAATTACTTCTATCCTTATGCCCGATGATGTCAAAAAGGGGGAGAGAGTTGTTAGAAGGGATAGTTCTGGAGATGGAGGGGCAGGTAACAAAGACAAAGGAGAGAAAAAGGCTGAGGAGGTTCAAACTCTGAGAACTAGTAAGTCATCCAAATCACAGTCTGTTGGAAGAAATACTGATACTCAAGGAACTTCAAGGACTAAGAGTTTACTGTTATCTTCAAATCCACAAACTGATGAAGAGTTGGCTGCTAAGTTATTTATTGAAGAGAATGAGGAAGGAGTAACGATTGAAGACATTGAAGCTGAGGAAAAGAGTTTACATGAAGAACATCTTAAAGCTTTAAAGTCTGACAAAGTACAAAAAAGAAAAAGCTCCTAGGCCTGTTCTTAAAGGTGTTGTAATCAAGGAAAATGTTGATGCTGATCAAAGATCACATTTATCTAAGAAATCAACAGAAGCTGAAGCTAAACACAAGCTGAAAGGTATTGTTATGGAAGGAGAAGATTCAAAGAAGAAAGATACAACCTCTGTTGCTACACAAGTTGTGTTTAAACCTCTATCTTCTCAGTTGAAATCTGTTTTTGGCAAAGGAACAATTTCTGATCCAAATGAGTTATCTGGAGTCTCAATGAATATTTCTGATGGAAGAGCTTTATCTGGTAAGATTGGAAATAATAAAGCTGGATTAGGCTCACATAGAGACAGGAGGCAATATACTGGTCCTAGAGATCCTTCTTCACTGGCTGTTCCAGGTCGTGGTGTACCTCAAGAGAGTCTGGATAGACTGGAATCAGTGCAGTTGGTTTATCAGAAGAGTTTAGATAAAGATTTTCTTCTTTACTTCATGGCTGATGGGACAGTATTCAAAGTTGGTGAGAATGATATCATCTTGAAATATTGGGAAGAACTAGAGTATGTTCTATATCTTCTCAAGGTGAATAGTCGAAGGACTCAATCTGTTGCTCATGTACTAAGACAGAAGATGATTCAGAATCTGGCTATTAGAGGACAGAAATACAATAGCAGATACATTCCTAAGTACAGGGATTATCAAGGCAATCTCATTGAAATGAAGAAAGGTACTGCAAAATTAAAAACTGATTTGGGAATCACAGTACTTGAATTCAATACTCAGGCAGAAAAAGACAGATTTATCAGACTGGGTAATGAAATGAGAAGAAACAAGATTTATGATCTTAGGGCTGCTATTTACCAAACAGATGAGAGTGATCCTCAACTCAGAGAAATCAAAGAAGCAATGAAGACTGAACTTGAAAATGCAGAAAGAAGATTGCTGATTGATTATCTCAGAACCATGCCAGATCTTGAAATGATTAGAGATTAAAGTTCTGTAAGAATTTTCTTATTCTCTATAGTCTTCAAGCTTAAACTCTGAATCTGTATAAACACTGTATTTATCATTTGTTTTGACATCATCAATTATTGTTATTAACTTGTACATTTTTGATAATGAACAAGTTGGGGGAGATTGTTAAATATAATTGATGTGTTTTGATCAGTGTTTAAGTGTTACAGGGAGTTATCAGAGTTTAGCTGGAAGTAGTCAGAGTTTGTGTAAACTCTGACAGTTGGAAGCTCGACAGAGTTTGTTAAACTCTGTCTGGAGGAAGCGCGTCTACTGTTCAACAGTGATTAAAGATTAATTATGGAAGCGATATCTTTGAAGATTGGATAGCTATCAAAGAGATCGAGTTGACATAGGAGACGTGTGACAATCTGTAATTGATATCATTGTATAGCTGATTATTAGGAATATCAATTAGAGATTGTATCGTAGCTGTATGTTATATAAATACAGATAGGTTAACCCTAGAAGGGTATCGATAACGAATTATCATTATTGTAACCTAGCAGCTCTTTGTGATATTTTACATCACGAAGAGGGTTTGAAATATCAGAAGTTTTTTTTTAAGTGCATAAACGCTTTTACTTGTTAATCTCTCATACAAAGTTGATTATTATTTGTGTATTCGGCCTAACATCGACTCCCCTACTAAGAAAGGGTATTATCATACCCTACTTGGAACTTTTAACACATCATCGCATACATGTATATATGTATTCATGCATACGTACTTACTAAACAGGTTTATAAATATACGTAAATAAACCATATATTTCATGATGATTCGTAAAAATACTATTAAAACATTTCATAATAGTTATGCCACAACAACAACAGTTTGAAAAAACTTGAAGTACAAGTTTCGAAAACTTGCCTGATAGTGTCGGAATAGTCTGGGCTCTGTCTCTTATGTGATGATCAATAATAACCAATAAGGTTCTGTTAGTTTGCTAAACGATCCCGTCGAATCAACTATTCACATAAAGACACAACTTCGTAACAATACATCCTTACTACACATTTGGCTTATTATAAGTCCATGATATCCATTAACCACTTTTGATAATTATTGGTCTCGTAATGACTTTCGTTAAAGGTCATTTTTAACAAAACTAAAGTTCGTCTTAATTCATCCCCTAAAAGGGTCTTTCACTTGCGCAACTTTGATTCGAAAAATTCTATAAAATCGAAAAATAAACTTTTTCTTGAAATTCTATTTCTCACTTCTTCTTAACTGTCCAGAGGAGTTTTTATCCAAATTTCATAATTAAGAACATCATTTTGATAGCTCAATTGTTGCTCTAAAAATAGCTTCTTTCTGCAGTGGTTTCTCATGCGCATGCTTGACTTAAACATTTCTATAAAATTGAAAATTTTGTATTTCTACTCCAAATATATATGGGATCTTAAGTACTGACCAGGTTAATCCTCATAAAATTTTCATAATCACAGACCATTTTTAAATGGCTCGTTTGGCTTTTCAAAGTCAGTCCATTTTACGATTCGTCCGTTTTTAACCGGTTTCACTAAAACGAGCATAACTCAAAAACCGTAAATCATTTTAAGTCGATTCAAATTCTCAAATACACTACAAGGTCAGATTTCCAAGTTCTTAAGTAGTTTTGTCCAGAAATCATGATTTAACCATTCGTGAGTTTCTGTCCTAGAGGTCTAATGGGAATTTGACATTATAACGACTATAATCGATCATTTCTAAATTTCATAAATTCCATTAAACCACTTAAAGCAACCACACAACATCAAGATCATACAAACATCATCAAGGGTATCTAAGACCAGTGGTAACATCCATTTATCACTACCCAAGATTTATCCATACTTATAAAGCTTAAAACATCACAATCCCCTTAAACATGTACATACTTGCATCAACCCTTCAAATCAACTTATAACTCATGAAGTTTAAGGTGGGTGTGAGTGTTTTACCTTCCTTGGAGTCTTAACAACCTTAACCAAGCTTGACTTTCTGTAAAAACACCTTAGATAGATTTAACAACCTTTAACCTTCAAGACTTAAACAACCAAGTTTAAAATTTTCGGAGTCAGCATGACCTCTCTTGAAAGAACTGGAAAAACGAGAATCTTACCTTACTTATCTGAATGAGTCTCCTGAATAAGAGTTGTAGAATATCTCAATACCTTTCCAACATGCTAGAGAACACAAAATTTCATTGAGAAATGAGGGAGATATGGCTGTTTTACTGGGCTGCTGTCTGTTTGGCCGAAATGGAGAGTTCTTGGAGTTTTGCTTACTTCAATCTTGGCTACTACTTGTTTGAAATGGTTGTAATGCCTTCTATCATAACTTAGCTGGTCCTTTAGCAAATAAATCAATTACCCATAACATAATAATTATAGTGAATCACTTTTGCTAATGGTAATGGACCTTGTCTCCTTAATTGCCAAGTTGACTTCCTTGTATTCTCTTCCACTAACTAATGGTATAATACACCACTTAATACTATAATTCATTGTATGCATATATGTATTTAATTTATTTACACTACATCATACTATTCTCGCGTATTCCCTGTTGAGTATTGAATACAGTAAAAGAATACAGAGGGGGGGGTGAATGGATTCTTGAACTTTTCTTCGTTCTTGAATCTTTGCAGCAAGATAAGTGATGAGTGTGTGAGATATGAAGATGCGGATAATTAAAGACAAACACAACACAATATCACTTTAATCTAATATCTTATTAGATTAAGATTTTGCTACAATCTGTGAATACAAATGATAGTATTCTCAGCTTCGTTTTTCTCAGAGAGATATTTTCTAGGTATTTGAGAAACTTCAACACCTTAACAGCTAAGGAAGTGAGGCTGTATCCTTATAGACATGGATACACCCACTTACTACAAATGAGGTAGGTAAAACAAAAGCACTTTCCAGTCTGTCTATCTCATTTTAGTAAGAGTCCAAACGGCTACAGATTTGACTTTGAAAAGCCTGTTTAGATCCACTTCTTCAGCTCCTTGTCCCTTGTCTTATCTCTCCAAGCTTCTTTGTAGGCTTTCCAGCATGCTTTATAGGACAGAGTCAAATAAAGTATCCTGGCTTGTTGCAGGTTTCTGACTTGTACAATTCTTCAGTATTTTGTCCTCAAGAATGTATTCGAGAAGTGACTAAGTGAGTGATTCGAGAACTGGAGTTGACTTGATCGATAACTCTGAGTTCTCGAATAGTGTTATCTTGACATATCGAACCACTTCTCGAATAGCTCTTTTCTCTGGGACTCCTTGAGATATCGAATAGAGCATTTTGACATATCGAATCCCTGAGATATCGAATAGAGCATTTTGACATATCGAATCCCTGAGATATCGAATAGAGCATTTTGACATATCGAATCCCTGAGATATCGAACAGTGTATTCAGAGATATCGAATAGTGTCTTCTGAGATATCGAATCTCTGACTTCTCGAATGCTAGACTTCTCGAATAGACAAATGTACTTCTCGAATTAGTACTTAGGCAATTTCTTCATTTCTTCAATTCTTCAAATCCCAACTGTGATTATTTGACAGTCTTCATTTCCTTGCTTGAGGCATGAACCTTAGAACTTCTTTTAAGCTTTATTCTTGACTTAGTAGGTACAGTTACACAGATAGAATTTGATGCCTATTACATAGTGCAAACAAGTAGAAACTCTACAACTAGAGGTTCCCTCAGTTAAGAGGTCATGTAGGTAATGCATAGCATTACACATACTTAGGCTTGTTATTAGATGTATTCAGGCATGCCTCTGTGACTAACAATCTCCCCCAAATTGTGAGTAAGACCCTTAGTCACAATTTCATGTCTGATAACAAGCCTATCATACATAAAGATAAAACTTGACAGTACAGGTATGAATTTCCATTAGCAATTTGGATAGAACTACAGAGTGAGTAATCTTACAGCCTATGATGAAGAACTAGCCATTGTCTTTTGATTCCCTTTCCATAGCTTTGGCTTGAAATTCATCATATTCTTCCTCTCTTCTTTCTTTCTCCTTCCTTGTATTCTCATCCATAGCTTTTATTATTTCTGCCATAGCATCCAATTCTTCAAGCAAAATTGAGTCTTTGAAATCTTCAAGTACTGGTTCTAGAATATTTGCAGGATAGTGGTTGAGTAGATTCATTCTGATGTTGACTTGATTTCCATTCCTCCTCCTATACTTTACCATGTAGGGGTTGAACTGAACTCTACACAAACCCTTTTTCCTCAGCTTTTCTGCTTCACTTTCCAGTCTCTCAATTTCTTTCTCCCTTGCCAGCCATTTCTCAAAACACTCTTTTCTGACTTTTTCTTCATGATCTCTCTTCATTTTCACAAAATCAATTAGCTCCAGTTTCCATACTCTCTCCACTTTATCTTCTGAGCTCAACAGTGCAATGATTCTCTCTATGTCATATAGCTTGCCCCAGTGTTGACATCCTCCTTGTTTGAATTTCTCCTCCCTTCCATCAGAATATTTAATCTCAAGGCAATTATCAACAATGGCAACATGATAGATTCTTTGAGCTTGCAAAAATTGCAGTTGGTCTACATCATAATCTTCATCTAGTGGTTGGAGTTTTAGGTCTGGATAGATTGTCAGGGTTTTTGATGTGGTTGGCTTTGATTTCCTTGCAGCTTGCTTGAACTTGATTCTTTTTACATGATTACTTGGCAGCAGTATGTGACCTTTGTTTGTAGACCATTGTAGTATTCCATTAGCAGTTTGCTTTTTGAAACATACAGATGGTTTCTTGACTTGAATCTTCTTCTCTTCTTGAGGTGGCAAGACAGTTGCAGAAGCCATAGATGCAAATTTTGAAAGGTCACTACTGGCAGCATTCACCCTAGACTTAGAGTCTTGTGTTGTGGTGAGGTTACTGTCAGCAATGCCTGAGGCTTGCTGTCTTCCACTTTTCCTCTCAGAGCCTTTACCTTGATCATCATCATTCTTCCTCTTCTCATCATCCTTCTTCTTCTTCTTGTCTTCATCACCCTTATTACTCCTGTGATGTCTTCTCCTTCCATCACTTTTATCTTCATCCTTGTCTTGATCTTTGCTTGGGTTGAACTTAGCAGTCTCAGATACAATGCCAGTTGCAATATATGACCTGAGATAAGATATAGCTTCTAATTCTTCTGCTGTTCTTGATCCCTTCTTCTTGATCAGTTTCTCAATGATGGCTATGATGAGATTTTTATTTTGAGGAGTTAGATGCTTAGGAATGACCAGCTGCTTGATATCTTCAATTCTTGTTCCAGCCTGGTAGATAATAGTTCTAGGATCTGTGAAAACTTCAGGTAGCCTTGAAGGTTGACCATTCCTCAAGTCATCATGAAGACTCTTGTTGTTCTCATTTCCCTTCTCAATTAGTCCAAGGAGCACATTCACTTCTGAGTGCTTTAGACTCTGTAGAGTATTGATGGTTAAGTGCCATATCTTGTTCTTTCCTACCATCAATATCTCCTTGAGCCATAGATCATTAAGCCTCCTTGGTACTACAGTGAGACAGTCAATCTGACTCTTCAAACTCTCATGATATAGCAGAGCATCACCAGCCTGTTCTCTAGAGACTTTCAGAAACTCCAAGAATGCATCATCATGATAGACATTTGAGTTTGCAATTTCTTGTAGCTTAGCCTCAGTGACCACCTTCACTTCTACTGGCTTGGCACTCTTAGATATTGAGATTCGAGGCTTGTCAGATGGCATACTCCCAGCAACCACTGTGGTTGTGATAGACTGCCTTTGACCATCAGGAGTAGTGATGTGCACAGTTGGTAGAGTGACAACTGGCAGAGAAGTGGGAGGCTCATCAACTTTGTCCTTTCCTTTTCCAGGCACATGAGTAGTAGATTTCAAAGTTCTCTGATGGCCACCCTCAGTGATCTTGATGCCCTTTTCAAGTGGTCTCTCCCCCTTTGGATTTGAGTTCTTTGATATCCTCTTCTCCCCCTTAGGCTTGTTGACAGACACAGGGACTGTAGGAGGCACCTTTGGAGTTGAAGATTCATCAGGTAGAGGGAGACCCATGTGCTTCATCATTGCAGACAACATTGATTGTTGATGCAGAAGAACATCAGCTGTGGTGGTGGCTTGAGTGTTCAACTGCTCAGTCAGAGTTGTCACAATGTCTGTAAGATGAGCATTGGACTTGTGGAGAGAGACTACCTCCTTTTCAAGAGTATCCACTTTAATGAAGAGTTCATTGGCCTTAAAACCAGATAGGGATTGATCCTTCAGTCTCTGCACTTCGAACCTTGACATCTCATGCACAGGAACCTCAGTGACCAGCTTGTCTCCATATTGATTTGCAAAGAGGGTCCTGAGCATGGCATTGGCATCAGTTGTCTGATCTGATAAGGATTGAAATTTGTGCCCCAGACCTGTGACAGCATCCTTGAGAATAGCCAAACCATTGTCCATCCTGGTGCAAGTAGCATTGCAGGTTCGAATGTCCTTGAGAACAGTCTCCAATTGAGGGAATTTAGCATCAAAAGTCCTCTTGATCTCATGCACCTCCTTGGTTGTAGCTGAACACACTACATCAATTTCTGTCTTTAAGCCTTTACCAAGATAGTGTGCAGCCTTGAGAATGCCTTTATAGCTATCATTCACTGCTTCAAACACATCAGTAGGGTTGAGAGATTTGGCATTGGACCCTAGTGAAGTGATGTACTCTTCTCTGAGGTACTGGAGACCTTCTGAGAGAGGGATTGAATTGGTTCCTTGCAGCCAAGCATCGATATTCCCATCTCTCTCAGTTTCATCTATGATCTTCTCCTTCTGTAGCTCTACATCCTCTTTGTGACATAGGAGAATAGCTTCATAGTCTGGATTGGGCATGTTTGCAGTGAGAAGGTGCTGAGCAATTTTTGTGAACTCAGGGATCTGATCCACAACTAAGCTTTGAAGTGCTTCAACCGTCAATTGTGGTGGAACAGACCCTGATCCTGAAGCACTGTCATGTTGCACAGGCTTCAGCCATTGAGACATAAAGTTAGAGCTAGAGCTAGGCTTGCTAGGCTCCTCAGTTACAGATGCAACTTCTGCAACCGGATGAACAGACTCTACTACTGTTGTCTCCACAGAAGTGGGATGAGTTACAACAGTAGTTGACACAGGCACAGAGTCTCTAGTAAGAACTAGTGAATCCTCTGTGTTTGTGATGGTGTCATTAGGATATGCCCCAGCATGCATTCCCTGACCATCCAAATGTGGTACCTGGGTGGTGAGCAAGGTGTCATGCACCAAGTCACTTGAATTCATTGGCTCATCAAAGGAAAAGAATTCTTGATGATCAATGCCTTGCTCCTCAATTGCTTGAGTTGCATGCTTCAAAGAAATATGAGTGGTAGATTCTGAAAGAGAAGTGTGTTGTAGACAAGATTTTGGCAACTCCCCCTGAGAAATAGAGGGAGTTTCAGTTATGATGTGCTCTCCACTCAGTGTTGTGCCAGCCTTATCACTCCCTTGTGCTGACTCTTTACAGATAGGTGCATTGGGGAGGATGCTTGATTCTATAGATGCATCCTGTTGAGAGGATACATCTAGTGAGCTGTGTGCCCCTGATTTTACAACTTCAGCCATTTGAGTGACTGAAGAGGTGGTTTTAGACTTCTTCTTCTTCTTTAGGCTTATGATAGGTAACTCAGGTTTCTCACTTTCTAACCCTAGTTCTACAGCCAAGGCTGCTTCAGTTAAGATTTCTAAAGGTTCAGAAGCAGCCTGTTTTCTCTTCTTTTTACTAACATCACCCTTTTGAGAGGATGATGCAGTTGGCTCTTTGCTGGATAGAGTGTTTGGCTGAGGGGGTTGGTTAGCAGGCCTTGGGTTAGCACTTTGTTCTTCTTGCTTAGGCTGTGCTAACTGTGATTTTGAATCAAATATTGGCATGTTGTGGGGGTAAGACCTAAACAAACCCTCCATGTGGGGAGTTATGTTAAGTCTTACATCCACATCATTCCTAGTTTCCAAATTACCAAAAATGAGTTTGGTCATGGACCTAGGATAGCCTATTTTACTCTTATCTACTCCAGGCAATTCAATCAAAGAAGCATTTTTAAAGTTAAGCACTGATTGAATAAAGCGAGGAAAGAAAATTTCATTACCTCTCTTGGCTGTGGTCTGACCAAGTCTCCCATAGAGTTCCTGTAGGATGAGAAGTCCAACATCTATCTTTCTCCCATGAGCCAAGGCATAGGCAAGCTGCTGCACGGGTGTACTAATCTGATCAAAGCTTGATTTCCGTGCAGTGAATACTTGAAGGAGTGTAGCAAATACAAAGCTCCATTCTTTCCTCAAGAACTTCCTATTCAACTTTCCCAGCTTGATAGTATCAGAGTAGTTGATGAAGTCAAAGAATTCTTCCAACTAATCATTGGAGGCCAGAGCATCATACGTCTCTTGCTGCATATCCAAGGCTTGATTCATGTCTGCAGTGGTGATAGTGATATCCTCTCCTTGAATCTTGCAGTGAACGATATAAGAGGTGATAGCATTCTCAAGAGCGATGACCTCCACAGTAGCAGTTCTCCAGAATTGTTCCAATAGATCTATGTACAGAGTTGGGTTGGCTGAGAGCGCACTCTTGATGTATGATTCAGACAACCACCGAACAAAGCACTTGAAATTGGCATTCGGTGCTTCCACATCACTGGAGATTGCGATGAAATTAGTTTGGGATGGTATGGTGAGTTGAGTGTTTGCCATTTGGGTAGAGAAGAAAAGAGAATTAGGATTGAAGAAGAAATTCGCAGTTAGGGTTTTTCAGAGGTTTCAGGAGTTGAGGTGCTTGAGAAATCGAACGAAATGAATTGAATAGTTGTGAAGTTGTATATATAAATGTCTTGAGTTGTCGATAGATAAGTGTTCTGTAGCGACAAGTCATTCGAGAAGTATGAAACAACTATTCGAGAAGTCAAGAAAGGCTTATTCGATATCTCAGGCAGTTTTTAACTCACAGCTGGCAGTGATTTAACTCAGAAAATAATTCAAAGTTAAGAATATATTTTTATGAGTGAAATGAAGGTTTGAATATAAATCCAAAAAGCGATTAAGTGTCAGCGAAAAATCAGCCTTTTCAAATGATTCGATAACTCAAATGCAGTATTCGAGAACTCTATCATTAGAGAACTAAAATACTCTATTCGAGAACTCAAAGTGTGCTATTCGATTTCTCTAAAAGACACTATTCGAGAACTCAAGAGGGTTCTAGATAGGCCTATTCGAGAACTCGAGCCAAGACATAACAATGAACCATTCGAGAAGTCTGACTTATCGAACTGTACTTTTCACTCAAAAAATTCAATTTCCACTATCCTTTAAAAATTTACTAGAAATATTCATTGACGAATATTCTACCAAATTAAATAGTGGTTTACTCAAAATTTTTACAGAAATTTCAAGCTACATATGTATGATTTTCAACATTTGCAGCATTGGAATATTTATACATCATACTCCAGCCAATACTTACTTCAGAAATATTAGGCATTTGATAAAGTAAGTATTTACTGCTACAACAATCTAGTTGATATATTCACTTAGCCAGAATTCGAAGAATTCAGCATTCCAATCTCACTGACCAGCCTAGTGAAGGTGGCTTCATCTAATGGCTTAGTGAATATGTCAGCTAGTTGTTTTTCTGTAGAAACATAATGCAACTCAATGGTTCCATTAGTTGCATGTTCTCTAATGAAATGATATCTGATGTCAATGTGCTTTGTCCTAGAATGATTGACAGGATTGGCAACTATAGAGATTGCACTTGTGTTGTCACACATGATAGGAATTCTTTCCAACACAAGTCCATAATCTCTAAGTTGGTTTCTAATCCAAAGCACTTGAGCACAGCAACTTCCAGCAGCTATGTATTCAGCTTCAGCTGTGGAAGTTGACACAGATTGTTGTTTCTTGCTGTACCAAGAGACTAACCTTTGTCCAAGAAACTGGCAGCTACCTGATGTGCTTTTCCTATCCACTCTGCATCCAGCATAATCAGCATCAGAATAACCAACCAGATTGAACCCTGTGTCCTTAGGATACCATAACCCCAAGTTTGGTGTGCCTTTCAGATATTTGAAGATCCTTTTTATTGCTATCATGTGTGATTCCTTTGGGTTTGATTGAAACCTTGCACATAAGCATGTAGCAAACATGATATCTGGCCTACTAGCAGTGAGGTAGAGTAGAGAACCAACCATGCCTCTGTAGATTGAGATATCTACCTTTTTGCCCTTAGCGTCATCATCTAACTTGGTGGCAGTGGCCATGGGTGTCTTTGCAGGTGAACATTCTTCCAAATCAAATTTCTTCAGTAAATCTTTAATGTATTTGGTTTGGCTTATAAAAATGCCATCCTTCCTTTGACTAACTTGCAGTCCAAGAAAGAATGTTAATTCTCCCATCATACTCATCTCATATCTGCTTTGCATGAGCTTAGAGAATTTTTCACACAGCTTCTCATTTGTAGAGCCAAATATGATATCATCCACATAGATTTGAACTAGGATAATATCATCATCATGTTTCTTGTAGAACAGTGTCTTGTCCAGTGTGCCTCTAGTGAATTGATTCTCCAGTAGAAATTGTGATAGTGTGTCATACCATTCCCTGGGAGCTTGCTTGAGCCCATACAATGCTTTAAGTAATCTGTAGACAAAGTGGGGAAACTGTGGATCCTCAAAGCCAGGTGGTTGTTGAACATATACTTCTTCTTCCAACTCCCCATTCAGGAATGCACTCTTGACATCCATTTGATAGACCTTGAAATTGGAATGTGCAGCAAATGCCAAGAAAATTCTGATGGCTTCTAGTCTAGCAACAGGGGCAAAGGTCTCATCATAGTCAATACCTTCCTGTTGAGAGTATCCTTTTGCAACCAACCTTGCTTTGTTCCTTATGACTACACCATTTTCATCCATCTTATTCCTTAGAACCCATTTAGTTCCAACAACGGTTCTATCCTTTGGTGCAGGCACTAGTTCCCATACTTTGCTCCTTTCAAATTGATTTAGCTCCTCTTGCATAGCAATTATCCAGTCAGGATCCAACAATGCATCATCAAGTTTCTTAGGCTCAACTTGGGATAGAAAGCAGCCATAGAGACATTCATTTATAGTTGCTCTCTTTGTCCTTACTCCTGCATTTGGATTTCCAATTATCTGATCTGCAGTGTGTGATCTATCCCATTTCCTTGTATGTTCAGATTGATTTCTCATCCTTGATGTTGCTTCATCATTTAGATCATGATCATCTACATTTCCTCCCCCTGTGAAGTTGTCACTCCTCACAGGTGTATCTTGGATGCTTGTTTCTTCATTGTTGGTTGACACAGGTTCTTCATTCACTTGAGTTTGTTGGATTATGAGTTCAGATTCACTTTCAATCTCCTCATCAGAATCATCTAGATTGTCAAACTTCAAGGGATCTTTATCTTCATCATTGGCTTCTTCTAATCCAGGTAGTTTGCTGTCATCAAATGTTACATCTGTGCTCTCCATTACTTTCTTTTGACAAATGACATAAACTTTGTATGCAATTCTTTCCATAGAATAGCCAAGAAAGATTCCTTCAAATGCCTTTGCATCAAACTTTCCAACATATTCTGAATTATCCTTTAGCACAAAGCACTTGCTTCCAAAAGTATGAACATACTTTAGAGTAGGCTTCTTTCCAGTCATCAAGTTGTAAGGTGTCTTTCCAGTGTTTTTGTTGATGAGGGTTCTGTTTTGGATGTAGCATGCAGTGCTCACAGCCTCAGCCCAAAAACATGTAGGCATCTTTGCATCAAGTAGCATTGTTCTAGCAGCCTCTATCAGAGTCCTATTCTTTCTCTCAACAACTCCATTTTGTTGTGGGGTCCTTGGAGCTGAGAATTGTTGAGAAATACCATTTTCTTTGCAGAATGCTCCAAGCATGGCATTTCTGAATTCTGTCCCATTATCACTTCTTAATGCAATCACACTTGCATTTATGGCCTTTGCTTCTTTGTCAACTTTCTTTATGTGCTCAATGATTACTTGTGGAGCCTCATCCTTTGATGCCAGAAATTCTACCCATGTATACCTTGTAAAATCATCAACCATCACTAGAGCATACTTCTTCCTTCCTAGTGACATGATATTGACAGGCCCAAACAAATCCATATGAATCAGTTGCAGGGGCTTGGTTATAGATGTCACTGTTTTTGACTTGTGGCTTGATCTTTTCATTTTTCCCTTTTGACACGCCTCACACACTCCTTCTTGATAGAATTCAAGTGTGGGCATGCCTCTCACTAACTCCCTTTTGACTAGGGAATTAATGGCTTTGAAGTTCAGGTGTGATAGCTTCTTGTGCCACAACCAACTGTCTTCATTTGATGCTTTTGAGTAGAAGCAACAAATTGTGTCCTTGCTTGCAGAGTCCATATTGGCTACAAACAGGCTTCCCTTCCTTACTCCAGACAGAGCAAAATCACCAGTCTTCTTGTGGGTGATCAAACATTCATCTTTGTCAAAGTTCACTTTGAAGCCTCTGTCAGTGAATTGACCAACACTCAGTAGATTATGCTTGAGCCCCTTGACCAGTGCTACATTCTCAATGATGACATTTCCAATTTCCAACTTGCCATATCCCAGTGTGTTGCCAATGCTGTCATCTCCAAAAGCAACCATTGGGCCAGCCTTTTCCTCATACTGTGATAGCAGGGCCATATCACCAGTCATATGATTTGAGCATCCACTGTCCAAAATCCACATGACCTTCTTTTTACTTTCTTTGCCCTGCAAACACAAAAGTATTACTTCTCCTTTGGTACCCAAACGAGTTTGGGTCCATGTGACTTAGTGACAGTTTTATCAAAATCAGCATGCTTATCAGTTTTCTTGATGTTGGTCTTCTTGTCACTGTTGGGAGTCTTAGAATCAGGGTTCTTAGACTTAGGTGACAGAGGTACCTTCCTAACTTTAGGAGGACTTGAAGACTTTGTCCTTGTGTAGTGTGTGTGAACATTATGATTGATACAGCCCTTCATGAATTGTCTTCTCAAATTAAAACAACTAGTCATCACATTCATGTTACATGGCATACAATCAAGTTTATCACAGAAAGGAGAGTCTCTATGTCTTAAAGGCACAGAGCAATCATAGAATGGTTTAGCAACACTACCAGATGGTTTCTTGCAAGCATGAGTCAAATGATTAGAGCTAAAACAGTTTTGACAAACTTTCCTAGGGGCATTTGGCACATAAGCATAGTTGTTATCTTTGTTAATCCCTAATTTGTCATTCCTGTTTGGTCTCTTATTAGTCACTTTCTTCTTAGTCTCATAATTTCCAGCTGAAACAAAATTTACAGATTTCTCAAGTCTAGGTCTGCCTCCTACTGGCTCCTTGGCTTTGGTTTTGACATTCTTACTCTCAGAGGATGCTTGTTGTTCATTTGATTGTGCCTCATCTTCATCCTCCAACATTTGCTTGATGAGTAAGGCATCCTCATCAATCTCAAGTGTTGGTGTTTTAAATATTGGATTCTCAGTCTTTTTCAAAACCTGAGGCACCTCCTCTTGAACAACAATGTCATCTTCAATGACTGCATAGCCTTTCCTCTGTTTAAGAGTGTCATAATCAAGTCCAATGGCAGCCTTAGGTCTAGCTAGATTTTTCTCATGATAAGACTGCAATAGACTAGAGGAATTCTTAAATGTTTTCAGCTTAAATTCATTTTCAGCTAATTCATCCCTAAGAGCTTTCTCAACTTGACTAGCACATAGAACTTTGTTCTTTAGATACTCAATCTCTTGTTTAAGATTTTCTATTTGCACAGTAGTTAGCTCTAGTTCCTCATTTCTCTTATTTAACAGTTCATTCCTAGTAGACAGTTTAGCAATCTCTTCATTAGCAGCAGTCATACTAGTATGAATGTTAAACATCTCAACGGATAGTTGTTCAACCAAAGATTTATATTCAGAAACAGACATGTCTATGGTAGTGAGAGATGGTACCTGTGAGTCTGATGCAGATGGTTCTTCCTTGGAATTGGCCATCAAGGCATAGTTGCAGAATTCTTGTTCTTCCCCATCACTGTCAGAATCATCCCAACACTTCCCTTCAGCTATGTAAGCCTTACCTGGTGTCTGCTTCTTTAGAAGGGCCTCATACTTAGCTTCAAGCTCAAGAAACTCCTTATCCTTCTTTTTAGGCTTCTTGCATTCACTGGCAAAATGCCCTAGGTCATTGCATCTGTAACATCTTACAGATGACCTATCCACATAGCTGGTTTTGAATCTGTTCTTGTTTGTTTTCATAGGTGCCTTGCTCTTGTTGAATGAATGATTTTGAGGTCTAGGCTTGAAGGGCTGATTCCTCTTGAATCTGATGTTTGGGAATTTTCTAGCCATAAAAGCATATGATGTATTTTCCATGCCATCCAGCTCTTCAAGAGTGTAGAACTCATCTTCTTCCTTGTCATCAGCAGGTTCAGTCACTACTTCCTCAGTTTCTTCATCATATACTATCTCTTCTATTCTCAGCTGACTTGCAGATGCTTCCAGGTCTTGAATAGATTTGTTGACAATCAAGGCACGGGATGTGTTTATCATTCTGCCTTGGTTAGCTTGGATAGCCCTCTTTTGAAGCAACTCAAGCTCGTGTGTCTTTAAAACCCCATAGAGCACATCATACGTGACTTTGTTCAAATCTCTTTCTCTTAGGGATATGACCCTTTGCTCTAGATGGTTTGGTGACGATAGTAGAAACTTCATATTTAATTCCTTAGTGCTGTAAACCTTCCCATTCATTTGGAGCTCAGTCACCAGCTTGTGAAATCTTTCAAACATATCAGTGATACTTTCCTTGGGCTGTGCCATGATCGCCTCATACTGTGTGACCAGTATCTGTTTCTTATTTTCTCTTACCTCCTCTGTCCCTTCACATAACACCTCGATGTGATTCCACATGTCCTTGGCTGATCTGCATGATGCTACGTTGGCAAACATCGACATATCCAAGGAGTCTATGATTAACAACATGAGGTGGCTGTCTAGGGCAATCTTTTCCTTCTCTGAGTCCGTCCATTTGGATGGCTCTTTTGGAACGTATGATCTAGGAATGACTACTGCGCCCACTGTGGATTCAGCAACTTCTTGTTGTGGTATGAATGGACCATTCTTGAGAATGTCAGGGTAGAGAGGATTGGCAGCTTTGATGAACAACAGCATTTTTATTTTCCAGAGGTTGTAATTCTCTTTGTCGAACTTAGGGACCTTTACCGTACCTGTAGTCTTTGGTGTATTCGAACTCATGATCGTTTTCTGTTTAGATTAAACAGCCTGCTCTGATACCACTTGTTGAGTATTGAATACAGTAAAAGAATACAGAGGGGGGGTGAATGGATTCTTGAACTTTTCTTCGTTCTTGAATCTTTGCAGCAAGATAAGTGATGAGTGTGTGAGATATGAAGATGCGGATAATTAAAGACAAACACAACACAATATCACTTTAATCTAATATCTTATTAGATTAAGATTTTGCTACAATCTGTGAATACAAATGATAGTATTCTCAGCTTCGTTTTTCTCAGAGAGATATTTTCTAGGTATTTGAGAAACTTCAACACCTTAACAGCTAAGGAAGTGAGGCTGTATCCTTATAGACATGGATACACCCACTTACTACAAATGAGGTAGGTAAAACAAGAGCACTTTCCAGTCTGTCTATCTCATTTTAGTAAGAGTCCAAACGGCTACAGATTTGACTTTGAAAAGCCTGTTTAGATCCACTTCTTCAGCTCCTTGTCCCTTGTCTTATCTCTCCAAGCTTCTTTGTAGGCTTTCCAGCATGCTTTATAGGACAGAGTCAAATAAAGTATCCTGGCTTGTTGCAGGTTTCTGACTTGTACAATTCTTCAGTATTTTGTCCTCAAGAATGTATTCGAGAAGTGACTAAGTGAGTGATTCGAGAACTGGAGTTGACTTGATCGATAACTCTGAGTTCTCGAATAGTGTTATCTTGACATATCGAATCACTTCTCGAATAGCTCTTTTCTCTGGGACTCCTTGAGATATCGAATAGAGCATTTTGACATATCGAATCCCTGAGATATCGAATAGAGCATTTTGACATATCGAATCCCTGAGATATCGAATAGAGCATTTTGACATATCGAATCCCTGAGATATCGAACAGTGTATTCAGAGATATCGAATAGTGTCTTCTGAGATATCGAATCTCTGACTTCTCGAATGCTAGACTTCTCGAATAGACAAATGTACTTCTCGAATTAGTACTTAGGCAATTTCTTCATTTCTTCAATTCTTCAAATCCCAACTGTGATTATTTGACAGTCTTCATTTCCTTGCTTGAGGCATGAACCTTAGAACTTCTTTCAAGCTTTATTCTTGACTTAGTAGGTACAGTTACACAGATAGAATTTGATGCCTATTACATAGTGCAAACAAGTAGAAACTCTACAACTAGAGGTTCCCTCAGTTAAGAGGTCATGTAGGTAATGCATAGCATTACACATACTTAGGCTTGTTATTAGATGTATTCAGGCATGCCTCTGTGACTAACATTCCCGGTACAATATTTATTCCTTAATTTCCATGCTAATCTTCAATAATCCTTAAAATGTTTTTGGTTCAACATTCTAATTTCTTTATCCTAGTACTTTGGTTGCATGGTCATTTTCAAATTATATAACTCTTGGGCTTGTCATAGTACTCTTATTTATCGATACCTCATGAAATGTAGGTCGTTAGAGAAGTAGGATTCTTCGAATTCCGGCGACATTTGCATACACTTATTTCACTTAAGAAATCATAATATGAACTCGAATCTTAAATATTCACCATACCTAAGTGGTGTTTGGAATCATTTCCTTTAAGTAATGAAATTACTATTCATTCAAATCGTTTTACAATAGTACAAAAATCCGGGTTCTTACACCTTTCTTTTGTGGGGTTCTTCCTTTCAGACTTGAAGGTTTTATTGTCTAAACGTCTGGAGGCAACATGCGTGCTTTTCAGTTAGATGATGAATTTTCTTGAATGAATAAATCCCCTTGTACGATTATTGTATTTTGATACAATTCATGAATGAGAAATTCACCGTGGCCACTTGGCCATTTTCAAAAAAAAAAAATGCTAAGTCAAGTCAATCGATTACACAACATCGAACTTCCGACTACTTGCGCACATGATACATTAAGTGCCTTTTCCGTATTAACCGTTTCCCCATTGCCAATGGGTTGGCGCCGGACTGCAATTTTGCATCCTAAAACGATTAAGCATTTCACTCGGATACCTCTGGTTCACAATAAATATTCAAAATATTTAATTCCCTGAACTTATCAGATTTCACTATATTCTCAACCTTCCCACTAAGTTCCAATTTAGTTTTGTTGAGCATTCATTTATTAATTACTGATAGCAATGTATCATTAACATATATTGATAATATTGTAAACAAACTCCCACTTTTCAAAATATAGACACTATTGTCTAATTTATTCTCGACAAAATTTTATTCAATTTATGCGTAAAATCTTTCGCAATTGGACATACTTTCGATTTAAAAATAGACACATTTGTCTTATCTTTCCCCTTTAAAAATTCATATACAACCTATGAATTTTCTACAGTGGGGTTGATCACACAACTCTCACACTTGATTCTTTCAAAATTGACTCAAAATCATTTTTCATTTTCCTTTGATAATTTTGATTCTTGCAAAAAACAAGATTATGCACTAATATATTCAATACCAATATTCAGATCATGATCATAATATTCATTTCGATCTACTTCCACACATATCTCAATATTTAATAACTTTTATTGTCATAATCACATAGATAACAACTAAATGTCTTGTATCCTCAAATACTCGAAATATTTCTGAAAATAACTTTCCCACTTCTAGGCGGCTGTCAATGATCTTTCCCTTTACAAGGCATTTGCCCTTATTCCTTTTATGAGTTCCTCTAACTCAGTCAAATAATTGTTTGTCAGCAAAACAATATTTCACATGCTCTCTATTCGGAGCATCACTTTCCAAATTGTCTCGAAACAATTTATTTCAATTTACAAAGATAAAATCAAATTTTATTTTCTGTCTCTAACTAGAAATGTTGGCATTATTCTTTTCTCTGAACAACCAATTCAGACATAACTAATATATTTACCAATTTCGGTAAAATTTGTATTCTCTTCATTACAAATTTATTAAAATTAATCCATTCCGTTTTTCATATATTCCAAATTGAAAATATATAACCAACTCATTATTATTTTCTATGCTCAAATTTAAAGCATTACTAAAAATTTCCTCTTGTACAATATCGTCTTTTTCAACGATAATTCACAATTCACACCCAATTAATATTTATAAATTTTATACTCCCTTTTAAAGTTTCATTAGAAATTTTCTCTAGTGCAGATCCGTCTGTTTCAACGATATCTTCCAAATTATTTGAAAATAATTTATTTCTCATTTTTTCAACTCCACGGTTACAATTGGTGCCATTTAATTCCCCTTATTGAAAGGCATATGACTCAGCCTATTTGTAGTTAGAGGATCCTAATCAACTTAAACCAAATTGTAATAAGTAAATATACATATGAACTGTCACAGGAATCTCAAGAAGTATTATCTGTCAGAAGAAAGAAGAAAAGTCAATCTATAGTTTTGATGTCGTACACTGGAAGACGATTCAGTTATCTGATCAAGCCCCAGTATAGCATTGAAGCGAATGGATTCAATTGACTAGTGACAAAGATTTTTCGAGTGATAGTTTGAATGTCAGTTACAGTACAAGAGAATTGAGAGAAGAAATAAACCACAACCTAAAGTCAAAAGTGAAGAAGCATCATTGAAGTCAGTCGTTCATGAACCAGACAGTACATCGAACGTCAACACAAGTCAGTGGTAATTCTTTACTACCTTCAGTGGTTTGTAAGAATTAAATTAATTATTTATTGATTTAATTAAATTCATTTATAATTGATATAAATCATTTAGTTGATTTAATTAAATGAATTAATTCTAGAAGAATTAATTAATTTATTAAATTAATTATTGTATCAATTAAATGTGAATTGGATAATCATTAATTAATTAAATGGATCAATATGACTTAAAAGGAAAAGGATTGGATTATGTCTTGGTGAAGACAAAATCGGTATGACCTAAATTATGTCATACCGAGAAGCTTCAACATTATGTCTTACCGAGAAGCTTCAACATTATGTCTTATCGAGCTAAGCTTCTGGATTATGTCATACCGACTGAAGATTGCAGTTTAGGTCATACCGAGCAATTTCAGATTATGTCATACCGAGCCAAAATATCCTGATTAAGTCATAGCGACCACCTGCCAGCTGTTTTAGGTCATACCGAACTTTTATTAAGTCATACCGACCAGGTTTATGTCTTAATGGAGGTTTGTGTAAGTCTTAATGAAGAAAAATCAAGTCTTGGAAGCAGATTAAGTCATACTGGAGCAGTTAAATATCCTACAAAAAGCTAGCAAGACTTGTTGCTGATATAAAAGAACCAAAGACAGCAGATTATGTCATAACTGAGAAACACAGCAGATTATAATTCTATCCAGCAGATTTTCTCTCAAGAAACTCAAGAACACCAAAGCCTAAACAATTCCTAGAAATTCAAGTTCTTCATCTTTGTAATATTCTATCCGCTAGAACTTGTCTATTTGTGATTCTTGTACTACTAGCGAATTAAGTTTCCTAGTTCTTATCTTGATTATTATTAACTAAATTAGAAAAGTTCATGTCGAATTTTCTAATTAGTTATTAACATCTTGATAAGTTGTTATACTGATTTTGTAACACCACATCAAGTTAATATACAGTTATATTCAACTTGAAAAATTGTGTTAAGTAATTCCGCACAAATTTGTCTTTGCTAAAATATTATCTAAAGAACAAATTTCGATAAAAAGGTAAAGATTGTATTCAACCCCCCCTTCTACAATCTTATCGGACCTAACAATTGGTATCAGAGCCGATTGATTGATACACAAATCAAAGATCCCATTTTACTCGATTAAAAATCATCCCCGAATTTTTTAACTCTCTTAAAAAATTCATCATGTCTTCTAAAGTTGGAACTGTGAAAATTCCCATATATGACAAAAACAGTTATGATATGTGGAAGAACAAAATGTTAATGTTCCTCGAGGTTGCAAATCCTAAATACATGAAAGTCTTATCAGAAGGACCAATAATACCTTTTGGATTAATTCCTGAAGTTGTTACTGATGGAAAAGTTGTTGCCCCTGCAAGGTTTGTACACAAAGATTCTTCTGAATACACTCTTGTTGAAAGAGAGGAAGCTGGACTTGACATTAATTTAAGACTGATCTTAATAGATTCTCTAGACTCTGTAATGTACAGTCATGTGATTAACTGCAAGACTGCAAAGCACATGTGGGAAACCATTGAAACTGTGAATGAAGGAACAGAGGAAGTTAGGGAGAATCGTCTAGAAATTCTGACATCTGAGTATGAACACTTTCGATCAGCATCCAATGAAAGTATTCAAGATGTGTTTGAAAGATATAACAAACTTGTCAACAATTTACAGATGCATGGCAAGTACTACACTCAGAAAGAGATCAACAGAAAATTTCTACTGTCAATGCCTGTTCATCTAGAACATAGGATTACAGCTATCAGAGAGTCGAGGAATCTAAGTGAAATTACTGTAGAAAGACTCTTTGGCGTTTTAAAAACCTATGAACTGGAACAATCTCAACAAAAGGAGATTTATGGAAAAGGAAGAGTTGCTAATACTTCTACAGCTCTTATTGTTGAGAACAAACAGGAAGTGGAAGATAAGGTTATTCAATCTTATAGTGTTGACAATGGCAAGCTTGAAGTTGAAGTTGGTCAAACGAATGCTAGTCCAGATGAAGGAGACTTCTATTCGTTAGAAGAGCTAGATCAGTTGGAAGATGAGTCCATGGCTTTGTTGGTAAGGAAATTCAGTAACTTCAGATTCAGGAAGAATCCCAAGTTCAGGTACAAATCTAACTATAACAGGTTCCAGAGAGGAGGTTCTTCATCCTCAAGTAACAGAGGAGGTTACAAAACTGGAACAGTTGAAAGAAGTAAAATTATATGCTACAACTGTAATGAACTTGGACATTTCGCTACTGAATGTCAGAAGCCAAAACAAAACCAAAGAAAAGACTTTGGATCTGAGAAGAAGAAGACAGGTAAAGCCTATGTGGCTGCTGGAAAGAGTTGGGATGATACAGACTCTGAAGAAGAAATGTATGGCAATCTTGCCCTGATGGCAAAATCTGATAACTCCAGTGGTACTTCATCTGAGGTATCATGTTCTGAAAGTCAATATATTTATCAACTTAGTGATTCACTAGGTTATGCTAATAGAGAGATTGAAAGGATCAATTTGTTAAATACAGATCTTAGAAATCAATTATCAGAATTACACGATGTACAAAATTGCCATGATAAACAAAATTCAGAAATAAGAATTCTAAAAGAACTTGAGAGGTCTCTAGTGTTGATAGTGGTTCAACAACGTGAGACAATAGCTGAACTAGAAATAAAGGTTAGTTCTACTTCTAATTCATGTAAAGTGGCTAAAGAGTTGTTTAACCAACAAGCTATTAATCAAACCGTAGGAATTGGGTTTGATTATAATGAAGCTATTGGACGAACAAGCATTAATACCCCTAATCGTGTCAGTGCTGTAGAAAGGGGTATACCAATAGTGCTTAAGGGTGTTAGTAACCCACTCTTTAAGACATCCATAGGAGAACCTTTGGATACAACATCTTTAATCATTAAGGAAGAGATGCGCATTGAGGATGTAGCTAATGGCGTAGTCTTAGAAAGTAATCAAGTTGTTAAAAATGATAAAGATAGAAAGTCTGTGTTTAAGAAAACAGAAAGAGTTGGTGAGTCTACTAGTTCCTTGAAAACTAGTAGTAGAAGTAACATCATGAATAAATGCAACAACATATCTACCATGCATGCTATTCCTGTTATTGATACTACTCATAAGAAATGTAATGCTGTTAATTTCATGTCTTGTGCTTTTAATATAATGTCTGCTTACTTTAACGGTAATCATGCATGTGTTGATAAGAATGTTCCTAGACAGCATATGAGCAGAAATAATCATGTTAGATCCAGGACTGTAAACCCACCTAATCCTAAGACTAGGACTCCAAGTCCTCCTAAGGATATGGTGAAGACATGGTTACCCAAGATGAAACCAAAACAAGTTAAAGCTGTTTACAGGGTTAAATGTCCAGTACCTGAAGAAAATATTGTTAAAATAAAAAGTGTTGCTTTGCCTGATAAAGGCCAATTTTTTAAGTACTCCGGACCCAATCAAATTTGGGTTCCGAAGAAAGTCTAACCAATTTGTCATTGCAGGGTTTAAAACAGGTTGAACGAGTCATGTGGATTCTGGACAGTGGATGTTCAAGGCATATGACCGGAGATAGAGCCCTGCTGACAAATGTGGTGGAGAAGGCCGGCCCAGTCGTTACCTTTGGAGATAACAGCAAAGGTAAAACTGATGGATATGGCAGATTAGAAGCTGGAAATGTTATCGTTGAAGATGTCTCTTTTGTGAACGGCCTTGAGCACAATTTGCTCAGTATTAGTCAATTCTGTGACAAAGGTTATGAAGTTCATTTCAACAAGAAGAATTGTCTAATATCACACAAGAGAAATGAAAGGCCGCAGTTGACTGGAGTAAGAAAAGGAAACTTGTACATAGCCAATATGAATTCTGGAAGCACAGAAGAAATTAGATGTTTTTATTCAAAGGCATCCACTGATGAAAGTTGGTTATGGCACAAGAAACTTTCTCACCTAAACTTCAAAACAATGAATTCTCTAGTTAAAATAGAATTGGTAAGAGGTTTACCTTCGATTGAATTTACTCAGGAAGGTCTATGTGATGCTTGTCAAAAAGGAAAGTTAAAAAGGGCAACTCACAGGAGCATTAACACATCATCAATAACTGAACCTTTACAACTTCTACATATGGATTTGTTTGGTCCAGTTAGTGTGATGTCCATGTCAAGAAAAAGATATGCTCTAGTGATTGTTGATGATTTCTCAAAATTCACATGGGTACTTTTTCTGAACTCAAAAGATGAAACTCCACAACTGGTAGTTGATCACATTAAGTTAATTGAGCTGGACTCTAATCGTCCAGTAAGAGCTATAAGGTCAGACAACGGAACTGAATTCAAGAATGCAGTTCTGAATGACTTTTGCACTGAAAAGGGTATAACTAGACAGTACTCGGCTCCCAGAACTCCTCAGCAAAATGGGGTAGTTGAAAGAAAGAATAGAACCTTGATTGAAGCTGCACGTACTATGCTAAGTGAATCAAGGCTTCCATTGAGCTTTTGGGCTGAAGCTGTCAACACTGTATGCTATACCCAGAATCGAACACTTATTAATAAAGACTTAATGAAGACACCATATGAAGCTCTACATGACAAGAAACCAACTCTCAAGTACTTCCATGTATTTGGGACAAAATGCTTTGTGCTGAAAGAAGGAGATGATCAAGGTGGTAAATTTGAAGAAAAAGCACATGAAACAATATTTATTGGTTATACTAGAAGAGCCTACAAGGTGTATCTTATTGATCAACAGAAAACTATGGAAAGTGTCAATGTTACATTTGATGACACAAAACTCCCAAGTATCCAAAATAAAAATCCATCTGAAAAGCTTAAGTTTGATGACATGTCAGACTCAGATTCAGATGATGACAATCAACCTGATGTTGTTGCTGATAATAATAATCCAAATGTTGGTGGTAATGATCAAGGTGATGCTGGTGAAAACAATGATAATTTTCAAGACACCACTAATACTCTTGAACCATCAACAAGTCAAACTGGCAACAACTCAGGGGGAGATAATGAAGGGTCAACAAGTCATACTCAACATCATACTGAAGATCAAGGCGAATCATCAAGATCAATTCTTCCCAGATAAACTGTTTGGAATAGAGCTCATCCTTTTGAGCTGATCCTTGGTGATCCAGATGTTGGTGTGAAAACAAGAAGAGCTTATCAGAATCAATGTAATTATTCTGGGTTCCTGTCTGTCATGGAACCTAAGAAGATAGAAGAAGCTCTATCTGATCCTGATTGGGTGATTGCTATGCAAGATGAACTCAATCAATTTAAGCAACTAGAAGTATGGAAGCTGGTACCCAGACCTAAAGATAGAAAAGTGGTGGACAAAAGATGGGTATTCAGAAACAAACTAGATGAAGATGGCACTGTGATAAGAAAAAAAGCAAGACTGGTAGCTAAAGGTTATTCTCAAGCTGAAGGCATTGATTATGACGAGACCTATGCTCCAGTGGCAAGAGTTGAGGCCATCAGAATATTCTTGGCATTTGCATCCTATTCAAGATTCAAAGTTTATCAAATGGATGTCAAGAGTGCCTTTCTGAATGGTAAGCTAGATGAAGAAGTGTATGTAGAACAGCCCCCTGGTTTTGAAGATCAAGATCATCTGGACTATGTCTACTTTCTTTACAAAGCTATCTATGGTCTTAAGCAAGCCCCAGGAAAATGGTATGACACTCTCTCTGAATTTCTATTAGAAAATGGTTTTATAAGAGGTGTCATAGACAAAACGCTCTTCACTAAAAGACATAAGAATGATATAATACTAGTCCAAGTCTATGTGGACGATATTATATTTGGGTCTACTAATGAGCTTCTATGCAAGAAGTTTTCTAAGTTAATGCAGGGTAGGTTTGAAATGAGCATGATGGGAGAACTGAAATTCTTTCTTGGATTACAAATAAGTCAGAGACAAGATGGAATATTTATTTGTCAATCCAAGTACATCAAGGAGCTCCTCAAGAAATATCACATGGAGGAGTGCTCATCAGCAAAGACACCATCAACTATAGCTGTCAAAATTGGTTTATGTGAAAGTTCTGCCAAGGTAGATATCACAGGCTATAGAGGTATGATTGGCTCATTGCTTTACCTAACTGCTAGTAGACCAGATATAATGTTTGCCACATGCTTGTGTGCAAGGTTCCAAGCGAACCCTAGAGAAATCCATCTCACTGTTGTCAAAAGAATCTTAAGATATCTAAAGGGTACGCCTAATTTAGGCATCTGGTACCCTAATGAATCTGGTTTTACTTTAATTGGATATACAGATTCTGACTATGCAGGAAGTGTTGTAGACAGGAAAAGTACATCTGGGAGTTGTCAATACCTAGGTGGAAGATTGGTATCTTGGTTCAGTAAGAAACAGCAAACAGTTTCCAACTCTACAGCTGAAGCTGAATATATAGCTGCTGGAAGCTGTTGTGCTCAGATCTTATGGATTAGGAATCAATTAATGGACTATGGCATTGTATTGGAAAATATCCCTATTTTATGTGACAATACAAGTGCCATAGCAATCGCTAGCAATCCTGTGCAGCACTCAAGGACAAAGCACATTGACATAAGGTATCATTTTATAATAGAGCATGTAATGAATGGTACAGTGCAACTACTATTTGTAGGCTCTGGAGATCAAACTGCAGATATTTTTACTAAGTCGCTTAATGAATCCTCATTCACTAATATTGTTAGTGAATTGGGTATGTTAAACAGTCCTAGTAATTAATACTTTTAATATCTGAAATTTGATCTTTAATAATTTTGCAAGTGATTATTCTGTGAATATTTGTTGTTTGAAATCACTTGTATTATTATTTTACCAACTGATTTTCTTGCTTGTTTAGTTATTTTTCACTCTGTTTATTCATATTATTTAATACTTCATATTTCTGTATTTTTAGAATATTTGTAGATATTTATTTCTATTTTAATAATTAATTTATCATATGTTTTGTAGTGTTTGTCTTGTTAATATTGCTTTGTTTTCGTTAATAGGATAGCATATGGTATTTATAATTATTTTTATTATTTGTTTAATTTTCTATAATATTTTTATTATTTTTATAAGTTAATTGTATATTTTTGTGTGTTTATTTGAATTATTTGTATATGTAATTTTTAAGTCTTGTCTGTATATAAGTATAAGTCTTATTCAGTATAAACTTAAGTCTTATTAAATTAGGTCTTATTTGTTTTAAAAATCGGTATGACATAACCGACTTAGTAAATATTTAAGTCTTACCGAGTTTCTGTCAGACTAGGTCATATTCTCGAGTCTGTTAACATTAGGTCTTACCGAGGTTTTTAAATTTAAGTCTTATTCGTTTTCTAATTTAAGTCTTGATCGTTTATTGAGTTTTTTTTGTTAAGTCATAATCGTAACAGTTTTTAAGTCTTGTTAACATTAAGTCATAATCGAGTATAATATGTATATATTAGTTATGATAAAATAAGTCATATTCAGTTTTAGATTTATTTAAGTCATAATCGTAGGTATAAGTATATATATAACAGATAGAAGTGTTAAGTCTTATTTCATTTTATGTCATTCTCACATGTTAAGTCATTGAGAACTAAAACAGATACATACATATACACACGCATATACGACCGATTCATGCCCAATTTTTGACTTAAACCGAACTGAAATCACGAACCAAGCACAAACGTCGACTTCTTGTTCGATTTCCTTCAGTTTGATAGTTTAAAATCGCGATTTGGTTGAGTTTTTGAACGATTTTGAATTCGTAAGTTCGAATTTTTCGATCTAATTTTCAGAGAAATTGGGTTCGATTCTTGAAAAACTAAAAATATATGGTTGTTTGTGTGTATACCAGGATCATTGTGTGAAATTTTCAGAACTTTTGAAGAACTTTTAATTATTTCAATTTTTTAATTAATTATTAATTCAAAAAATTAATTTTTAATTCATTATTTTATAAAATCTGAAATTTTCAAAGAAATTAAAACTTGATTAAAATGGCTGATCGATTTGAAATTATTAAAAATAATTTAATCGGTTATTTTGATCCAGAAAAATGTTCACTTGAACGTTTTCGACCGTGGATTCGATTTTTAAACGATAATTCACTCGTTCGCACTGCTTTGAGCTTAGATGCTCCCTTAAAAATTGAACCTTTGCGAATCATGTGTACTACTGTTGTCATTTCCAATGACAACAGATCGCTTGTCTTCTCTGTCGGAGACAATCAGTACACAGTGGATGAAAATGTTATAAATACGGTCTTAAACTTTCCTAGTGACAATTTCGAAGAATTACCATCAGAACAAGAATTAATAAATTTTTTGAATGGTATATTCTACCAAGACAGACCTGATCAAACTGTCTGGAATAAAAAGCACCTCGTTCAGGAATGGGACTATCTGTTTGACACCTTAGCTAAAGTCTTTGCCAATTCTACTAAAGGAAACTTCGGGGTATTACCGTCCTTCATGCAGCATATTGGATATGCAGTTGCATACAACCGAAGAATTAATATTGGTAGACTACTGTGTGTTCCGATGGTTAGAAGAATCATTAATGCAAAGAGGAATTTTGATCATCGAGAAAAAGTATCATGCTATTATCCAAGATTTCTGTCATTGATTTTTAATCATCTAGTGGAACTAGAAAACCAAGCCCAATTCCTGAATGGAGAATCACTGGCTTCAGGTAAACCTTCTACCAGATTGTTCACTGAGTACAGCAACAAGCCTAAATTCACAAACATACCTGTAGTTGTCACCCAATACATGTCAAACTATATACAACTACCTGTCATTGAACCTGTACCAGAACCTGAACAACCTGAACAAAACCCTGAACCACCAGTGGAAAACATACTTGTTGAACATGAAGATCAAGGCAATCAACAAGTTGAACCTGCTCAGCAAATTGTTCCTCAGCCACCTGCACTTGTTGTTGAACATCCAGTGGAAGAAACTGCATCTGTCCCTGAACCTGAATTAAATCAACCAATCTTATCAAAGACTATCGCAGAATCAGCTGACCAGGTATTGTCTTTTGTTCCTCAAACTATTTCTACTTCTCAATCTATTTCTGGAACCCAAGTGGTTGATAGGGCTGACCAAGGGATTGTAAGACCGCAATCTCTAACCCCGGTCATAGAGCCAAACACTGAATCTACATCACTTAAAACCTTTCACTCCAGAAAGAAAATTCCCTTTCAAAGAGCAAAGAAAAGAAGAAATATAATGAGTGAACCCAGAGCTATGCCTCTACAAAAGAAAAGTAGAACTGATTCAGAGGCAACTGTAAGCCCATCCGTATCTTCCCAACAAGATATGGACGTTGATATGGCCATGCAACAGTTACTAGGACCATCCTGTCAACAGGATGATACTATTGAAATTCGCCATAGGGCCATGGCATCCTGTAATGTGTCAAGCACAACACCTTTGTTATTATTAACAATGGGAGAACAGATAGATTATGATGCAAATAGGGACACATTGACAGGAGAGCACATTGAGTCTGAAACAGTGCCTACCATAGTTACGGTAGAAGAGTCTTCACAGACTTCTGAGGGAAATCTTGGTTCCTTGCCAACTTTAATGGAACCATCATCTCCCCTCCTAGGAGAAATATTCCTAGATCCCTCAAGGGAGTTTCCACTCGTAGTTTCGACTGAAGAAAGTGGAAGGCAACTTGATCAATCTACTACTGAAGAAATTCAGATTACAAATCCAAATGTACAAGTGGAATTGATTGAGGACAGGGATTTGCGAACTCCCATTGCACCACCACTGACCTTCCCAGATGAGGCTAGGGTGATTTTAACTGCAGGTACCGCTTCTGGAAAAGCTAAGGAAATTGAGAGGAGTGATGTGAGGATTACCACAAAATTGAGTGATACACATGCACATCAGGTGAGTGAAATTCAGAGTGAAACTCAGGTGAGTGCACACACAGACACATACACTCTCTCATTGTTACAAAAAATACAAGATCTGGAAAGGGAACTAGAAGCAAGTAAAGCTGAAGCTAGATTACTTCGAGCACAAGTGGATAAACAGTCTTCTCCATCCACCTCTGTTGATAATCAGCTTACTTCGATAAAGGGTGACATCAACAACTTGAAGACATTCTTCACTAATAAAATCAAAACTCTCGAACTTTCTCATGAAAAAGCTCTTGATGATTCTGGTGAGGTCACTGTGGCACAAGACAAAATTATTGCTGAAATCTCCAACAAGGTTGACAATCTACAGGAAGAAGTGCATGAAAATCAGCGTTCTACTGATTTTCGACTAGATCAAATTGAGAAGCAAAATGCACATCAAGCTAAAGGATTAAGCCATTTATTTCATCTGATCAGTCAAAATCGCACACCAACTACTGAAGAAAGAGAATTCTTTGCAAGAACAGATGGTGATGATGATGAACGAGATCCTGAAGCTGGTGCAACTGATAAAACTGTAGAGGATTCCTCAACTAAGGGGGAGAAATCACAACAGGCACAAAAATCACAAGGTGGTGAGAAAGGACAAGGAGAGAAAGGAGGTAAATCTGATAAATCTGATACAGACAGTGAAGACAGGAGGAATAAGGGGAAGAAGAAAGTTGTTGCAGATGATCAAGTCATGGATGAACCAGATAATCTTGATGTTTTTGATGACTTTGATTTTTATGATGAAGGTGAGAAATTACCTGAACCAGATTTAAGTCACTGGGAAGAAGAAGAACCAGTGATATCTGAATATGAAGCTCAACAAGCAGAAAAAGAATCTGAAGAATTATTTGCTCAGAGGGAAGCTAATTTGCTGATGAGAGAAGAAAAGCTTCAAAAGTCATTAGAGCAAATTTCACGAAATGAAGAACTTCAGAAAGCTGAACAGCAAGCATTACAACGATTACATGCTATAAATGTTGAGAAGAGAAAGACATATATCAGACTAAAGAGCGGTGACAAATGGGAACGTGCTCAAAAAGCAATTGATTCACCTCATAGTTCTGATTATGAAGATCGTCGTCTTGGAGAAATTCTCGAGGAATTCAAACTGGCAAATCCAATTCATGATATGTATATAAGGGCCTTAAAGGTAGAAGTCATCAGGATAACTACTGCATTTGAACCCAAATCTGATGAGCTGGTAATATTTGTGGATTGTCATAATGTTGGAACTTTCAGAGTATCTATTCAGTTCTTTTATGACAGATCGCTGACAGAGATTTGGGTACTTATGCCTAAGGTGAGAACATCTTCTGAGCTAGGTGTGTTGTTACATGAGAAGTTCAAAGAATTTGCTGAAAGAGGTGGACCAGAAGTGATTAAGGATCCTCCACAAGTAAAATTTCTTAAGGGAGAGGTACTTCATTCAATCAATCTTCAGACAGATGAGTTATATGAACATCATGCAAAACACATGGTATATGCTGAATATGCTCTCAGAAATCATGGATTCTTGACTGAAGAAAAGGTAATAGCTGCAGATCACATTCGATCCTATGCACAAACGAATATAAAAGATTACAAGAAATTTCAAGGTGAACTGAGAAAGAAGCTTGGAATTCCATTAGTCTTACCTCAAGGATTGTCATCAAGAAGAGAGCGTCTTGTTGATTCTGATTTACACATGAAACTTCAAGTCACAGATGAGCCAGAAGAAGGAGAATTTAGATGAGAAGACAGTAATTGAAGATCAGCTCTACATGTATTATCTTTAGAGCTAGATAGGTCAAGATAGGAATATGTTAAATATGATCAGGCTAAAGGATCATCTATCTTGTATTTATCATTTTGTTTGAATCTGGAAATGTTTAATATAACCCAGAACTTTTTTTTCATATTTACTTCATATTTAAAGTTTTATCTTTCATTTGGTTAAGTTGGATTAGTTGAGGTATCCTCTAGGAATTTGCTTGTTATTGTCTAACAAACAAATAGGGGGAGATTGAAAGACATATGACTCAGCCTATTTGTAGTTAGAGGATCCTAATCAACTTAAACCAAATTGTAATAAGTAAATATACATATGAACTGTCACAGGAATCTCAAGAAGTATTATCTGTCAAAAGAAAGAAGAAAAGTCAATCTATAGTTTTGATGTCGTACACTGGAAGACGATTCAGTTATCTGATCAAGCCCCAGTATAGCTTTGAAGCGAATGGATTCAATTGAACAGTGACAGAGATTTTTCGAGTGATAGTTTGAATGTCAGTTACAGTACAAGAGAATTGAGAGAAGAAATAAACCACAACCTAAAGTCAAAAGTGAAGAAGCATCATTGAAGTCAGTCGTTCATGAACCAGACAGTACATCGAACGTCAACACAAGTCAGTGGTAATTCTTTACTACCTTCAGTGGTTTGTAAGAATTAAATTAATTATTTATTGATTTAATTAAATTCATTTATAATTGATATAAATCATTTAGTTGATTTAATTAAATGAATTAATTCTAGAAGAATTAATTAATTTATTAAATTAATTATTGTATCAATTAAATGTGAATTGGATAATCATTAATTAATTAAATGGATCAATATGACTTAAAAGGAAAAGGATTGGATTATGTCTTGGTGAAGACAAAATCGGTATGACCTAAATTATGTCATACCGAGAAGCTTCAACATTATGTCTTACCGAGAAGCTTCAATATTATGTCTTATCGAGCTAACCTTCTGGATTATGTCATACCGACTGAAGATTGCAGTTTAGGTCATACCGAGCAATTTCAGATTATGTCATACCGAGCCAAAATATCCTGATTAAGTCATACCGACCACCTGCCAGCTGTTTTAGGTCATACCGAACTTTTATTAAGTCATACCGACCAGGTTTATGTCTTAATGGAGGTTTGTGTAAGTCTTAATGAAGAAAAATCAAGTCTTGGAAGCAGATTAAGTCATACTGGAGCAGTTAAATATCCTACAAAAAGCTAGCAAGACTTGTTGCTGATATAAAAGAACCAAAGACAGCAGATTATGTCATAACTGAGAAACACAGCAGATTATAATTCTATCCAGCAGATTTTCTCTCAAGAAACTCAAGAACACCAAAGCCTAAACAATTCCTAGAAATTCAAGTTCTTCGTCTTTGTAATATTCTATCCGCTAGAACTTGTCTATTTGTGATTCTTGTACTACTAGCGAATTAAGTTTCCTAGTTCTTATCTTGATTATTATTAACTAAATTAGAAAAGTTCATGTCGAATTTTCTAATTAGTTATTAACATCTTGATAAGTTGTTATACTGATTTTGTAACACCACATCAAGTTAATATACAGTTATATTCAGCTTGAAAAATTGTGTTAAGTAATTCCGCACAAATTTGTCTTTGCTAAAATATTATCTAACGGACAAATTTCGATAAAAAGGTAAAGATTGTATTCAACCCCCCTTCTACAATCTTATCGGACCTAACACCTTTTAATATATGTCAATTCCGACACTATTATTTACCTCATCGTTTTTCTCAATTCATACGCAATCAATTTACTTGTCATTTCTCAACAATAATTTCCAAATTGCCAAACAATTTATATTTTATCTCCCATTCTTTCGGTTCCATTTAACAAAAATGGTTCATTCCATTTCCAAAATCAATGAATTTAAATACAATTAATAAAATCATTATTTAAAACAAAACTCCATTTATAATCAAGATAAAGAAGTAAAAATATGAACAAATAAGCCATATAGAAGTTATAAACACGAGGACCATTAAATATTCTACCAAAAGAAAAACTCAGGAGTAAGAAAAAATGACAATTGATAACATAAGCACTAATCATTATACTAGCAATAGGATAAATTAATACGATTACGAAACACATATGTATGTATATGGACACTAAGAGATACGGATAGTTGACCGTGCAAAGTAAATACAAAAATGATACAAACAAATTTCATATTAACAAATAAACTTGAGAAAAATAATCTAACTTAAAACATACGCCAAGAAAATAAAGGATCTATACATGAGAGGACAAAAATAAATAAATGGTAAATTCATAAAAATAATCAAACGCTCACTAAACCGGCCATAGAGACAAGCATGCAACAGTACTATTTGATAAAAGAATTGAGCCTAACAAAATCCCCTTAAAAAAATTAAGAAAAAACTTAAACAGAACCGCATAAAATATAAGTCAGGCTAACAAAATTGAGCTGACTTGTTAAAACTAAACATTGTAAAATATAGGAGTGACATACAAAATAATTATGACTAATTAAACATACAGGTTATTCTAACACAAAATAAGGGGACAACTAATTTACCATGCCAGGCAAAAGTTAACACATACATATATACCTAATACACGCATCAAACAAATAACATAGTAGTAAATAATACATACGTAGAGTAGGCGAACAAAAAGAAGGAGACCAAACCAATGTAAATTGATGAGAAATGAACAGATAAAAGCTGGGCCTGGGCACGTGGAATAGTAGATAAGTGAAAAGGGTAGTCCGGCGAGCTGGATGTAATAACAAAAGAAGATAAAGCACGGAAAAATTCTCAACAAAAACTGAGAAAAAAAAAACGACACTAGTATGAAAAAAACTCAAAAATATCCACATCCTTTTAAGCAATTTTAAACCGCAAGCTCCGATACCAACGATAGATCAAATGTATAAAAAAGAAAATATTTATATAGTTCCGTAGAGAGGATTGAACAAGCTACCATCTTCAAGTGCTTTCTTCATAGGATTAATCCTCTATATATAGGCAAAACGTCCCCTTCCTCCACCCCATAAAATGTAACTGCCCAATGCTTTCATTTCTTTAATCAATACTATTAATGACTATATTTGTAACTTATAAATATAATATTCACACAATTTATATTTATTAAATACACTATTCATGTATTTATTCTCCTTATTTTATTTGACAAATTAAGTCAAATACAACATAAATAAGTTTGACAATTGAAAAAATACAAAGACAGATATAGGACAGCTTGGAGAACAAGTCTACTCGTCAGCTAGCCATCAGAAAGAATAGGAACGGGGAGTGGGAGAAACGTGGTCAAAACCACTAGATTAATAGCTGCATGGAAGTTGAGGATAAGGAGTATAAATACATTCAGAATAAAAGATAGAGGAGGTTGTTGATTCTTACTAAGCCAAATACTTACAGATATTCAAGAACTCTATAGTATTGGACGAGTAGGAACTTCACACTAGACAGATAGACATAATCATCTTACAACATCATTTTTTGTACTTGTAACTTCGAAATATAAATTTTATAGTGGAGATTCTTGGCTGGGACAATCTCACCCACGATTTTTAACCTTTTACATAGGGGTTTTCCGCGTCACCAAATTGTTCTTGTGTTGTTCTTTTTTCGATTCTTTACATGTTATTTGTTCTAAATTATTTTAAATCCTTTAACCAAGAAACCTATTAGTTTTAGCTTTTAACCCTACAAAAACTTACCAAAACACCTAGTACAAAATTATAAACAACCTAATTAGTATCAAACACAATTATCCTAATTTACATTTACATAATATTTCACTAAAATAATAATACTTATTTTCACTTGCAAAATAAAGGTGAAAATACTTAATTTTCAGTAAAACATTTCCAAAATACCTATATTCAATAAATATCACCCTAAATACCTATAACCTACCAGATATTCCACTACTCCCAAAGTAAGGAAATACTTCACTATCGGTGGAGTATACTCCATTAGTAGTAGAGTATCAGAATGTCTGTTACTCTACTAGTGAAATATCTTGACGCTCATTGGATGATGAGTATTTGCAAATGGAATATCTGACCGAAATGAATATTTTGGTTAGTATTACTGAAAATGGGTTTTTTGGATAAATAAACATTAACAATAAACTATTTTGATCATTTTCTCATTTTAAAATTAAATATAAGTTTTTAAATATAACATACTCTTAACAAATATAAAATTTAACAAAAGTTCTATAATATAAAATAATTTTTATATGATCCATGCCTCACGCAAACACTGGATTGCATCGGTTTTCATAACAAGTATTTCTATTTCGCTAAAATTGATTATTTTGATTTTTCTAATTATGTTCGATCAATTTTATAATTTAAATTATATATATTATATTGCAAACAATTTCGGAAAAGGAGTTTCATAAAAAATATTGCCAAGTTTTTAGGGTGAAGGCCCAAAATAATCATTTTTAGGATAAATTTGTCCAAATTACTGATTCTGGAAAAGTTGGCCCTAAATACCGACGGGATACGGTATTGCGTGCACCATATCCTTCAAATACGGAGTTTCGTGTGCCGTATCATCATCTGATACGGCGTTTCGTGTGCCGCAACATCGAGATACGGCGTTTGGTGTAACGTATTAGGCTAAAAGTTTAGTACCCCTGACGGGACCTATAAGATTATCAACATTGATACGGCGTTTCGTGTGAAGTATCAACGCTAATACAGCACACCAAACGCCGTATTAGCTGCTGATATGGCACACGAAACGCCGTATTAGACACTGATACTTTACACGAAACGCCGTATTAGATCGGTAAATAGGGCTAGACATGCTCAAATATGATTATTTTGGTAATTTTCTCAAGTTTTTAATCCAATAAAAAATATATTATATTGTTTTAAATTTGTAAAACATAAATTCAAAACTTTTAATAGTTCTTAATATTAGACTAATTTAATCCAAAAATCAACCATTGTCTTAAAAACAAAGAGGGTTCATTTAGTTCCGTGATGACTCCGTAAAATATGCATCTCAATCTATCTCATTCCAACTCTGTTGATTTATTTAAGTTTCATTTTATTATTTGGCACTAATGAAACAGAAATGATGCTAGATATTTTTTTATCCAAATATAAGTCAGCAGGTTTTGATTTTTTTTTATTAAAGGTTATCAATTAAATATTCAACTCAAATAATAAGGACATGTTTTGCATTTTGTAGCTTTTTTCAATAAAATATTAGTTAAAAATGATTACAAAATATGTCAAGCAAACACTTTTTTTCTTGTGACTATGTAAACTTATATGCCTTACAATTTAGCATTTGTTATAAGATAATTCTCGGAATGAGCGAAAGTCGAACCATGAAACTGGGACGACAGAGGATACACCTTTATCAAATTTTTTTTTGATTTTTGATAAAGATAACACTTTTTTGATTAAGTCAGAAATATCAGTTTCAAAGATTTTGACCAAAAATATGATATACAATTTTAAATTCATTATCATTAAGTGGGAGACATAACGTAATTTTTTTAAACATGAAAGTGGCAGAGCATCTCCATGACAAGAGTGAAGCCAATGCCATGTGAGATGATAACATAACATTCTTCTTATCAGATGCCATTGATATGTATGAAGTGACACATAATTTTATTGTAGTTGTTGAAATACCATCCAATATCAAATAAAGTGGCATGAGATGATTATTTGAGATGTTAAAAATTGGTATTGGAGATGCCAACACTTAATGATAAATTAAATATTATTTTTCTTATATATTTATATTAAGCATTTTGTATAAAATTAGCGAGATGTGAATTGCAGTTTTTTAAAAAGAAGAATGTCAGAAATAATGTGGAAGAAAGAATATAAAAAAATAATATATATATTTTGTAATGTGAAGTTGACATACCTTGAAGGCTCCAACAATTGTAGATGCTCTCGTAGGTCTTGCCCTTGGAAACTTGGAGCACAAATTTGTTTGTTTGAGTTAACTTAAAAAATGTTAATTATAACTTAAAGTGTAATTTATTCATTTTAAGTGAAAAGTAATAATTTTATTTTTAAGTTAATTTTATTTGTTTGGTTAATTTTGTTTAAAGTAAATTTAATTAAAATATTAAATAAAAAAATAGAAATTCATATTTTTTAAACATCATATAAAAATATAAAATATAAATATATTCAAAAAATATAATACGAGTTAAAAGGTGATTCAAATATATAAAAATTAATGATAAAAAAATAAATTGAAAAAAAGTATCTTAATGATGCTTAAATTTTTTGAACTAAAAAAAATTGAATAATTTAAGTATACACACATATATCAACTAACAATTTAAAGCGAATTGGGATAGCTTTCCAGCTCTTGGACTAGTGGGTGTGATACAATTTCATTCATTCTGAACATGAGTTTCATCATTTTAATATTTTTCTTTTAAACATGATACCTATTCTTTTAGAACTGATCTTAAGACAAAATTGTTTGTGCCAAAAAATTGAATGTTTTAGGAGCATATTTTTCAAAAAAATTGAATATATATTTTAAGGAAAAAATATATTTTAGAAACTTGCAATTGATGATAATTAATTTGCAGACTTTTTACATTAATCTTGGAAATTTTATCAAGTATGAGGTATGACTATATTTTTTTATGAGCCGATTGCATTTCGGTGGCGATTTACAAAAACGTGACTGTATTTTCTATTTCACATATCGGTGGCTACACTTACATTTTAAACGGCATTTTGGTGGCTAGCCATTAATTATACTAATGGGGGCCATCAAAATGTCGTTTAAAATATAAATGTAGCCACCGAATAACCACCGAAATGCCATTTAAAATGTAAGTGTAGCCACCAATATGCCATTTAAAATGTAAGAACTTGAACTCCGCTAGTATGATTAACGGCTAGCCACCAAATGCCATTTAAAATGTAAGTGTACCCACCGATATGTGAAATAGAAAGTACAGTCACGTTTTTGTAAACCGGTGATAACTATAGCCACCGAAATGCAACTGACTCTTTTTTTATTAATCTTTAATATTGAATTATTAATAAGTACAAAGTTAGGGTTCTAGTGAACGGGTTCGGGTTCGGGTTCGGGTTCGGGTTCGGGGTCGGGATCATCATTTCCATACCAGTCCCTCATCAAAAATATTTGCCCCATTCCCGTAGGGATTTTTTGTTTATCCTCGTCCCCGTCTCACGGAGCAATATTAAGTCCTCGTCCCGTCTTGTTTTCTTCCCTCCCCATTTAAATATTATTTTTTAAAACAATATATTTAAAATATATTTTATTAAAATATATTATATATTATATAATATTAAAATCAAACAAATAAATATAATTTAAAATACATTCTACGTTATTTAGGTACATACTATATAAAACTATTATAGACAAATTATAATTTATTAAATATTATAAATATATAATATTATATGATAAAAAGTATATTTTATTATAAAAAATATTATATAATATTTAATTCGGGGCGGGACAAATTTTTCCCGCCGGATCATATAAATACTATACCATACGCATCCCATATTTAGGGCTGTAAATGAACCGATATACTCGCGAACGGTTCGGCGTTCGGTTCGAAAAAAGCTCGGTTCGGGTTCGGTTTGATTCACAAACAAGTCGATCTTGAACATGATTTTAAGGATCGATTTATAAACGAGCTGAACTTGATCACAGTAAAGTTCGACTCGATAGCTCGCGAACAAGTTCGATTAACGTGAACAGGCTCGTGAACATAACTCATGAACATGTTCATGAATAAGTTCGATAATTGAGCTCGTTAACATGCTCGGTACACGAGTTCATTAGCGATTCATAAACAAATTCGATAAATAATCCCCTATATATAATATATATTTGATTATTATAAAGCTGGTACTAGCTTCAGATATTTAAATGATTAAGTATTAATAACTTAAGTTTATTTATATCAAAGAATTACGTTTCTTTGCCCATTATTTTTAAATCAAACTTTGTTTGTTTTTTGGAATTGGAGATGTGAGAATTTCATTGCTTGATGATTTATTATTATTTCTAGTGCTGAGACAAAAATTTAATATTTTAATTTTGGACTTTTTGATTTTTTTAATATTAGATTTTTGTATACAAAAATAAGGAAATAAACTTATGAGTTTTTCGTAAGTGAGCTCGTGAGCATAAGTTCGCGAGCAATGTTTAAGATTTATTCGTGAGCATAATTAATTGAACAAGCTCGTGAACAAACTTAATGAGTTATTCGAAAACAAAAGTTTGTGAGTAACCTCATGAGACATGTTCGTGAGCAGATCGTGAACTGTTCGCGAACAACATTTTATCTTAACGAGCCGAGCTCAAACATTTTTTTTGGCTCGATTCAAGTTCGGGCTCGAGTTCGAGTTCGATAATTTCTTAACAAACGATACATGAACATTTTAGAGTTCGGCTCGGCTCATTTACACCCCTACCCATATTTAAGCGGGGCATAATTTTAATCCCATCACTGTCTCAATCGCCATTTAAACGGGGCAAAGAATATTTAAAATGGACATTTTTAGCATGGAAAATGCTAGGGGTATCAAATTGAATCCTAAAATGGTTCCCAAATGATAGTGTCACAATCTAATTGATGTTTCACAAATATTTAATGAAACCGGCCCCTGCATTCACATTAGTAAGCCAATAAAATTTTTGCAAACTCACATTTGTGGTAACAAATTTTGGTACTTGTAGCATTACTCTTTTAACATCCTTGAAAAAATTTAGTTACCCAGCGCTTATAAATTTACCTAGCCAAATGGAAGTTGATATGCACCTTCTCTGAAAGCAATTTCGTACACATAAACAAATAAAATGGGAGCCTTTCTTCTTCTTGCCATTTTTCTTCCTATATTTTTGCTTCTCATACGCAGAAATTACAAGATAAATCACGGGCCACCAGGTCCTCGTGGCCTCCCGTTGATCGGCAACATGCACCAGTTCGACAGCGTAAACACTCACATCTACTTGTACGAAATTTCGAAAAAGTACGGCCCTCTCATGTCGTTGCAGTTAGGCTCCGTTCAAACTCTAGTAATCTCCTCAGCTAGTGCAGCCAAAGAAGTTTTCAGATACAATGATCTCTGTTTTTCAAGTAGGCCGACTGTAGTTGGTGGACAAAAAGTAACTTACAACTGTAAAGACATTGTGTTCGGACCGTATAGCGAGTACTGGAAGGACATGAGAAAAATATGTACCCTTCATCTGTTTAGTTCTAAGAGGTCTCAGTCTTTTCAACCTGTTCGAGAACAAGAAGTTGCACGAACGATCAAAACTATACGCGATGGAGCTGCTGCTGCTTCTAATATCGTAAATTTGAATGAAACTGTTATGACTATGACAAGCTCAATTATTTTTAAAATTTCATTTGGTAAAATATTGGACGGTGAAGAAGAATATGGTGCAAGGGATGATAATAAAATGAGTAGTAAAATGAAGTCTTTTCATTGGCTACTTACTGAAACTCAGTCACTTGTTTCGCTTTTCTTCCTTACAGATTATTTCCCTGTAATAGGTCATTTGATTGATAGGCTTAGTGGTGCATGGTCTCGGGCGGAGAAGAGGTCGAAAAAATTAGATGCTTTTTATCAACAACTCATTGATGAATATCTTCATACATCCACTGCATCTACCCAAGACAGCAGCATCCTCGACATCTTACTTCAGATGAGAAAGGATTCGTCTGATTTTACGTTGGATAACGTCAAATCAATATTAACGGTAATCAATTGATCCCAAAAACAAACGTAAAATCACATCATGCATGTGTGTGTGCACACGCACAGATATGTCTGAGGCAACTTTCTTACTAGTAATAACATTCGGGTATCCCTAGTTTAGTCCTTGCAACTTTCTTTTTTAGTATTTGTTTTAATATAAGCATTGCTGTTTTAATATATAACTTTTTGGAAAAAGTTGCCAATTTTGTGCTAATATTTATTTGTTTTTCGTAATTTATGCACAGGATGTCTTAGTTGCAGGAGCCGATACAAGTGCAGCAGCTATAGTTTGGACCATGACTTTACTAATCAAGAACCCCACAAAGATGAAGATAGTACAACAAGAAGTCAGAGAGTTAGTTGGAAAGAAAGGATTTGTAGATGAAAACGATGTCCAAAAGCTTGTTTATCTTAAAGCAGTAGTGAAGGAGGCAATGAGATTGAACCCCCCTGCTCCACTTCTTCTGCCTCACGAAACCATTGATAAATGTGTGCTAAGTGGCTACCAAATTGAAGCAAAAATACGCGTATACATAAATGTTTATGCTATAGGAAGGGATCCTGAATCTTATGAAAATCCGGAAGAGTTTTTACCAGAAAGATTCATGAATAGTAGCATTGATTTTAAAGGCCAGCATTTCGAGCTGCTGCCATTTGGAACAGGACGTAGAATGTGTCCAGGGATATCAATGGGAGTGGCTACCACGGAGCTAACGCTAGCTAATCTTCTTTACTCTTTTAACTGGAAATTGCCTCCCGGTAAGAAGAAGGAAGATATTGACATGGCTAGTCTGCCTGGTGTTGTAGTGCAGAAGAAGAATGATCTCAGAAGAAGAATGATCTCTGTCTTGTCCCAGAAACTATAAACTAAGTATCACATCAACACATGCCCATACAAATGTATGTGTTTATTAACACATATCAGAATAATAGCGTGGTTTTGTTTGGAACATCATAACAGTATGTTTTGTGTAATATAATAATTCTGTAACAGATTTCCTAATCAGTATTGCAGTGTTTTTTGTGTAAAATAATTTGTTCTTGCTTAAGACGCAATGAAAAATAATAGTTGGATTGTTTAAGTCATCTTGGCTACCTACCTATCTATATCTTGATTTGACATCTGTTGGAAAGTCGTTGATTTTAAAATTTTAACTAGACGAGGTTTAGCTGTTAAGTCCTTCAGATTTATATGAATTTGTAAATACTTGTAGCTGTTATAACGGAAGCAAGAAAGATGATATATGCAGAAGAGAAATAATTTATATTGATCTTGAGGATAAACAGATTACATATCTCAGATTTTCAGATGCTCCACAATCTTTACATGCATTTCTATTTATAGACACAATCTAAGGGGTTAGGTGTGGTAGATGGTGTTAGGTGTGGTAGGTGTAGCCGCCGCCGGCTACATTATTCAAGGCATTCTAACAAATCTCCACCTTGACTTGAATCCTTTCACAAATAACAGATAACAGATGTACCAGACGCATCATAATAATGCCAGATGTACTAGATAAAACTCTTCACCTTGACTTGAATCCTCTCACAAATAACAGATAACAGATGTACCAGACGCATCATAATAATGCCAGATGTACCAGATAAAACTCTTCACCTTGACTTGAATCCTCACAAATAACAGATAACAGATGTACCAAACGCGTCATAATAATGCCAGATGTACCAGATGCACCATAATAATGCCAGATGTACCAGAAAAAACTCTTCTGCCTCAGATTTTGCTCTCAAAAGGGCAGTCAACAACTCCGAACATTTAGTAAGTCCAAACAATGTTGAAACTTGCTATGTGGAACCGGCTTGGTAAGCATATCAGCTGGGTTATCAGCAGTACCCACTTTTCTCAACTTAATTCTCGTCTCACTTCTTAGAAAATGATATCTTACATGTACTCCTTTTCCTCAGCAGACTTAGGTGCAAAAGCGACGGACAGATGTACATTTGCAGTACTAGGAGTATCTATGGACTTTGCTGTAGACATGCCAAACCTTGACAAAATCTTCTGAATATATCCCTGCTCCACCTGTTTCTCAACACCACCACTTTCTGTAAGAGGTCCACGATTTGTCAGATAACATGTTGTACTAATTGCTTCTGCCCAGAATCTTCTAGTTAGTTCAGTGTTAGAAAGCATACACCTAGCTCTCTCCAGAAGTGTCTGATTCATACGCTCTGCTACACCATTCTGCTGTGGTGTATCCCTGACTGTATGATGCCTAGAAATCCCTTCATTCTTACAGAACTCATCAAACTCAGATGAGCAAAATTCCAAACCATTATCAGTTCGCAGCCTCTTAATCTTCTCCAAGGACGCGACAGCAACAGAACCTGATAACGTAGAACCTTGAAGAAGATACAAGGTACCACGTTTAACACCTTTCAAAACCACATTAGAACCCTTGCAGACATGTAGAACTCCACCTTTACCTTGAAAACTGAAACCCTTGCTGTCTAACTTACTCAAAGATATCAGATTCTTTGTCATAAGTGGAACATGCCTAACATCATTCAATGTGCAGAATTTACCATCATGTGTCCGAATTTTAATCGAGCCTATTCCAACAGTCTCACAAACAAAACTGTTAGCCATAGAAATTTTTCCACCGTCTACTTTTTCGTAGGTTGTGAACCACTCCCTGCGCGAACATATATGATAAGACGCTCCAGAGTCAAGGATCCACACATCAGAGTGATGCGTGTCCTTGATAGCAACTAGAGCAATATCTTCTTCGGAATTGGCATCAGCTACAGCAGCAGTTCCTGCAGCAGTATCCACCAATTTATCTTGTTGCTTCCTTTTCTTGGGACAGTCAGATTTCCAGTGTCCCTTCTCTTTACAGTAATTGAAGACATCATTAGCTCTCGAACCCTTAGAAGCTGGTTTCTTGGATTTATACTTCCCCGACTTTCCATGTCCGGTACTCCCGCTAGCTACCAACCCAGCAGCATGATTATCTGCACCTGTACCAGCCGCCTTATGGCACAGCTCTCTAGAATGAAGAGAAGATCTAACCTCCTCTAGAGAAATAGTATCTTTACCAACAATAAACGATTGCACAAAGTTCTCATACGATAATGGTAAAGAAACTAACAGAATCAATGCAGCATCCTCATCTTCAACTTTAACATCAATATTACGCAATTCTAATAAAATTATGTTTAATTGATCTAAGTGATCTCGAAGAGGCATACCTTTCTGCATTCGCAGACTGAACAGACGTTGCTTCAGAAGCAAATTATTTGTTAAAGACTTTGTCATGTAGAGACTTTCAAGCTTTAACCATAAACCAGACACGGTATCCTCCTCCGCAATTTCAGTAATAATATCATCTGCAAGGCACAACAGAATTGTTGAGTATGCTTTTTCTTCCAGAGTGGCCATCTCAGCGCTTGTAGAAGCAGCAGCCGATTTCTGGTTCAACGGCGCCCAGAGCCCCTGTTGCTTTAACAAGGCACGCATCTTGATTTGCCATAGACTGAAACTATTTCTCCCAGTAAATTTGTCGACCTTAACGTTAATACCACCAGACATCTTTCTCCCTGAACCGTATCCGTGAACAGTACCGTATGAACAGTATCGTATGAATAGTGCCGTATGAACAGTATCGTATGAACAATACCGTATGAACAGTGTCGCATGAACAGTTCCGTGTGAACAGTGTCGTATGAACAGTAAACCTACATTGATAATCCTATTCAATATAAAAGCCCTATTTATATATGATTTAAATAATTGACATTCACTTTTTTGTATTTTAATATAAATTCACTTTTTAGTTTACATTTAAAAATATAAATTATTTTTATGCTAAATTAAAGTTTTTCATCTATTTTATTTTAAGATCTAACGGTTATTATTTACTTTGTCGTACTGAGGACCAGACTACCGACCACAATTTTTGACAAAATCCCTCTTACACTTATACCAGACTACCGACTATCACAATTTTGGACAAAATCCCTCTTACACTTATTATTCGAACTATATCTGGTTGTTAGTGCAACTATCTTCAAATAATAAGAATGTTATTTTGATAATCAAAACGAAATATAAGTAAACTTCCTAAATCGAATATAATTTTCAACAAAAAAATCGTCAATTTCTTTTCTCTTTTGTTTCTTGGTAGTTTTAATTGGAAAATAATTGTTAAACCATAACTAAATTAAAGATAATTTTGTTAATTTCACGTGGGCTATAAATCGTACAAATCAAGTTTAAAGAATTCAAGACAAAACACATTGTGTATTGAACGTGTGAAATCTTATATATATCAATTTTTTAACAACAATTTGATATGTGAACTAATAACAAAAAAATATTAAAAATTTATTATAATTATAGATATTATAAAAGTAACCGTGCATTGCACGGCTTATAAACTAGTATTTTACAATTCCATCTTCATGCAGTTACCTTTTGCTTTTGTTTTTTGTTTTAAGCCTAACTTAAGTGATAGGCTGATAGCATAACCGATGAGAAGCTGAACTCTGGCATAATTCACACCGTCTTTTCATTCTTGGCATCTGCCTATAAAATTCAAACAAGAATAAAATTTTCAACATATTTAGTAATTTTTCCAATTTTGTATATTCTTTAATAGGAAGAGATATATTACATAGCTCATAGGAGCAAATATAAGATTCATGTATATATCTACATACTTTACTTTTTTGTGCGAAAAACTAGATATGCATGTTTTATTTGTGAATCCAGGGCATAAGAAATCTGGAAGTATAGTGTAAAAGTAAAACTAAATCAATGCAAGACGACTTGGAATATGCTGGAGTACTTCACAATATTTTGGGGGCCATTCCTGCAGGTAGAGGTAGTATTAGCATACAAGCATCTTCATTCTTGCTTTATAGTTTTTTTGTTAAAGATATCTATGAGTATACAAGCATCGTGGCTTATAGTTGTTGAAGATCGACATAGAATGTAGGAAACTACTGACAATGCAGAATGCCAGAGAAGCATATATTCAATTCAAAAAAAAAAAAAGAAAAAAACCTTTATAGTGTCTGCTTGGCTATCTTTCCTTCTGTACATGCCAATGCTATTAGTTACTTTCTTCTATCTACCACTTCATTCTCCTGTTCAAATAACAGAATTGTTAGAAGGCAAACCAAGAAATAGTTAATAATACTTACTGGATAACTGAGTTGGCACAGAATCTCACAAGAGTGAAGGGAGCTGTTTGCACCTACGAATTTAGGTGAATTGAGAAATTTGGTTTTATAAGTTAAATTTTAATCAATTTTGTAATTTAGATTACATATATCATATTGCAAATAATTTAGGAAAGAGTGCTTTATAAAAAAAACTAATCAATCTATTATTGTATTTAATTTTTAAACTATCTAAACTATTATTAATATCATAAATTAATATTTATTTGATTTATTTTAATTACTATAAGAGCAAGTCCAATGCTAGATGCTAAATTGATATTGCTATAATATAGAACCAAAAAGTGAATTTTGGTGCTAAAATAAAACTTACCCTCCAAAGCTAGTTCTATAACTAGTTTCAAATTTAATCAAACACATAAAATATAAGTTAGCCAGCTGTCACGGCCTTAGAAATCGTCCCCTTTCTAAGCCAACCGTGCCGGCGTCTAGCGCTCGTCGCCCACCAAGCGAACTACTAGACCAGCCTCAACCCCAAGTGTTCCCCAACACTTGTGCAGCGGATACAAGAGAAATATAAGAGTAGAAGACAACCACACTTACTAACAAAGACCCTTTCTTTATTAGTAATCCCAATATTACAAGAGTTGGATCCCCTTGATCCACACTAGCCCCTTGCTAGTTACAAAGCTTAGCACTCAACCCTCACAAGAGAAGCACACTTGCTCTCCCTCTTGAATGCTCTAACTTTGCTTCTTGCTCATCCACTCTATCCCCCCTATTTCTCCTTCTATCTCCAAATGAGGGGTCTCACCTATTTATAGGCTCCTCCACCACTTGGAGAGAATTCTAGAACATGTACATCCCACATGGTTCTAGATTATTCCACTAACAATCTATACAAGTTAATTCTAGATCCTACCATATCTAGAATATACCAACATACATAGGAAGTCTCTAGAAAGCTCCCAACTCTTGAAGGCTCCGGAAGATTCCACGAGGCTCCACCACGTTCCGCCATCTTCTAGATTCTTCTTGAATTGCCCAGCACCTTCTAGAGAACTCCGCAATGTTCCACTATATTCTAGAGTCATCCGGACCCTTCCGGCCTTCTCTAGAATATTCCGCACCAAGAGAGGCTAAATGTTGGCGGGGCGTGACACTCTCCCCCACCGAATCTGTCGACGCCCTCGTCGACGTCGTTGCCCCCCAATAGCGCTCCAACGCCTCTTGGTGTTGCTCCAAGTTCTGCTCCAACTCCCACGTTGCCTTACTCGGTGCCACACCCTTCCATCTCACCAAGTATTGCCTACTCGGTGCCAAACCCTTCAATTTCACGAGCCGCTCCCCAAGTATTTCCTTGACCTCCTTGGGCCGCCTCTCGGCCCTTGTCGGAGATACCCGTTGCGACTCCTTCCTTGCAACGCCCCTACGTTGCCCCTTTTCGCTTGGCGACACACGCCCCTCGTCCTTGGCTCCACTTCCCTTAGGAGACTTTGGACTTCCCATGGTTGTGCTACCCTTAGCACCATCGTTAGTCGCCTTGCCCTTACTCTTGGCTTCGCACCCTTGCTTTGCCTTGATTCGTGTCAAGATTACGCCCTCCGTAACCTCGCTCTGATACCAAATTGTCACGGCCTTAGAAATCGTCCCCTTTCTAAGCCAACCGTGCCGGCGTCTAGCGCTCGTCGCCCACCAAGCGAACTACTAGACCAGCCTCAACCCCAAGTGTTCCCCAACACTTGTGCAGCGGATACAAGAGAAATATAAGAGTAGAAGACAACCACACTTACTAACAAAGACCCTTTCTTTATTAGTAATCCCAATATTACAAGAGTTGGATCCCCTTGATCCACACTAGCCCCTTGCTAGTTACAAAGCTTAGCACTCAACCCTCACAAGAGAAGCACACTTGCTCTCCCTCTTGAATGCTCTAACTTTGCCTCTTGCTCTTCCACTCTATCCCCCCTATTTCTCCTTCTATCTCCAAATGAGGGGTCTCACCTATTTATAGGCTCCTCCACCACTTGGAGAGAATTCTAGAACATGTACATCCCACATGGTTCTAGATTATTCCACTAACAATCTATACAAGTTAATTCTAGATCCTACCATATCTAGAATATACCAACATACATAGGAAGTCTCTAGAAAGCTCCCAACTTGAAGGCTCCGGAAGATTCCACGAGGCTCCACCACGTTCCGCCATCTTCTAGATTCTTCTTGAATTGCCCAGCACCTTCTAGAGAACTCCGCAATGTTCCACTATATTCTAGAGTCATCCAGACCCTTCCGGCCTTCTCTAGAATATTCCGCACCAAGAGAGGCTAAATGTTGGCGGGGCGTGACACAGCGCTTATAAATGGCTTGCCGAATGGAAGTTGACACTAACACACACAAACACATAAAATGGAAGCCTTTCAGCTTCCTATATTTTTGCTTTTCATACCCAGAAATGATAACAAGATGAATCACCGGCCACCAGGTCCTCGTGGCCTCCCGTTGATCGGCAACATGCACCAGTTCAACAACGTAAACATTCTCATCTACTTGTACAAACTTTCGAAAAAGTACGGCCCTCTCATGGCGTTGCAGTTTGGCTCTGTTCCAACTCTAATCATCTCCTCCGCTAGTGCAGCCAAACAAGTTTTTAAATACAATGATCTTTGTTTTGCAAATAGGCCGACTTTAGTTGGTGCACAAATAGTAACTTACAACAGCATAGACATTGCGTCTGGGCCCTATAGCCAGTACTGGAGGGACATGAGAAAAATATGTACCCTTCATCTTTTTAGTTCTAAGAGGCCTCAGTCTTTTCAACCCATTCGTGAACAAGAAGTTGCACGAATGATCAAAACTATACGCGATGGAGCTGCTGCTGATTCTAATATCGTAAATTTGAGCGAAACTCTAATGACTTTGACAAGCTCAATTATTTTTAAAATTTCCTTTGGTAAAACTCTAATGATGATGAAGATGGTACAGAGAATGATAATAATATGAGCAGTAGATTTCACTGGCTACTTACTGAATCTCAGACCAATTTTCGTAGTTTCTTTCTTACAGATTATTTTCCTCTAGTGGGTCCATTAATTGATAGACTTAGTGGTGCATCGGCTCGATTGGAGAAGATTTTCGACGCACTAGATGCTTTTCACCAACAACTCATTGATGAACATCTGAATGCATCCGCTGTATCTGCCCAAGAGTGCAGCATTCTCGATATCTTACTTCAATTACATAAGGATTCATCTGAGTTCAGTTTTGATAAATATCAAAGCAATATTAATGGTAATCGAAATTTTTGAGCCAAGTGCAAATATTAAATGTTTGCAACTGAATTTTTCAAAAGAATAGATGAATAAATTGATGGAACTTTGAATGGCAGCAATTTTTAATATCTGCAAATTTTTTGCTAATGTATTGTTTTTCCTGCATCTTGTTAGAATGTTATGGTTGCAGGATCTGATACAAGTGCAGCGGCTGTTGCACAGGCCATGACTTTGTTAATCAAGAATCCCACAAAAATGAAGAAAGTGAAGCAGGAGGTTAGAGAGTTCACAGGAAAGAAAGGATTTGTAGACGAAAACGATGTCCAAAAGTTTGTTTATCTTAAAGCAGTACTGAAGGAAGCAATGAGATTGAACCCCCCTCTTCCACTACTTGTTCCCCGAGAAACAATTGAAAAATGTGAGATCAACGGGTACGAAATTGAAGCAAAAACACTTGTATATGTAAATGCATATGTCATAGGAAAGGATCCTGAAGTTTGGGAAAACCCCAACGAGTTTTCACCTGAAAGATTCATGAAAAGTAGCATTGATTTTAAAGGACAGGATTTCAAGCTGATACCATTTGGGTTAGGCCGGACAAAATGTGCTGGAATTACAATGGGAGTGGCTACCACGGAGCTGGCACTCGCTAATATTCTCTACTCTTTTGACCGGAAATTGCCTCCAGGAATTAAAATTGACATGGCTGCCCAGCCTGGTGTAACAATGCACAAGAAGAATCATCTTAACCTTGTCGCAGAAATTATTAATTAACATGATATAGAAATGTGTTATGCAACAATATGTATTGGATTACACAATAAATGCGAGTGTGATGTGTGAATTTTTATCAAAGCATGTTGTTACGTGTAATAATTTTGCTATTAATCAACATAGCAGAATGTTTTGTGTACAAAATCCTTTTTGTAAGCTCAAGAAGTTAACACTATGTTACATCCTAAATTCCCAAAGAGTCTAGAACTCTTATTACTTGTAGTGATTTTTCTGAAAGTGGACTACTAATTTGAAACGGATGGAGTAATTCATAACAATAATAACAAATTAAATTTATTTTCACAGGGGTCGGATTTCAACGATTTTAATTTCAAAAATATTCAATAAAGTTGTGAATTGCAATTTTCATTCGTACATATTGGTTTGGCTGATACCAGGTCAATGATTCGTAATTAGAAAAATGCTGAATGTTTTCTCAAAACGGTTCCAAATGTCATGTGACAAATGTTAATTAGTTAGGACACAATAAAATTAAACAGACTCCTTGAAATTCATGTAAATATAACCAATCAAAATTGAAAATAATGTTATGACAACTGACACCAATGTTACTATGCCCGCAAGTTGAATCGCCGCCCACCAGGTCCTCGTGGCCTCCCATTGATCGGAAACATGCACCAGTTTGACAGCTTAAACACTCACGTCTACTTGTACAAACTTTCCCAAAAGTACGGCCCTCTCATGTCGTTGCAGTTTGGCTCTGTTCCAACTCTAGTCATCTCCTCTGCTAGTGCAGCCAAAGAAGTTTTTAAATACCATGATCTTTGTTTTTTAAGTAGGTGAACTTCAGTTTATACGCGGAAAGTAACTTACAACTGCATAGACATTGTGTTTGGACCCTATAGCGAGTACTGGAGGGACATGAGAAAAATATGTACCCTTCATCTTTTAGTTCTAAGAGGTCTCAGTCTTTTCAACCCATTCGTGAACAAGAAGTTGCACGAATGGTCAAAACTATAAGTGATGGAGCTGCTGCTGATCCTAATATTGTGAATTTGAGCAAAACTCTCATGACTTTGACAAGCTCTATTATATTTAGAATGGTTTTTGCTCAAATACAAACAAATCCTTAAATACAAACTACAAACTAACACTAGATTAATTATATTTCATTTATTCTAAGGTTCCCGCCAAGGGTACCTTCACAAAAAATGCTTAAAATAATTGGCTCTATCCACCGAAAAAAAAAAAAAAAAAAAAAAAAAAAAAAAAAAAAAAAAACTTACCGTGGAAATGCGAAGCATTTAAGACAGTAAACGGATGAGTTAGGTAGTCATGAGGGCCGCAGGCCCTCGACACACCCGTCAATCATTTATTGCCTTTACCATTGATTGCCATTCCTTACAACTTTAGAATGATAAAGGCGCGAAGCGCCGTACAAGAAGGTGCGAAGCACCGTTAACCAGTGAAATCCACTGCCACGTCATCACGTGAACAGTGAAATTTTTTTATTTTTTTTATTTTTTTGCTGAATGGAGCCAATTATTTTAAACACTTTTTGTATTGGGGTACCCCTAGTTTGATCATTAGATTAGCATGAAATATTGAATTAGTGTTTAGTTTGTAGTTTGTAGTTAATTTTAGTTTGTAGTAGAGTAGGACTCTATTTAGAATTACCTTTGGTAAAATATATGATGATGAAGATGGTGGAGAGAATGATAATAATATGAGTAGTAGATTCCATTGGCTACTTACTAAAACTCAGGCCAACTTTGTTAGCTTTTTTCTTACAGATTATTTTCCTCTAATGGGTCGATTGATTGATAGACTTAGTGGGGCATGTGCTCGGTTGGAGAAGAGTTTCATTGCATTAGATGCTTTTTACCAACAACTCATTGATGAACATCTTCATGCATCTACTGAATCTGCTCAAGACTGCAGCATCCTTGACATCTTACTTCAGATGAAAAAAGATTCATCTGAGATTACGTTGGATCACGTCAAAGCAATACTAATGCTAATCAAAATCTTGAGCCAGATTCAGCTGTTGTATGGGCCATGACTTTGTTAATCAAGAATCCCAAAAAAATGAAGAAAGTGCAGGATGAGGTTTGAGAGTTGACAGGAAAAATGGGTCTGTCGAAAACGATGTCCAAAAGCTTGTTTATCTTAAAGCAGTAGTGAAGGAGACAATGAGATTAAACCCCCCCTGTTCCACTTCTTGTTCCTCGAGAAACAATCTGTTTTTAGGTTCTGGCCAACTGGGCTGAGGTTAAAAGTTGTGAACGGTTCTATTTTACCATATTGCAACCACCACAGAATAGGCTGTGCGGTAGGAATTCAGTAGAAATTTCCAATAGAATGGATGTCCATGAGTGAACGAAGCCATAGTGCAGACGGTATTCGACAAATGTTGCCCAATACGGAAGATGTGCCTAGAAAGGACACAAGGAACATGGTCTAGCAAATATTCCAATTTTCAGATTTCAAAACACTCAGACAAGTATCAAAGTGCTTAAACAAATTGACCGGCCAATTTGAGACTCCTATGTACCCACAAGTCCCACAACACCCATATTGATCAACATAAACCAACCTTAGCACATGAATATATTCAACCTTAGACCTGAATTATGTTATATAATATATATTCTAGAGAACAAGAGATATGCTTAGAGAACCTGCAACAAATTCATAGAGGATAAAATATTCATGGCCGCTATCAAATTCTTGCAGTAAAACTGAAAGTTTAAACATAACTTGTGACACACTCCCATTACAAAAGAGCCATATTTTTAATAACCTACGCATGAGAAGAAATAGCTTTTCGTCCACATTGTAGTTTCCGATCTTAGTAGGATCCCCCTTTAACATCATTTGAAGTCCTCCAAACGAAATATACACCTCCCTGAGACCAGAAGCAAAAAAAAAAAAAAAAAAAAAAAACCAGAAAACAAGAAACTATGTGAGATAAGTCGATAATGCTAATGTTGCCTTAAAAATCATCTAATTCGCCCAACCAAATGTAGTAAATTTAAAAAAATTATTAATCGTTATTCAAAAGATTGAGAGGAATAAGATATATGCGCATATTTAGGGTCATTGTACAAATCGTTGATTATAAAATCATTACTAGCTTATGTAGCAAGAGTAATTTACTATCATAGATTATTGATCCATCAAAAATTGCACATATACAAAAGCAACACAAAGATTTGCATTTTACAAATACATACGCTTCAGGATCACGACCAGATGTGTCCTCTGACATCTTATATAAAAGCCCATGCATAACATACTCAAATTTGTCTGCAAGTGATTTCTGCTTGTCCTGAAATCGGATTAAACAGTCATCATAATGAAAAAATAATCCTTCATTTCTAATGGGGCACTCACACAGCAGATAATATACAGTCACGCAGTGTACTGCAGTGCACCTAATCTTTTGCTATTTAATGCAGTACACCCATCATGTTATTGCCATAATTGGATTTTTAAAATAAAGTACTGTCCAGAAGGTGTCATTTAGAAAGTTAAAAGTTCTGAATTCTAATTTCACAGGGAAATAATTACACGCAAGTTAAAAGTTCTGAATTCTAATTTCACAGAGAAATAATTACACGCTCGCATATTTTATATAACACAATTAGTACAGTTACTGCAAATATGCATGATATGAGGAAATTTGACTGCTACTGATGACTTACCTTTGGGTTTCCTTCTCCAAAATACTAAATCTATAGGCTCATTAGAGAATCACAAACCCTTGGATGATTATTTATCTTGCATTCTTTCTATTTACTCTAACAAAGTCAATAGTCCAAAAGCCTCTACTGTCTATACATGTATTCAGATAGTATAAACCTAAAGTAGATATAAATAAACATACATAATGATTAAGAACTCCGCTGAAGACAGAAGGAATTCAATTACAATATATAGACAAAAATTCAATTACAATATATAGACAAAAGACTTCACAAGAAAGACAATAAACTTAAGTCAAGTTGAGAAGGTAATTTTCTGAGCAATATTATCATGTTGCATGTAAGCATTTCTGAGTTCCAAACAGAGAAGTGAAGGTAACACTTTGGACTTACTTTGGGACAGTATACTAGCTGCATATACTTCTATACTGACTAATAATGGAAAAATATTTACACATAATTACATATTTATACATCATTCAAAATAAATTTGAAAAGTTTCTACAATCATTTATAGCTCCTTACATCAAGGTGAACTCGAAAGGCATATAAGAATTATTACCTGGGGGTTATGCACTGTAACAGGTGAACCATCTGGATACAAAGACTTGGACAGAACCATCCTAAACCTGTCCCCAACACGTATAGGATATATTTCCGTGTTCACATCTAGTAGCAGGCTCATGTCCAAATCATCACTCCGTGCTGTAATGCGAGAAACTGAGCAACAAATGAACAGAATTTTGAGCTAGATAGCTTAATAGATACTTGAGCATAATCAAAGTAATACAAGAATGTCACAGCCCATGTAGTCTAGCAAGTTCAACAAATCTGAAGTGAATTCAGTTAAAAAAACTTAAAAAAAGACGAATATCCTCAGAGATGAAGAAGAATCAAAGAGAAATTCATATAGAAAAAGATAGTGGTGTACTTCATAACATGAAATTATTTCAAGAGAGACAAATGTTAAACCCCAAAGCTTGGAGAAATGGTGCAGCCCCAGTGAACATTAAGAGGTCACCAAAAGTATTCTCATTACCCAAGACCCCGATAACCAACTCCTAACAATCAGTAAAATAGAAACTAGTACAAAATGTAAATTAGTTGTAGCAAAACAAATGGAGTAAATAACAATAACAATATTAAAAAGTTTAGCCTAACTAAACTTGAGGAAAGTTGATAGGCTACAAAAAATTCGTCTTCCGCCCAATGACCAAGATCATCTCCCCCTTCCCACATGACCAAGGTCAGGGTTTCAAATCCTCATACCACCCTGGCCCCCCATATACTTATAATCCTAGTGCATTTGATAGAATATGTAAGGTAATATAAAAATGTGATGGAAAGGGACCTTAATAAAAAAAAAATGCTCACATTGCTTCCAGATTATACAACAAAATGTATCTACTGTTGGAAGGAGAAGACAATATATAACTAGTAAATGGTTAATATATCTATATACATCAGCCATCTCAACGTAAATCCTTAATTTTCTGTTGACGATTACAAATTAATATATAATTATACGCACAAATCTTCAAATGATACACGTTAAGATTAGTCGAGTAGAAGCGAGTACAGAAAATTGTACCTTTGTCGTACTTTTTGTCATCTATCTCCTTAACCTTGATAACATCATCAAAGGAAAGTTGAACCATCCTCGCAGAACTTCACTTCCACACAAGCAAACGTAACCTGACAATAGCACAAACAACAGTAAAACGAACACTCTATACATGATTAAAATATACTTAAAAATGTATTAAAACCGAAGAAACCACAATCAGCTTTTTAAGTACAAATATGTCAGAAATAAATAAGTGAAAACTACAGGGGATAAATTTATATAGCATAATGTTGAAAAGTTAAACCCGAGTGTGTACATTAACATTAATAAAAACGAAACTAATTCCGTAATATAGTTACAATCGAGACTCCGAATACATAACTGAAACATATATCAAGAACACTAATAACGGATAAATGCACAAGAATCATACATTTAATTTACTAAATTCTTCAGCAAATCAAGAAAAATAAACAATACACAAATACTATTGTAAAATAACGCAATCCAAACTGATGCATATATATATACAATAATACACACAAATATTATGTACAAATCCCCAATCGATGACAACAGAACAAAGATGTGACTGAATTATACAAGAAAATAACTTCGACCCAGATTCAAAAATAGGAAATTAAAACGACCCATTTGATGAATAGATAGATACAGATACATACCTGGTATTGGCCTTGCGAGGTACGGTGGTTTAAAGACAGCTTTCTTCAAGGGATTTAATTGTTTTGAGGGTTTAGGGTTTATATAGATAGTGTTTGATTCTCGCTTTTTTTTTTTTCAAAAACAAAATATCCTTTTTATTTAAGATTTCACGTGTACGAGGATGATCTCATGTTAGAATCGTGAGTTTAAAAAAAATTAATACAAATTTAAGGATATTTATGTAAATTATTGATAAAAATTTTATATTTACAAAAATGTTCTTGTGGGGCTTACTTTATAGGTAATATTTCTTGTAAGGATAAAAAGGTCACTTTCCCTATAATACTATTGTAAAATTTCCGTTTAGCCTACTGTACTATCGAAGGCATCACTGCATTTTCCTTTTTTTTCCATTTACCCCACCGCCGTTAGCCAAAAATTCTCTCCATCTGTTTGACTGTTAAATTGATGACTAGGATGCACAGTCAGCCTGCCACGTATACGCCACATCAGCACAGCCCTAATTTTTTTAATAAAAACTTTCAAAAAATCATAAAAAATTATAAAAAATATTCAAAAAAATCGTAAAAAAATTATAAATTTTTTTTAAAATTATAAAAACTTAAAGAAAAATCGTAATTTTTTCATTAAAAATTATAAAAACTATCATAAAAAGCATAAATTCATAATAAAATTAGAGAAGTTCTTCCCCAAAAAAATTCGTTAGTGGCAGCATTGTTTTCTCTTGAACTCTCTACATCTCTCTCGAATCCTCTCGACCTCCCTCGTTTTTATCCATCTATCTCCCTCCCTAATCTCATCCCTCTCTCGTGGCTATTATCTCTCTCCCTCTCCGATTTCTCTCCCCGGCCGCACTTCCCTCTCGCATGTATCTCTCTCGGTCGGAGTTCATCTTCACCATGGTTGTTCGAATTAAAGCTCTAATTAAGCTTCTTGTTTGACTTTTCTTGTTATAACCGTAGGTCATGTGTGTGATTGTGATCTGTGTGTGACTATATACGAGTGTGTGTGTGTGTGTGTGTTATGCGATGTGTGTGTGTGTGTGTGTGTGTGTGGACTGGTGTGTGTGCGTGATGTGTGTATGAAAACAGAGATTGGGGAAGAAATTAGGGTTGTAAATAGGGGGAAAGAAGATTTAGGGGTTTCAATTTATAAATCAATTGATTACATATATATACATGTGTACATGTGTGTGTGTGTGTGTATGAGTCGTGTTTTACTGCGTTGTACTGCGTTTGTGTGTGTTTAGGTGGTGTGTGTGTGTGTGTGTATAGGCAGCGAGGGAGGGAAGAAAGAAGACACCACCGTTGCGGTGGTGGTGGTTTGTAGCAGCAGCAGAGACGGGAAAGGAGGGAAAGAGAGAGAAAGAAAGAGAGGGAGAGAGAGATGGCAGGAGAGAGAGAGAGAGAAACTAAAGCTGTGCTATTTTTTTTAGAATTTTTATGATTTTTTAAAGTTTTTATAAAAAAAAATTAAGGTTGTGCTGATGTGGCATGTATGTGGCAGGCAGACAGTGCATCCTAGTCATCAATTTAACATTCAAATAGACGGAGATAATTTTTGACTGACGGCGGTGGGGTAAATGGAAAAAAAGGAAAGTGCAGTGATGCCTTCGATAGTATAGTAGGCTATATGGAAATTTCAGTATAGTACAGTAGGGAAAGTGATCTTTTACCCTTTCTTATAACCTTAGGGGAGATCCCTTAGGTTGTCCTCAGGCCCAGTTTTCTCTTTCTTTAATTTATTTATCACTCTTCTCTATTCATTATGGAACCTAAAATACATCTTAGATAAGTTAGGTGAGATATAAAGGATTTTATATACAAACATGGAATGTGTATTTTTGTAAAATCAAGTTTCATATAAAATTTTGATGATATATTATTATTTTGTACTAAAATCTTAGGAAATTACCTAAAATGTATCTTAGGTTCCTTTTTCTCTTTTTGAATATTTACAAAAATATCATTTTTCCGAAATACTAAAATTTTTATATAATTTGCAATTAAAAAAAATTAATTATAAATTTTAAAACTTTTTAAAATTATTACGACTGATTTTATTCACATTTAGTTATTTTTGGTTGGAAACACGTACGTTTGCAAAAAGTTCCGAAAAATCATATTTAAAATCATCCAAATCTGATTTCTGGATCTCGAGATAGAGCCCAAATAGTAAATATGAATTTTTTTAATATTAATAAAAAATAAATAAAATTCAATTATATAATTAGGTTTTCTACATTGAATAGTATTGTCAATGTAGAACTTCTACATTGAATATGATTTAAGTAAAAATTCGTAATTATACTTTCTCTTGAGATTCTGAGTGTTTCCATTTGAATAATAATTATTAAAGCATCACTAAATTAAAGATAATTTTCTGAGGTTCGCATAGATTGTAAAATCATCCAAATCTAACTTATGAATTTCAAGATAGAGCTCAAATAGTAAATATAAATTTTTTTAATACTAATAAAAAAATAAATAAAATTCAATTCTAATACAACATTTTTTTAATTATATCCTTTCATATTATAGTTTTTCTTTTTAAAATTCAATTATAATACAACCTTTTTTTAATAATATCTTTTTTAGCTTATAATTTTCTTTTTAATGTGATCTAACCTTGATCGTTTATTTTAATCCAACGGATCATATGATTTTGGTAGTACAGTGACCAGACTTAAGTTATGTAGTCGATCATCCATATATACGTTGTTTATAATTAATGGTAAGTAGTCGATTGTCTTTTTCACATTTACTTTCAGTTAAAGATATTATCTTTATAAACACCTAAAAACATCAATCGTATCATATCTTCCAATCATTAATAATTCTTTTGAATTAAAAACGTTACCTTTTTGATTTAAAACTAATCTTACAATCATTAATATATATCGAAAATATCGCACCATACTTTTTAAATATTAATACTATTATATAAAATCCGAAACATTAAAAGTTTCGGTACCTGTTTTTGGGTATTTCATGAATTTACTTATTTACCCTTTATTATAAAGAAAAATATATACGATATCTATACTATTAAAACACCTATAGATATCTATATCTATACCCTTTATTATTTCTAACAAATTTGTACTTAAAAAGCTGATTGTGGTTTCTTCGGTTTAATACATTTTTAAGTATATTTTAATCATGTATAGAGTGCTCGTTTTACTGTTGTTTGTGCTATTGTCAGGTTACGTTTGCTTGTGTGGAAGTGAAGTTCTGCGAGGATGGTTCAATTTTCCTTTGATGATGTTATCAAGGTTAAGGAGATAGATGACAAAAAGTACGGCAAAAGTACAATTTTTAGTACTCGCTTCTACTCGACTAATCTTAACGTGTATCATTTGAAGATTTGTGCGTATAGTTATATATTAATTTGTAATCGCCAATAGAAAATTAAGGATTTACGTTGAGATGGCTGATTTTAACATAATATTGTATAACAATATTTTGGAGGTTTTGCTGGATTAACGGAGCAAAATACGGATATTTTACTAACAAAAGAAGAACAAGGGATTAGGGTTTGTGTGTTTAAATGTGACTGAGCTTGATAGGTGTTTTCAGGTAAACTGTTTCTCATCCGTATCAAGGTGCCTACGTACCCTATTTATAGGGATCAAGCCTGACGTAGTTCTTGGGCAACAAGTTACCTAGGCGGGCTAGGGTTTTAGAAGATAGACCAAAGTCCAAGCCCACTCGTTTAGGGCTGACATGGCAGTGAATCATCAACCCTATCCGTGATCCATGGCCCAGTTGTGGAAGCCCATAGTCTCGAACGGATAGAATTGGCCAATAGAGAATTAATCAGGACCTAGCATGCGACCTCGTGGGATCTGGCCATGCGAAGCGATCCCATATGTCCAACTACTCATGCGACCTTGGGTCTGGCCATGAGACTTCCAATAAAGAATTAGAGATAGCGATCCAACAGATGTGTTGGCATCGCGAAGCGATCCCAATGAGGATGTACCAGCGAAGTGGTCCCTTAGACCGGATCATGAGCGCAGTGGCCCTGTAACTGTGCCGGGCTGAATCCGATGGTGAACTTTAGTGGCCCAATTGTCATCTTTTAGGCCCATAACCAATTATGAACCGTTAATTTAGTAAATTAAATCATAATAATTATTATGCCAGATTTGGGCATAACAACTACCCCCCGAGTCCATGTTGCCATTAGAGATGCGATGTGGACTCAAGTATCAACCAAGTGACGCCGTAATGCGAGGCCATGGCTTGCTACTGATATGAATACGACCGTTGGAGTAGTCGCGACCCCAAGAATTTGAAGAGGTTTGACAGCTGTTGTGTCTCGAGATTCGTGTTCAACGGTTGAGATGATGACACATGTGCTGTATCTTTCTCTCTCCTGATGACTATATATACTCCTGTCACAATCATTTCTTTCTTTATCTTCACAAACACATTACCGAAGTGTTGTTAGTTTTGCTCCCGGATCAAACACAAGAAATTTTCGAGCTTTAATACCAGCGACCTCAACTTTCTTCAGATTTCTTCAATCTTTTTCAAGAAAAAGTAAGTCTTCATTCCTCTATTGCATTTAAATTGTCGTTCTTCATCATAATTGCATGATTAGATAACGTTAATTGTATGCGATGCGATCCGTTTTAACTGCGATCCCATATCGTCTATTTTAATGTGCGATCCCGTCCTCGTTACAATAATTAGACGATCCTTCCTTTAGGAATATAGATGCGATCCCTCATTTAGAAATATGAACCTTCCATTATTTCCTACAAGCGAAGCGAAAACACATAGAGCCCTTCTGTCTATTTATTCTTTTCTCCCTTCATTTGCTTTCTGTAAGAGCACACACTTAATCTTTTCACTTCTTTTCAGATGTCGCAAGACGACAGTTCAAACTATGTCGCCCATTCATATAATCGATTCTCCAATAGATTCATTAGGCGATGCCTATTATGATATTGAGGGAGGCGCCGACAACGAAGCTAATTCTGATGATGATGATTACGAAGAGCCTTCCTCGGATGATGGTGGCCTTGACGAAGTGGCCAGAGTCGTAAACTTCAAAGATTATAACTATGTTCCTGAGGCTTCCCTCGATCCTTACATCCCTACCCCTCAACCAGAGCTGGAGGGAGTTATATATGTTGATGGGCCTAACCCGAAGGATATTGAGCCCGGTTCAAAGATTAAGCCAAGCAAACCTCACGTCCTGGCATGCCGCGATATGTCTTCAACATTGATCGTGAAGACTATCACAGAGGGGGTCGCGAGGTTCCGTCCTGAAGGCAAGATCATTTTGCCTAAGAAGAAAATGTGATGCTATCGCTTTAATCACGAAGAGAATGGAGGCAGGGTGCCCAGAATGGTTCGAACGGTCCCTCTGATGAAGATAGGCATCTCTTCTCCTCTCCACCCATTCATCAAGGATGTCTGTGAGACATATTATCTAGCCCCCATCCAAATTAGCACCAACGGCTATCGATCTATGATTGCCCTGTACATACTTTACCACAAGCTTGGATATCCGCCCCTAGACGTGAAGACAATGGGCTACTTCCTTCAACTGAAGCGATGTGGGGCCAAGGATTTTGGCTACGTCTATTTTTCAGTGTGGCCAGAATTCAACAAGAAAAGCCTTCTCCCTGGCGGAATAAGTAATGCGGGCTCGTGGAAGGAGCCTTTCTTCTATGTACACGAGGTTCCCCGAGTTAAAACGAGCTTCAACTACCTTCCCGGTAAGCTATCGAGGCAGTAACCCTTTATCTTACTCTTTGTTCTTTGTTCACAAACTAACAACTCCTTTGGCATCGCAGTCACTCCAGTTCGCACCGTCTTAAGAGGTGTTGAAAAACAGCGAGCCGATGATGTATTAACAAAATCCACCGCAGAGGAGAGAAACATTAGGACTCTTCTTTCTCTAGAAAACCTAATAGAATGCGGATTCCTCAAGGAAGGAATAGGTGCTTCCCCTGAAGCGGGGCCTTCAAATGCGAGGCGGGCTTCGAAGAAAAGAAAGATAAGAGAAGAGGCCTCGTCTTCTCATATCGCAATAACAGACGAAGAGGGTACTCTTATATAGCGATATGACCCCTTACTCTTTGCATATTGCATCGCATTTCCTTTTTCCTCCGTATGCATAACTGTCTTCTAATTTTGCATCTTAACTGTTTTACTTTATGCCATATTTTTTGAACTGTTTGTAACTTGTCTTTTATTTCTCTACAGACATGTCTGCTCGCGGTGGAAGAGGTCAAGCTCCCCCATTTCTTCAAAGTGGCAAGAAAGGGGTGACCTCAAAAGCGGTCTCTGGCTCGAAAGTTCCTCCTCCTCCTCCCATTAAGCCACCAATTGCTAAACCTGTCAACGATCCTCCATCCCAGACAAATATTATTGGGGATCACACTCAAACATCTCCTGAAGCGAGCCCTCTAAAGCGAGCCAGGAAGGATGAGCAGCCTAGTGGGCCTCCTCAGCCATCTTCCCGTACCGTGAATGCCACTGCGACCCAGCATCTCTTCGCTTCAATGGGGAGCAAGTACACCGAAGAGGCTGAGGCGTCCAACTGGTGGAAGGCCACTCCCGAGGAGAATGCCAATGCTTTAACCAAGTGTTTAGCGGAGGCATTCATCCGTCAAGCTGCGCACACAAAAAACTTCTTCCAACTTGATAAAAAGAACAACGTTCTTGAATTCCAGAAGGTTGAAGATAAGCGATCCCTGGAAGCGGAGTTTAAAAAACAACTTTCTCATGAGACTGCCACGATCCGCATCGACTTGAATAATGCCCGCAAGGAGAGAAATGATTTTGAAAAATGTTTTAAGGAACTGCAGAAGTCCAGCGAAGAAGCTGCTAAGAAGAATGCTGATGAGATCGCTAAGCTGACTCACGAGCTGGATGGTGCCAAGGCTGAGTTGGCAAATGCTGAGGAGACTTTCGTGGCCCAGGGTCAGGTCTCATTCATGAAGGGGTTCATTCGAACGATCCCCGACTTTGACTGGGACCGGCTTGGGCCCGAAAATGCTGACTTCGCAGAGACTTTGAAGCAGCAAATTGCTGACGAGGATGCCGAGGAGGCCAGGCTTGAGGAGGAGGCAAGAATAGCCAAGGAGGCCACTGGTGCCAATCAGGATCCACCTACCTCGTAAATTCATTCTATAGTTTGTTGTAACTCTGAACAGGGGATGCGGGCACCCCTTAAATGCCTCGCAAGTGTAATATTAATTTTTCCTTAACTTTATTTGTCACAAGAATTCTGGGATCGCAATGCGATCCGTTATTTTTCTGAAGTAGTGTCAAAAATCCCCTTTTTTGCTTATCAGTATTTTTCAAGTAACCTGTCCTCGCAGTTGCTAACCCTTACATTACCGTTGCTTTAGCTCTAGCTTTTTTCCTTGTTTAATTTTTTGAGATGTTGCGATATGCAATAATATTATCTTCGTAATTACTCCATCCTTCAAAATGTTGAGATGTAATTTGTGTTCGCAGATGCGAAGTGCCTTGAATAGCTTTAGATTTGTATTCCTTTTGCTTAGACTCGTTGTAGATTATAACAGTTATGAATTGTCACCTTGAAGTAGTTTCAAGTGCGATCCCAGCATCGTTGAGATGGCTTGGATCTTAAAGTGTAGATGCTAACAGACAAGCAAATTTATTTTGAATGCAAAATAAAACATAATCCATAAAGCAAACGTACTCGTACAATGAAAAAAGTAGGGGCCCTAAAGTTTTATTGATAGGGGCGTGGCCCAAATTTAACAAGTAGGGGCGAGGCCCTAAAATGAATTGTGGGGCGAGGCCCAAAGTTGACAAGTGGGGCATGGCCCAAGAAATCATTACATCATAAAGGGGAGGTGTCTATATGATCACTACCCCCCAGTACTTTGTATGAATTATTCATGCTAAGTAGTCGTAGAGAGAGGCTACCAGGGGCGTGGCCCTCACTGATAGTATTTTCTCAGATGCTCCGCATTCCAAGCTCGCGGAATAACCTTATCTTTCATGTTCGTGAGATAATAGGTTCCTTCTGAAAGAGTAGCATAGATTTTGTAAGGTCCTTCCTAGTTAGCACCAAAAACTCCATGACCTGGAACCTTAGTGTTAGGCATAACCCTTCTAAGCACTAGGTCTCCTGTTTGTAAAGATCGTGCTTTGACTTTTCCATTATAGTACCTAGCTGTCCTTTGTTGATAGGCCGCGAGGCGTAGCTGGGCCTCGCTTCTTGTTTCCTCTATCATGTCCAGATAGAGTCTGTGATTGACCTCGTTTTCATCGGGATCGTAGTGTTCCCTTCTGAACGACCCCGAGCCTACTTCCACCGGAACCATGGCCTCGCAACCATAAGTCAAAAAAAAGGGGGTCTCCCCAGTAGTGGTTCGTGGGGTCGTGTTGTATGACCACAAGACCCTAGGTAACTCCTCAGGCCAATTGCCTTTGCTCTCTTCCAGTTTAGCTTTCAAAGTGTGCTTTATAATTTTGTTTATGGCCTCGGTTTGGCCATTCGTTTGAGGATGACTCACAGCTGAGAAACTCTTTTTTATTCCCAGATTTTCACAGAATTCTTTCATCTCCTTACTGTCAAATTGCTTTCCATTATCCGAAATTAGTTGATATGGGATCCCATAGTGACACACAATTGCCCTGTAAACGAAGTCCTTGAGCTTCTTTGCAGTGATAGTAGCAAGTGGCTCGGCCTCTGCCCACTTGGTGAAATAGTCAACAACCACTACTACATATTTAAGTCCCCCTTTCCCCTTTGGGAGTTCTCCAATTAGATCGATCCCCCACATAGCAAAGGGCCATGGGCTCGTCAGCGAGGTAAGTTGAGAGACAGGGACGTTGCTGAAGTTAGCGATCCTTTGACAGGCATCGCATTTTCTTGAAAACTCAAATGCATCCCTTTTCAGCGTAGGCCAATAATACCCTTGGCGAAGAATTTTCTGGGCCAGCGAACTACCCCCCGTGTGATTGCCGCATATCCCTTCATGGACTTCTCTGAGAATGTAATTACACTCTTCCCCGTCTACACACCTCAGGAGTGGGATGTTAAACCCTTTTCGATACAAGACTTCATCATAAATGACATAGCGAGCCGCCTGATATTTAATCTTCCTCGCTTCTTTCTTGTCTTGAGGCAACGTTCCATTTTTCACATATTCCCATATTGGGGTCATCCAAGTCAATTTTGGGGACGCTACTTCCATAATGAACTCCTCCGGTACACTAGGCTTCATCTGAATTTCCAATGCAAGTAATGTAGCCTCGCGACGCGACCCCAATTTTGCCAGTGCATCTGCTCCTTGATTATTTTCTCTTCTAATATGGACCACCTTGACATTGTTAAATTTCTTCATCAACCTCTGTGCACATCGCAGATATAGCTCAATCTGCTCACCTCTAGCTTGCCACCCACACCAGAGTTGATATGTTACTAGCATGGAATCGCTGTAAGCTGTGAGGTTCTCTACCTTCATTTCCAGTGCCAGTTTGAGACCAATAATGAGGGCTTCGTACTCTGCTGCATTATTGGTGGCTTCGAAAGCGAAGTGTACTGCACTTTGTATCTTACGACCCTCTGGAGTTACCAACTCGATGCCGGCCCCGGCTCCTTCCTTGTTAGATGCCCCATCTACGTATAGCTCCCACCATGAGGCCGAATTTTCTTTTCTATCCTTGCTAACTGTTTTTTCTGGTGCTGCTATGATGGCCCAGTCATCTCCCTTGGATTGGGGAGGAAACTCCAAGATAAAATCCGCAAGTGCCTGTCCTTTTATAGGGCCGCGAGGCTTAAACTCGATGTCAAACTGACTAAGCTCCACTGTCCATTTTAACAATCTCCCTGAAGACTCTGGCTTGTGCATTACCTGCCTCAGTGGGTAGGCAGTGCGAACCTCAATGCTGTGAGCCTGAAAATAGGGCCTTAACTTCCGCGAGGCCAAGACCAGGGCATAGGCAAGCTTCTCCATGTTTGTATATCGAGTCTCAGCATCTAACATTCTTTTACTGACATAGTAGACTGGATATTGAACTTTTCCCTCCTCGCGAACCAATACTGCACTGACCGCGTGTTCAGACACAGCGAGGTAGACAATGAGGACCTCGCCTTTAAGGGGCTTTGAGAGAAGTGGTGGCGAGCCCAGGTGTTCTTTTATCTTTTGAAAAGCCTCCTCGCATTCCAATGTCCATTCAAAGTTTTTTCCCACCTTTTTAATGGCCTTAAAGAACTCATGGCACTTATCTGATGATTTGGAAACGAACCGATTGAGAGCTGCGATCCATCCTGTCAGACTCTGGACTTCTTTCACACTTCTTGGGGATCGCATGTCCATTAAAGCCTTTATTTTTGCAGGGTTCGCTTCAATTCCTCTGTGGTTGACAATGAATCCCAAAAACTTCCCAGATTCGACCCCAAAGACACACTTCTGGGGGTTAAGCTTCATTCTGTACTTCCTTAGTATATCAAACATCTCTGCGAGGTGAGGGATGTGATCCACAGCTTCCTTAGACTTGACCAACATGTCATATACATAGACTTCCATTGTCTTGCCAATTTGTTTCTCGAACATCATATTAACGAGCCTCTGGTAGGTAGCCCCAGCATTAAGGAGACCGAAGGGCATCCCTATGTAGCAGTAGAGACCTCTATCTGTGATGAACGAGGTGTGCTCTTGATCAGGGCCATACATGGGTATCTGGTTGTACCCAGAGTAAGCATCCATGAAAGAAAGAAGTGCATGCCCTGCTGTTGCATCCACTAACTGGTCGATCCTTGGTAACGGAAAACTATCTTTGGGACAATGTTTGTTGAGGTCGGTAAAGTCTACACATGTCCTCTACTTTCCATTTGGCTTCTTCACAAGGACTGGATTCGCGAGCCAGTCAGGGTAGAATGATTCCCTAACGAGCCCTACCTCGAGGAGTCTATCCACTTCTGCCTTTAGAGCCTCAGCTCGTTCTCCACTTATGGGTCGCCTCTTCTGTCTGACCCCCTTCTTGCTTGGATCCAAGTTTAGCTTATGACACATTACATTAGGATCGATCCCAACCATATCTTCATGTGACCAGGCGAACACGTCAAGGTTTGCCTTTAGAAAAGTAACCAGCCTTTCTCTCAAATCAGGATTGAGTTGCGACCCTATTTTCAACACTTTTGAAGGGTCCTGCACATCAACGAGGACAGGAATTGTGTCTTCAGCTGCCCCGGCTCGCTCCACATGTTCTGGGATGCGAGGATCAAGATCTAGATTATACTCACGAGCCTGACTTGATTCTGCCTCGTAGGGGTTGGCACCCGCGTGCCCATACTCCTTAACAACAGTTGTTGTCTGCGTAATTCCATTTGGCAGTTCTGTTAGTGTGGATGTTTCCTTGCGAACCCATTTTCCCTTTCGGGCTCACACAGCGGCCTGCTCCGGGCTCTCCTCGCTGTCACTATCCGTAGCCTCTTCCATGATCCCTTCCTGAAGAACCATTACTGGCTGCGAGGTTCCCATCATCAAAGCCCCTGGTACTGGTTCTACTTGAATTCCCAAATTATCAAAATAATCAACTGGGAGCTCCTCAATCGAGATCATGTTACAGTCTGTTGGGGGTACAAAGGTTGTCTTGCGAGGCCTACTTTCCTCCTCGCACTCCATCCTGTCTGTCATAGAATTGCTCCCTTTTTCTGCTGACTTGAGGGCCTTGTTGTAGCATTCACGAGACTCATGTTGTGCCCCCCTAATGCATCCGACTCCATTTGGGGTAGGGAATTTCATAGAGAGATGGTAAATAGAAGTAACCACCCTCATTTCTTTGAGTATTGGCCTCCCCACGATAGCATTATAGGCTGAAGGTTGATCAACCACCATAAAGTCTGCAATTTGGGTAGTAATACAGGGCTCGTCCCCTAAAGTGACAGGGAGCCTTATGAGGCCCTTGACATTGACTGAAGCTCCAGTAAAACCATAAAGATGACCTACGGTAGGGATAAGGTCTCTATCCACGAACCCCATTTTCTGATAGACCTCGTATGTTAGAACATTCACTGCACTCCCATTATCCACAAGGACCCTGTGAACATTCTGCGATCCAATGCGAATTCGGACAACGAGGGCATCCGAGTGAGGGTTGGACCCACTTCGCATCTTCTTCAGTGAACATGATATTAGTATCTTCCCCCTTGAAGAGCTTTGGGGGTCGTTCCTGTAGGTGATGAATATTGGTGAGAGGTCGCTCCTTAGCTTCGCGGGCATATCTTTCTCTGGCCCTATTGCTATCCCCCCCGATGTGGGGTCCTCCAATTATCACATGGATACTTCCGCCTCGCGTTTCCCTTTCATTAATGACTGGATTTTGTTCAGGTGGGGGAGCTTGATTATATCCAAGGCCAGACTTGGGATTATGTTTCTTCACCTCGCGAACTGCCCACTCAGTTAACTTTCCATCACGAATTAACTGATCCACCTGCTGTTTGAGCTCCCGGCAAGTTGTTGTATCATGCCCTGTTTGTTCATGAAAGGCACAATATCTGCTAGTGTCTGCAGTCCCCTTCGAACCCATCGGTGGAGGCTTCCTGAATACCCCCTTATTTGCATTGACTGCATAGATGTGATCGATTGGGGCGACCAGAGGAATAAACTTATCTTCACTCCTCGCAGGGCGAGCTCGAGGAGGGGATCGCCTCAAGGGATCGCGGTCTCTCCTTTTTGGGTTGGGGCTTCAACTTCGATCCTGTCTTCACCTCGGACTTCTGGAGTCCTTTCTTTTTACTCCCCTGTTCCTACTCCAACTGCTACTCCTTTCATTATTTTTCTTCAGATCTGCAAGTGACTTCTCGACACGCTTGAAATGCTCAGCGACCCTATGCAATTCAGAAAGAGTGCTAGGGGTTTGTTCTTGTAACTTCTTCCAAAATTCAATACCTTCCCTCACCCCAGCAATGAGGAAATTTTTTACAGCTTCATCATTTGCACCTCGTACGCGAGGCACCTCAGCATTGAACCTCTTGAAATAATCATGAAGGGTTTCTCCTTCCTTCTGTTTTATGTTTGCCAAGGTAGACACAGGGGGTGCGTAGAGCATTGAGGACTGGAACTGTTTGATAAAGATGTCCATGAATTGCTCCCAAGAGTCGATGACAATCAATGCCCCTAACTTCGAAAACCACTGCTGAGCGTTTCCTCTTAGCGAAGCTGCGAACAATCTGCACCTTGCCAGATGCGAGACCTGGTAGACTTCCATCTCATTGTTAAACCGAATTACGAACTCTGCTGGATCAGTATCTCCATTATAGGTCATGTCCGCATGATGCCCTCGAAACACTGCAGGAAGTGGCGCGGTTCGAATTTCGTGGGTAAAGGGCGAAGAAGAGCCCATAGTGCTAAAAATCCCTTTCTCACTGTTCATTGCGTCCAAGGCCTTTTTCAACTCCTCCAGCTTATAATCGCCTACTTTGGCTTCCTTGTCACCCTCCTTTTTATCTCCAGTACTTCCATGGTGTGACTGAGTCTTTTTTAGGACACTAGACTCCTCCTGGTCATTCCTGCGATCCTTCTTTTTACGATCCTCTTCATGGTATTTGGATCGTTCTTGGTCTCGATGAGATGGGGGTCTGTCATCGCGACGATGGGACCGCTCACGCTCTCTGCGAGGAGAGGGGGGTCTGTCATCACGACGATATGACCGCTCACGATCTCGATGAGGAGACAATGGTCGATGAGTGCCCATGCTTCTATTCTTAGATTCTTCATTCCGAGGTGCCTTAACCTTTTCCAATTTTAGACGAAGGTCGTGTTCAGTTAGCTTCTTTTCTAGACGGTAAAAAACACTGACCGATCTCCCTTCAGATGAGACGACCTTGTCATGAGATCCTCCTTTCTTTTCGAGCGAATCCTCTTCCTTATTCCAGTCAGGGTTCGTTTGATCTGTTAGGACATCCTCGAAGTCATCAATGAGTTTCTTAGCAGGGAGTTTACTTCCTTCCCCTTGATGTGTTTGACCACCTGTCCTTGCGTTCCTCTTCGATCCTCTAGAACTATAACGCTTCTCCACTTTTGCGACCCTCTCATGTACAGCGGTCACTTGTTCGCCGAGGCCTTTTAGAAAGGACATAACCTCGCTGGTCAACGCCACCCTCTGTACTGGGGGGTGTGCTCCTCCTTGTACCCAGTCTTCGAGTTGTCCTTGGACACCTCGTCCTCTGAGGGGTCCCTCGTCAGGGGATCGTCCTTATTAACCTTATGCGATCCCGATGTCTCTCCATCATTCTTCTTCTTGTGTGATTTAGTCATTGCTTCTCCCAATTCAATGACGATACCCTCCTTCTAGCGCCAAATGTTATAGGGAGAATATTGTATAACAATATTTTGGAGGTTCTGCTGGATTAACGGAGCAAAATACGGATATTTTGCTAACAAAAGAAGAACAAGTGATTAGGGTTTGTGTGTTTAAATGTGGCTGAGCTTGATAGGTGTTTTCAGGTAAACTGTTTCTCATCCGTATCAAGGTGCCTACATACCCTATTTATAGGGATCAAGCCTGACGAAGTTCTTGGGCAACAAGTTACCTAGGCAGGCTAGGGTTTTAGAAGATAGACCAAAGTCCAAGCCCACTCATTTAGGGCTGACATGGCAGTGAATCATCAACCCTATCCGTGATCCATGGCCCAGTTGTGGAAGCCCATAGTCTCGAACGGATAGAATTGGCCAATAGAGAATTAATCAGGACCTAGCATGCGACCTCGTGGGATCTGGCCATGCGAAGCGATCCCATATGTCCAACTACTCATGCGACCTTGGGTCTGGCCATGAGCCTTCCAATAAAGAATTAGAGATAGCGATCCAACAGATGTGTTGGCATCGCGAAGCGATCCCAATGAGGATGTACCAGCGAAGTGGTCCCTTAGACCGGATCATGAGCGCGGTGGCCCTGTAACTGTGCCGGGCTGAATCCGATGGTGAACTTTAGTGGCCCAATTGTCATCTTTTAGGCCCATAACCAATTATGAACCGTTAATTTAGTAAATTAAATCATAATAATTATTATGCCAGATTTGGGCATAACAGTTATATATTAATTTGTAATCGCCAACAGAAAATTAAGGATTTGCGTTGAGATGGCTGATGTATATAGATATATTAATTATTAACCATTTACTAGTTATATATTGTCTTCTCCTTCCGATAGTAGATACATTCAGGGACGGAGGTAAGGGGTGGCATTCGGGGGCCGCCGCCACCCCAAAACCCCGTATAATCTAGTAAAATTCATGCAAAAAATTTAAATATTAATATCTTTAATATTAAATTATTGTAATATTTCGTTTTCGCCCCCTCAAATTTATATAAATTTTATGAATATAGTAATAAATTTTGTAATGTTTATCATAATTTTGAAATTTAGTACTTGAATTTAAGTATATTTATAAAAATAAAATCTTTTATTAATAATTCTTTATTTTATTTAATAAAAAATTATTTTAATATATAAATTATGAAGAAGGAAAAAAAATTCGCCCCCGCAAGCTTCAATTTCTAGTTCCGTCCCTGGATACATTTAGTTGTATAATCTGGAAGCTATGTGAGCGGTTTTTTTTATTAAGGTCCCTTTCCATCACATTTTTATATTACCTTGCATATTCTGTCAATGCACTAGGATTATAAGTATATGGGGGGCCAGGGTGGTATGAGGATTTGAAACCCTGACCTTGGTCATGTTGGAAGGGGGATATGATCTTGGTCATGTGGGAAGGGGGAGATGATCTTGGTCATGCTAGACTCATTCTGTCAACTTTGTCTCTAATCTTTTCCATCAGAACCCCCCTCTTCTTAAAAACAAACTCTCAATTCCAATTTAAATTTTCGATAATCTAATCTCCGCACTTTCTTATCTATACTTTCATTCTAAATTCCCGACATTTCAAATAATACCACAGTTTGTTTGGCAAAATAATACATTAATAATCATATCACCACAATTCCATTTCTAAAAAAATAGAGTAAAAAGTACACACAAGTCCTCAGACATTTAATCAAACAGATGTAGTACAAACATAAAAAAATCCTAATTTTACTCTACAATCTTCATCTTAAAATCTATAAATTTATACATGAATAATAATAATAATAATAATAATAATAATAATAATAATAATAATAACTTGTAATTAACATCTACACAGCCTCCAAATCAAGAAACAACTAAAAAATCAAAATAAATTTACAAAGATATGTACCTGTTACTTGAACGCCGAGAGCGAAGCAAACCTAACTGCAAAACACGAAATGTTAAATTCAAACTCAATATAATCAAAGACGTGTGATTACATACAAGATACCGATACCTGGGAGCGAGAGTTTGGAGGAGGCAGAGGCTGTGTGTATCTGTATGTATTGTAATGTCTTAAATGTCATGAAATGGGTCAGTTTAGGCATTGGATGTAAGGTGGGTCTATTGGGCCAGAGTTTAGGTATCTTAAGTTATCTGTAACCAAATATTTACAAAGCCCAACAACAAAATCTCTGGGAAAGCTATAGTATATATGTATCTTGGCATTATCGTTGGGAGTATGAATGACAATATGAGTTTATTTTTATCTTGTTTTCCTGTTTTTATTTTCTGCATTTCCTTTTCATTTTATCTTGTTTAAACCTCGAATAGACTTCTTTCAGGTTGACGGTGTCTTCCGCAACACGTATCGAAGAGACTTCTTTCAGGTTGTAGGACTTCGAAAAATGTTAATAACTGGAATTGCAATATTTTCCTTGCAAGTTCCTCTTTATATGATAAATGATAATATCTTGCTTATTTTCGACATAGCAGATATTCCCACATATATTTACATTTTGAGTTACCTTGTAACTTCATCGTTCATATTATATTGGCATCATTTCCGTAAATGCATGGCATATGGTTTGAAAGATACCTTTGAACTGTTATATTTTATCGTTCAGTTAAATATTATTGTTGGTGGGCTATTGCTCACCCTTGCTTTATTATTATATCACAACAACAGCTAGACCAGATGAGTCGCACAAGGCGCATTTGACGCTGACAAGGACGATGAGACTACCAGAGCCGAAGAGAAAGCTATTGGTAGGATAGATTCATTCTTTCAGTACCAAATATATGGACTAGTATGACTTATGTAAATGGATGGCAAAGAGTATGTATTCATATTGTAACTCTTTTGGGTTGTAAGAACTCATAATGTGTTTAATAAAATTTGGTTGTTACTCTGATTTCATCTCTGGGACTATAACGGGTGTGTTTTATATTGTTGTGTTGGGTCATAAAGATGTAATTTATTTTATGTTGAGGTAAGTTCAAGTATTGTGGATAGAATTGGAGATCGTAATGACCGGATCTCGGACCCCGGATCTGGGGGTGTTACATCAGTCTTCTAATACACCCACTCCTGTTTTGGTTGTTGATAGTCTGGCTGATTTGTGTAAAGTTGAGAAAATAGTTAATGATGGCAGTGAGGATCTAAAACAATTAAAAGTGTCAAAACCTGCAATATATGCCCCTCATATGTTTGATGAAAGTCCTAGTAGAGAATTGATGGTCAAAACCGCCGAGCTAAATCCTCGTTATACTATTGATTCTCGTCATTTCGATTCAAGTGTTAGCATATTTCAAAGTTTTGACAAAATTTGTGAAGAGAATTCTTATGTCTTTGTGTTACCAATTTTCGATGGTAATGATCCGAGGAAATGGATATTGAAGGCTCGGAATTATTTTGAATTTAAAAATGAAGTTGATGCGGATAAGATAAAGTTAGCCGGACTTCATTTTGAAGGCAGAGCTCATACGTGGTATAGGTGGTTTTATAAAGAAAATGAAAAAGTGGATTGGAAGATGTTCTTACATGATCTATTAATCCGTTTTGATGATTATGAGGTAGATATGTGTAATCTGGTAAATCCATTGACTATCCAACAACAAGGTTCGGTTAAGGAGTATGAGATTGAATTTTTAGAAAGAAAAGAAATAGCCGAATATGTCTATAATTTTGTGTTTAAGGAGGAGATACTTGCTCATAATTTTATAAACGGTCTTAAAGAAGATATTCGAGAAACTATTGATTTATGGTCACTTAAGACTTTGCAGGGGGCAGTTAAGTGGGCTACGTTTCAGGAGTTGCGAATGGAAGAGAATTTATTGTTTGAAGTTGCCGAAGAAGAATATGAAATGTACGAAGGTATGAAACACATGTTTAAAGAAAACTTAAAGTCTGCCGATAGGTTGTTTGTCAAAATGTATGATGGACGTGTGAGTGAAGTCGAAACGATTATAAAATTATATAGTAAAAAAAAAGTTTTAACATTGATGATGATAGTTCCAAGGAAGGGTCTCTGGTCACTGATCCTATGCAGATTCTCATTACTACTGGTGACAAGTGGCACCATTCCGAGGAGAAACTCACTCAAATCCATGTGTCAATTGAGAAAGGGGATACAAGGAAGAAGAATTTTGTCCATCGGACAGAAGTAGTTGTAGCTTGTGAAAATAATACTCAACAACATAATTCAAATTTGAAATCCTTAAATTGGCATCCACAGGTACCTCCAATGTTGGATATCAGACCTGAGAAGGTGTATCTTGTTAAAGCTCTGGTTCAGACAAGACATGCTATTGATTCTGTAATTTTCTCTGATGAGTCGAATGAGACGACTTCAAATATAGATTCTGCCTCTCAAATGACAAAAAAAATTAAGGCTATCTTTAAGCTTCATCAGAATGAATATGGTAAGCAGATTTTTCATAGTGCGGTACAATTATTGTCACGTACTTCTGTTTATAATGCTGTATTGCCCTTGTCTGTAAGCTGTTTTAAAATTGAGGATCTGCAACTGTTATTTACTTTGTTGCATGAGGGAAATGAATTGTTGCGGAATACAAGGTTTGCTGATTTTGATAGGTGCAGCTTAAAAGACATTACTCTTGATGATTTTAACAATACGTTAGTCTTCAGACTCGTACAACAGCTCTTTTTAGATACTGTATCAACTGATTTCGTAACGCCTTGTAGCACTGCAGAGAGCTCTCCTAGTCGAAAGAAACAAAATAGAGATCTTGTCTTTGTGAAGTTTACTTCTCATCCTGCTGTTGCACGTGCACTCAAGGCGGGTTCATCACCAGAATTTCCTCTTGGTGTGAAAATGCATTCAGTTGTAAATTGGACTGAAAAGGATCAAAAAGCTATCCCTAAAGCGCTTATAAAGATCATATTACGAGGAGTAGATGATGATAATAAGGTGGTATATTTTGCGATTATAATTTTTAAGTACCAGGGTGATAAATTTGGACTAAGTGCCTCTTCAAGTCCAAGGGAAGTGAAACTGTCAACAAATGATTCTGAATTTTCTAGTTACTCTAGTAGAACTCAGTTTGCCCTTAATTCTATCTCCTTACACCTAGACGTCATTACAACTGGGGTAGATTGTAAAACAACTTGTTGGAAGGATGATATGAGTACTTTATGGGTAGGGGATTCTGGATAGAAGAATGGAAAAGGTGAGAAAATTATTGTGGGGATTCCATGGGATGAAAAAGGAGAGTTATCTTTAAAGAGTGATATTAATTCTCATGTTGCTTTGCTATTTTCACATCCAGATGTATTGTATTATGCTCTGAAAGAAACAAAATCTAATAGGTCCGATTTTAAACAGATGTTAGTGTGCCATATTTCTTCGGAGATCAATAATTCTTTATTTCAACTTAGCACAAAGGTTGCAGGGGCTGTTGGAGTATATACTCGTATTGGCTTCGCTAATATATGCAATTTTTTTAGAGCCATCCAAATTGTTGAGTTGTGTGAAAATATTCTTGATAGAAAAGCAAGGGGAAAAGATCTTTTCTGGGAAATTCGAGGTGGTAGCTGTTCAAGTTTTAGAGTCATTTTGTTTCATAAAGTAAACCTAGTTGATGTACCAGCAAAACTTAATATATTTACAATGGTTATGGAGGAGAAGCAAACCAAAACTATGCAACAGAAACGAGAAGGTTCAGTTGATTTTGTGCAGTACCAGCAACGAACTACAGGTTCTAAAGTGTCTGCACTAGATGAGTTCAAACAATGTGAGTCTCGTGTTGTACCTAAGGTCCTTGTCACTAAGAATATGGTCATGGATTGGTATTGGAGTATTATAACTCTACTATTTGATCCAGGAGTTTTGTGGTTGCTGCATAGTATATCAAATTTGATTCATCCTTGAGGACAAGGATATTTTGCTCATTCTCTATCTTTCAAGTACCAGAGAATCAAAATTGTCTATTTTATCTTAACGTATCCTTTGTCAAGCAAAGGGGTCCTTCTTGGCGTTGGAGTGTTATATTATAGGTTCTAAATTCACTTATCCTTGAGGACAAGGATAATTTATAGAGGGAGGTATTGTCATGAAATGGGCAGTTTAGGCATTGGATGTAAGGTGGGTCTATTGGGCCAGAGTTTAGGTATCTTAAGTTGTCTGTAACCAAACATTTACAAAGCCCAACAACAAAATCTCTGGGAAAGCTGTAGTATATATTTATCTTGGCATTATCGTTGGGAGTATGAATGAGGATATGAGTTTATTTTTTTCTTGTTTTCCTGTTTTTATTTTCTGCATTTCCTTTTCATTTTATCTTGTTTAAACCTCAAACCCTAGAAAACCAACTAAAATCATGACATTAAACCCCTCCCAAACCCTAATAACAACTTGTTCCCTTTCTTTTTCTTATTAATATTTCTTTTTAACTTTTAATGCTCCTTTATAAAAATAATAATGTTTTAGTGTCTGTTTGGCAATTCTTGATTAGAACTTAGAAGTTATTTATTTAGATTTTTTTTTTTCATATTTACATATTTTTTTTAGAAAAAAATATGTATGGGGAGTTTAACATTCGTTATTTTGCAAAAATAAGTTACTTATTTCAGAAAAAAGTACATATTTACGTACTTTTTTCAGAATAATTAACTTATTTCTGAGAAATAAGAATTCCCAAACGGACCCTTAATTAAATTTACATGTTATAAGAAGCTTTGACTTTCACTATAATTTTTCATACTAAAAAATAAGATAAGCGCTAAATTTCTTAAATATGGGAACTTTTTAAAAATATCCATGTTTAAAAAAAAGTACGGTTAAAGTTACATATGAAAATGCATCGAATGTTATTTTTTTTAAAAAAATTAAAATTTGGTATATTTGAAAAAGACTCTATATTTTTTATTATTGGAAGATGTTTTATCCTAAATAATTTTAACCTACGGACTTGTTAATTTTTTTTTATCAATATCAAAATTCATCAATATCCGCACAACATGTGATAATCATTAGAACAACTAAACTATTGAAAAACAAAATACACAATGTTATATTTATTTTTGACAATAATGTGCTTATAAGCTTACAAATGAGTATCTGTTCAAATAATTTTCGGGGTGAGCGAGGGTCAAACCATGACCTGAATCGACAAATGATATACCCTTAACACTACAAGAAAACAAGGGTAAATGTGACCGAACAAATATGACTGCGGCTTAATATGACCGCCAGCGGTCATATTTAAGGTCAACCTTGATAAATCATCGGTCAGACTCATATATGACCGACGACGGTCATATTTAAAGGCGGTCAAATTTAATCGGTCACAATTAATATTCCGGGCCCACAAAATATGGGAGGGAAACTTCCTGCCCATTGCACAAAATTTGCTTAGTATAAATTTGACCAACAGCGGTCGAATTTATAAATATGACCGCGACTGGTCACAAATATAAATATGACCGAAATATAAATTTGACCGCCCGTGGCCGAATTTATAAATGTGACCGTCGTTGGTCACCACACTCGGACACTTCCAGCTGAGTCCAAATAACTTAGGCTAACTATACAGCTGCACTATTCAGCGATCTCTAGCTCAAGACAGCTGATGAGACTAATTTGATTCCATGAACGTATAACTAATTAAACTTTCTTTTAACTTCAGAGAACATTTCTAGCCGAGAATAGCAATGCTCTCTAGATATGTTTTTGTGTGACATGCCTTTCCCTTTATCAGTCTTTATCAGGCTCGAAATTAGCTTTATCATTAGCTATAAAATGTAAGAAATTTGATCTGATCTTGTTGAATCGCAGGGTACTAGAATTGAAAAAGCTCCTATAAATCGCCACAGCTTCCAAAACAAGAAGAACAATGACCCTGACCAAGACGAAGATGCAGATGCCGAGCAATACTCCCTCCACTAATTATGTGTATTATATTATCCTCTAGGGATTAAAATCTAATGTGAAACTTTTGTCATGACCTGCTAATTATGGTAACTTGTTATCCTTTAGGGATTGAACCGTTAATGCGATCTTTTGTTAGGAACGGCTAATATGGTCATATAGGAATGACCTTTTGTAAGGATCTGCTAATATGGTTATTTGATTGACCTTCTTTTGTTAGGATCAGTAATATGGTCTTTGGATTGACCTTGTAGGAGAAACTTTTATATTTATGATCTCATCCATCTTGATGGTTTTAAATCTTCCGGTTTTAGTGTATTATCTTTTTCCGAGTCTTGATTGGTTTATAGGATATGATAGTTTTGGTTTACAGGTGGTAACTATTGTATTAAACAGGTTCATATCTTTGTTTTTGGTAATGGTATGTTAAATTTGACTGAAATCAGTCAATTTATAAATTTGACCAGAAAACAAAGTGGTCACATGTACAAATTTGACTAAAAATAAGGTGGTCAAATTTATAAATTTGACTAAAAAAAGGTTGTCATATTTATAAATTCGACTAAAAAAAGGTGGTCACATTTATAAATTTGACTAAAAAAAGGTGGTCATATTTATAAATTCGACTAAAAAAAGGTGGTCACATTTATAAATTCGACTAAAATTTACGTGGTCATGATTATAAATTTGACTGATTATATGTCGGTCAATTTTATAAGTTTGACCGGGGGCGGTCGAATTTATAAATTTGATCGAAAAATTCAAATTTTCACAAAAAATTGAAGTCAAAGGTCAACACCTAAAATTGACCGATTTTGGTCGATTTTAGTCGGTCAAATTTAAACGATCAAATTTAGTCGATCACATTTAATCGGTCATATTTAGCTAAATTTGACCGAATATAATAAATTCGACTAGCCTAAAAATGACCGAATTTTTCCGGTCTTATTTAGCTAAATATGACCGACGGCGGTCATAATTAGCTAAATATGACCGGAAAAATTCGGTCATTTTTAGCCGATTTTCCAGTAGTGTAACCACTTGGGTTATCCAACCTTGTTCATGTTGTATTTATTTTTAATTCAACCAATTGGTGCAACGTCTCTTCTACATCTTATTAGCAAATAAATTGGATAGTGTTACCAATGTGAATAAAATTCATTTTTTAATTCGATTTAATCAAAATATCCATTTTAAGACGAGTTGATGAATCCTTTATTATAATACCCGAGTCTACCACAGTATGTAGTTAACCAATCAGAAAAGAGAAATTATTTTAGGACCAATCAAAGACCATCTCTAAATTTTAGATCAATAATATTCATTCTTCAACTTTCCTTCTATTAAATTTTAACCAAAGTATTAACCACATACAAGTAAACTATGAGTTAACCAATACAATTTATAGTATATAATATAATTAATCAATTGATATACTCAATTGGCTTTAACACAGACTTTTACCATATTTACACAAAACTGCTATGAATTTCTGCAGGACCAAACATCAAACGAAAGGAAGAAGTATGTCATTAGAATTTTTATTTCGTTTTTGAAAACTGTTCCTTAAAACACAAAAACTGTAATCAGACTCTTTTTTTTAACCAAAAAAAAATAATAAAAAAGAGTTGAAACTCATCTTTCCCCTAATGTTACTTGATTTAATTTGATTTTTTATATACAAAACACAAAACCTAACACAAATTTTAGATCAATAATATTCATTCTTCAACGTTCCTTCTATTAAATTTTAACCAAAGTATTAACCACATACAAGTTAACTATGAGTTAACCAATACAATTTTTTAGTATATAATATAATTAATCAATTGATATACTCAATTGGCTTTAACACGGGCTTTTACCATATTTACACAAAACTGCTATGAATTTCTGCAGGACCCAATATCAAACGAAAGGAAGAAGTATGTCATTAGAATTTTTATTTCTTTTTTGAAAACTGTTCCTTAAAACACAAAAAATGTAATCGAACACTTTTTTTTTAACCAAAAAAATATTAAAAAAGAGTTGATACTCATCTTTTCCCTAATGTTACTTGATTTAATTTTATTTTTTATATACAAAACACAAAACATAACAAAAATTGCACGTGATATTTCTACTTTGATTCAATTTTTTATGTGCCAAGGATAATAAAATTCTAAAATTTATCCGTGTTTATGGTTGAGTAACCAAAATTCTAAATTTATCTGTGTATCTAAAATTAATTAATAAATATATCTTTCCTTTATTATAATACCTGAGTCTACCCAGGTATACAGTTAGATGCAGTTAGCCAATCAGAAAATTATGAATTATTTTAGAACCAATCAGAAATTATTCCTAAATTTTAGACCAATCATATTATATTAAAAAATTTCCTTATTTACCATTCTCATCCTATTATACTATGGTTAATTAATAATTCTAATTTAAATATAGTAGTTGCTTGATTTACTATATCCATATATTACATATTTTTTAATATCAAAAAATGTTTATAAAAATTAATATTTTAAATTAAAATCATTCAGGATTATACAAATATATAATATTTAGCGATTTTCACAATATTAATTTTTCACTCTTTTGATTTACAATTAATCATAATTACATTATCATATATTATAGATTATTTTTCATAAATATATATAAGAGCCAATAAGAATTTACCACTAAAATTAAGTTAATCCATATCATTCTTATCCTAATTTACTAATCGTGGTTATTTAATAATTTTTTTCATATACAAAATTTATTTTATTTAGTATATACAGAAGACACATATTTTTTAAAGTGATAAAATGTTTACTAACTTATCAATCTTTCAATTTAAAGTCAATCAAAATTATACTATTATATATTATGAGGTAATTTTCAGAAATATCAACTACAAGTCTACAATCACACTATAATATATAGTTATATATAACAGATAAATTTTCATAAATACTTATTAACTAATTAATCATAATTTTTAATTTAAAATCAATCAAAATTATATTATTATTTATTAGCACATCTATTCTTTGCACCTCTCTTTATGTATAGAGCTATTTTCCAAAATTGCGTATTTATCAATTAATTTAAATACAAATATATTATTTTAATACATGAGTCTATTTTATCAATATTATATAATATAATATTTGAATATCACAAACTCTCGATCTACAATCATAAGATGCATTCAAATTTGAATAAATCTACTATTATTGAATTAAAAAAATTTTAAATTAAAAAATATTTACCACACTATTCTAAATACACCAGTTTTTGATAAATAATTAATTTATCAATAAAAGAGCATATGACATCTACAAAAATAATCAAATTTTCAAATTTTCTTATAAATCATAATTTTTTATAGGTAATTAATTCATCAATAAGAGGTCATACAATATCTAAAAATATAAACAAGATTGGACAAACACATAATAAATATATCGTATCAAGGTTTCTTTTAAATAAACTACGATCATTGATCAGATCTTAAATTATTGTACACCCATCGCTTATATCAATAAAATATATAGCCTTTTGGCAAGATAATCCAATAATTCATTATAATCGTGAGGAAAATATATATCTGATTTGACAGAACGTATTCGAACAACCAACCATAACTGCAATTTTATACTATCCAAATCAATGAACCAATATAATAAAATCCTGTAGAACTAAGATCTCGGATGCTAGAATAAAAGTAACTACTCTAATAAAGAGAAAGAACAGAACCCAATATGGGTAGACAAAATCCACTAATGGGGTACTAGACTCTCAATAAAGAGATATATTTATTGAAAAATAAAGTAAAATCAAGGAAAAGAAACTGGAATTATCATTCACAAAGAAAAAGTACAACATCCAATATATCAGTAGATAAAACCCACCAACGGGGTACTGGATTATATTGGATAAGTAGATAGGTCTATACATATAAAAATATATACTGTTTCCAATAAAAGCTGCACTTTTTAATTTTGTATTCTTGAATAAAAGTAATAGTATTCAATCCCCATATCCTTATCGAAGAACAAACATATCAAATTTGTTTGGTTGGTTAATAATATTTATTTTTTAATATCAACAAAACCTTAAATAAAGGTAAAAAAAATTAATAACTTGGTAGATAAATTCTAAACAAATATAGACATTTATTAACAATAAACAAAATTTTAAAAAAAAGAGCGGTTCATTTTATGTACTCTACTCTTATTTTTGTTTTGTAGCATTTCAATGTTGTTTTCAGCTATATAGTAACATACATAGATAACTTGGGCAGAAAGTAACAATATATGTGATTGTCATATTTTTTTCTTTTCGCGTATTATTTTTGTTTTGTTTCGTATACCAAAAAAAATTGTGTAGTTTAGTACCGTTTTGTGTTCGAATTTCGGGTACACAAAAATATTTCATGTCATTTTCATACAAGATCCCAAAGACACACGTCATGAATTACATCAATTTCATATAAAATAATGTGAGTTTTGTAAAATCCAAACCCATAGCCAAATATTTTCGGGTTTTAAAAATAAATTCAAATCTAAATCCAAAACTCAATATCCAAAACCAAATCCGTCGGGTTTCGAATTAGATCAGATTTTTTTTGTGTATCCAAAATTAGTAATTATGTAGTCAAATTTAAAAAATTGCTACATGTAAACAATACTTATTTTATTTATAAAATACTTAAAAATTATAATTATTAAATTAGGCAAATAGTTAAATGTAACATATTGTACAAATGAAATGACATACTAAGTAAAATTTAAAATATGTTAAAAAAAAAAAATTCTTCTTATACAACACAAATGAAAAATTTATGTAAATTAAAAAAATTACATCTTAAATATTTCAATAAAATTTGAGATTGAGAAATAGAAGTTCTATTTACTAAATTAGTATTGACTATTTTATTAAATATTTGAATAATTATATGTCTTATATCTAAAATATTACATATAATAATTCCAAATTATGATATTATATTATTCATGTATCAGATTTTGATATTGGATCGGATTTCGGATTTCGGCTCGGTACAATTGAAATCCAAATCTAAATCGAAACTATTTCAGGTTTAAAATTTAAATAATCCAAAAATTTGGGTTCGGTTTCAGATTAGGTAGCATCAAATCGAATTAATTTGTCATTCCTATTTATGGGATATGAAAACTAATATTTAATATATCATATTTTTTTTTGCCAAAATTAAAGTATATTTCATTAATAATTTGAAAGAGGCGCAATTGGGACAAACCCCCAACTAACCATGCAACCAGGTTGAAAACAAATAAACGAGCTAAACAATTAGCCGTTTTGTTTCTGGATCGCTTAACAAACTGAATACAAATATTCTAAAAATTAAAAATGACTTCAATGGTCTCCCGAGCAATCTAGCCTACATCTTCCCTGAAAACAGTAGCTTCGAACATGACGAAAGTATTGTCGACGGGGGATATCTAGATTTCCCAATACACCATATAATTCATTTTCAATGCAGCAAAAATAAGAACACTCGCATAAAGTGATACAACCAATAACATAAAAATAAACTCGCACAAAGCGATACGAAAATTCTAAGAATTCAAAGGATGTTGTTTCGAAACTTTTGGATCAAAAGCTCGATTTTATTGAAAAAAGTAGAAAATAGAAGAGAGGGTGGAAGAACAAGGGGCTTAATTAATGAAGGGGATGAAGGAGAATGAAGAATGGAAGAAGAGATGGTTACAACCCTAGATCTGAAAATCGGAGTCGACTCTCATTGATAGAGAAATTATAATGCAGGAATTATTCTAATTATTCAAAAAAATATTATATATACCATATTCTAATAGAAAAGAATAAAAAATTTAACATACAAGCTCCCTAAATGAATATACAAATTTTAAGTTGTCATTAAAAACAAGCAGAGGGCAATCACCATAAATTCCAACAATCATATCTTACTCTAAGAATGAGATATATTGGATATGTTTGGTTGATTGATAATATTTTTTTTGTATAGTAAATCAATTCATTAATAAAAGAATACACAATTTGTAATAATGATATTGAATAAACACATAGGAAACTAAATTAGAAGAAAGTTTTCTTCATCATGCCAACATTAATTTAATGGATCTTGCATGATAGATTTCATTTCTCATATCGCTGAAACATGCAACCTTTTTTTGAAAGACGATCTATTGATTTATAACAGTCATGAAAAATAAGTGTTTGTAAATTTTTAATACATATTCGAAAAATTGATCGCGACCCATACAATTTTTTTGAATGAATTAATATAAAAAAAATTATATAAATCCACAGTACTGCACATTTAAATATACCAAATTTTCAAAGAATAAAACTTAAAATATGGGTAAAAAACTTATGAACTTTGTAGAAAGATTCTAAAAAATGAGAGAAATCAAATAAAAAGTAAAATTAAGAAAAAGCAATAAAGAGGGGTTTAGAATGTTTCAGCGGGGGATGTGAATGTTATGATAATTGTTCGATAATATTAATATTAACGCAATTGGTCTAAATTGACGAAGAGGTAATTTTGTACGTACTTAACTTAACTATATTCTAATTTAAATTTTATTTAAATAATGTTTAAAATAACATATTTATATTAATTAATTAATAAATTTTACCGTTCGGTGCGTAGCACGGGTAGAACGCTAGTTTTAATCACAGTTAAGTATTCATGTTACATATTATTGATTGGGGTATTAAAATATTTTAATATTTTTTTATATATTTATATATGATATGAGTTGAATATTCATATATAATACTGTTGCGTAAAATACAGATGTGCAAATTTACACAATCACAAACAAGTAATCTCATCAATCGGATCAGTAATCTCTGGCACTGAAGTCTTAAATCTGAACATCTCTGGAGTAAACAGAAGTGTAGTCTCGGTGGTCACAGTGGAAACTGGAGTCTGAACTAACAGCTCAGTCTCTGTCTGAGCCTCAGGTGAAGGAGTAACTAGATCAATCACTGGCACAGAGGAGTCAATCACCTCAACACTCTGATCAGGAGAATGCACTAAGTCTATCACAGGTGGAGGATTAGGTATGAATATCTGAACAGAAGAATCCTCTTAGTCCACATCCACAAGCATATACTCCTCGGATGGGTCACTGTCTGACTCTAAGTTAAGATCTAGGGGTCCATGCGGGTAAGGTGTAGGAGATCTGTCTCTGACTGAACGAAAACCAACTGGTCCTGAAGTAGACATCTACAAAAGTACAAAGAGTTTTGGTCACCAACAGGTTCTAGTCGACTAGATATACATATAGATATATATAAGGGTGTAAGGCACTTTAGTGCTAAAATCTCAACATCGTATTATATCTCTAAACTCTCACGTCGAGTTATATTCCTAGGCTCTCACGTTTCCTAAAAATATAACTAACACTCTGCTACCAACGCTGTGACGCCCCCAAATCCACCCTGACCGGGGACCCGGGTCGTCACACTGGCTCGATATTCTGCAACACACGTTAGCTCATAATAAAACAAGATAATTATTACAACGGAGCATAATAGTCCCACTCCGCAGATCCAAGGATCGGTCTCACACATTATCACATACGAATTATTACATCTCAGAATAATATCTTACATAGGTTCTTAAACATAGTAGAATAAAAGTTCCAGCTGGATATTCTAATCCCTGGCAGCATAGCTTTGAACCTCCTCCTTCCCTTTTGATCTCTGACTGGATGGCTCGCCTCTTTCTTTCTTGACAACTGAATAAATGGTGTAAAGCAAGAATAAGCAATTATGATGCTCAACAAGTTCTCTCCTTGCTCGGTATATAAATATAATAGGACTTTTCAAAATTATAAACTCGAAATATAAATGAGCATTTGAAAATCAATAGTTTGTTATTGACACAAGACTCATCTCGATAAAAAATATACTCGAAAAGACTAATTTGGTATGACTCTGATGACTCATGAGAAATGAATACACTGGTCTTCCAACCTCTCAGTATCTTGGTGGGGCGATCAACTATCCGACCGGGAATACCGTCCCCCTATGACACCGCACTTCGACCGATCACGGCTACAATGCGATATCAACAAAATATATTATACGTATGTATGCTAGCATCATAATGGGTTATCAAGTCAACCCTGGCAACCGTAATGCCTATAATATACTCATGTCCGTATAACAGTACACAAGTCTTTCTTTCTCTATCATGGGCCTCTTTCCCAAAATTGACCAGTAGAATACAGAATTCCCGAACATTTAGTGAAACAGATATATTTGGGATAAACTTCACAGGAAAATATTTATTTGATCTGGCGGACTGCCAGTCTCACATAAATGTGCCACCAATCCGAACAATGGATTGATGTAAAATTTCAATAATTACATTTCGTTGGTTGACACGAATAAAGTGCCAACCACTGACAAGAAAGGCAACTATCTCGAAATAATGAGAATAGTCTAGAAAAGTTAAATAAAATGAGTCGTACCGAATAAGAAGTACAACTCGAATGTAAAAAAAATTCAATACACATAATTGATGAACGTTAAAATAGAAGGTTTCCATTTGATCAACGAGTAAACCATCCAACGATCCTACTATTTATACTATCTATTTGTTCGATTCGGAAGATGAATCAACTAAAAGATAATCAATAAATGTCGTCGAATCTGTACGATAAATTCGACCGAAAAGAACGAATTTAACTATCTCAAGCGATGAGACTAGTTTAGGCAGAATCAAAATAAGGAGTCATCTCGAATTAATGAAATTGAACCGATAACAACGAAGTTGTTTCTACGCTTGTAGGGGATACGATTCACAATTTAAAATATTTTAATAGTACAAATAATCATAAATGAGAAAATAATACTCAATACTCAATCTTGTACATAGAGAGCAATAAAATAAATCTCGTAATCGATAACTCGACATTAAATATGAATTTAAAATAACATGAAATAAATACAAGATTTCTGAGAATAAGGGTAGGAATGAACTTGCCTCTGTCTCGATGTTAAACTCTACCGAATAATGAAAAGCGTTACCCGCGAGCGAAAGTCTCAAGTCTTAGAAAGAATTTCTATAATAATTATCAAAATAATTTTAGTAATCATGTCATCGATAATTAAACAATTTTGGAGAATATAACTGAAATATTCTTGTATTCCTAAAGTCGCACTAACGTATTATTCGCATAGTATAAAGTATTTAGAATGGAAGCTCTACTCGTTTCCCCTAATGAATTTTAAATAGTCGTGTGCTACGACATCATTCTAATCCAAATAAAAATCATGCGTGGGACTCTCATTCTATTTATTCGTAAGGGAAATTTCTCACTTAAAAGGTTTATAATTATTCCTAAATAAATGATAATATATTGAGCTATTTAATCACATCTCGAAATTAAAAAGGCATTAAAAATTATCTATAATTCTCAAATTAGCTAAATTTCTCTAATTCAATTAAGTCATTTGGAAAATTCCCTAATTTCTATACTTAAGATAAAATGGTGCAAGAATTCATTTTATTAAATTTTAATCCATAATTAATATTTCTAATTTTAACAAACATGTAAACCTATCAAAAAAAATTTATTTTAATTATCCACAAATCCTAATCTCTTTACCAATTTTAATAATCCACCAAAAATATCCTTCATAATACATTTTTCGTCACAACATTTTATTCTTTTATCCAATCAACTATTTATTTTCTAATTTATTTCTTATTATCAAGATTATTACAATTAAATAATTAATTTAAAAAAAATATATCCCTCCGCCACTCACTCCTCCTTCTCCTCTGCACACCACCACCGACCGGCGGCCACCACCGGACCACCGCCTTCTTCCGACTATTCCGACGAAGCATCTCTCTTTCTTTCTCTCTCTCAATCTCTCTGTCTCAATCTCTCCAATCTCTCCTTGTCTCTCCCTCGCTCAATCTCTCATCTGTCTCTCTCTCTTCGATCTCTTCTCTCTATCTCTCTCCGCCCGTATCTCTCTCTCCACCTCAATCTTTCTCTCCGTCTCAATCTCTCTCTCACTGTCTCCATCTCCCTCTTTCTCTTCGACTCCATCTCCCTCTGATTCTCTCGACCTCCACTCTCTTCTGCCTCACCCCGATCTCCACCCACTTCTCCCTCTCTCCCTCCTCGCGTCTCCGTCTCTCTCTCTCTCTCTCTCTCTCTCTCTCTCTCTCTCTCTCTCTCTCTCTCTCTCTCTCTCTCTCTCTCTCTCTCTCTCTCTCTCTCTCTCTTCTCTCCCTCTCAAACCCCCTCTCTTTCTCGATCTCTCCTCCTGCTCCTCGACCACCACCGTCGGCCTCCTCCGACGTCGCCACCGAGGCGTCTCCGCCTCCACCTCGACATGCAGCCACCAAAACTCCCCCAAAACACAATCCCAATAATCAACCCCTAATTACCCTTTTCAAATCATCATTTAAAAGTAAATCAATCACAAATTGAAATAAAAAGAAAAACCCTAATTCTAATACAAGTATTTAAATCACAAATTCAATCATAAAGTATTGATAACATAATAAAAACAATATAAAGAGATGTTTGTGGGTATAAATTCATACCCTTCTTGTGAAAAACCCAAATTTTAAAACTTGACTACCAAAATTCTTTCTCAAAACCCCTTACAAATGGATACCAAATTAAAGAGTTCTTGAGAGCTATCTAATTATGAAATTGCATGTACGATCCGACTAATAACCTAGTTTCTACAAGCTCTCAAAGTGGTGTTTTAATGGAGGAAAATAGATATGAGGTTTATTTATTTTCTCTCTCTCTCTCTCTCTCTTTTTTCTTTTCTCTCGATGATTATAAAAAGGATGATGATCCTTTATTCTTTTTGGTCTAGTTTCCTTAAATAGATAAAAAGAGCTAGCCACACTCTTGTGCTCTTAATGGCCTTAAGATTAATCTACACACTAAACTTAATTAAGTCCACTAAATTAAGTCCTATCATGACTAATTGGCTCACAATTTGGCCCACTTACTACAACACTCTATTTATCCTATATATTAAAAAATAATAATAATAATAATAATAATAATAGTAATAAATACAAAAATTATCAGAGTCTCGTAGTACACTAAAATAATTAAATATTTGCAAGCGCCCCTAACAATAATTAGACAAAATTTTAAAAGGGGTGTATTCAATTCAGATTCTGTTGGATTGTTAATAATCCATGGATTTCAATGGAATGTGTAAATCCATGGATTGTTTAAAATCTCTACACAGATTATTTTAATTCCCTACAGATTTTGATAGATTTTGATGGATTGATTTTGATGGATTTTTGTAGAATTACAAAATCCCACAGATTCTACGAGATTGATTTTATAATTTTTTTTATTTTATAATATCTATATATCAATTAAAGATAACTATATATAAATAAATAGTCCAAAATGAATATAGTCTGAAAATTTTAAAATATTGAATGATAGTATTTCAAAAAAAAAAAACTAAAGATTCGAGAACAAAATAAAATGTTAGGCCGAATACACACTAATAATCAATATTAGATGAGAGAATAACAATTAAGATGATTATGCACTTTAAATCTTCTGGTATTAAAAACCCTCTTCGTGATGTAAACTATCACAAAGAGCTGCTAGGTTACAATAAGAATGAATAATTCTATTGTTCGATACCCTTCTAGGGTTAACCTATCTGTATATATAAGAATACAGCTTCGATACAATCTCTAATTGATATTCCTAATAATCAGCTATACAATGATATCAATTACAGATTATCACACGTCTCCAAAGTCAACTCGATCTCTTTGATAGCTATCCAATCTCCAAAGATCTCGCTTCCATATCAATCTTCAATTGATCTCTAATATCTTCTGTTGACTTCGTACGCGCTGCTTCTAGACAGACTTTACTAAACTCTGTCCAGCTTCTGTCAGTCAGACTTTACTAAACTCTGACTTCCTTCCAGTTAAACTCTGATATTTCACTGTTACACTTAAACACTGAAACATTACATCAATTATATCTAACAATCTCCCCCAACTTGTTTATTAGCAAAAATGCACAAGTTAATAGATAATTGATGATGTCAAAACCAAATAATCATATACAGTGTTTAACAACTAAACAGAGTTTAAACTGTTACTTAACAAAATTACAGAAAATATGAAAAACTTACAGAGCATAAATTATTTAACCCTTTCAACATCCCATGCTGTCTTCAAGTACTCTGTTAGCAATCTCTCTTCTGCAACTTCAAGTGCTCTTTCCATTTCTAGCTTGATCTCTCGAAGCTTAGAATCTGTACCATCTGTCTGATAAATGGCTGATCTCAGATCATAGATGCTGTTCTTCTTCATTTCATTTCCAAGTCTGATAAAGTATGACTCTGCTGATTCTGAATTAAATTCAAGCACAGTAACACCCAAATCAGTTCTCAGCTTAGCACTATTTCTCTTCATTTCAACCATTCTTCCATTGTAGTCTAAGTACTTTGGTACATATTCAGACTTGTCTTTAATTCCAAAAATCATCTTTGATCTTTCCATATCTGAGCACTTCTGCAGCTTGGTAAGTAGGACTGTTTTTCACCTTGAAAATATGTAAGACATACTGCAGTTCTTCATACATCTTCAAATGAATATCATGCTCTCCAATTTTGTAGACAGTCCCATCCTCCATGAAATACAGTAGAAATTCTTTATTTAGACTTCTTTGATGGATCAACTGTACTGATTCCAGCTTGTCCAAATTAACTTGAGGGACACCCTTGCCTGGAGCAGCCAGTGATGAATGATCTCTAGGAGTAATATTCAAAGTCCTTTCTCTGTTTGACCCTAAACCAGCCAAATCACGAGGTTGCTTAGCAATCATTGCTCTGCTTTGAAAAATATCACCTCCTTGAACTTGCTCAGTATTATCAGAAATAGTAGGTCTCACAAAACCATGAATTGGAAGAGTAGTTTGTACAACATGTGTAGAAACAGAGGTTGTAACTTGCTTTGACTTCTTTAAACTCTTATCATCTTCAACAACTTTTCCTTTAAGCTTTAATCTAGCCTCATCAGCTGTTGGTTTTCTTGAATGAGACAATCTCTTATCAGCATTGACATTTTCATTGATCTTAATGCCTTTAAGAACAGGCCTTGATGCCTTTTCAACTTTCTTCTTGAATTTCCCAGACTTAAACTTTTTTTCATGTTCAGCTTTAAGTCTTAGCTCTTCAGCCTTTACATCTTCTAGAGTGACATCATTTCCATGTTCTTCAAGAAACATGTTTGCAGCTAACTCTGTATCATTCTGTGGATCTTCAGCAGTGTTTGCTTTAGCAGAGTTTACTCTAGACCTTGTGATCTCTCTTATGGTTCTATCAGATCTACCTCCATCTGCAGCATCATCCTTCCTCTCCAAGGATTGAAGTTGTTTGCAAGCAGTGTTTGCAACTTTCTCCCCCTTTTGACATCATCAGGAATCAGGATGGAGGTTAGCAACTCCAAAGAGTTTGCAATGGAATCTATTTTGGTAGCCACCAGAGTTTGATTTTCTTCCACCTTGGCCAATCTAGCTGAATAAGTTTGATGTCTAAGAGTAGCTTCCTTCTCCCTCTTGAAATCAATTTCAGTAATATCTCTTCGAAGGCCATTAATATCTTCTGCAGCAGCATCAAATCGTTTATTAAGGGCTTTGACCTGAACAACAGTTGCCTTCAAACAGGAAATAATGTCAGGATTTTTAATTTCATCTGCAGCCTTTTTCACAAATTCTGTTGCCCTGCCAATTGGAAAAATGCAATCTGATTTATGCCATCTGGCAGCTGATCTTTCAAAGTGTTCTCTTTCAAGATCATGACATGTAGGAACCTCAGGACCAGACACAGGATAGGCTTGCACCTTGGCATTAATTTGTACTGGTCCCTGAGTGGAAACAGATTTGGCACTGTCCGCTTCTTCATTTGTAACACTTGTCTCAGCATTGACAGTGTTTAAGGAATTATGTTCAGGAAGAGTCTCTGCAACTGCAGGATCGACAGTGTTTAGCATAGGCTGTGTCTCAACATTACCAGCTTCATTTGTAACACAAGCTTTCTCAACATCAGCAGCTTCATGTGCATGTTCGATTTCAACAAAATTCTCAGCTGTGTGTTCTGCAAGATCAGCATCAACTGCAGGTTTCTCAAGAACAATTGATTCTTGAACAATTTGAGCATCAGAGATTGCAGCCTTTGATAGTTGGTAAATTTCAATTCCAACATCTATTGCTCGATTGGCATCAGACATTAAGTCTGTATGTGTAGCCAATGATTCTTCAATGACAGTAGTTGCTTGCTCAGCTAGCAATGTAGCTTCAGAGAGAGCAGCAGTTGGAGTAGCAATGCGCTCAGAAAATTGAAACAATGGCTCTAAGATTTTAATGGCAGCCATGCCATCCTTGTGTCCCTGCTGAACCTCTACTGTGTCAACAATAGGCATCTCCTTAGAAATCACTTTAGGAGCTTCAAAAGGAATGTCATCATCTGATTCATCAATCAGTGTTCTCCTTTTCGTTTTCTTGGGCATCTCAGGCTCAGATTCAACATTGTCAGTGGAAGGCACTTCGGAGAGAAACACTCCTGCCCTTTGTCTCTTGTCAAGTGTTTTCTTTGATCCTCCTCCCTTCTTTCTCTCAACACGAGAGAACTTAGAAATTGGCTCATTAATGTCTATGGAGGGTGCAGGTTGGGTTTGGGTGTTGACAGTGTTTGATAATTGAGTTTGGGTTACAGGTGATTTAGGATGAGAAATTTGTGGGTGAGGTTGAGGTTGATGTTGTGATGATGTAGCAGTGTTTGGGAGTGGTTGGTGTATAGGCTCAGTGTTTGGGTTTGTAGCTGTTGATGGTTGTTGTGGTTCTTGGGGTTGTACAAGAAAGTTTGTGAAGGCTATAGGATATACCACTGCAGGTAAATCAGCCTTAGCTGCATCCTTATTGATCAAATCAGCAAATATTCGTTTTGTCAACTTGAAAGGTTTGATTTCATCTGCTTCAACAACTTGTTGACCAGGCAGACAAGAATTGTATAGTAATTGACAAAAACGAGCATAGTAAACAGTAGTAGGAAAATTTGCTAATCTCTCTCCTAAATTCTTTAAGACATGAGTACCAAAATCGAAATTAGTACCGTAGAGAAGAGAGTACCCCATCTGAAGACTGTCAATTGGAATAGCATCCCAATTGGTTATTTTGTTGCCAAACGCCCGTGTGATAGAGTCAAAGAAAAAGTTCCACTCCTTGCACAATTTTGGGCGTGTAATGGACCCAAGCTTGCCCATTGAACCAGCATACCCAATCTCTGTGAGCATCGTCACCAAGTTCACATCAGTCACAATATCATGAGAAGTGTATGTCTCGAAACCAAGAACCTCATTCACTGTCCTTGGAGTAATAACAAAATTGTTCTCTGGAGGAGTGAAAGTGATAGACGGAGTGCCATTTTCTCCATCATCATAACTGGAATGATGCCAAAAATAGGCAATCTGAGTGCCATACAGATGTTGTGGAGCAGTGAGAGCCGTGCCAATCTCGGAATCTCTCAGAAAGTTTTGAATCACATGGAAATCAGCAGGAGAAACATCTGTACTCAAGGGTGCAGCAAAGTTATTAGTAGGATATGCCAATCCATTATCATGAAACAGTTTAGTTGCCATTTTGAGTAAGAAAAGAGTAAGCAGGTAAGGTGTTTGATGAAATGTGGGAGTTAGAATGCGATAGAACAGAGTGTAGATGTGTGCAAAGTGAAAATCGATTAAGTAAATAAGTGAACCGTTGTGTGTCAAAAGATTAGATAAGTAATAAAAAAAATGAAAACTCAAGAGTTTTAATCATTAAGGCACACAGCAGTTCTCTTGTGAAATGTGTGAGTGGGACACGTGGCACACATGCATTGGTGCAGTTAAACCGCATGCGCCGTAAAAACAGTTAATGATTACCATTCACTCTCATATCTTTAACTCCTCACAACTCTCTCTCTCTCCTGTTTCCAATGCCAAGATTAACTCCCCATTACCAAATAACAGTTGGCAATAATATGAAATGATTTCCGAAATACTCCAAATAAATCAATTATCATGAACAAAAATTTGTACCTCCGAATAATTCAAAAAATCCAACAGTGTTTATCAATTATCCAACCTTATTATCATGACTTCCTCAAAGACTGTGCAGGTGTGCAAATATATGTGTGTGTAGCAGAGTTTACCGAAACAGTATTTAAAGCATCTAATATTTTATAAAATCCATAAAATAAACGAGTAAACCCTGTCTGCACAAACTCTTATAGTCAACTGCTAGTATTTAATGACAGTGTATAAAATCACAAAAGTCCATGTCAAATGCAGAAATAAGTTGATAAACATGCTAAATGTACAAGTATGCAATTTCGAGAAATTTCTTGGGATTTAGGAAATTAATAATGACTCACCTTTCACTCAATGAAAATATCACTCAAGAACAGGTAAGTATATCACTCAGAATCAACAACATCAGAAGCATGCTTGACATTTGATATTAATCTAACTTTGAACACAATATACATTACAAATGATAATCAAAAGGTCTTTATTGGGTTGTAATGCAGGCTTGGGACAAGGTATGTCAAAGAAGGCTAAAACAGGTTAATGTCAAAAGCTAGCAAGTGACATCCTTATACCATCCAATTTATTGACCTCAACTAGTTGACTCTAAAACAAGGATCAGACAATAATATGCTCTCTATATTTTATTTTTTTTTATTTTTTTTATGTATAGAGAGCTAAATAACATATAGTAACGCAAGATATACTGATCCTTTGTAATTTATTGCACTAGTCAACTATTAGGTACACAATCTCAAATCATAAATGAATGCCCTTTCTTAAAGATTAATAACCCTTCACCTTATTACTCCTTTTGTACAGTACTAGCCTTTGACAATTTGGGTTCAAATTTACTGATTGGCCAATACAAAAAAAAAGGTTTATAGGCAGTAATATGGTGTGTCACCGAAAAATATGATTAGGCTCAATGGGTTAACTAATGGATCATGTAAACAGTGTTTGGTAAATATGGGAATTATGTGGTGTAACCTACTGCCTTTATCATTTTATCAGAATATAATGTCATGCATTTCAGGAAAGATTTCAAGCAACTGCTAGCAATGCAACTAAGTTGTGAACACTCAAGCAAATGAATAAATTGCAAAAGATATGCAATATGGCTCAAAAGCTCACTAGGTTTGTAATTAGATTAATCTCAAATAAAAAATCTCTATAACACAGCTGCTTGTATCTAAAGCATATAAACCAAATCAGTATACATATATTCATGTCCTTCTAATTATTTACACAGTGTCATTTAAAACAGAGTTTGTTTTATGAGAGGCAATGCAGACAGTATTTACAGATTCAGAGTTTAGGATAAATAAACTAAGAGATGCTAAAAATAGCAGGACAGTATTATGCAGTGTAAATTTGTCTGCACAGTCTAAGATTTAATCACAAATAATTCAGAAGAATGCATGATTAATTACTGAGAATATGCTGCATACAATTTCTTCATAGGTGTAATGTTCAGACAATGACAGTATAGGAGTTTAACCAACAGTATATGGAAACAGTGATACAGTCAGAGTATGACAAACAGTGTTTAACAAACAGAGTATGCGGAACAGAGTTTGAGGAAAAATGAAGTTTTGAGTCTAACCACTTTCTCTAGTCGAAACCAGAGATCATTCCTAACTCATTTACCAGCTTTGTGAACGTTGCCTCACTCAATGGCTTGGTGAAGATGTCTGCTAGCTGTTGGTCTGTAGACACAAAATGCAGTTCAATGTCTCCTTCTTCCACATGCTCTCTGATAAAATGGTACCTTATGCTGATGTGCTTGGTCATAGAGTGCTGTACTGGATTACCTGTCATAGCAATAGCACTTTGGTTATCACAGTAAATAGGAATTTTACTGTACCTCAATCCATAATCCAGCAATTGATTCTTCATCCACAAAATCTGTGCACAACAGCTACCAGCTGCAATATACTCTGCCTCAGCTGTTGAAGTAGAAATTGATTTCTGCTTCTTGCTGTACCATGAGACCAGTCTGTCACCCAAAAATTGACAGCTCCCACTTGTGCTTTTTTAGTCTACCTTGCAACCTGCAAGGTCTGCATCTGAGTAACCAACTAGCTTGAAGTCTGTTTCCCTTGGATACCATAAGCCCAGAGTAATGGTGCCCTTTAGATACTTGAAAATTCTCTTCACAGCTGTTAGATGTGATTCTCTAGGATCTGCCTGAAACCTTGCACAAAGACAGGTGGCATACATGATGTCAGGTCTGCTTGCAGTCAGATAAAGAAGAGACCCTATCATGCCTCTGTAATTTGTCATATCCACTTGTGCTCCTGTGTCTTTGTCCAATTTTGTTGCTGTTGCCATGGGAGTAGTTGCAGATGAGCATTCAAGCATACCAAATTTCTTGAGGAGATTTCTGGTATATTTTGCTTGATTAATAAAAATTCCATCATCTGTTTGCTTCACCTGTAAGCCTAGAAAATAGCTAAGCTCTCCCATCATGCTCATTTGATACCTTGACTGCATGAGCTTGGCAAACTTTTCACAGAGTTTATTATTTGTAGACCCAAAAATTATGTCATCAACATAAATCTGAACTAAAAGGAGGTCACTCCCTTGATTGAAATAAAACAGAGTTTTGTCAATTGTACCTCTGTTGAATCCACTTTCTAGAAGAAATTGAGCAAGTGTCTCATACCATGCTCTTGGTGCCTGCTTAAGTCCATATAATGCCTTATCTAGCCTGTAGACATAATCTGGATATTTGGGGTCCACAAAACCTGGAGGTTGCTCCACAACACCTCCTCTTCTAGCTTTCCATTGAGAAAAGCACTTTTCACATCCATCTGACATACTTTGAATTTCTTGTGAGAGGCATATGCTAGAAAAATTCTTATCGCTTCCAATCTTGCAACTGGAGCAAAAGTCTCATCATAGTCTATTCCTTCCTGCTGAGAATAGCCTTTTGCCACTAATCTAGCCTTATTTCTTGTGATTACACCCTCACTGTCAGTTTTGTTTCTGAAAACCCATCTTGTACCAACAACAGATCTGTTCTTTGGTCTAGGTACAAGTGTCCAGACTTCATTTCTTTTAAATTCATTTAACTCCTCCTGCATTGCTGTTATCCAGTCAGCATCTTGAAGAGCTTCCTCAACTTTCTTTGGTTCTGTTTGAGAAAGGAATGCATGAAACAGAAATTCATTAGTTGTTGCACTCCTTGTCTTTACTGTGGCATATGGATCTCCAATAATTAAATCAGGTGTATGAGATTTTGTCCATTTCCTAGCTGAAGGTAAATGACTTCTTTCAGTTGTTGATCCTCCCCCTCGATCAATGTTCTCCTGATTGTTTTGTTGTCTCTATTCATTTTCTGAAGCTCCCCCTGAATTCGACTGCTCAGAGTTTGAACTGTCAGTGTTTGAGCTTTCAGAGTTTGCGTCAACAGTGTTTGAGCCATCAGCGTTTGACTCAACAGTGTCTGATCCAGATTCACCATGTGACTCGTTTTTAGTGTTTGAGTCATCATTTTGATCATGCTCCCCCTCAACTGGTTCTCTCCTTTGCTGGGGCTGAGTAATTTCTTCAGTATTCACCAGTAGAGGCTCAGAGTATACTTCGACAGTGTTTGTTGATTCAGATTCATCAGAGTTTATCTCATCAGAGAATAAATCTTCATTTTCAAAACGAAGTTGATCATGTTCATCCACATCTTCAAGTCCAGTTATTTTCTTGTCATCAAATGACACATGAATGGACTCCATAACCACTCTTGTTCTCAGATTATAAACTCTGTATGCCTTTGTTGACAGTGGATAGCCAACAAAAATCCCTTCATTTGCTTTTAACTCGAATTTTGTCAACTGTTCAGGATGAGTCTTCAAAACAAAGCATTTGTACCCGAAAATATGAAAGTATTTCAGGTTTGGCTTCTTTTTCTTCACCATCTCATATGGTGTCTTTCCATGCTTATTGATCAGTGTAGCATTTTGAGTAAAACAAGCAGTTTGAACAGCTTCTGCCCAGAAATAAGTTGGGAATTTTGCTTCATCAAGCATAGTTCTGGCAGCTTCTATCAAGGTTCTATTTTTCCTTTCAACTACACCATTTTGTTGTGGTGTACCAGGTGCTGAAAATTCTTGCTTCACTCCATTGTTCTTGCAGAATTCTTCCATTATTGCATTCCTGAACTCAATTCCATTATCACTTCTGATGATTCTGACTTTGTTACTTGATCCTTTGTCCAGAAGCTTCACATGCTCCATCAGAGTTAATGCAGTTTCATCCTTCTTTGCTAGAAAATACACCCAAGTGAATCTAGTGTATTCATCAACAATGACTAAAGCATATTTCTTCCTTGCTATAGACATAACATTTACTGGACCAAAGAGATCAACATGCAGAAGATGATAAGGATCAGTGATTGAAAATTCTGTCTTGCTCTTGAAAGATGACTTCCTTTGCTTGGCCTTTTGACATGAATCACATAGGCCATCAACATTTAACAGAGCTTTTGGGAGTCCTCTTACAAGATCCTTTCTGATCAATTCATTGATGTTGTTCAAGTTCAAATGTGAGAGTTTCTTGTGCCACTTCCAACTCTCTTCACTAGACATTCTTGTAGACAGGCAAATAGCTTTTCCAACAGAGTCTGTTAAGAGCTTGATTTCATAAATGTTGTTTTGCCTATGACCAACTAGAACAACCTTTCCTGTAGATTTGCTGATAACTTCACAATATTCAGGTTGAAAATCTACATGATATCCCTTGTCACAGATTTGACTCACAGATAGCAAGTCATGCTTGAGTCCTGGAACATGAGCTACATTGGTGATGATGACATTTCCAAGATTAATATTGCCATATCCCAATGTTCTTCCTACATTGCCATCACCATAGGAAACTTTTGGGCCAGTCTTCTCCTCATAGTCTGATAGCAGGGCTTTATTTCCACTCATGTGTCCTGAGCATCCACTGTCCACGACTAGGGTTGCCTCCCTGTTGCCCTGCAATCACAAGCAATTACTGAGGGTTAGATTTAAGGATCCAGACTTTCTTGGATCCTTTGACATTCTTAACTTTGTTAGCCTTAGCAGCGGAATTAACATTATCAGAGTTTGAGCTAACAGTATCAGAGTTTACACTTGCAGTATTAACTTTAACCCATTTCAGATTGGGTTTCAGTTCATAGTAATTATGATAGATAGCATGATACTCTCTGCAAGTATAAATGGAATGCCAAGTGCTTCCACAGTGTGTGCATAAAGTCTGTAGCTTAGTTCTAGCAAAATCCTTCTTTACCTCAGACTTGGAAGGTAAAGAATTTATATTTTTGTTTTTCTTGCAGAAATTTGCAAGATGCTTAGTACTACCACAGTTATGACATGTCTTTCTTGGAGCATAACTAGCAAGCATTGGTTTATTTCCTGAAGTGATGCCTACTTTTCCATTTCTGTTCTTATTTGACACTCCCTGTTTCTTAACAGATTTTAACTCCTTCAGTTTATGTTTGAGTTGTTTATCTGTCATCAAACCAATATTAACCTGTTTAGCACAAGTTTTTACTGATTTGACCTTAACAGTTTCTTTTTCATTATCAGACAAAAATTTACTGGCTCCATGTACAAAATGAGGTCTGATTTTAACTTGACTTTGAAATCTAAGTTCATCTCCCTCATTATAACCTAGACCAACAGTGTCTGTTTGAAAAACCTGTTGAGTGTCCTTTCCAGAATTAGCCCAAGTCCTAATTTTCTTATTTGCTTCCTCCAACTCAGATTCTAGTTGTTTATATTTCTGAAGCAAATCCTGTTCTATAGAAACAGCATCATCTCTCTCTTTCTGAACTTGTTGCATATTTTTTAGCTTTTCTTCAACAATTTTATTTCTCTCTTTGAGTTCAGAATTCTCAGATTTAATCCTCTCATTCTCTAAAGTCTGATCCCTATAACTTATATGCAATGACTTAAGATAAATTCTTGATTGGGAAATGTCATCAATATTATAAGCATAGGTAGTTAGAGGTACCTGATTTTCAGAAGTTTCTGATTCAGTAGTAGCCATGAGAGCATAGTTCATTTCTTCATCAGAATCTGAAGTGTCTGCCCAATTTCTGCCTTTAGTGTAGAGTGCTTTTTCAGTTTTACCTTTCTTGCACTCAGGAGCAAAGTGGCCCATCTCCTTACACTTGTAGCATTGGATTTCAGACTTGTCTTTCTTCCCCCTTGAATCTCTCTTATCAGACTTCTTGAAGCTTTTCTTGTCAGAATTGGAAACATTCCTGGAGAAATTCTTTCCCTTCTTGAAATTCTTGAAGCCCATTTTCTTGAACGTCTTCACCATCAAGGCAGCCATCTGCATTATCTCTTCTTCATCATCCTCAGAATCAGGTGATTCGTCTGAGTATGAGTCATTCTCAGACATTGGTGACTCACTATCAGACTGTAAGCTAGTACCTTTCCTTTAGCTTTTCTCCTAGATGATTCTTTCTTCATAGGCTTCTCTTCAACCTTAAGAGCAACAGACTTAGCCTTTTTGTTGAATCTCTTGTTTCTCTGTTCCATTTCCAATTCATGAGTTTTGAGCAACCCATAAATTTCATCAATTTGGGTCTCATCAAGTTCATAATTGTCTCTAATAGTGGTAGTTTTCACATCCCACTTTTCAGGTAGAGACAGAAGAAACTTTAGATTTGAATCTTCTTAATTATATTCTTTGTCAACCAATGACAAATCATTCAACAGTTTACAGAATCTGTCAAATGTTTGTGTCATGGCCTCTTCAGGTTTAGCCTCAAAATGTTCATACTCCTGAGTGAGTATGAATCTCCTATTCTTCTTGATAGCAGGAGTTCCCTGACATCTAACCTCAAGAGCATCCCAAATTTCTTTTGCAGTAGTCAAGCCAATAACCTTGTTAGACATAACATTATCCAAAGCACTGTGAAGTAAATGCCTCACCTTTGCATCCTTAGCAATGGATGAAAGATCTTCAGGAGTCATATCCTTCTTCTCCTTAGGAATCATTTTGGCCTCTTGACCAGTAACAGCAGGAGCCAACTTTGTAGGCAGGTGTGGCCCTTCATTAATCCTGTCAAGATATTCTACATCTGTAGCTTCCAGAAACATGGTCATCTTTACCCTCCAGATGGGATATTCTGATGGCCTGAGAATAGGAACCCTAATAGTCTCATATCGACTAACAGTGGGTTTAGCATTTTCATACTCTGATGGAGGTGGAACTTCAGACATGATGATTTCTGTGTGTGTGTGTAGATCTTAAACTGTAATGTTTAACAGATATGGCTTTGATACCAATTGTTAGGCCGAATACACACTAATAATCAATATTAGATGAGAGAATAACAATTAAGATGATTATGCACTTTAAATCTTCTGGTATTAAAAACCCTCTTCGTGATGTAAACTATCACAAAGAGCTGCTAGGTTACAATAAGAATGAATAATTCTATTGTTCGATACCCTTCTAGGGTTAACCTATCTGTATATATAAGAATACAGCTTCGATACAATCTCTAATTGATATTCCTAATAATCAGCTATACAATGATATCAATTACAGATTGTCACACGTCTCCTAAGTCAACTCGATCTCTTTGATAGCTATCCAATCTCCAAAGATCTCGCTTCCATATCAATCTTCAATTGATCTCTAATATCTTCTGTTGACTTCGTACGCGCTGCTTCTAGACAGACTTTACTAAACTCTGTCCAGCTTCTGTCAGTCAGACTTTACTAAACTCTGACTTCCTTCTAGTTAAACTCTGATATTTCACTGTTACACTTAAACACTGAAACATTACATCAATTATATCTAACATATAAAAATATATGCTTATTCATCTAGTCCTCGTCATTCACGTGTTCCTCGTTCTCATCATATTGATCATCACCATTTTCTTCATTTGTTGCGGTACGAGGCCTATTAGGGATGGGAATCGGGTCGGGTTTGGCAAAATCCAAATCCAAACCCGATTTTTTGGATAAAACCCGAACCCGAAAAATACCCGAATACTGAAACCCGAACCCGATCCAATGGATTTCGGGTATACCCGAAACCCGAAATTTTTTGGATTTGGATAATACCCGAAATCCGAAAACCCAAAATTTTCAATCAAGTTTTATATTACACACACTTTAATATTTTATACATTATAAAAAGTATTATTTATATTATATAAATAAATTATATTCTTTGCATTAATTTAATATTTTTATATTTAATTTTGTTATAAAATTTTACATATAATCAATTTTTAAATGAATTTAAATCATTAAAATAACCAAATAAATTTGATATGAAATACATCTTAAGCACTTGGAGTCTAAAATTGTTTTAATATTTCGGTTTTAATAATACAAGATTATTTGTTATACGATGCACAAATGACTTTTATATAAAATGTATTACATTATGAAATAAATTGTAATATAAATTATATATACATACACACACACACACACAGATATATATATATATATATATATATATATATATATATATATATATATATATCGGGTTGTTTTCGGGTTCGGATCGGGTTTGGATCGGTTTTCGGGTTTCGAATCGGGTTTCGGATCGGGTTTCATAATATCCAAATCCAAATCCAAAAATTTTTGGGTCTGAAAATCAAATCCAAAAAATCGGGTTCGGATTATCCAAAATTTCGGGTTTCGGATTGGGTATCCGTCAGATCGGATTTTTTTCCCATCCCTAAGGCCTATCATTCCACATAGCATTAGCAATGTTAGCTCTCCAAGTATTAGCTTCGGCCCTTTGTTGTTGTTGACTTGAAAAATTTGATCCATCACCACCATCCTCCATGTCGGTAGGTTGGTTATCTTCTACTTCGATTGGAAATTCATCAGAACGACACTCTTTTCGAAGAAAATTGTGGAGGCCAGCACAAGCTAGTACAAACTCTGCTTGTATTTGAAGTGAAAATGGAAGTGCAACTTTAAATATCGTAAATCGAGATTTGAAGATACCAAAAATTCTCTCGACCACATTTCTCAAAGACGAATGACGGAGATTAAATAGCTCATTTGCATTTCTTAGGTGACAACCTTGACCATTAAAATCTTTTAGATGGTATCGTACCTTACGAAAAGGAGCTACAAATTGGCGACGATTAGCAAATCCACAATCTACAAGATAATATTTTCCTGAAAATAAAAACATTTTAAAGTATTTCTTTGAGTAATAAAATGAAAATTTACAAGGTTATACATAAATCGAAAAAAATAAATACAAGTATAATAGAATTATTACCTTGAGGAACTTCCAGTCCATTTCTCCTTGATAATGCATCATTTAACAATTTTGAATCATGTGCTGAACCCTCCCACCCACTAAGCACATAAATGAATTCCAAATCAAAGTTGCAAGCAGCCAAAACATTTTTAGAATTAATTCCATGACGATTACGGTAGCTGCTTACATCTCGACCTTTAACTGTAGCTGGAATATGAGTTCCATCGATAGCACCAACACAATCCTGTTGATTCATAGCAAGATAACATTAGAATTAAAGAATTAAACTAGACTCTAGCCAAATTATTATTTTTTTAATTCAGAAAATTACCTAAAAGTAAGGATAAAATCTTGTACTTTCAGAAATTTTAGGGGAAATCCCCCCGTGCTTTTAAATAAACCACTACACCGCCAAAACCTCATAATCGGCTCTACCTCTTTTCGCTGGAAGTTTTTTTTAGGCACCTCAAAACCTTCAGGAGAACCCAATGGTGATGTGTCATTTTGCTCGAGCACAAATCCCTCACTATCAACATCATAATTCAAGTCTTCAATGCGCAAGTCCCTGACTTCACCAGCTTCTAGTGTTCTTGCTTCAGTAACACTACCCAATCCAATAGAGTTTTTTCCAACTGCGACACCATTTCCAACAGCAATTTTTAAGTCCTCGTAATCGTCAAATGCCTCATAAAGCAAGTAGCTATCCTTTGGGTGAGCCTGTCACAAGAAATATTGTTCAAATTGTTAGCATAACGAATTTTAACAAAGAAAAAATATTTTTGTGCTTAGATGAATAATCGCATAAAGAGTTAGCTATATCTTAATGTACTCATCCCATACTTCATTTGGAGCAGTGAACTTTTTTGACACAGAGTCGTATCCAAAACCAGAGCTAAAACCTAAAAGAGTTGAGTAAAAAGTATATCGACTTTTGAACCATTTTAGTCGACTCTGATAATTGCCATAAGTTTTATTGCATTGAAATTTTGCATTAAGAGGGGGAAGAATTCGATCGATCACCATTCGTTTAGGAAGGACACCACTATTATCACGCCATCCTCGATTTGCAGCATCAACCATAAATTTTAACAATCCATCACTCTCGTCTTTTGACCATTGATCATAACCACTTCTTTTTTTTGCATTTTGTGAATCGGCCATTATAGTGCTAATCATTTCAAAAACATAAATATCATAATGATTCATAAAATCGACAATATAATATCATATGTTACAAAAAACAAGTTGTATAGATATGTATTATATAACAAAAACATACACATGCTCATATAACTTTACCACAATTGATGCAAAAAAACAAGAATGAAAATGATGAAGAAAAAAGCTACGTACCTTCACAGACCAGCCAAGAAGAAGCAGTGAAAGATAAAAGATGTATGTAGGGTTATACTTGCATCACGTATCTTTACAACATATCTTTTACTTTATTTTTTTGATTTTTTTTTATTACAAATGTTATAATTCACAAATCCATCAAAATATTGCCTAGTAACTACAAATTTGACGTTGATAATTTTACATAAAAAATCTCCCACAAATATTTCAAAATCCATGACTTTAGCAAATCAATGGAAAGTTGAATACCTTGAGATTTTGATTGATTGTTTAAAATCTGGATTGAATACCTACAGATTTTAGAAGATTTTTGAAAATCTCAATTGAATACCCACATATTTAGAAAGATTATTTGAAATCCGAATTGAATACCTGCAGATTTTAAAAGATTGTTTAAAATCCCAAATAAATACCTGCTGATTTTGAGAATCCATTAAAATTCAACAGATTCTCAAATGAATACACCCCTCTAAATCTTATCAAAATTTATTCAAAAGAGACTCGCAATCTTGTAAGAATTTCACGATTATTACAGTCTCCCCCCTTAAAAAGATTGCGTCCACGGGATCAACATTTTTAGCTAAACAACTCGGGGTATTTACTACGTATTTCATCTTCTAGTTCCCACGTGGCTTCTTCGATTTGACGATTCCTCCAAATTACCTTTACTAAATTTACTTTCTTATTTCACAGTTCGTGCACCTTGTAATCTACAACTTCCACTGGTTGTTCTTCGTAAGTCAGATCAGCTTTGACATCGATGGGTTCATACTCTAATATGTGTCTGTTATCAGGGTGGTAAGCTCTCAATATTGATACATGGAAGACATCGTGAATGTGTTGAAGATCTGGCGGTAGGGGTAATTGATATGACACAGCTCCAACTTTCTTAAGAATCTCAAATGGTCCGATATACCTAGGACTCAGCTTTCCTTTCTTCCCGAATCTCATCACTCCCTTCCACGGGGAAATTTTCAACAACACTTTATCACATATCTCAAATGACTTATCCTTTCTTTTTAAATCTGCATATTTTCACTGACGGTCTTGAGCAGCAACTAATTTCTTTCGAATCTTTTCTATGGATTGCTTCGTCTGATGAACCATTTCTGGCCCTAGTATTCTTCTTTCACCTACTTCATCCCAACAAAGTGGAGATGTGCACCTTCTTTCATATAAAGCTTCATACGGGGCCATACCGGTACTGGAGTGATAGCTATTATTGTACACAAACTCAATTAATGGCAGATGATCATCCCAACTCCCCTTGAAATCCAAGGCGCAAGCTCGGAGCATATCTTCTATTGTCTGAATTGTCCTTTCACTCTGTCCATCAGTCTGCGGATGATAGGCTGTACTCAGTTTCAATTGGGTACCTAGGCAATCCTGAAAGCTCTTCCAGAATCTAGAAGTAAAACAGACATCTCTGTCTGATACAATTGATACAGGCAGTCCATGGTGAACTACCACTTCCTTCAAGTACAAACCTACTAGTTTTTCTACTGAATATCTTTCACTGATCGGAAGAAAATGTGGAAACTTTGTGAATCTGTCGACTATAACCCATATGGCATCATAATTTGCTCTGGTTTGAGGTAAACCTACTATAAAATCCATTGTGATGTGCTCCCATTTCCACTCAGGAATCTCTAATGGTTGAAGTAATCCACTGGGTTGTTGATGCTCTGCTTTCACTCTCTGACAGGTCAAGCACTTGCCTACCCATTCTGCAATCTCTCTTTTCACGTTGGGCCACCAGTAATTCACCTTGATGTCTTGATACATTTTTGTGCTTCCTGGGTGTATGGAATATCTTGAGTTATGCGCCTCGCTCATGATTTCTTCTTTCAATTCTGTAACATTAGGGATCCAAATCCTCGAAGTAAATCGTTTAATTCCCTTATCATCTCTTGAACTCAAAAACTCTTCTCCTATCAGTTCTGATCTTCTTTCTTCCATCACTTGCTTCTGACAGCGGCTAATCTTCTCGAGTAACTCTGGTTGAAAATGAATATTGTAAATTCTTTCATTGTTTTGGACTGGGACCTTGACTTCTAACTCCATTTTCTCAAATTCTCTGATTAATTCTTCCGAGGTTACCATTAGTTTAAGTCTTTCCTTTCTACTTAAAGCATCAGCCACTACATTAGCCTTTCCCGGGTGATAGTTTATCGTGCAGTCATAGTCTTTGATCAATTCCAACCACCTTCTCTATCTCATGTTTAATTCCTTCTGCGTGAATATATACTTTAAGCTATTATAATCCGTGTAAATCTCGCATTTCTCTCCATACAGGTAATGTCTCCTAATCTTGAGTGCAAACACAATAGCAGCAAGTTCCAGATCGTGAGTAGGATACCGGGACTCATATTTCTTCAGTTGTCGGGAGGCATAAGCTATTACTTTCCCGTGTTGCATCAGTACACATCCTAATCCCTTGAGAGAGGCATCGCTGAAAATCACGAAATCGCCTTTTTCATCAGGTAAGGTTAAAACTGGCACAAAAGTCAGTCTCTTCTTCAATTCTTGAAAGCTGTCTTCGCATTTGGAGGTCCATTCAAACTTTTCACTCTTTCGGGTAAGTCGAGTCAGTGGTGTAGCTATCTTTGAGAAATCTTTCACAAATCTGCGATAATATCCGGCCAATCCAAGGAAATTTCTGACCTCTGTCAGAGTCTTGGGTCTCTCCAAATTAGCTACTGCTTCTATCTTAGCGGGGTCTACATAAATTCCTTCACCGCTCACAATATGCCCTAAGAATTTAACTTCCTTTATCCAGAATTCGCATTTTGAAAATTTCGCATACAACCTTTCCTTCCTCAAGGATTCTAGAACTAAAAGGAGGTGTTCAGCATGTTCCTCTGGAAACTTTCAGTATATGAGGATGTCATCAATAAATACAATCACGAACTTATCCAGGTGCTTCTTGAACACACGATTCATTAAATCCATGAAAGCAGCCGGAGCATTTGTCAATCCAAACGACATAACTAAGAACTCGTAATGTCCATATCGGGTCCTAAAGGCGGTCTTAGGAACATCCTCAGGCTTGATCTTCAGTTGATGATATCCGGATCTCAAATCAATCTTCGAAAAATGGGTAGCTCCCTTAAGTTGATCAAACAGATCGTCAATCCGAGGTAGAGGGTACCTATTCTTGATAGTCATCTTGTTCAGCTCACGATAATCAACACATAATCACATGGATCCGGCATTCTTCTTCACGAACAAAACTGGAGCTCCCCACGGGGACTTACTTGGTTTGATTACACCTTTGTCAAGTAACTCTTGCAGTTGTGTTGCCAATTCTTTCATTTCCACTGGAGCCATCCTGTAAGGTGATTTTGAGATGGGCGCAGTTCCTGGTGCTAGATTAATTGTAAATTCTATCTCTCAATTTGGTGGCAGTCCAGGCAACTCATTGGGGAAAATATCCATAAATTGATTAACTACAGGAATCTCTTCGATTGTAGTGGTCTGTTTCTCTTTATCTATCAAATGAGCCAGATAAGCTTGACATCCTTGCCGAAGTAATCTTTTAGCTTAAATTACTGACAGAAAATCCCTAGTCGGTTTTCGTCCACAAAATGGAATTCCTATACCATTAGATCCTCTTAGGCTAACCTTCTTTCGACGGCAATTTATTTGAGCATCGTAGCGCGCTAACCAATCCATCCCTAGGATTACATGAAACTCTCCTAACTTAAAAGGAATGAGGTCGGCGTCAAAACGTTGTCCTTGTATCTCTATAGAACAATTCGGAAACAATCGGTCCACTGGAATGACTTCCTGCTTAGCTACTTCTATGTTCAGGATTCCCTCTAATGGCACAGATTCGAGATTTAACTTATTCATGAAGTTTTCAGAAATAAAAGACTTGGTAGCTCCGGAATCAACTAGAACACACACATTCTCAGAATTTACTAGAAGCGTACCTGCGATCACATCGTTGTCGTCAATGGCATCTCTTACAGCCATGTTGAAAGTTTGTGTTGTAGGCTTGTTGTTAGGAGGTGCCATGAGTCTAGGTACTAGATTCTCCTTTGAAGGCTGTCTGCAATCTCGGGACACGTGACCTTTCTTTCCACAGTTGAAACAGGTGACAGATTTATCCTTACAACTAGAAGCATAATGACCTTTCTGTCTGCAATTGTAATAATTCACGCTGGCTTGATGACAGGATCCAGGGTGTTTCTTCCCACATGTCTTGCATTCTGACGGAGGTGGTCTTCTTTGTATCACATTAACTGTCTATGGAGGTTTGAACCTCTTGTGTCATGATTTCCAATCCTTTTAGTATCAGTGCTTCTATCCTCTCTCTTCAGAAAAGGTTCCTTATCACTTCGATTATCAGACCTCTTCACAAAATTACTTCCACTTTTCTGAAACTTCCTCTTCTTTCCATCTCTATCCTTCGGGTACAACTCGCTTCCACTTTCCACTATGGCCGCTTTCTGGACAAAGGTTGCATAATTGGTGATCTCGAACACGGCGACTCGATTCTGTGTCCAGGGCTTCAATCCTTGCTGAAAATGCTTAGCTCTTTTCTCTTCGGAGTCTACATGATATGGCACGAGCCTTGAGAGTTCTGTAAACTTAGCTTCATAATCTGCAATAGTCATCGCCCCTTACTTGAGCTCTAAAAACTTAATTTCCATCTGGTTCTCCAAATACTTAGGAAAATACCTTTCCAGGAACAACTCGGTAAATCTGGTCCACGGTATAACCGCATTACCTTCCATCGCTCTCTTTTCTTCCCACCAGTAGTTAGCTTCACCTTTTAACATATAGGCCGCAAACACTATCTTTTTCTCTTCCTCCACTCCTACAATCTTAAAAGTCTTTTCTATTTCCCGTAACCAGATTCTCGCCTCCACTGGGTTATTGGTACCTTTAAACTCAGGGGGATTCAAAGATATGAACGATTTAAAGGTTATCGTAGCTTGGGTCAGTTGAGCTGAAGATGGGTTCCCTTATACTGGATGTCTGTTATGTTGAGGTTGGGGAATTCTGGGTGTGTTGACGAAGAAAGTCTAGAAGTAGGTTCATAGGATCATTATTATTCTGATTTGGATTTGGGACGGGTCTTGGTTCCGGGTTTGGAACTGGGTTCTGGGGTGGAACATTATTGTCTTGATTTTCTTCGGGTTGAGGGTGCGGGATTCTTGGAGGTCTTCCTCTTCTAGGTGGCATCTTTTTCTATTAAGAGTGAAAACAATAGGGTATGTTATAACAGACAACAAACAGAAATATGGCATTGTCACTGGCACATATATGTTAGGCATTCATAATTATTTATTCGATGAAAATCGTTGGTATCCGATCCTGGGTTACGTTTGCTGGCTTTCTCAAGATCATTTTCATTCATCCTCATATTTTATTTTTTATTTTTTTAACACAGGTACTCGTATTCCTTTTTATAAAAAGATTGGGGTATTTGCAGCAAAACTATGCTTCAGGTTTAAAATGGTTGTTACAGTGTTTAAAACTCATTTTAAAGTATTTTCGAAAAGTGAATATAAACCAGTCTAGTGACAATCAGGTAAAGATGGTTCTGCGTGATAATCAAGAGTATCACACTAATAAATGGGCCTTAAAGCCCAATAAAACACACTAACTAATAAGATTAGTTTGTAAAACAAAGGACCCTCATTCTTTACAGTCCTTTACACACAGCTATACACATAAATTAAATATACTATACCATATCCCACTATGACATTGTCACGAACGTACACCCCAAAATAAAATCAGTGGCTATTTATTTTAATACTAAATTCAACACTTTAATTAACAAAACTCTAAAATAAAATAATAAATAGATAAATAAATTCTGGGCGTCTCACATTCATCCATGAATTGATACCAAACAAAAATATTTGATAAAATAAAATAAATTAATTAATTTTAAATTACAGAAAATATATGTAAGTTTCATATAAAAATTTGTACAAAGATAAACTGTTTCAACAGTTCATATAAGAATAGACTAAACAGAAATCAACACGATAACAACTAAAATTTATGAACTAATATATAACTAGATAAGAGCATCTCCAAGGGTGTTATGTATATTTGTTAGCTATAATATAATATATTGATAATTATCTAAAATTATAGCTAAGAGGTTCTAGGTTTACTCCAACGGTATTATATATAATTATATTATCTAAAATTATACCTAATAGATTTAGAGGTTTTACAAATGTAGCTATCCCAATTTTAGTTATCTATATTTTTTTGCTAATGGATAATGGTTGGAGTATTGAATTTTTACCTAATATCTAAAATGTGCCACATAGATACCATGTAGGTGACACATAAATGAATTTAACTAACAAGTTTTACCATTGGAGATGCTCTAAGGTTAGAAGTTCAATAAAACAACAATCAATCATAAAACTTAGACTTGCACAGCAGTATATAACCAATTAATTTAACTCACATGCTTACTGATACCAAGTATATTCAATTGCAAGTGTCACAGGAAAGGATAAAAAAAAAAATAGTAACAGTTAATTAGCGAATTGAAGCATACGAAAAACAAGTGGGAGAAAGGAGCATAGTTGTTAGTTGTTATTTATAGCCCTGTACGAGTCATTGGTTAATCTAATGAATTTATTATATAGACACCAAAATCCTAATTTTAATAAGGAAATTCTAAAATCATCGTACAATCTTCCAAGTACTTAAATTAAAATATCCTAATTCACACAAATATCTTAAATTAAATGATACTGATTTTCTAATATCTTTTCACACTTCTTTTCTCTAATAATAAATATCATCCGTATTCAAAATATCTTGCACAAAAATAATTCTATAAATTACTAATTAACATAACAAAAAAATGAATTAAAATCTAATATCTAATAATAAAATAAAATAAAAATTAACGAGATTTTACATTATACCATCTAATGTCAAATAAAGTGGCATGAAATGATAATTTGAGATTTGAAATGATAATTTGAGATGTTAGAAGTAGGTATTGGAGATGCCAACACTTAATGATAAATTAAATATTATTTTTAATATATATTTGTATTATGCATTTTGTATAAAATTAACGAGATGATAATTGTATTTTTTTTTTAAAAGAAGAATTTCAAAAATAATATGAAAGAAAGAACATAAAAAAATAATATATTTTATAATGTGATAAAATTGACATACCTTGAAGGCTCCAACAATTGTAGATGCTCTCCTAGGTCTTGGAAACTTGGAGCCCAAATTTGTTGGGTTAATTTAAAAAATGTTAATTAGAATTTAAAGTTTATCTTACTCTTTTAAGTGAAAAATGATAATTTTATTTTTAAGTTAAATTTATCTATTTGGTTAATTTTACTTAAAGTAAATTTAATTAAAATAATTAACTAAAAAAATAAAAAATTTATATTTTTAAATATAATATAAAAGTATAAAATACAAATATATACAAAAAAATATAATACGAGTTAAAAGGTGATTCAAATATATAAAAATTTATATGAATAAAAAAAATATCTCGTAGAAACTTAAATTTTTTAAATTAAAAAAATTCGAAAATTTAAGTGAGCACAAATGAATTGGATAGCTTACCAGGCTCTTGGACTAGTGGGTGTGATACAATTTCATTCATTCAGAACATGAGTTTCATCATTTTAATATTTTTCTTTTAAACGTGAAACCTATTCTTTTAGAACTCATCTTAAGACAAAATCTGTAATAACCCTAACTTTAGAAAGACTACACTGTCTAAATGAATAGTGATTTTGGGGAAATTAGGAAAATGGTGTGTAGGTACCCTATGTTCGAAATGGATAATAAGTAAATATAAACCATAATAGTGTTGTACTAAGAAAATAAGTGACTCAAAACGACGATGGATTTTAGAAATTCCTGAATATGGATTATGAGGATTTTGATTTCGAATGAGCTCTATTTATTGGATATTAAGGAGCAAGGAAATATTAAAATGTTTATATATATATATTGAGGAATTAGTGAATTTAGGTTAAACCAATGGATTATTAAGTCAAGGAAATGCCAAGGCAATTTGGATTTTTAAGCGATTTCAGAACCACTGAGATAACGAGGTGTATTCGAAACGAACCTTGATTAAACGAGTATGAAAACCAAGCAACCAATATTAGTAATATAACAAGGATACATACCACATTATTATTATTACCAAGAGTATTAGCATATTACTTAGAAAATCAAGAAAAGAGAGTATTAGATCATCCAAGTGACATCATTAGTGATATCATCTTCCACTAACTCTTGTTTAAGGGCAAATTAGTCATTAACCATGGGGGATTATCTACAAAACATTAGTTAGAAAATCAAGAACAAGATTATAAAATCATCTCACATGATCATCCAAATGACATCACCTCTTGCATCACATTCCACTAACTTAACCAAGGATTAATTAGTAATTTTGCCAAGTAAGTATCCATAAAACTCCACAAAACTCTAGACTTCTCAAGATAACACCAACCAACACAAAAAAATCTTATCATCTTCATCCATTTAGAACAATTCGGGTAAATAGACATCAGTTCAGAAAAACAAGCATATCTCCTTCGTTTCTCAGCCAAATTTTGCGTTCTTTAGCTTTTTAGAAAGCCCTTGAGATAATATACAACTCTTATTTCACAAGGTTTGTCCAGAAAAGCAAGGTAAGGGCCTCGTTTTTCATGTTCTTTCAGCTGCAGAATAGTAACTCCGAATTACTAACTTATATTTCATGGTTTCTTTAGATCATCCATGCTATTTTAAGGTTCTTTAAGGATTCCCCAAGGATTATTAAGTGTTGTTGAAGCTTCAAGAAGGTATAAATCTCAAGAACCTTTAGTATTACTTTGAATATATGATGGATTATAGAAAGTTTAGTGATTAAGGTTATGATAAGTGATTATTCATGATGATATATGTGTTTGTAAGTGGTTTAAGTTGAATATGGAAGTGGGTTGTGACTTGTTATTGTAACCATGGTTGGTATGTTGACCACATGGTGTAGGGTTGATATATGTGTTTGGTGATGGATTTGGAGGAGTCGAATTTTGGAAAGTATGAAAATATAGCCGTTATAATGCCCGATTTTCGTTAAACCAAATAGATGCCCTATTTTTGGACAACAATGCCGTACGGTAGCTCCCTGCCTAGAGTACCAAGTGACCATGAGATGATAGAGATTAGTTCATAGATCATTTTGATATAAAGTACGTTAAAATCTGATGAACGGTTTAGGAGAAAAGTCAGTTTTAGTTAGAGACGTTCGGAAACCGAGAAAATGAAGTTGTGTCAACTTTGAGGTCATAGTTACCATACTTAAACATTTTAAAAAGTTATAAAATTTTGGGACAATATAGTAGGTTGAACAGAGATTAAAACCCCACTGACCTTGCATTAAAATTCGAAATTGATATTTTCTGAGAATTTTTACAGTCGAGTGTGGTTATTAAGGGAAATGGTGAAAAATACTGAAACTTTGATTGAGTTTAAAATGGTTAGGTTCTTGGAACTCTTGGATTATTAATAATGTGTTAAACATATACTAAGTGTCAAGGATATTGTTATATAAAGGTGAAGTGAGTAAGGGATGTAGTATTCTAACGAGGATCCTTTTCGTGTTTATAGAAACTCAGGACGAACCACAGGTCGTGCCATTGGGATATAGAGATCGAGGCAAGATTTCTTCTATCTTTACTTTGAAAAATTATTTATCTTCAAAGAAAAATGATTTCATGGAATATATATGTGATTCTACTATTACTATATTGTTAAGAATTTGTTTTCCTGATTTTGGATATTAAAGGGAGATATATATGAATATGAGTATGGATATGGATTAAAGGGAGCAAGATTTCTTTTACCCTTATTTTGATAAATTGTTTATGTTTAAAGAAAAGTGGTTTTTATAGATAATATATGAATCTTATATCAATATATGATATGGATTGTGGATATGGATATGAATATGAATGGAGCTAATGTACTTTATGGCTTCAAGAGATATGAAAAAGAATGGTATCAGTTGTTATCTAGGGTTATATGGTTTATAATATTCTTTTAAAAAAAATATTATTTGATTATTATTTAATACTTTTAAAATAGTTAAAATATTTTGTATATAAAAGCATATTTGACTTTATTAAATACGGAGGAGATGTCTGAATTATAATCAAACTATAATGATATATGAGAATGGAAATGATATATGAGAATGGAAATGATATGTGTGAACGATATATGGAAATGTGAATGGATATGTGAATGGAAATGGAAACGGAAAAATGGAAAATGTGGAATGATGTTTCATAAATGGAATAACGATTTGAAAAAGGGGGATTGCAACAGTAAGCATAAGAGGTTGTGTGCGGCACAGTCCAGCACTCAATATTTATTACTGCCCAAGAGTTGCCGAAGGAGGATGTAGCAGGTAGCCTTCCTCCAGGGTTGATGACCAGGTGGGATCATCCCTTCTACTTGTAGTAAACAGAGAGCAGGTACGGTCAGGCGACTGATCATCGTCCTACGTATCTGGCGCTAGCAGATATCCCCAAAACTTAAAAGAAAGAATTGATAATGGTTTTCAGATCTATATTCTGAAAAAGGAAAATGGTATGAAATGATGGAATTGTTTTTATAGTAAGAAGAGAAACTGATTTTATATTATTTTTATATAATTGTTGTATAAAAGGGAAATGGAAAGATTGTATTGAGAGATTTATTTCAAATGTTATATTATCTTGAGACATTATACTGAGAGGTGGTATTGATTATTATCTGGTGATAGAAGAGAAACTGATATTATATGGTTTTATATTTCTTTTCTTATGAAAATAAATAGATGGTGTATTTAATAAATAAAAATTAATTCTTTTCTTAAAGATTATGACGGGTCTTCTGTTTATATATACATATATAAGTTTTCCTTTGATACTAGTTTACAAATTTATCTTGCTGAGCTATTATAGCTCACTCTTGCTATTTATTTATATAACAGCTAGATCAGGTGCCGAAACGTCGCAGTGCAACCCGGAAGAGGGTAAAGGGGAAGTCTACCTTATGAGAAAGTATCAACACCTGTTCTCAAGGTAGTATATACTTTTATATGGGTGTAATAGATGGTATTCTGGGATTGTAATAATAGTTTATCTTTAACTGCTATCATTAATGGATGTTGTTCTCTGAGCATATGACTGGTGTGTGTGATGATATTAGTGTGGGATCATTTGTGTGAGTATTAAATAGTATAAAAAAAAGAAGACCAAGAGATATTGTTAATAAATGGAAATTGGAGTATGATGGCCCGGATTCCTGACCCCGGATCTGGGGCTGTCATAGATGGTGTCAGAGCTTAGAGTCATATTGCTCAGGAACAAAAGTGATAATAATATACATATATATATATATATATATATATATATATATATATATATATGTAATGATATAAAATATGAACTCACATCAAGTTCAAGGGTGGTTTATCGAACGAAGCGTTTATTCTAAGTAGGGATTATAATTTTATAGATTAGTACTAATAAAAGTTTATGTTTTAGTATAGGGAGAGGAGATTGGTGAGCCAAAGTTAAGGGTATTTAAAATCTTCTTGTGTTTAAGGGAGTTTGAAGAAATATTGTAAATGGATTGGTGAACAGACACTGATTGTTTCAATTGATTGTGGAGATGAAATGGTGAAACTGAGATTTGTCGGTAAAACCAAGATATACCTTAAGGACCAAGACAGACTGAGAAATTCCGAGATTGACTTAAATGAAAAGGTTATTATGCTAAAAGTGTTAAGTTTATGTAGCACACGGGATCGGTATGGGAAAGGGAATACTTGATGTATCGGGAAGTGTACGTTAGATAACCTCGTGAGTATACGAGATATGTTAGAATATGCAATTTAGAAGTATAGTTTGAAGGGTCCTTAATACCAGAGCAGTGTCAGGTCAAGACGATCAATATTACGAAAGTATATCGATTAGAAGGTTGTGTTCTATTATGGATCAAGGCAGAGAGTATCGAGCCAAGTCACGACTAAGTAAATGAAGATATTGGGAATAGCATACGATAGGTTAAGGCTACATGGTGAGTGCCAAATTTAAGAAATTTTGGAGGGTACGCAGTCTACGCAGTCTAAGATATAAATAGTATTTGAGGAAAACCTTCTATTATTTGGATTTTCAATTGGGCAGAGGCTATTAACGGTACCTATTTTCAAGCTCCTAAAGCCCTGCTAAATTATATTATTGAGTTTCAAATTTTCCTCTACTAATGGGTAATTATTCATTAAGTGCCGGTATCTTTAAAAAAAAAAAACTTTCTGGTACCCTTGGGGATGTGTTTCAAAATTTTATTTTATCTATCTTATTCAAAATATCCCTCTAAGATTACTTTCGGAAGATGGTATTGATCATTTTGGATTTAAAATTTTCTTTGTATTTTTACTACAACTAAGAGGAACAATCCTATATGTATACACAAGGACGATCTGTCTGTGTGATTGAAAGTCGGAGGGGACGCCCTCACTTGTGTGACATACGGGTTCTTCCATCATATTGATTTCTCAAATACTCTTTTGTTTCGAATAAAGGTTATTTAAAACTCTTAATTTTATAAATTATTGTGGGACCCTTGCTTGTTTCTGGGTTCGTTTCAATTCAAAGTCTCTTAAATTCTATTAATTGTTTTGAATATAGAAGATTTCATTAATGGATGGAAGCAATGTTTATAGTATACGTGATTATACGAGGAAACTCGAGATTCCAAGGGAAACTTCGTTAATAGATAATTAGAGCTAGAAGCGGTTCAATATAAGAGAGGAAGGAATTTCATGAGAAGAAATGGGTATAATTGATGATTAGTAAGAGAAAACAATATGAGGAATTTTAAGGTATAATTGAGATTTACTATTGAGAGTAAGGTGTATTTTGAGGATAGAGTCAGAATAAGGATAAACAAAGGAAGTGGGGATAATTAATGAAGGATTCAAGGTGAAATAACTTTTAGTGGGGGAAGGCCAATATTGTGACGAATACCCTAAGTAGCAGAGAGAGATTAAAGATGTTAATTATTCAAAGGATTAATCCAAAAAGGTGTAAATGAGTAAAACTTGAGGTAAAGGTTTTAATGAAAATAACAAAGGGAAATTTCAGAGGTGGAGTAGATAGTATATAATGGAGGAACTAAGGTGGACCAGCAAGATGTAAAGAGTGTATAGTGAACAATAGACATATGGGATAAGGTATCCGGAGGAAATTGCAGGTACGCTCTAATTTAACTATTTAAGTGTAAATGTTTGGTTAGGGATCGACTAAGTCAATGAATGGTGTAGGTAGGTTGACAATCTAGATAAGGAAAATCAATATCTGTTAAGGGTCAGAGAATTCTATAAAAAGGAGATTAAGAGTATTGGGGAAAGTGCGAGAATATTTTTCAAGGATGAAAGGAAAGTATATGTTTGCATAAGTACGAACAGGAAATATATATTATAAATAATATTTTCTTACAATTGTTTCAAGGAATATTATTATAACTTATTTTCTGGAAAATTTTACAGAGGTGATATATACAAATGTTGGAGTATTAATATTTTGTGTCATGATAGAGATCAAAACATAGTTAAACAATAGTGTGATACACTACCATTCAGAGAAGGCCAATGTGGTGGCGGAGGCAATAGTAAAAAGGGAGGAGAAAGAGGAGATATTATAGAATGATCAAATACAGGAAGAGATTGGCAAAGGAATGTAATGAAAGAACTGTTATTGATAAGCTAAATGGCATGTTGGTGAATGACAAGCAGGTTATGTTGGTGTATTTTGTGCAAACAAGATAGAGATATGTATATCATGTAGTTTTATCTTTTAACATAGATTGAAATTTTGGTGGTATTAGGAAACGACATGAGAATTAGAAAGCACCTTATGAGAAGAGAAATTTTTCATGTGATTCCGGGACGGAATTCTTTTAAGGGGGGAAGGACGTAATAACCCTAACTTTAGAAAGACTACAGTGCCTAAATGAATAGTGATTTTGGGGAAATTAGGAAAATGGTGTGTAGGTACCCTATGTTCGAAATGGATAATAAGTAAACAGAAACCATAATAGTGTTGTACTAAGAAAATAAGTGACTCAAAACGACGATGGATTTTAGAAATTCCTGAATATGGATTTTGAGGATTTTGATTTCGAATGAGCTCTATTTATGGGATATTAAGGAGCAAGGAAATATTAAAAGGTTTATATATATATATATATTGAGGAATTAGTGAATTTAGGTTAAACCAAGGGATTATTAAGTCAAGGAAATGCCAAGGGAATTTGGATTTTTAAGCGATTTCAGAACCACTGAGATAACGAGGTGTATTCAAAACGAACCGTGATTAAACGAGTATGAAAACCAAGCAACCAAGATTAGTAATATAACAAGGATACATACCACATTATTATTATTACCAAGAGTATTAGCATATTACTTAGAAAATCAAGAAAAGAGAGTATTAGATCATCCAAGTGACATCATTAGTGATATCATCTTCCACTAACTCTTGTTTAAGGGCAAATTAGTCATTAACCATGGGGGATTATCTACAAAACTCTAGAATCATCAAAACATTAGTTAGAAAATCAAGAACAAGATTATAAAACCATCTCACATGATCATCCAAATGACATCACCTCTTGCATCACATTCCACTAACTTAACCAAGGATTAATTAGTAATTTTGCCAAGTAAGTATCCATAAAACTCCAAAAAACTCTAGACTTCTCAAGATAACACCAACCAACACAAAAAAATCTTATCATCTTCATCCATTTAGAACAATTCGGGTAAATAGACAGCAGTTCAGAAAAACAAGCATATCTCCTTCGTTTCTCAGCCAAATTTTGCGTTCTTTAGCTTTTTAGAAAGCCCTTGAGATAATCTACAACTCTTATTTCACAAGGTTTGTCCAGAAAATCAAGGTAATGGCTTCGTTTTTCATGTTCTTTCAGCTGCAGAAGAATAACTCCGAATTACTAACTTATATTTCATGGTTTCTTTAGATCATCCATGCTATTTTAAGGTTCTTTAAGGATTCCCCAAGGCTTATTAAGTGTTGTTGAAGCTTCAAGAAGGTATAAATCTCAAGAACCTTTAGTATTACTTTGAATATATGATGGATTATAGAAAGTTTAGTGATTAAGGTTATGATAAGTGATTATTCATGATGATATATGTGTTTGTAAGTGGTTTAAGTTGAATATGGAAGTGGGTTGTGATTGTAACCATGGTTGGTATGATGACCACATGGTGTAGGGTTGATATATGTGTTTGGTGATGGATTTGGAGGAGTTGAATTTTGGAAAGTATGAAAATATAGCCGTTATAATGCCCGATTTTCGTTAAACCAAATAGATGCCCTTTTTTTGGACACCAATGCCGTACGGTAGCTCCCTGCCTAGAGTACCAAGTGACCATGAGATGATAGAGCTTAGTTCATAGATTGTTTTGATATAAAGTACGTTAAAATCTGATGAACGGTTTAGGAGAAAAGTCAGTTTTAGTTAGAGACGTTCGGAAACCGAGAAAATGAAGTTGTGTCAACTTTGAGGTCATAGTTACCATACTTAAACATTTTAAAAAGTTATAAAATTTTGGGACAATATAGTAGGTTGAACAGAGATTAAAACCCCACTGACCTTGCATTAAAATTCGAAATTGATATTTTCTGAGAATTTTTACAGTCGAGTGTGGTTATTAAGGGAAATGGTGAAAAATACTGAAACTTTGATTGAGTTTAAAATGGTTAGGTTCTTGGAACTCTTGGATTATTAATAATGTGTTAAACATATACTAAGTGTCAAGGATATTGTTATATAAAGGTGAAGTGAGTAAGGGATGTAGTATTCTAACGAGGATCCTTTTCGTGTTTATAGAAACTCAGGACGAACCACGGGTCGTGCCACTGGGATATAGAGATCGAGGCAAGATTTCTTCTATCTTTACTTTGAAAAATTATTTATCTTCAAAGGAAAATGATTTCATGGAATATATATGTGATTCTATTATTACTATATTGTTAAGAATTTGTTTTCCTGATTTTGGATATTAAAGGGAGATATATATGAATATGGATATGGATTAAAGGGAACAAGATTTCTTTTACCCTTATTTTGATAAATTGTTTATGTTTAAAGAAAAGTGGTTTTGCTAGATAATATATGAATCTTATATCAATATATGATATGGATTGTGGATATGGATATGAATATGAATGGAGCTAATGTACTTTATGGCTTCAAGAGATATGAAAAAGAATGGTATCAGTTGTTATCTAGGGTTATATGGTTTATAATATTCTTTTAAAGATAATCTTTAAACATTTTTGATTTAATAAATATTATTTGATTATTATTTAATACTTTTAAAATAGTTAAAATATTTTGTATATAAAAGCATATTTGACTTTATTAAATACGGAGGAGATGTCTGAATTATAATCAAAGTATAATGATATATGAGAATGGAAATGATATATGAGAATGGAAATGATATGTGTGAACGATATATGGAAATGTGAATGGATATGTGAATGGAAATGGAAACGGAAAAATGGAAAATGTGGAATGATGTTTCATAAATGGAATAATGATTTGAAAAAGGGGGATTGCAACAGTAAGCGTAAGAGGTTGTGTGCGGCACAGTCCAGCACTCAATATTTATTACGGCCCAAGAGTTGCCGAAGGAGGATGTAGCAGGTAGCCTTCCTCCAGGATTGATGACCAGGTGGGATCATCCCTTCTACTAGTAGTAAACAGAGAGCAGGTACGGTCAGGCGACTGATCATCGTCCTACGTATCTGGCGCTAGCAGATATCCCCAAAACTTAAAAGAAAGAATTGATAATGGTTTTCAGATCTGTATTCTGAAAAAGGAAAATGGTATGAAATGATGGAATTGTTTTTACAGTAAGAAGAGAAACTGATTTTATATTATTTTTATATAATTGTTGTATAAAAAGGGAAATGGAAAGATTGTATTGAGAGATTTATTTCAAATGTTATATTATCTTGAGACATTATACTGAGAGGTGGTATTGATTATTATCTGGTGATAGAAGAGAAACTGATATTATATTGTTTTATATTTCTTTTCTTATGAAAATAAATAGATGGTGTATTTAATAAATAAAAATTAATTCTTTTCTTAAAGATTATGATGGGTCTTCTGTTTATATATACATATATAAGTTTTCCTTTGATACTAGTTTACAAATTTATCTTGCTGAGCTATTATAGCTCACTCTTGCTATTTATTTATATAACAACTAGATCAGGTGCCGAAACGTCGCAGTGCAACCCGGAAGAGGGTAAAGGGGAAGTCTACCTTATGAGAAAGTATCGACACCTGTTCTCAAGGTAGTATATACTTTTATATGGGTGTAATAGATGGTATTCTGGGATTGTAATAATAGTTTATCTTTAACTGCTATCATTAATGGATGTTGTTCTCTGAGCATATGACTGGTGTGTGTGATGATATTAGTGTGGGGTCATTTGTGTGAGTATTAAATAGTATAAAAAAAAGAAGACCAAGAGATATTGTTAATAAATGGAAATTGGAGTATGATGACCCGGATTCCTGACCCCGGGTCTGGGGCTGTCATAGAATCGTTTACGCCAAAAAATTGAATGTTATAGGAGCATATTTTTCATAAAAATTGAATATATAAGGGACATATTTTAGGAAAAAAACATATTTTAGAGACTTGCAATTGATGATAATTTGAAAACTTTTTACATTAATCTTGGAAAATTTCTCAAATATGACTATATTTTTTTTATTAATCTTTAATATTAAATTATTAATAAGTACAAAATTAGGGTTTTCGGTTATCATTCCCATACCCGATCAAAAATATTTGCCCCATTCTCACGGGGATTTTTTGTTTATCCCAGGGGGCAATATTAAGTCTCCGACCCGTCTTGTTTTCTTCACTTCCGATTTAAGTATTATTTTTTTAATAATATATTTAAAATATATTTTTAAAAAAATATATTATATATTATATAACATTAAAAATAAAAATAAAAAAATAAATATAATTTAAAATACATTCTACATTATTTTAGGTATATACTATATAAAACTATTATAGATAAATTATAATTTATTGAATATTATAAATATGTAATATTATACGATAAAAAATATATTATATCATAAAAATATTATGTAATATTTAATTTGGGGCGAGGCGAATTTTTCCCACGGAATCATATTATCATTTTTGTGCTAATATATATAAGCTAGCGTTGAAATAGAAACCAGAGTTAGAATAGAAACTAGAAACCAACACTAAATAAATTATATTTCATTCATTCTAAGGGCCCGCCAGAGTCACCTTCACAAAAAATGTCATAAATTAACTCCCCAATGCTCAAAAAAAAAAAAAAATTACTGTTCACGCGATGACGTTACTACCACGTCATCATGAATAGTATTTTTTTTTATTGAATAAAGGGTAGATTATTATACTTTTTTTGTATTGGGGTACCCCTAGTTTGATTATTAGATTAGTTTGAAATGTTAAATTTTGGTTTGGTTTTTGGTTTCTATTCTAGTTTGGTTTCTAGAACAAGACCCAATATATTTGTTTTTCGTAATTTATGCACAGGATGTTTTAGTTGCAGGAGCCGATACAAGTGCAGCAGCTATAGGTTGGACCATGACTTTACTAATCAAGAACCCCACAAAGATGAAGCTAGTACAACAAGAAGTCAGAGAGTTAGTTGGAAAGAAAGGATTTGTAGATGAAAACGTTGTCCAAAAGCTTGTTTATCTTAAAGCAGTAGTGAAGGAGGGAATGAGATTGAACCCCCCTGCTCCGCTTCTTCTGCCTCACGAAACCATTGATAAATGTGTGCGAAGTGGCTACCAAATTGAAGCAAAAACAAGCGTATACATAAATGTTTATGCTATAGGAAGGGATCCTGAATCTTATTAAAATCCCGAAGAGTTTTTACCCCAAAGATTCATGAATAGCAGCATTGATTTTAAAGGCCAGCATTTCGAGCTGCTGCCATTTGGAACAGGACGTAGAATGTGTCCAGGGATATCAATGGGAGTGGCTACCACGGAGCTAACGCTAGCTAATCTTCTTTACTCTTTTAACTGGAAATTGCCTCCCGGTAAGAAGAAGGAAGATATTGACATGGCTAGTCTGCCTGGTGTTGTAGTGCAGAAGAAGAATGATCTCAGAAGAAGAATGATCTCTGTCTTGTCCCAGAAACTATAAACTAAGTATCACATCAACACATGCCCATACAAATGTATGTGTTTATTAACACATATCAGAATAATAGCGTGGTTTTGTTTGGAACATCATAACAGTATGTTTTGTGTAATATAATAATTCTGTAACAGATTTCCTAATCAGTATTGCAGTGTTTTTTGTGTAAAATAATTTGTTCTTGCTTAAGACGCAATGAAAAATAATAGTTGGATTGTTTAAGTCATCTTGGCTACCTACCTATCTATATCTTGATTTGACATCTGTTGGAAAGTCGTTGATTTTAAAATTTTAACTAGACGAGGTTTAGCTGTTAAGTCCTTCAGATTTATATGAATTTGTAATTAAGTACTTGTAGCGGAAGAAACTAATGTCGCCAACAAAACATGACTAGCAAAGATGGGTCACAATAATCGCCATATCTCTGCTAATAGTGTCTGCTAAGTGTGTGGTGAGGGAATTAGACCATCATTTGCTCTTTGTTTAATTGTACAGCTGCTCATGTTATCCCGTAATCTTCTGGCAATGTCCATCGACATCTTTTATGGAACGATTTGAATGATTGACTAGAAAAATGGATTAAAACGATTTGTTTTGTTCTGTTTTGGTTCTGTCGTATTGTATATATCTTCCAAAGCCATCCCCCTGATGCTCAACAAATTTTATTAAGATGGTTAATGACTATTGTTAGAGGAAGTAACCAAGAGGCCTTATTATATTCTAACAACTACGTAAACTATGCTAAACATGTATTCATGGCCGCGCTTAATACACATGCACATATAAATGTGTAATGATTTTGTAATTAATTCCTAATCTGGCTGTGTTTTGTATACAAAATTTGTTAGAGGTACAATAAAACAGAGTTACATAATTAATTTGTTGCTATATATGGCACAAGCAGATGGGAAATCAGAACCAGCCCCTGAGATTTGGTTGGTGAAAGTTTATTTTCTTCCCGTCCTTGTGAAGTCGAAAAAAGTATGAGAAGAATGCGACAATAATAAAAGCAAGTTCTTCTTTGAGCAGGCACTAGAAGACAATAATCGGTTTGCTCAAGTCATCAATAATTGGATTTCTCAAGACATTTTGATTTTTGACTCCTAATTATATTTTTTGAAAAATTCCTGGAAATTGTCTTTATGCTATATACTTTTGAATTCTACTACAATATCCAATTCTACTCATTTTAGATATCATCTTATTCAAATTCCTATATACTTGTGAGTTCTTAAAAAAAACCAAAATCTACTTAATTTAGATATCATCGTATCCAAACTCCTACATATTTTCAAGCATTTAATCATTTCCTACCTCATTACTCATTAATATTTTTCTTTCAATCTTGAGCCTGTCATAAAATATAGTGGACATCGTGGCTTTTGAAATCTTTTCTCATCTGCCTGCAAAATCAATTTCTAAGTTTAGTATAGTTTCGAAACGGTGCCATGAAAATTCATCCCTTAAATTACTTGCCTACAAACAATGTAAGAACCTGGAGGACAAAGATGATTCGTGTTTTATCATCTAGCCAAAATATTGTGGAAAAGTTTCCCCAACTAATCTGCAACTTGAGTTTTTGTGTGAGACTTCTAAATCTTTTTGTGGTTTTTCTCCACTCTCCTTTGAGTTCGTATCGATGACAGACTCGATTCTTGCATCCAACAATGGATTGTTGTGTTGCAAAAATATAGGAGAAGCTAAATATCCAGTTTTCTTGTGTAATCCTGTCACAAAAACATGGCTCCCAATAATCAAGCCAACCAGTGATTTCAAAATTGGTCATCCCTTCAATTTTGTTCTTGCATGCAACGTTGATCACAACCAGGAAGATGATTATATGTTGATGTATGTGGGATCGCGTTTAGATGTTTGGGATACTAGCATCAACTCATTAAAATTTACTTACCTCGAAAAAAAGCATGGGAAGATAGGGGAGAGATGGTGGTTGGTTCGAGAAGTATTGATTTTGGGTCTCCAGCTTATCTTAATACTGATGGTGGAACAATTTACTTCATGTCAGACTGGAATGACTATTTAAGGAAAAACATGCCTTTTTATTGGCCATATATTGTCAGCTACAATATAAGGAATTGTATCTCCAAAGTCCCAAAAATACCGAAGCCTGCAAGAAAGGGTGTTTTCAAAGATTGTAGCTCCAGGTTTGGTGTTTTTAAGTTTAAGGATCCAACAACTTGTAGGGAATCTATATGTCTCATCAAATTGATGAAGCTTGTGTTTAGCGTATGGATGTTAACAGATATTAATTCGAGCACATGGAAGTTATATATGAAATCTAGGTCAAATGCTATGGGTTTGTACGAAGATTTGAAGCCAACTATATCAGGATTTACAGTTATAAATGGAAATTTGTTGTTGATTGCAACAAGTGATCTACTTTATAAGTATACTTTGACTGGTGATCTAACAATGAGCGGTAATGTGAATAGAGCTGAAAAAATTGGCTTGCATCAATGTGGAAGGGATGATGTGTGTTTTTATTCGTATTCCAACACTCTTCGACCATGTGGTGATGGTGCAGTTCCATTGCCGCTCTGCAATAAACAATGTGATCAAGAAGTCTTCATGTAGTTTTCTTTGTTGGCTTTGGATGGCTCTCGGGATATTTTGTACGCTCAATTTTTGTTTATCAGGCATTATTTTAGTGTAAATATATGTTAAATTTACACAAACTACTACAATGTGTCTCGTTAAAGTTCTGCTAGAAGGTTTTGATAATCTCTCGTATTCTATCTATGATGGTGTCCTGCATTATATCCTTATATATAATAAGCGTAAAAGGGATCTTATCTATAATTTTGGTTTGGTCACTGTACTAACAAAATAATCTCAACCATCGAATTTAATATTTTAAAAAATAGACGATCAAGATTATATCACATTAAAAGAAAATTATAATCTAAAAAAGATATAAATAAAAAAGTTTGTATTAGAATCGAATTTTAAAAAGAAAATTATAATATGAATATGATATAATTAAAAAAGGATACAATTGAAATTTATTTATGTTTTTATTAATATTAAAAAAAATTCATATTTACTATTTGGCCTCTATCTTGAGATCTAGAAATCAGATTTGGATGATTTTACGGCCCACGCGAAGCTCACAAAACAGTCTTTAATTTAGTGATGATTTCACAATTATTACCGAAATGGAAACACTCAGAATATCAAGAGAAAATATAATTACGAATTTTTACATTAATCCTATTCAGTGTAGAAGACCTACATTGATAAATCCTATTCAAGTAAAAAATCAAATTATATCATTTAAATCATTGACATACACTTTTTCGTTTTTCAATATAAATATAGTTTTTAGTTTACATGTTAAAAAAAAATTATGTTAGATCCATCGTTTTTCATCTATTTATTTTATGATCTAACAGTTTTTATTTATTTTATCGTACTGAAGGTCTACCGACTACCAAAATTTTGGACAAATCACTCTTACACTTATTATTAAAACTATATTTGGTTATTAGTAAAACTATATTCAAATAATAGGAAGGGTATTTTGATTATCAAAACGAAATAAAAGTAGATTTCATAAATCGAACATAATTTTTAACGTAAAAAATCATCAATTTCTTCTCTCTTTTGTTTCTGCGTAGTTTTAATTGTAAAATAATTGTTAAACCATCAATAAATTATACATTATTTTCTTAATTTCATGTGGGCTGTAAAATCGTTCAAATCAAATTTTAAGAATTCAAGATAGAGCACAAATATTAAATTTAACGTGTAAAATTTTATATATATATATATATATAAATATATATATATCAATTTTTAACAACAATTTGATATGTATATTAATAACATATAAATATTAAAAAATATATATAATTATGGATATTAGAAAAGGAGCCGTGCGTAAGAGGGATCTTATCCATAATTTTGGGTTGGTCACTGTACCGCCAAAATAATCTCAACCGTCGAATCTAATAATTTTAAAAATAGACTATCAAGATTATATCATATTGAAAAGATTACAATCAAAAAAGTTTATAATTAAAAAATGTTGTTTTAGAATTGAATTTTGAAAAGAAAATTATAATCTGAAGAGGATGTAATTAAAAAGATTGTATTAGTACTGAATTTTATTTATTTATCTATTTATTATTAAAAAAAAGTTCATATTTACTATTTAGGCTCTATCTCGAAATCTAGAAATCAGATTTGGATTATTTTACAACTCACGCGAAGCTCATAGAATATCTTTAATGTTTTAATGATTTAACAATTATTATCCAATTGGAAACACTCAGAATCTTAAGATAAAATATAAATACGAATTTTTACATTAATCCTATTTAGTTTAGAAGACCTACATTGATAATCCTATTCAATATAAAAACCCTATTTATATATGATTTAAATAATTGACATTCACTTTTTTGTATTTCAATATAAATTCACTTTTTAGTTTACATTTAAAAATATAAATTATTTTTATGCTAAATTTAACGTTTTTCATCTATTTTATTTTAAGATCTAACGGTTCTTATTTACTTTGTCGTACTGAGGACCAGACTACCGACTATCACAATTTTGGACAAAATCCCTCTTACACTTATACCAGACTATCGACTATCACAATTTTGGACAAAATCTCTTTTACACTTATTATTCGAACTATATCTGGTTGTTAGTGCAACTATCTTCAAATAATAAGAATGTTATTTTGATAATAAAAACGAAATATAAGTAAACTTCCTAAATCGAATATAATTTTCAACGAAAAAATCGTCAATTTGTTTTCTCTTTTGTTTCTTGGTAGTTTTAATTGGAAAATAATTGTTAAACCATAACTAAATTAAAGATAATTTTGTTAATTTCACGTGGGCTATAAATCGTACAAATCAAGTCTAAAGAATTCAAGACAATGCAGAATGCCAGAGAAGCATATATTCAATTCAAAAAAAAAAAAAAAAATCTTTATAGTGTCTGCTTGGCTATCTTTCCTTCTGTACATGCCAATGCTATCAGTTACTTTGTTCTATCTACCACTTCATTTAGCTTCTTTCCTTTCGCAGTTTCAAAGAGGTATTGTTGGTGTCTTGGTGATACTTTTCCTATTCAATAGCTTCTCTTGTCGCTCCAAAGACTCCAATGCTTCCTTCTCCTGCTCAGGAGTGTAGCAGTATATTCCTGATCGGTATTGTGTTCCAACATCATTCTCCTGTTCAAATAACAGAATTGTTAGAAGGCAAACCAAGAAATAGTTAATAATACTTACTGGATAACTGAGTTGGCACAGAATCTCACAAGAGTACTGAAGGGAGCTGTTTGCACCTACGAATTTAGGTGAATTGATAAATTTGGTTTTTTAAGTTAAATTTAATCAATTTTGTAATTTAGATTACATATATCATATTGCAAATAATTTAGGAAAGAGTGCTTTATAAAAAAAACTAATCAATCTATTATTGTATTTAATTTGTAAACTATTTAAACTATTACTAATATCATAAATTAATATTTATTTTAATTATTATGAGTGACTTACAATTTATAAAATGATAGTGTTGTGGAACGAAATATAGGGTGTATTTACTGCGTATTTAATGCTAAGGTTTATGAGAGCTTCGAGCTTTAATGGCTGATCAGGTATTTCGTGACTTAACTCGGGTCCTCACAAGATGCCTACGTTTCTTGCAAATATCAAGAATCAAGCCAAAAAACGTAGTTCTGAATGTGAAGGAACAGGTCCTTATATAGGTGTTTAAAACCCTAGAATTAGAGTTGAAATAGGAGACTTGGTGGGCAAGTTATTCAGTTGGCCCAATTCTAGAGCCTTCCAAGAGATAAGGAGATAAGTATTGAAGGTGTATGCCTTGGAGGCTACTCCTAGTATGATTTAGTTTCCTTTTCAGACTCAATCTTGAAGATTGAAATTGGCTGATTTATTAATTATGAATTTATTATCATAAATAAGGTTTTGGGCCTCAGTAAAGGGCTTTAACCTTGGACCAATCTAGGCTTATTAAATACAACATTAAATGTATTTTTAGGGTTTACTTTTAGCCCATATCATTTGCCCCCCAACTTCTAGGAAAACTGATCAGGTTTTTCTTGAAGTTATTACGGCCATGTTCGAGACTTGGGTCAGGGTGTATCTTTGATATCGTTTTGATGTAAAGCGTGGAGCGACCGACGCGTATACAACGATGTTAGATTATGCCAACAATATTGAACGGTGCTAGACGGCACTAAACGCTACTAAACAGCCTTAAACGACGTTTAAACGATGTTAAACGACGCTAAACGGCGTTAAACGGCGCTAAACGGCACTAAACGGCACTAAACGTTACTAAACAGCCTTAAACGACGTTTAAACGATGTTAAACGACACTAAACGGCGTTAAACGACGCTAAACGGCACTAAACGGCGCTAAACGACACTAATTACCACTAATTTGAAAATATTAAATTGCGCTTCGAGCATAAAATTATTTTTCCATATTTCTGGAATTTTAATCTCCAACTTTTCTCAGAAAAAATATTATTACTTTTTCTCTTCTTTTTTTTTCGACCTGAAACGAGGTCGTGTGAGGCCTGAGAATTGCCCAGGTCGTGTAAGAACCGACCTCGACTCACGAGGTGGTTCCAGGTCGTGTAAGGGCTACATACGGAGCAGGTCGTGCGACCTACGACCTCGTCTCACGACGAGGAACCTGGTCGTGTAAGGTCATCAAATGGGGCAGGTCGCGAGCTTTTCGACCCTGAATCACGACGTGACATGAGGTCGTGTTAGGTTCTCCCATGAGCCTCCTCGTTGATCTTTCGACCTGGATTAACGAGGTGAGTCGAGGTCGTCCATGGTCCATTAGCTGACCTCGTCGAACTAGATACGACCTCATCCTACGAATTGATTCGAGTTCGTGTAAGGTTTTTGTGTAGCTCAGGTCGTAATCATTTTGACCTCAAATCACGAGGTAGATTGAGGTCGTATAGGGACCTTTGCTTTTATTGCTCGTTATTTTTACGATCTCCGCATACGAACTGAATTGAGTTCGTGTTAGGAACACTAATGGGCCTCTTCGTGGGTTTTACGATCTCAAATCACGAACTAGACTGAGGTCGTGGATAGACCAATATATTAACAGCTCGTGAAGTCTATGATCTCAATCTACGAACTAGATTGAGTTCGTTAAAGATATTTTGCAGGTTTTTATCGATCCTTCTAGAATGTTCTAGATCATGGGCCTAGGATTGGGCCAATGGGCCTTAACTGGTTATAGCCGGTTGCCATAGCAACTTAACCGGTTAAATGACTGGCTGTTTTTTGTATAAAAAGGGGTAAGAAGTGAACTCATTTCTCACTTCACTCAAATAGTTCACTAAATTTTCTCTCTAGAGCTCTTAGTCTCAAGCGATTTCCGGCAACAAATTCCGGCCAAAGTTCTCCCCAAGGCTGTTTTCTGGGTTTCTTTGAAGATCATTTCTTGAAGCTTCCTTCCCAAGCATTTCAATGGCGGATGACAGAGAAGCTAGGAGACTTAGCAAGATGAGCTCTTCTTCACGAGGTACCTCTTTCCCTCCTATTCGTTCAAAATACACCTCGTTGATTGACATGATTAATCAAAGGGGGGATGAATATCCCTCTGTTTCTGCATTAGATTCTTATAATCATCATTCTAGATATTTTGATGCTGAGAAAATTAAAAAATTCAACAAACTCTTCAACGTTCGTTCCCCATTTAAATTAGTCCCAGCTGAACTAGGGGATCGTTCTTGTCATTGGAAGCCCCATGCCTTGTGCATATACAAGGATGCTATCATGGTTGGGCTTCGTTTTCCTTTTCATGATTTCATCCCCACTTTATTGGCGGATGTTCAAATAAACCCTTGTCAGCTAGTTCCAAACGCTTGGAGGGCCATTCTCTGCTTCATGGTCCTTTGTTTAAAAAACAACTTTCCACTATCTGTTTCTCTTTTTAGGAAGATTTTTCAATTTAAGAATAGTGCAATCACTTATCCTGGCTGGGTATATATCAGCCTTCGTGCTACGATCCCAAATATCTACGATCCCTCTTCAATTCCCGATAGTAACCCTAAATGGAAAGAGGAGTTCATGTACCTTGTGTGGGAGGGGGGTGATTGGGGCACCCTCTTTCGCAGCTCCTTTGGAAAGGTAACTGATGGGAATTTAGATGACATCGAGCTAACTGATGCCGAAAGAGCTGCTTTCAACACCCTTACTGCCGACAAAGGGGAAACTCACTTCTTCACTCTCCTTGAGGAATTTTCCCTCAAGTCTGTGGGTCTTTCTTCTGTTACTGATAAGGGTAAACCCCCCATTCTTTTACCTAGTTTTTCATTCATTTTGCATGTTACATTTCATTTGTTACTAATCTTGTCTTTTGATTTTTCAGCTGCGAAGGCCATTAATGAGCTCCAGGAACATTTGGCTGGGGAAACTCCCCGTATGAAGAGGAGAAGAGCTACAAAGGACCCTAGGGGACAGCCCGGAGAGCCTGCCTTTCTAAGGCCCCATGATGCTGCTGATGTAGAAGAGGTCAGTGGGGCTGCCTCCTCTGCTAAGACTTCTGTTTTCCGTCCCGCTTGGGGCATCAGAAAACAGGACTCGGTTGTAGGCAGCACCAAACACTCCAAGGATTGGTCCTACCACTCAATCACCCCTGCTGATTATCGCGATATTGTCGTTTCCCGCGATTTGGAGGGTGTTGAGCTAATGGGTGCTCAGGCTCTTGCCACCGTAAGTGTTTGTTTTTACCTCGTTATTTTAGATTTTTACTTCTCGCCTGTTTTTAACTTGTTTTTCAGGGCAACACCTATTTCCAGGCAGCCATGCATCATGCCAAGTCTTGGCGAACTCAGGCTGGGACTCACAAGAAAGATCTTGACCAGTCGAGGGCCCAAGTTACAGGCTTGGAAGAGAAGTTGAAGGCGAAGGAGGAGGAGCTAGAGAAAGCCTATGGCAGCATTGCTGAGCTTCGCCAGGGCAAGGAGGATATCATAGATGATTATATGGACTCCGAGGACTTTCAGAGGCTTATGGCTAAGCATGACGATCTTATCTATCCAGCCAACTACTTTAGTGGCTGGAAGGGGGCACTAGATGCTGTTTCTGAGAGGCACCCCGGGCTGTTCCAGATCGGTGATATTCCTTGCCCTGAGGCCCCGTTGGAGCTGGCCAAGTTGCTGGAGTCTCAGAGAATCACCCCCATGGATGAGGATGAGGAGGAAGAGGAGGAAGGGGAGGATGCTACTGACAGGATTTTGAACCCTGCTCGCTCCCCTCTCCGTGCTAAATCTGGCGGTTCAGTTGCTGGGGATTCGACTACCCATACCAACACTGACAGAGATTCTCCTGCTAGGAGTACTGGGAAGACTAAGGCACCTTGATTTTATTTATGTTGGCCCTGCGTGGCATGTCTTTTGATGTTTTGCTTTTAAATTAGCAACCTTGAAACTATAGCCTCCGGGCTTTGCTTATTTATGCATTTTCTGGTTTTTCCTTCTATTTGGTTGCTTTGCCTTTTGTGTTTTGGCTTACTTTAGCTAGCAATTCTAAATATGCTTTTGACACATAATAGACATAAAACAACAACTAAAGGAGGAGAAAACCAAATTGCATTAAAACTTGAAATGGGCTTAGCCCTTACATAATACTCTACTTCCTACTCAGAGTTTAAAAAACTCCAAAATGGTTTCGTCGACCTTATTTCTACTTTCCTAATAGATATTAGCTACGTCCTTCATAGGATAATCAAACATAATAGACCTTGAGATTCGATGCATGCCAAGTGCGAGGCACATCGATTCCTTCCAGAGTCTCCAACTTGTATGATCCTCGACCCAGTGTGCTTTTGACCCGATATGGGCCTTCCCAATTTGGTGCCAGTTTTCCTTTTTGTCCAACCCCGGATGCTTCAATCTTTCTGAGCACTAAGTCTCCTTGACGGAAGAACCTTTCTTTCACCCTTAGGTTGTAGTAGAAGGAAGCTTTCTTCTGATGCTCTGTATTCCTAGCATGGGCTTCATCCCTTACTTCGTCTATTAGGTCGAGGGCTAATCTCATCCCTTCCTCATTGGTGTCTGGTTCAAAGGCCTCCACCCGTGGAGATACATGCATGATTTCCACGGGTACCACAGCTTCAGCCCCGTAGGCTAACATGAATGGAGTTGCTCCAGTAGTCACCTTGCATGTGGTTCGGTATGCCCAGAGTATGGGTAGTAACTCATCCACCCAAGTACTTCTGGAGCGTTCTACTCTTTTCTTCAGTCCATCGAGGATGATTCGGTTGGCAACCTCAGCTTGACCATTAGCTTGAGGATGGGCAACTGAGGTGAATCGAAGCTCAATCCCATTCTCTTCACAATAGTCTTTGAACTCTTTGTTGTTAAATTGTAAACCATTGTCCGTAACGAGGATTCGTGGTATTCCGTATCTGCACATGACATTCTCCCAGAAGAATTGCATGATTTGCTTGGTTGTGATTTTAGCCAAAGGTTTGGCCTCAATCCACTTCGTGAAGTAGTCAATGGCTACAACTAGAAACTTCCTTTGAGCAGTGGCCATAGGAAAGGGCCCAAGAATGTTCATCCCCCACATAGCAAATGGGATGGGGGAGCTAATGGATGTCAACATCTCTGGTGGTTGTCTAACTACTGGTGCATGTTTCTGGCACCGATCACACTTTTTCACATACTCTTTGGCATCAGCCATCATCTCAGGCCAATAGAATCCAAGCCTGACTATCTTGTGAGCTAGGGCCCTGGCCCCCAGGTGTTGTCCGCAAATTCCCTCATGGACCTCCTCAATAGCTGATTTGGCCTCTTCGGGCCTTAAACACTTTAGATACGGAATTACAAAAGATTTTTGTAGAGTATCCCCTCAATCAGAGCATACCTCAGCGCTCTCACAGATAATTTGCGTGCCTCCATAGCACTAGTCGGGAGCCAACCAGTCTCGAGGTGTGCTTTTATGGGATCTATCCAACATTCCCTCACTCCAATAGGTGCGATTAACTTTGAGTCGATGGTAGGGGTTCTCAAAACTTGGAAGTAGACAATTCCAGAGTAATTCTCTATCTCAGAGGAGGCAAACTTGGATAAGGCATCAGCCTTAGTGTTCTCCTCCCTCGGAATGTGCTCAATGTAGCACTCATCAAATTGAGTTATTATTGCCTTCACAAGCCTTGAGTATTTAGCCATGGTTTCATCCCTCGCCTCAAACTCTCCATTGACTTGAGCCACAACCAACCTTGAATCTCCACAAACTTTAAGATTTTTGACCCTTAGGGCTCCTGCCAAGCCAAGTCTAGCTATCAGAGCTTCATATTCTGCCTCATTATTGGTTGTTGGAAAGTCTAACTTCAGGGCGTATTCAATCATGAATCCATCGGGACTTTGTAAGACAAGACCTGCGCCACTTGTTTTCGTTTTTGATGCCCCATCAAAATAGAGCATCCAGAATTCCTTCTCCTCTATTATGGGTTCCTTCTCCTCTATTATGGGTTCCTTGTCTTCCTTATTGCCTTCCTGAGGTATCTCCTGCCCCCCGACTTCTTGGTTGTCAATGGTACATTCAACCACGAAGTCAGCAAGTGCCTGAGCTTTGATGGCCGTCCTTGGCTTGTACTTAATATCGAATTCTCCCAACTCAATTGCCCACTTGATGAGCCTACCACTGGCCTTAGGGCTGTGCAAAATATTTCTCAACGGCTGTCCTGTAAGGACCTCAATCTCATGTGCCTGAAAATAGGGCCTTAGCTTCCTAGAGGCAGTTACCAATGCTAAAGCAAACTTCTCAATAGTGGAGTAGTTCAACTCTGCTCCGTGTAAAACTTTACTCACATAGTATACGGGTTTCTGAACCTTGTTTTCCTCCTTTACCAGCACCGCACTCACAGCTTGACCTGAAATAGCCAAGTAAAGATAAAGGATTTCTCCCGTACTTGGCTTGGCCAACAGCGGGGCCTCAGACATATACTTCTTCACCTACTCAAAGGCCTCTTGGCTTTCTTCAGTCCATTCAAAGTTTTTTACCTTCTTCAAAGTTTTAAAGAACGGCAAACACTTGTCCCCGGATTTGGAGATGAACCTCCCTAACGCAGCAATCCTCCCAGTTAACTTCTGTACATCCCTTATAGAACGTGGTGGTTCCATGTCCAAAATAGCCTTGATTTTGTCGGGGTTGGCCTCAATTCCCCGTTTTGAGACCATAAGACCCAAAAATTTTCCAGACCCAACACCAAAGGCACACTTGGCCGGATTCAACATCATCTTATGGTGCCTCAGCACTTCAAATGCCTCACATAGGTGTTCAATGTGATCTGTCATGTGTAGGCTTTTCACCAGCATATCATCCACATAAACCTCCATAATCTTTCCAATGAGATGAGCGAAGATCTTGTTTACCAACCTCTGATAGGTAGCTCCTGCATTTTTCAGTCCGAAAGCCATGACCAAGTAACAATACACACCGAAGTCGGTGATGAACGATACCTTTGGAATATCATCCTTATGCATCTTGATTTGATTATAGCCACTAAAGCCATCCATGAAGCTTAACATCTCATGCCCAGCCTTGGCATCTATCAGCGTATCGATCCTTGGCAAGGGAAAACAGTCCTTTGGGCATGCGTCGTTCAAATCAGTGAAGTCTATGCACATCCTCCGCTTTCCATTATCCTTCTTGACCATTACAGGATTGGCCAACCATTCCGGGAACTGGATTTCCTCAATGAACCCTGCCTCTAGGAGTTTGTCAACCTCCTGTTTTATGGCTTCTTGCCTCTCACGTGCAAAATTTCTCTTCTTTTGTTTCACTGTCTTCCGGTTTGGATCCACATTCAGGCTGTGTGTGACGCCCCTAGATCCGGGGTCAAGGATCCAAGTCATCACGGTCCAATTTCCATTCAATATCAATATCTCTTGATTTTTTTTTAACTTAATATTTAATACTTAAGCAATTGACCCCACACTAATACACACACACACACCAGTCATATGCTCATAGAACAACATTCACAATATTAAAAGTTTAAAGTTAACAGTTATTACAAACCCAGAATTCTACTAAGTACATTGTTGAATAATACTTCTACAGGAAGCATTTCAACAACCAAAAGTTTATTACAAACTTACACACTTAATTTACATAAGTCTACTAAGCCCCTTTCGCTTGTCACTACCTCGGGGATGGTCGCCAGCACTCGCTCAAAAGGTCGCCTTTCCCTTACCCTCTTGCGGGGTGTAGTGCGTAGTATCGGCATGGGACCTAGCTGCTATATACATACGTAGCAAGAGTGAGCTATAATAGCTCAGCAAGATAATATTGTAAACTAGAATTTAGAATGTGAACAGGTATACATATATATGCATATATAAGCAGAAACCAATTATAATCTTTAAGGAAGAATAAAGCTCTTATTTAATAATACATCATCCACTTACTATTATAATTAAGAAAGAAATCTAAAATAATATAATATCAGTTTTTCTTCATCTGTAACCATAATTCCATCATCTCATATCATTATTCTGTTTTCAGTATAGAAATCTGAAAACCATTGTCAACACTTTCTTTTCAAAAACATTGGGGATATCTGCTGTCGCCTGATACGTTAGGACGATGATCAGTCGCCTAATCGTACCTGCTCTCTTTTTACTACCGGTAGAAGGAATGAAGATCATCCCTGGAGGAAGGCCACCTGCTAACATCCTCCCTTGGCATCTTCGTGCCGTAATAAAGATAATAAATGCTGGACTGTGTCGCACACAGCCCTGACACAGCCACTTACGCAAGTCTGTTGCAATCCCCCTTTTTGTCACCTCATTATTCCTTTTTAAAATATCATTCCACATTTCCATTTTCTCGCATTCATTTCCACATATCATTCACTCATATCATTTCCATTCTCGCACATTACTTCTATAATATATATATATAACATAATGCTTTGATTATGATCCAGACATCTCTTTCATATTCAGGAATCAAATATACTTTTATATTCATAAAATATTTCGTCTATTTTAAGAGTAATGAATGATAATCAAATAATTTTTATTAAACCACTGATACTCAAAAAGGATATTTTTAATATAGTATGATAAACCATATAACCCTAGATAACAACTGATACCATTCTTCATATAACTCTAGATAACAACTGATACCATTCTCTTTCACCTCTCTTTACCATAAACATATTCGCTCCATTCATAATCATATCCACATTCATATTTCATAATTTATATCCATTTCTCTTTAATTCCAATATCAGGGAAATAATTCTTAGCAAAATAGCAAACTTAGAATAACATATACATTCCATGAAATCATTTACTTTGAAAATAAAAATAGTTTTCCAAGGTAAGGATAGAAGAAATCTTGCCTCTATCTTTGTATCCTTGCAGTATAGCTCGTGGCTCTCCCGAAGTTTCTATAAACACAAAAAGGACCGTCGTTAGAATACTTCATTCATTTCTCACTTTACTCTTGTATAACATTATCCTTGACACTTTACATATGTTTAACGTATCACTACTACCCCAAAGGTTCAAGAACTTAACCATTTATAAGTTCAATCGAGGTTTCAGGGGTTTTCACCATTTCCCCTAACGACTACACTTAACTGTAAAAATTCCCAGAAAACATGGATTTCGAATTTTACTACAAGGTCAACTGGTAATGACTCTCTGACTACCCTACTGCAATGTCCCAAAGTTTTATAATTTTTAATAATGTCTAAGTATGGTAGTTATAGCCTCAAAGTTGGTACAACTACGTTTTCTCGACTATCGAACGTCTTTCACTAAAACTGACTTTTCTCCTAAACCGTTCATCAGATTTTAACGCACTTTATATCAAAACGATCTATGAACCAAGCTCTATCATCTCATGGTCACTTGGGAGTCTGGACAGTAACCTACCGTACGGGTATAGGGTCCAAAAACAGGGCAGATTCTTGGTCTAACGAAAATCGGACATTATAACGGCTATATTTTCATACTTTCCAAAAATCAAACTCCTCCAAATCAATCATCCACCTTATCCACCATCACCTACACCATGTGGTCATCTTACCAACCATGATTACAAGCACATACTCCTTTCATATTAAATCAAAACACATATCCACAACTACATAATCAAGATTTCATGGTTTATATCACTTAACTTTTAAACTAAGCATAATCAACCATAAACTCATAATTCAAGTTAGGGTCTCAAGTAATATACCTTCCTTGTAGCTTCAACATCACTTAATAAACCTTGGGTACTCCTTAAACAACCTCAATATAGCTTGAATCAACTAAAGGAACCATGAAAACAAAGTTAACAATTCGGAGTTACCATTCATCAGCTTAAAGAACATGAAAAACGACCCCCTTACCTTGCTTTTCTGGAAAAATCTTGTGAAATACGACTTGTAGCTTATCTCATGGGCTTTCTAAAAAGCTATAGAACGCAAAATTTGGCTGAGAAACGAAGAAGTTATGCTCGTTTTACTGATCTCCTGGAAATCTGGCCGAAGGTTTTCTTCTTGAAAGAAAATTGTTTTGTTTTGCTTTCTCTTGTGTAAATGATGTATATCCCTTGTTTCTATCTTGATATATCAGCTAGATACCTTTTGTAATTGTGTTTTGGAGTCCACCAATCAAAGGGTGCCAATTGTTGGCCATCTAGACACCTTGCCATGGTGAAATGCAACTTAGTATCAAGGTTTTGGCAAGTTTACTCCTCTTCCACTTTGGTTCTAATATTTTCACCAAGTGGATTCCTTCCCTTACACTTTAATTCACTTACCATACAGCTCCATGTGTAGGTTGGGCCAAAATTTGGGCTTTTACCATGCTCTAGGGCTTTTTGTTTGGGCTTAATGCAAGGTTCTTTCATCATTTGATTCATCGAAAGATTTCTATGATCGTTTCAGTGGTTTCTCCTCTGTAAATCTCTTGCATATATATTATCCTTTCCCACATCATATATTAGTGTGTTAGGGTGGTTCTAATCCTCAAGTAGATATTAAATCCAATATCCTTGGTATATTCTCTTTATCTCAGAATTTGCTCTCCCGGTTTCTCTCCCGATTTCTCAAGCATTCTCGAACTCGTTTGCATTCTCTTTGCTCTAGGATTATATCCTCAGTCCTCTTTCCTTCTCATAATATATCCTCCCTTGGACTTCTAATATTTAATATCCTTAATTTATAATCCAATTATTATATTCCTGACTTCTCTGTCAATTATGGAATAAAATAAAGTTTGGATTCTCTGAATTCTGTCCTCGTTTCGAGTCACTTATTTTCATAGTACATCACTAATATGGTTTCTGTTTACTCATTTTCCATTTCCAATATAGAGCACCTATACACCATTTTCCTAAATTCCTCGAGATCACTATTCATTTAATCACTGTAGCCTTCCTAAAGTTAGGGTTATTACATTCTTCCCCCCTTAAAAGGATTCCGTCCCGGAATCATGTTGAAAATACTAATGAATACTTTTCTCACCTGACAAATTTCTAATTCTCACACTACTTCCTTTATCCTTCAGTTCTTTCATAACATCTCTACCTTGTTTGCGCAAATACACTAACATACACTTGCTTGTCATTTATCAACATGCCATTTAGCTTATCAATAGCAGTACTTTTACTATCTTTTTCCTTGCAAATCTCCTCTTGTTTTCAGTCATTCTATATTATCTCATCTCTCCTTTCTCCTCTAATTAAGGGTATCGGCCACCACATTGGCCTTTTCTGAATGTTAGTGTATCTCACTATGGGTTGGCTATATTTTGATCTCTATCATGACATAAATATTAATACTCCAATCTTCCTATATCTCATCTCTGTAAAATTTTCCAGAAAATAAATTCTACTAATATTCCTTGAAACAATTGTAAGAAAAAAATCAATTATAATATATATTTCCTGTTTGTACTTATACGAGCAAATACTTTCCCTTCATTCTAAGAATTATCCTTGCACTTTCCCCATTATTCCCAAATATCCTTTTTATAAAGTTCTCTGACTCTTAACATATATTGATTTGGATGACACGAGAATAATTCACTTTCTTATATCACCATAGTTTACTTTCTTACAGATAGATTATTCTTATCTATGTTATCATTCCACTTACACCATTCATTGACTTAGTCAATCCCTAACCAAACATTTATACTTAAGAAGTTAAATTAGAGCGTACCTGCAATTTCCTCCGTATACCTTATCCCATATATCCATTGTTCACTATACGCTCTTTACATCTTGCTGATCCACCTTAGTTCCTTCATGATATACTATCTATTCCACCTCTGTAATTTTTCCTTTATTATTCTCATCAAAATCTTTATCTCAAGTTTTACTCATTCACACCTTTTGGTTAATCCTTTGAATATTTAACAGCTTTAATCTCTCTCTGCTACTTAGGGTATTAGTCACATTATTGTCCTTCCCCCACTAATAGTTATTGCACCTCGAAATCCTTCATTAATTATCCCCACTGCCTTTGTTTATCCTTATTCTGACTCTATCCTCAAAATACACCTTACTTTCAATAATAAATCTCAATTATGCCTTAAAATTCCTTATATTCTTTTCTCTTACTAATCATCAAATATACCCATCTCTTTTCACGAAATTCCTTCCTCTCTTATATTGAAACGCTTCTAGCTCTAATTATCTCTTATTGAAATTTCCCTTGGAATCTTAAGTTTCCTCATATAATCACGTATACTCTAAACCTTACTTGCATTATTCTATCCATAAAAAAAATCTTCTATATTCGAAACAATTGATAGAATCCGAGAAACTTTGAATTGAAACTAACCCATAAACCAGTAAAGGTCCCCTAACAATTTATAAGATTAAGAGTTTTAAATAGCTCTTATTCGAAATAAAAGAATATTTGGGAAATCAATATGATGGAAGAACCTGTACGTCACACAAGTGAAGGCATCCCCTCCGACTTTCTATCACACAGACAGATCGTCCTTGTGTATACATATAGGGTTGTTCCTCTTAGTTGGAGTAAGAAATATAGAGGGAAATTTAAATCACGATGATAAACACCATCTTCCAAAAATAATCTTAGAAGAATATTTTGACTAAGATAGATAAAATACAATTTTGAAACACATTTCAAGGGTACCAGAAAGTTTTGAAAAGATACAGGCACTTAATAAATAAGAAGTACTAGGTCACAACTGGAATTACCCATCAGTGAAGGAAAATTGAAAGTAGTTACCGTTAATAGCCTCTGCCCAATTGAAAATCCCAATAATGGAAGGTTTTCCTCAAAGACTATTTATATCTTAGACTGCGTATTATCCAAAATTTCTTAAATTTGGCACTCACCATGTAGCCTTAACCTATCGTCTGCTATTCCCAATTATCTTCATTTACCTAGTCGTGACTTGGCTCGATACTCTCTGCCTTTATCCATAATAGAACACAACCTTCTAATCGATATACTTACGTAATGTTGATCGTCTTATCCTGACAATGCTCCGGTATCAAGGACCCTTCAAACTATACTTTATAATTGTATATCCCAACATACCCTGTATACTCACGAGGTTCTCTAACGTACACTTCCCGATACATCAAATATTCCCTTTCTCATATCGATCCCGTGTGCTACATAAACTTAACACTTCTGGCATAATAGCCTTTTCATTTAAGTCAATCTCGGAATTTCTCAATCTGTCTTATTAGTCTTTAAGGTATATCTTTGCTTTACCGACCAATCTCAGTTTCATCATTTCATCTCCACAATCAATTGAAACAATCAGTGTCTGTTCACCAATCCACTTACAATATTACCTCAAGCTCCCTTAAACCCAAGAAAATTTAAGCACCCTTAACTTCGGCTCACCCATTTCCTTTCCTTATCCTAAAACATAAACTTATATTAGTAATAATCTATAAAACTATAATCCCTACTTAGAATAAATGCTACATGCGATATACCGCCCTTGAACTCGATGGGAGTTCACAATTTATACTATTACAGATATATTTATTATTATCACTTTTATTCCTGAGCATTATGACTCTTAGCTCTGATACCATCTGTGACGCCCCTAGATCCTGGGTCAAGGATCCAGGTCATCACGGTCCAATTTCCATTCAATATCAATATCTCTTGATATTTTTTTTTAACTTAATATTTAATACTTAAGCAATTGACCCCACACTAATACACACACACACACCAGTCATATGCTCATAGAACAACATTCACAATATTAAAAGTTTAAAGTTAACAGTTATTACAAACCCAGAATTCTACTAAGTACATTGTTGAATAATACTTCTACAGGAAGCATTTCAACAACCAAAAGTTTATTACAAACTTACACACTTAATTTACATAAGTCTACTAAGCCCCTTTCGCTTGTCACTACCTCGGGGATGGTCGCCAGCACTCGCTTAAAAGGTCGCCTTTCCCTTACCCTCTTGCGGGGTGTAGTGCGTAGTATCGGCATGGGACCTAGCTGCTATATACATACGTAGCAAGAGTGAGCTATAATAGCTCAGCAAGATAATATTGTAAACTAGAATTTAGAATGTGAACAGGTATACATATATATGCATATATAAGCAGAAACCAATTATAATCTTTAAGGAAGAATAAAGCTCTTATTTAATAATACATCATCCACTTACTATTATAATTAAGAAAGAAATCTAAAATAATATAATATCAGTTTTTCTTCATCTGTAACCATAATTCCATCATCTCATATCATTATTCTGTTTTCAGTATAGAAATCTGAAAACCATTGTCAACACTTTCTTTTCAAAAACATTGGGGATATCTGCTGTCGCCTGATACGTTAGGACGATGATCAGTCGCCTAATCGTACCTGCTCTCTTTTTACTACCGGTAGAAGGAATGAAGATCATCCCTGGAGGAAGGCCACCTGCTAACATCCTCCCTTGGCATCTTCGTGACGTAATAAAGATAATAAATGCTGGACTGTGTCGCACACAGCCCTGACACAGCAACTTACGCAAGTCTGTTGCAATCCCCCTTTTTGTCACCTCATTATTCCTTTTTAAAATATCATTCCACATATCATTCACTCATATCATTTCCATTCTCGCACATTACTTCTATAATATATATATATATATATATATAACATAATGCTTTGATTATGATCCAGACATCTCTTTCATATTCAGGAATCAAATATACTTTTATATTCATAAAATATTTCGTTTATTTTAAGAGTAATGAATGATAATCAAATAATATTTATTAAACCATTGATACTCAAAAAGGATATTTTTAATATAGTATGATAAACCATATAACCCTAGATAACAACTGATACCATTCTTCATATAACTCTAGATAACAACTGATACCATTCTCTTTCACCTCTCTTTACCATAAAGCATATTCGCTCCATTCATAATCATATCCACATTCATATTTCATAATTTATATCCATTTCTCTTTAATTCCAATATCAGGGAAATAATTCTTAGCAAAATAGCAAACTTAGAATAACATATACATTCCATGAAATCATTTACTTTGAAAAAAAAAATAGTTTTCCAAGGTAAGGATAGAAGAAATCTTGCCTCTATCTCTGTATCCTTGCAGTATAGCTCGTGGCTCTCCCGAAGTTTCTATAAACACAAAAAGGACCGTCGTTAGAATACTTCATTCCTTTCTCACTTTACTCTTATATAACATTACCCTTGACACTTTACATATGTTTAACGTATCACTACTACCCCAAAGGTTCAAGAACTTAACCATTTATAAGTTCAATCGAGGTTTCAGGGGTTTTCACCATTTCCCCTAACGACTACACTTAATTGTAAAAATTCCCAGAAAATATGGATTTCGAATTTTACTACAAGGTCAACTGGTAATCACTCTCTGACTACCCTACTGCAATGTCCCAAAGTTTTATAATTTTTAATAATGTCTAAGTATGGTAGTTATAGCCTCAAAGTTGGTACAACTACGTTTTCTCGACTATCGAACGTCTTTCACTAAAACTGACTTTTCTCCTAAACCGTTCATCAGATTGTAACGCACTTTATATCAAAACGATCTATGAACCAAGCTCTATCATCTCATGGTCACTTGGGAGTCTGGACAGTAACCTACCGTACGGGTATAGGGTCCAAAAACAGGGCAGATTCTTGGTCTAACGAAAATCGGACATTATAACGGCTATATTTTCATACTTTCCAAAAATCAAACTCCTCCAAATCAATCATCCACCTTATCCACCATCACCTACACCATGTGGTCATCTTACCAACCATGGTTACAAGCACATACTCCTTTCATATTAAATCAAAACACATATCCACAACTACATAATCAAGATTTCATGGATTATATCCTCAGTCCTCTTTCCTTCTCATAATATATCCTCCCTTGGACTTCTAATATTTAATATCCTTAATTTATAATCCAATTATTATATTCCTGACTTCTCTGTCAATTATGGAATAAAATAAAGTTTGGATTCTCTGAATTCTGTCCTCGTTTCAAGTCACTTATTTTCATAGTACATCACTAATATGGTTTCTGTTTACTCATTTTCCATTTCCAATATAGAGCACCTACACACCATTTTCCTAAATTCCTCGAGATCACTATTCATTTAATCACTGTAGCCTTCCTAAAGTTAGGGTTATTACACTGTGTGTTATCAATTGGGGATCTATCCCTGGCATGTCAGCCGCTGTCCATGCGAAGACATCACTATTGTCTTGCAAAAAGGAGATCAATTTGCTCTTCAAGGGGTCTTTCAAAGATGCCCCGATGTAAGTAACCTTCTCAGAATCTCCCAGCTCCAAAGGTATGGGAAGCAATTCCTCTACTGGTTTTTCTCTACGCTCTTCATTCTCTCGAACATCCATATCTTCGATTGGGAGAACCTGCCCCCCGGTTCCATCCGGCCTCAGTGCGGCCACATAGAACTCCTTGCCATCTTTTGATCCCCTTTCTCTTCTCCTACTCCATTTCTGGTTGGGAACTTAACCTTTAAATGATAGGTAGAGGCAACCGCCTTGAAAGCATGTAGTCCCGTCCTGCCTAGGATAGCATTGTACGTGGATGTAGCTTTGATAACCAAGAAATTTAACATCTGAGTTGCCTCCCGTGGCTCCTGCCCTATAGTCATGGGTAGCTGAATTGTTCCCTCGACCTTCGACTCTACCCCATTGAATCCATATATGGGCATGTTTGACGGCGTCAACTGAGACTCGGCATATCCCATTTTTAAGAAGGCATCATGAAACAAGATGTCCACCGATGCTCCATTGTCGATCAAGACCCTCTTTACTTGAGAATTGCCTATCACAGGTGAGATAACCAGGGGGTCATCATGGGGAAACTTCACCCCTTCAAGGTCTGAATCATCGAATCCAATCGAGACTTCTGTCTTTGCACGTTTTGGCGCTTCCCCTACAATGTGCATTACTTCTCGCGCATACGCCTTTCTAGAATTTCTACTTGTCCCGGCCGTTGTCGGGCCACCGAAGATCATGTTGATTACTGGCCCCCGGGGCTGCTGATTGTGATTACGATCCTCATCTTTCCTATCATAATCCCGCCTTGGGTTTCCCCGATCCCCGTCTTTGCAGAATTTATTCAATTTTCCCCTACGGATCAAGAACTCAATTTCATCCTTCAATTGTCTACAATCGTCGGTATCGTGACCCACATCCTTATGGAACCGACATTACTAATTCTTGTTTCTTTTCTCAGGATCAGTCCTTAGTGGCTTCGGCCATCTCACATCCCTGTCTTTTTCTATCTCCATCAGGATTTGACTTCTCGGAGTATTCAGCCTTGCGTATTCCGCAAACCTTTGCCCGGGACTTCCCTTTTTAGGGGCTGAATCAGAATCCCTGCTCGTGCGCGGGTACTTATCTTTAGCATCATATTCCTGTTCCGACTTTCGCTTCTTAGAGTTGTCACCGTTTCCGGTGTTCCCCGTTCCTGGATCTTTCTTCAGACTATCCTCCGCCTTGATGTACTTGCTCGCCCTTTGCTAGAGCTCAACCATATTTTCAGGGGGATGCTTAGCCAATGACATTTTGAAATAAACATTCGAAGTTCCATTCTGCAATGCCACCATGGCTACCTTGTTTTCCAAGTTTGTAATGTTGAGTGTTTCCTTTGTGAATCGCTTGAGATAGTCTCTGAGATTTTCATTCTTCCCTTGTATCACAGTCATGAGAGATGCGGAGTCTTTCTCATGAATTCTTCCTCCTATGAACTGGCTGACAAAAGCATTGCTTAGTTCTTTGAAGGAGGCAATGGAGTTTGGTGGTAGGCGACTGTACCAACGTTGTGCCATGCCCGCTATTGTTTGGGGAAACGCCCTACACTTCAAGGCGTCACTGGCGGGTTGTAACAGCAATGCGTTAGAGAACGTCCTTACATGATTAGCGGGATCTCCCGTTCCATCGTAAACCTTTATGGTAGGCATCTTGAACTTTCGTGATATATGCGCATTCATTACCTCCTCAGTGAATGGAGGGGTTGGATCATCAGGATCTCCAAGTTGCATCAAGTCTTCAGGATTGCCTCTGGGGGTTTCGACCCTCGTGGTTCTACCTCTAGGGACTTCGGTCCTTCTCTCTCTCCTTGGGGTGCTTTCCAAATCAACAAAAGGAATGTCTTCTCCCGTCACTGGTGGGGGTCGATTTTGATTCTGTCTTCGCTGTTCCCTTTCTATGTCCTCCTTTAATTTTTGGATCTTGGCCTCGTGAGCCTTGATTTTTTCAGCAGCCGTTAAGGGAGGTCGATCATGGGTTCTTCGGCGTCCAACAGGTTCCTTACTTGGACGACGTCTTCTCGGGGCTTCATCCCTATCTTCTTCCGAGGATGAATCATCAGAATACGGGCCTGAGTAGTCATAGTATTGCTGGCCTTGATTGGGTCCTAAACCCCTGATGTAAGGTGGATTGTACGGCTCGTGTATCTGGAGGGCGTGACCACTCGGTCCGGCCTGATACGGGGGATAATTAGGCAACCCATATAGCGGGTTCGTGCTTGCGGGGATCACTGTAATAGAGATCTGAGCGGTGGGTGGAGCGGACTGCCCTCCGAGAGGGGCGACCACCATCTGAAGGGGATTCGTCCCTTGGGTGGTGGGATTCGTGACCAGAGGTAACGACTCATGAGGTTGTGCTTCAATTCCTTGTGGCTGAGTGATCAGCGGTTGAGAATTCGCTCATGCGGGTACTTGTTCCCCAATCGGGGGTGCGGTGGTGTTAGTGATGGTTTCAGAAAGTGTTGGTGTTCTCCGGGTGGTAACCATGGTTGATATCTTCTTCCCACAGACGGCGCCAAATGTTGTGGAACGAAATATAGGGTGTATTTACTGCGTATTTAATGCTAAGGTTTATGAGAGCTTCGAGCTTTAATGGCTGATCAGGTGTTTCGTGACTTAACTCGGGTCCTCACAAGATGCCTACGTATCTTGCAAATATCAAGAATCAAGCCAAAAAACGTAGTTCTGAATGTGAAGGAACATGTCCTTATATAGGTGTTGAAAACCCTAGAATTAGAGTTGAAATAGGAGACTTGGTGGGCAAGTTATTCAGTTGGCCCAATTCTAGAGCCTTCCAAGAGATAAGGAGATAAGTATTGAAGGTGTATGCCTTGGAGGCTACTCCTAGTATGATTTAGTTTCCTTTTCAGACTCAATCTTGAAGATTGAAATTGACTGATTTATTAATTACAAATTTATTATCATAAATAAGGTTTTGGGCCTCAGTAAAGGGCTTTAACCTTGGACCAATCTAGGCTTATTAAATACCACATTAAATGTATTTTTAGGGTTTACTTTTAGCTCATATCAGATAGTTTTCGCCAAAATCATAAAAATGGATATTTTTTATCATCCTTGAAAAATATAAGTTAGCCAGCGCTTATAAATGGCTTGCCGAATGGAAGTTGACATTGACACACACAAACACATAAAATGGAAGCCTTTCAGCTTCCTATATTTTTGCTTTTCATACCCAGAAATTATAACAAGATGAATCACCGGACACCAGGTCCTCGTGGCCTCCCGTTGATTGGCAACATGCACCAGTTCAACAACGTAAACATTCACATCTACTTGTAAAAACTTTCGAAAAAGTACGGCCCTCTCATGGCGGTGCAGTTTGGCTCTGTTCCAACTCTAATCATCTCCTCCGCTAGTGCAGCCAAACAAGTTTTTAAATACAATGATCTTTGTTTTGCAAATAGGCCGACTTTAGTTGGTGCACAAATACTAACTTACAACAGCATAGACATTGCGTCTGGACCCTATAGCCAGTACTGGAGGGACATGAGAAAAATATGTACCCTTCATCTTTTTAGTTCTAAGAGGTCTCAGTCTTTTCAACCCATTCGTGAACAAGAAGTTGCACGAATGATCAAAACTATACGCGATGGAGCTGCTGCTGATTCTAATATCGTAAATTTGAGCAAAGCTCTTATGATTTTGACAAGCTCTATTATTTTAAAATTACCTGTGGTAGAGGATATGATGATGAAGATGGTACAGAGAATGATAATAATATGAGTAGAAGATTTCACTGGCTACTTACTGAATCTCAGACCAATTTTCGTAGTTTCTTTCTTACAGATTATTTTACTCTAGTGGGTCCATTAATTGATAGACTTAGTGGTGCATCGGCTCGATTGGAGAAGATTTTCGAGGGTGAAAGACATATATGACCGATTTTATAAACACCGGGAACAAAAATAACCATTCCTGAAAAGATGAGCAAATATAGCCGATTGAATACGCATTTGGGATTAAGGTATTACACAATACGCATTTTGCAACAGGGTATTACAAATTTTTATTAAAGTTACGCATATGAGGTTGGAGTATCTTTTGTTTGAATACCCTACTAGCATATGCGTATTATATGTATGTATCCAATACCTTTGTCTCAACAGCTTTGCAAGTCCGAACTTTCTCTTTTTGATGCATCTTGCATCCATGTAATCTCAAAAGTCTCTTTTCAATTCTTTGGAAGAAATCTATAAATCTGGGATTGGGAGATTTTGTGTTTGGATATATTTAATTCAACTTTCTGTGAAATTCTTTACATATGGTTGTGTGTATGGTTGTGTGTGTATAATGACCGGCGGCGTTGGTAATCAACTACAGTACTGATTGATAGTATACACACCATACGCATATCGGTGGTGGGTATCCAAAAGGCTATATATGGCCATCTTTTTCAATAAGGTTATTTTGGTGTAAATTTATAATATTTAGGTTATTTTTGTCATTATTTCGATTTTCGACGCACTAGATGCTTTTCACCAACAACTCATTGATGAACATCTGAATGAATCCGTTGTATCTGCCCAGGAGTGCAGCATTCTCGACATCTTACTTCAATTACATAAGGATTCATTTGAGTTCAGTTTTGATAAATATCAAAGCAATATTAATGGTAATCGAAATTTTTGTTACCAATTACATAAGGATGCATCTTTATTACATCGACAAGTAATGAATCAGGAGTTTGAATTGAAGCTGTGAAGATATATAAAACCAAGTTACCTTTTGTTTTTTGTTACCAATTCATTCCACACCGATTCAATGAATCAATCAGTCTATTCCAGCACAAGGTTATACTCATTCTAGCCCTACTCGTTTGTTCTTACCCTTGCAACGGGGATGTACCTTCGTTAAGAGCCGTAAAAGTAATGAAATATGTACTTACAAATGTTTAATTCAAATAATAGTTATGTACTTAAAATATGTATTATAAATTAAAAATGTATATATTTTAACAATTATGGCATATATCAAATATGTTAAAATCTAACTATATTTAAGTTTTTTCACAATTTTGTAAAATTTGTTGGGTTTGTTTGAGAAAATAAAATCATCGATTATTATTTTTTTAGTAGATATCTCAGATTTTAAATATGTGTTTTATATAAATTCATTAAGTATATCCTATTTGTCAATATTTAAACTCAATTATTATAGGGGGAAAAGGACATTTTCACCACTGTACTATTTCCGGAATTGAAATTGCACTACTGTACTACAAACGGACTACTGTACTTTAGCGTTTTTAACAAATTCACCATTCCCGTCAGTCAAATTGTAAAACAGTAATGGTGAATTTGTTATAATTTGACTGACGGGAGTGGTGAATTTGTTAAAAACGCTAAAGTACAGTAATCCGTTTGTAGTACAGTAGTGCAATTGCAATTACGGAAATAGTACAGTGGTGAAAATGTCTTTTTACCCATTATTATAGGAACTAAGTCAACTAACTATACATGTAAATTTAAATTTACGTTGACTAGATATATTATACTATACATAAACATAACAGGGGAAAAAATCTTAAAAGCGCCAATGCAAGCGTCAATGCAAGGAGAAGCTTTTTTTTTTTTTTTTTTTTTGAAACTATGCAAGGAGAAGTTGTGTAAGCTATCAGAGGTTACAATTTAAATATTCGATAAATTAATTAGATAAAGGAGCATTATAAATAAATGTTATGTTCACAATTTAACTAAACAGTTGAGTACAATCAAATATTAAGTAATATTTAGAAACAAGAAATATATAGCAAATAAATAATTAAAAAATTGATGAGACTAAAAAAATAAAAAGAAGAGAATTATTCATAACTAAGTGTAATTAATAATTGATAATTGATAAAATTATTTGATCCTTTAATTTTCAATTCGGTTATATTCGATTTCATATTTAAATCGGATATAGTATTGCAAATAAAATTCGGTTCGGATATAATTCCATTCAGATGTGATTGGTTTCGGTTCATAATCAAATATCATATTTCAGATAATTTTCGGATAAATTTTCGGATCAGATAATTTTCGGATCGGATAAAATCTGTTTTCGGATCATAATCGGATTTGCCTAATTTGAATCGAATTCGGTTCGGATCGGATTATTTCTAATTCGGTTAAATTTTGGATTATATAATTCGGATATAAAATCGGATGTCGGTTCCATATTTTTCGGTTCGGTTTTTCGGATCATGATCCATTTTGCCAGGTCAATTAAGAGGTAATGTTCATTATTTATACCATCCTCAATCGCAGTTGTGTTAGCAAACAGACTGTAATATGGTTAGTGACATGCAACTCTTATAGTGACACTTCCAGAAGTTCGGTACATCGATATGTTCTGGTGCTGGAAATTAGCTGCTGGCTTTCCGACTATTACTGCAACTCTGCAACAGCCAACAGGTATTTGTTAGTTATTTCTGCTATTGCTGGCATGCTGCTGCAAATCTTTAACTAGACTTACAAATTATTGTTAATTTAACTAGAGTTGCAAGAGGACAGTGTTGCTAGTTGTTTGACTAAAACACAGTAGCACGCCAGTACTTTTAGTGGAATCAAGAGTTCTGCAATCGAGTTTTGCAAACGATTTTTGCATTTGATTTTTAGAATAAGTAAGTTTTAAACAATGCCAATTGCCAATACTAAACACTAGGTTAGGTTAGATTCAGCTCTTTTAAGAACCTTTGTCAAAATAACATGATTTTCTTGTCGGGCACAAAAATAAAACAAATATAAAATTTACACAATGTGGTCTTTTATTTAAGACTCTTATTCGACGTGGTGTAATAATTAGAAAGTTGTTAATTGCCATGAAAGCAAATTGATTGGGAAATACCACATAAGAACACATTAGCAGAACTAATATTCATCTATCAATAATAGAAATAGCACTCCTCCTCCTTGCAATCTCTCTTCCTACACTTCTTCTTTTTATACTTAAAAATTACTATGCCCGCAAGTCGAATAGCCGCCAACCAGGTCCTCGTGGCCTCCCATTGATCGGAAACATGCACCAGTTTGACAGCTTAAACACTCACGTCTACTTGTACAAACTTTCCCAAAAATACGGCCCTCTCTTGTCGTTGCAGTTAGGCTCTGTTCCAACTCTAGTCATCTCCTCTGCTAGTGCAGCCAAAGAAGTTTTTAAATACCATGATCTTTGTTTTTTAAGTAGGTGAACTTCAGTTTATACGCGGAAAGTAACTTACAACTGCATAGACATTGTGTTTGGACCCTATAGCGAGTACTGGAGGGACATGAGAAAAATATGTACCCTTCATCTTTTAGTTCTAGGAGGTCTCAGTCTTTTCAACCCATTCGTGAACAAGAAGTTGCACGAATGGTCAAAACTATAAGTGATGGAGCTGCTGATCCTAATATTGTGAATTTGAGCAAAACTCTTATGACTTTGACAAGCTCTATTATATTTAGAATGGCTTTTGCTCAAATACAAACAAATCCTTAAATACAAACTACAAACTAACACTAGATTAATTATATTTCATTTATTCTAAGGTTCCCGCCAAGGGTACCTTCACAAAAAATGCTTAAAATAATTGGCTCTATCCACCGAAAAAAAAAAAAAAAAAAAAAAAAACTTGCCGTGGAAATGCGAAGCATTTAAGACAGTAAACGGATGAGTTAGGTAGTCATGAGGGCCGCAGGCCCTCGACACACCCGTCAATCGTTTATTGCCTTTACCATTGATTGCCATTCCTTACAACTTTAGAATGATAAAGGCGCGAAGCGCCGTACAAGAAGGTGCGAAGCACCGTTAACCAGTGAAATCCACTGCCACGTCATCACGTGAACAGTGAAATTTTTTTATTTTTTTTATTTTTTTTATTTTTTTGCTGAATGGAGCCAATTATTTTAAACACTTTTTGTATTGGGGTACCCCTAGTTTGATCATTAGATTAGCATGAAATATTGAATTAGTGTTTAGTTTGTAGTTTGTAGTTAATTTTAGTTTGTAGTAGAGTAGGACTCTATTTAGAATTACCTTGGGTAAAATATATGATGATGAAGATGGTGGAGAGAATGATAATAATATGAGTAGTAGATTCCATTGGCTACTTACTAAAACTCAGGCCAACTTTGTTAGCTTTTTTCTTACAGATTATTTTCCTCTAATGGGTCGATTGATTGATAGACTTAGTGGGGCATGTGCTCGGTTGGAGAAGACTTTCATTGCATTAGATGCTTTTTACCAACAACTCATTGATGAACATCTTCATGCATCTACTGAATCTGCTCAAGACTGCAGCATCCTTGACATCTTACTTCAGATGAAAAAAGATTCATCTGAGATTACGTTGGATCACGTCAAAGCAATACTAATGCTAATCAAAATCTTGAGCCAGATTCAGCTGTTGTATGGGCCATGACTTTGTTAATCAAGAATCCCACAAAAATGAATAAAGTGCAGGATGAGGTTAGAGAGTTGACAGGAAAAATGGGTCTGTAGACGAAAACGATGTCCAAAAGCTTGTTTATCTTAAAGCAGTAGTGAAAGAGACAATGAGATTAAACCCCCCCTGTTCCACTTGTTCCTCGAGAAACAATCTGTTTTTAGGTTCTGGCCAACTGGGCTGAGGTTAAAAGTTGTGAACTAACGGTTCTATTTTACCATATTGCAACCACCACAGAATAGGCTGTGCGGTAGGAATTCAGTAGAAATTTCCAATAGAATGGATGTCCATGAGTGAACGAAGCCATAGTGCAGACTGTATTCGACAAATGTTGCCCAATACGGAAGATGTGCCTAGAAAGGACACAAGGAACATGGTCTAGCAAATATTCCAATTTTCAGATTTCAAAACACTCAGACAAGTATCAAAGCGCTTAAACAAATTGACAGGCCAATTTGAGACTCCTATGTACCCACAAGTCCCACAACACCCATATTGATCAACATAAACCAACCTTAGCACATGAATATATTCAACCTTAGACCTGAATTATGTTATATAATATATATTCTAGAGAACAAGAGATATGCTTAGAGAACCTGCAACAAATTCATAGAGGATAAAATATTCATGGCCGCTATGAAATTCTTGCAGTAAAACTGAAAGTTTAAACATAACTTGTGACACACTCCCATTACAAAAGAGCCATATTTTATAATCTACGCATGAGAAGAAATAGCTTTTCGTCCACATTGTAGTTTCCGATCTTATTAGGATCCCCCTTTAACATCATTTGAAGTCCTCCAAACGAAATATACACCTCCCTGAGGCCAGAAGCCAAAAAAAAAAAAAAAAAAACCAGAAAACAAGAAACTATGTGAGATAAGTCGATAATGCTAATGTTGCCTTAAAAATCATCTAATTCGCCCAACCAAATGTAGTAAATTTTAAAAAATTATTAATCGTTATTCAAAAGATTGAGAGGAATAAGATATATGCGCATATTTAGGGTCATTGTACAAATCGTTGATTATAAAATCATTACTAGCTTATGTAGCAAGAGTAATTTACTATCATAGATTATTGATCCTTCAAAAATTGCACATATACAAAAGCAACACAAAGATTTGCATTTTACAAATACATACGCTTCAGGATCACGACCAGATGTGTCCTCTGACATCTTATATAAAAGCCCATGCATAACATACTCAAATTTGTCTGCAAGTGATTTCTGCTTGTCCTGAAATCGGATTAAACAGTCATCATAATGAAAAAATAATCCTTTATTTCTAATGGGGCACTCACACAGCAGATAATATACAGTCACGCAGTGTACTGCAGTGCACCTAATCTTTTGCTATTTAATGCAGTACACCCGTCATGTTATTGCCATAATTGGATTTTTAAAATAAAGTACTGTCCAGAAGGTGTCATTTAGAAAGTTAAAAGTTCTGAATTCTAATTTCACAGGGAAATAATTACACGCAAGTTAAAAGTTCTGAATTCTAATTTCACAGAGAAATAATTACACGCTCGCATATTTTATATAACACAATTAGTACAGTTACTGCAAATATGCATGATATGAGGAAATTTGACTGCTACTGATGACTTACCTTTGGGTTTCCTTCTCCAAAATACTAAATCTATAGGCTCATTAGAGAATCACAAACCCTTGGATGATTATTTATCTTGCATTCTTTCTATTTACTCTAACAAAGTCAATAGTCCAAAAGCCTCTACTGTCTATACATGTATTCAGATAGTATAAACCTAAAGTAGATATAAATAAACATACATAATGATTAAGAACTCCGCTGAAGACAGAAGGAATTCAATTACAATATATAGACAAAAGACTTCACAAGAAAGACAATAAACTTAAGTCAAGTTGAGAAGGTAATTTTTTGAGCAATATTATCATGTTACATGTAAGCATTTCTGAGTTCCAAACAGAGAAGTGAAGGTAACACTTTGGACTTACTTTGGGACAGTATACTAGCTGCATATACTTCTATACTGACTAATAATGGAAAAATATTTACACATAATTACATATTTATACATCATTCAAAATAAATTTGAAAAGTTTCTACAATCATTTATAGCTCCTTACATCAAGGTGAACTCGAAAGGCATATAAGAATTATTACCTGGGGGTTATGCACTGTAACAGTTGAACCATCTGGATACAAAGACTTGGACAGAACCATCCTAAACCTGTCCCCAACACGTATAGGATATATTTCCGTGTTCACATCTAGTAGCAGGCTCATGTCCAAATCATCACTCCGTGCTGTAATGCGAGAAACTGAGCAACAAATGAACAGAATTTTGAGCTAGATAGCTTAATAGATACTTGAGCATAATCAAAGTAATACAAGAATGTCACAGCCCATGTAGTCTAGCAAGTTCAACAAATCTGAAGTGAATTCAGTTAAAAAAAGCTTAAAAAAAGACGAATATCCTCAGAGATGAAGAAGAATCAAAGAGAAATTCATATAGAAAAAGATAGTGGTGTACTTCATAACATGAAATTATTTCAAGAGAGACAAATGTTAAACCCCAAAGCTTGGAGAAATGGTGCAGCCCCAGTGAACATTAAGAGGTCACCAAAAGTATTCTCCTTACCCAAGACCCCGATAACCAACTCCTAACAATCAGTAAAATAGAAACTAGTACAAAATGTAAATTAGTTGTAGCAAAACAAATGGAATAAATAACAATATTAAAAAGTTTAGCCTAACTAAACTTGAGGAAAGTTGATAGGCTACAAAAAATTCGTCTTCCGCCCAATGACCAAGATCATCTCCCCCTTCCCACATGACCAAGGTCAGGGTTTCAAATCCTCATACCACCCTGGTTCCCCATATACTTATAATCCTAGTGCATTTGATAGAATATGTAAGGTAATATAAAAATGTGATGGAAAGGGACCTTAATAAAAAAAAAAACGCTCACATTGCTTCCAGATTATACAACAAAATGTATCTACTGTTGGAAGGAGAAGACAATGTATAACTAGTAAATGGTTAATATATCTATATACATCAGCCATCTCAACGTAAATCCTTGATTTTCTGTTGACGATTACAAATTAATATATAATTATACGCACAAATCTTCAAATGATACACGTTAAGATTAGTCGAGTAGAAGCGAGTACAGAAAATTGTACCTTTGTCGTACTTTTTGTCATCTATCTCCTTAACCTTGATAACATCATCAAAGGAAAGTTGAACCATCCTCGCAGAACTTCACTTCCACACAAGCAAACGTAACCTGACAATAGCACAAACAACAGTAAAACGAACACTCTATACATGATTAAAATATACTTAAAAATGTATTAAAACCGAAGAAACCACAATCAGCTTTTTAAGTACAAATATGTCAGAAATAAATAAGTGAAAACTACAGGGGATAAATTTATATAGCATAATGTTGAAAAGTTAAACCCGAGTGTGTACATTAACATTAATAAAAACGAAACTAATTCCGTAATATAGTTACAATCGAGACTCCGAATACATAACTGAAACATATATCAAGAACACTAATAGCGGATAAATGCACAAGAATCATACATTTAATTTACTAAATTCTTCAGCAAATCAAGAAAAATAAACAATACACAAATACAATTGTAAAATAACGCAATCCAAACTGATGCATATATATACAATAATACACACAAATATTATGTACAAATCCCCAATCGATGACAACAGAACAAAGATGTGACTGAATTATACAAGAAAATAACTTCGACCCAGATTCAAAAACAGGAAATTAAAACGACCCATTTGATGAATAGATAGATACACATACATACCTGGTATTGGCCTTGCGAGGTACGGTGGTTTAAAGACAGCTTTCTTCAAGGGATTTAATTGTTTTGAGGGTTTAGGGTTTATACAGATAGTGTTTGATTCTCGCTTTTTTTTTTCCAAAAACAAAATACTCTTTTATTTAACGTTTCACTCGGGTTAGAACCGTGAGGTTAAAAAAAATTAATACAAATTTAAGGATACTTACGTAAATCAGTGGACATAAGGGCTAGATCCCGAGTGTTGAGTAGCAGGTCATGGTCCACAACCAGTCAAGTCAAGCCGGGAAGAGCAAGAGTACCGCCCGATAAGAACCGAAAGGGCAAGAAGGATTGAAATCATGAATTCCTTTCCTACTAATAAAGGGGGTTTGCTTCGATAAGGGCGTTTCGAGGCTATAAAAGAAAGTAAATAATTGCAGGGAAGGGCTTTAGCATCCTGTTTTCGATTACAAGCCCAAATAAGCTATATAGGCACATCTGGGCTTACAGATATCATGTTATGGATAGGCTGAAACGTGGGATAGAAGCCCCTTTTTCAAATCAGCTATTGGGATGAAATTAGCTAACATCAAGCTACTGATAAAAATTTAATATTTACAAAAATGGCCATGCGGGGCCCTTACTTTATAGGTAATATTTCTTGTAAGGATAAAAGGTCACTTTCCCTACTGTACTATTGTAAAATTTCCGTTTAGCCTATTGTACTATTGAAGGCATCACTGCACTTTCCTTTTTTTCCATTTACCCCATCGCCGTCAGTCAAAAATTCTCTCCGTCTGTTTGACTGTTAAATTGATGACTGGGATGCACTGTCAGCCTGCCACGTATACGCCACTTCAGCACAGTCCTAATTTTTTTAATAAAAACTTTAAAAATTCATAAAAATTATAAAAACTTTCCAAAAATCATAAAAAATTATAAAAATATTCAAAAAAATCATAAAAAAAATTTCAAAATTTTCAAAATTATAAAAACATAAAGAAAAATCGTAATTTTTTCATTAAAAATTATAAAAAGTATCATAAAAAGCATAAATGCATAATAAAATTAGAGAAGTTCTTCCCCAAAAAAATTCGTTAGTGGAAACATTGTTTTCTCTGGAACTCTCTACATCTCTCTCGAATCCTCTTGACCTCCCTCATTTTTATCCATCTATCTCCCTCCCTAATCTCATCTCTCTCCCGTGGCTATTATCTCTCTCCCTCTCCGATTTCTCTCCCCGGCCGCACCTCCCTCTCGCCTGTATCTCTCTCGGTCGGAGTTCATCTTCACCATGGTTGTTCGAATTAAAGCTCTAATTAAGCTTCTTGTTTGACTGTTCTTGTTGTTATAACCGTGGGTGTGTGTGATTGTGATCTGTGTGTGACTATATACGAGTGTGTGTGTGTGTGTTATACAATGTGTGTGTATATATGTGGACTGGTGTATGTGCGTGATGTGTGTATGAAAACAGAGATTGGGGAAGAAATTAGGGTTGTAAATAGGGGGAAAGAAGATTTAGGGGTTTCAATTTATAAATCAATTGATTACATATATATACATATATACGTGTGTACATATGTGTGTGTGTGTGTATGAGTCGTGTTTTACTGCGTTGTACTGTGTGTGTGTGTGTTTAGGTTGTGTGTGTGTGTGTATAGGCAGCGAGGGAGGGAAGATAGAAGACACCACCATGGCGGTGGTGGTGGTTTGTAGTAGCAAGAGAGACGGGAAAGGAGGGAAAGAGAGAGAAAGAAAGAAAGAGAGGGAGAGAGAGATGGCAGGAGAGAGAGAAACTAAAGCTGTGCTGTTTTTTTAGAATTTTTATGATTTTTTAAAGTTTTCATAAAAAAAATTAAGGCTTTGCTGATGTGGCGTGTATGTGGCAGGCTGATAGTGCATCTCAGTCATCAATTTAACTATCAAATAGACGGAGATAATTTTTGACTGACGGCGGTGGGGTAAATGGAAAAAAAGGAAAGTGCAGTGATGCCTTCGATAGTATAGTAGGCTATATGGAAATTTCAGTATAGTACAGTAGGGAAAGTGATCTTTTACCCTTTCTTATAACCTTAGGGGAGATCCCTTAGGTTGTCCTCAGGCCCAATTTTCTCTTTCTTTAATTTATTTATCACTTTTCTCTATTCATTATGGAACCTAAGATACATCTTAGATAAGTTAGGTGAGATATAAAGGATTTTATATACAAACATGGAATGTGTATTTTTGTAAAATCAAGTTTCATTTAAAATTTTGATGATATTTTATTATTTTGTACTAAAATCTTAGGAAATTACCTAAAATATATCTTAGGTTCCTTTTTCTCTTTTTTAATATTTACAAAAATATCATTTTTCCGAAATACTAACATCAATATCAATATATATATATATATATATATATATATATATATATATATATATATATATAAAGGAGGATAGCGGGAGTTTAGGTGGCGCTCTAAAATCGTCTCAATCGATTTTTCTAATTTTCTAGAATTTTAAACACTAATAAATATAAAATATCAATTATAAAGGAGAAGTTCGAATTTATAGGGAAGACATATGATTAGAAGTTCTATTGGAAGTATAATTAGTATTTATAAGGCATACGATTAAAAGTTCTATTGGAAGTAGAATAGGAGTTCGAATTTATAGCGAATGAGAGTTCGAATTTATAGAAAAAATATATAAATAAAAGTTCTACTAGAACTAGAATAGGTGTTTGAATATATAGAGCAGACATATAATATATAGAAAGTACGATCTTCTTAAATTATATATTTTTTTATATAAGTTAATTATATTTATATTAGGAAAATTTATTCATAAATCCAATACCATTGTCATGAAAAAAGTCACCGAATTTAAAAAGAAAAGAATTGATGTGTTAACATAATAAAAGAACAATGAGTAAAAGAACAATCTCATGCAGGAATCCTAAATAAATACAGGAGTATCTATAATATAAAGAGAAAATAAGATGTGTTTTCATTTTCTAAAACGCCAAAACTTTTAGAAAATCTAGAGAAAGTATAAATTGGAATTCACTCTATTTTTTAGGTTTTGATTTTAAGAAAAAAAATTGTTGTGTAAGATAAGTAACATCAATAATATGTAATGAAGTTAGAATTTCGATCCCAAACGAGAGCGGTTCGAAACGTGTTTAACGGGAAGACGGCTCACTATAAAAGATTGTACTAACTATTAAAATATCATATGATGTTATAAATTTTATTTTATTTTTAGGATTTGATTTTTATGGATAAACATTATCATACAAGTAATATATGTAAAAGTTAGGTTTTTGGTCTTAACGAGAGAGCGAATCAATAGTAATAACTGTGTTTAATAAGAAAGCGGTTCATTAGATAAGACCGTATAAAAGATGTTTAAATATATAATTAATACATAAAATAAATTGTTTTATTGGAAGTAGAATACGAGGGCGGTGGAGACGTCTTATACGATTTTTTAAAACTATACATCTTTTTTCCTAGAAATCCTTTATTTTAACTTTTTTATACAAGTTAATTGTACTTGCATTACAAAAATATATCTATAAATGTAATATTATTCCCGTAACGAAAAGTCTTCGTATTTTAATTTTTTTTTGATATGTTAACATAACAGAAAGACATTTTCATGCGGAAACTGTAAATAAATACAAGAATATCTATAATATACAGAAAATATAAGATGTATTTTCATCTTTTAAAACTCCATAAATATTAGAAAGTTTAAAGAATATAAAAATTTGAATTTACTCTCTTTATATAATGAAGTTAGAATTTCGGTTTCAAATAAGAGCGGCTCGAAACGTATTTAACGGGAAGACGGCTCGCTAGAAAAGATTGTATTAGCTATTAGAATTTAATACTGAAGTCATAATTTTTTTTTTATTTTTACAGTTCAATTTTATAGATAAAAAATATTATATAAGTCTTTATAATATATGTTAAAAAGTTGGAATTTCGGTTTTAACGAGAGAGCGGCTCAATCGAAAGAATCGTATTTAACAAGAAATTGACTCATTAGAGAAGATTATTTAATTATTAAAATTTAATATTAATATTATAATATAACGTAAATGTATTGAATTTTTTTAAAAATATTGTAATGCCGCCGCGAAGCGCGACTTTATCAACTAGTTTTTATATAATTTGCAATTAAAAACAATTAATTATAAATTTTAAAACTTTTTAAAATTATTACGACTGATTTTATTCACATCTAGTTATTTTTGGTTGGAAACACGTATGTTTGCAAAAAGTTCCGAAAAATCATATTTAAAATCATCCAAATCTGATTTCTGGATCTCGAGCTCGAGCCAAAATAGTAAATATGAATTTTTTTAATATTAATAAAAAATAAATAAAATTCAATTATATAATTAGATTTTCTACATTGAATAGTATTGTCAATGTAGAACTTCTACATTGAATAGGATTTAAGTAAAATTCGTGATTATACTTTCTCTTGAGATTTTGAGTGTTTCCATTTGAATAATAATTATTAAAAACATCACTAAATTAAAGATAATTTTCTGAGGTTCGCATAGATTGTAAAATCATCCAAATCTGACTTATGAATTTCAAGATAGAGCTCAAATAGTAAATATGAATTTTTTTAATACTAATAAAAACTAAATAAAATTCAATTCTAATACAACATTTTTTAATTATATCCTTTCAGATTATAGTTTTTCTTTTTAAAATTCAATTATAATACAACCTTTTTTTTAATAATATCATTTTTAGCTTATAATTTTCTTTTTAAAATTCACTTGTAATATAACCTTTTCTAATTATATCCTTTTAAGATTATAATTTTTTTTAATGTGATCTAACCTTCATTGTTTATTTTAATCCAACGGATCATATGATTTTGGTAGTACAGTGACGAGACTTAAGTTATGTAGTCGATCATCCATATATACGTTGTTTATAATTAATGGTAAGTAGTCGATTGCCTTTTTCACATTTACTTTCAGTTGAAGATATTATCTTTTATAAACACCTAAAAACATCAATCCTATCATATCTTCCAATCATTAATAATTCTTTTGAATTAAAACACGTTACCTTTTTGATTTAAAACTAATCTTACAATCATTAATATATATCGAAAATATCGCACCATACTTTTTAATTATTAATACTGTTATATAAAATCCGAAACATTAAAAGTTTTGGAACCTGTTTTTCGGTATTTAATGAATTTACTTATTTACCCTTTATTATAAAGAAAAATATATACGATATCTATACTATTAAAACACTTATAGATATCTATATCTATACCCTTTATTATTTCTGACAAATTTGTACTTAAAAAGCTGATTGTGGTTTCTTCGGTTTTAATACATTTTTAAGTATATTTTAATCATGTATAGAGTGCTTGTTTTACTGTTGTTTGTGCTATTGTCAGGTTACGTTTGCTTGTGTGGAAGTGAAGTTCTGCGAGGATGGTTCAACTTTCCTTTGATGATGTTATCAAGGTTAATCGAGACTCGGGGTCGTTTTTATCCCTTACCTGGGACTTCTTAATTTTCCTACCCTTATATGGGAATTTTGGTTTACACTAGTGTTTCACGAGTATCGTCTTGATTGTAAAGTGTGGAGCGACCTACACATTTGCGACGATTTGCCTTATTCGAGGCTTTAACTTGTGCTTGCTTTTAGCAATTTCGGCACTTTTATATAGCTTTTACGCATTATTAGCATAAATGATTGCTCAATTTGTCAAGAAAATATTTCTATAATTTTCCTCGTATTTTTCTGTACTTTTCCTAATATTTTAGGAATTTTTATGTACTCACTGGTATTTTTCGTAATTTTTCCTAATAATTTAGGAATTTTTATGTACCAACAGGTATTTTCCTTAATTATTCCTAATAATTTATGAATTTTTATGTACTCACGGGTATTTTCCTTAATTTTTCCAATAATTTAGGAATTTTTATGTACCAACAGGTATTTTCCTTAATTATTCCTAATAATTTAGGAATTTTTATGTACCCACGGGTATTTTCCTTAATTTTTCCTAATAATTCAGGAATTTTTATGTACCAATAGGTATTTTTCGTAATTTTTCCTAATAATTTAGGAATTTTTATGTACCAACAGGTATTTTCCTTAATTATTCCTAATAATTTAGGAATTTTTATGTACCCACGGGTATTTTCCTTAATTTTTCCTAATAATTCAGGAATTTTTATGTACCAACAGGTATTTTCCTTAATTATTCCTAATAATTTAGGAATTTTTAATGTACCCACAGGTATTTTTCTAAATTATTTCTAATAATTTAAGAATTTTTATGTACCCACATGTATTTTTCTAAATTATTCCTAATAAATTAGGAATTTTTATGTACCAACAGGTATTTTCCTTAATTATTCCTAATAATTTAGGAATTTTTAATGTACCCACAGGTATTTTTCTAAATTATTTCTAATAATTTAAGAATTTTTATGTACCCACAGGTATTTTTCTAAATTATTCCTAATAATTTAGGAATTTTTTTTTTTTAGCATCAGGGTCCATTTTGCAAATGGCCAAAACTTAGGGTACTAAACAACAATTTGGCCATTCAATCTTGTAATAGAAGCTAGGCGGGGGTACCACCGCCAACCAGCACATTTCCTACTCCACGCCCAGGAGTGTTGGCCTGGGTGGCGTGGGTACATTTTTTTTTTTGAACCTTCCGGTTTAAATATATTTTTTTTTGAACCTTCAGGTTTTATACATTTTATTTTCGATAATTTTTACCAAAAATAAAATATTGGGCCTCATGCCTCAAAAATAATTTTATAAATTATTTCTTTATTTTTTCTTGATTTAATAGGTATTTTTACCTATTTTTATCATCATTTCTAGCCTATTTTCAAAATTTTTAAGGATTTTATTCCTTTTTTAATTTCTGAAAAATGGCATGTCGTTTGGAGAAGAGCTCTAGGCGTGGGTACCCCCGCCTAGGAGGCTTTTTCTTAAAGCACGCCTAGGAGATTTGGCTTCCTGGGCGGGGGTAATTTATCTAATTGATTTTGTAGAGATGCTCTGGGCGTTGGTATCCCCGCCAAAGAGGACAATCTTCTAACTGCGCCTAGGAGATAGGGCTTCTTGAGCGTGGGTGATTACATCCCCTTCATTTGTTACTGCAGCCTTGGCGTGGGTATCCCCGCCTAGGAGATGTTTTTGCCAACCACGTCTAGGAGATATGGCTTCCTGACCGTGGGTATCTTTTCACCCTTAATTCATACAACCTTGGCGTGGGTACCCCCGCCAAGGAGGCACTTTGTCTTATGATTTTAAGTCTTCTTGGCGTGGGTTCTTTAATACCCTTCATTTGTTACTCCATCCTTGGTGTGGGTATCCCCGCCAAGGAGGCTTTATTTGATCCAACGCCTAGGAGATTTAGCTTCTTGGGCGTTGGTGTTCTAGGCTCCTATCCTTTGGGCCAATTTTCATTTATGGACCGTTTCTTTGGCTTTTGTCGGGCTCCCAGCCTTATTATTTTCAAATTTTTGAGATTCCTACGGAACCTTGAAACGACCCGTTTCTTAGCTTTCGTGACCTTCAGGGCCTTAATTCGTTTGCCGAGTCCTTGATTCGAAAACGAGAATTCATTCGTGGTTGTTGGTTATCATCAACCATTCAACCTTTAACTCTCATTCTAAGATATTGAAATGATGGAGTCCCTTATTTTTTGCCCCCCTTGCTTCATATAGTGGAGGTCTTGCTTCTCGGTTGATCGTTCGAGAAGTTCACTTGCCACTGAGCACTTGACTTCAAGTCTGGTGTGCCTTGGCTGGTTGCCAATCCTCTATCTTACTTCTAGGTTTCCAACCTTCTTCTTATACTTGTAGAACCTTGGCTAGGTTTTAAGTAGCCTGATGCCTCTTGTCAGGTTCGTTTGGAGGCAGATAACCTTGTTGGCCATCAAGGCTTGAATTTTGAGATTTGAAGTTCAAGACCTCAAGTGTGGAATTGTAAAGGATCTCTTATCTCAACACTCTCATTAACAGTTTCTGTACCTTGAAGGCATTATCAAGGGGCCAACCAGTCTCAATATGAGCTTTAGGGTCTATCCTTCAGCTTACATCAACTGGTGCTACCAATTTCGAATTGATGGTCGGGTCTTCAGGACCTGGAAGTATCCTTGAATATTTGAACATATTCTTTTCTAGCCTCAAACTCTTCATTGACTTGTGAGACTACCAGCTTTGAGTCTCCACAGACTTTTAAGTTCTTGACCCTCAGGGCTCTTGTCAGTCCAAGGTCGGCTATCAGAGCTTCATACTCCGCCTCGTTGTAGGTTGTTTGGAAGTCCAACTTCAAGGCATACTCGAGTGTGAACCCATCGGGGCTTTGCAGAACTTAACCTGCACCACTGGTTTTTATTTTTGATGCCCCATGAAAATAGAGCTTTTTGTTTTTGATGCCCCATCAAAATAGAGCATCCAATATTCCTTCTTCTCTTCCAGGGGTTTCTCACCTTGCTGACAATATTCCTTCTTCTCTTCCAGGGGTTTCTCACCTTGCTGACCTTCCTGGTCTATTACCTCCTGCCCCCCGACTTCTTGGTTGTCAATGGTATATTCAACCACGAAGTCAGCTAGAGCCTGGGTTTTGATGGTCGTCCTATGCTTGTACTTAACATCAAATTTTCCTAGTTTGATTGCGCACTTGATGACTCTTCCATTGGATTTCGGGCTATGCAATATGTTTCTTCAGCGGGTGTTCCATCAGGACTTCAACGTTTGTCTTTTTTTCTAGTGTCCTTCAAGGACTTAAACTCTTATCTGCTGTAACCTAACTCTACCCTTCGGGGTATGCATTTGTTTGTTTCCATTCGTGTATTCTTTTATTTTCGGTACTTAGTCATCTTTGACTCACACATCAGGTGCTTGGCACATACACAATCATTGAATGGAAAACAAACTTGCATTAATAACTTGAAATGGGTTCAACCCTTACATAGAGTACTACTGTCCTACTCAGAGCAACATGCTCTGCAATGGTTTTAATGAACCTTATTTCTACTTCTACTATATAAATATGAAGCTAAGTCCTACTAGGATGACTTAAGCCCAATCGAGCCTTTTCAAGACTAGGTCTGCACCACTTGATTTTGTTTTTGATGCTCCATCAAAATAGAGCACCCACCACTCCTTCTGGTCTCCTCATTCTTATTCTGAAGTTCACTTCCTGCTTGGGGTACTACCTCCTGCCCCCCGACTTCTTGGTTGCCAATGGTACACTCAACCACAAAGTCAGTTAACGCCTTAGCCTTAATGGCTGTCCGAGGCTTCTGTGTGATGTCCTCTGCTGACCTTTCTTTGTGTTCCTTACCACTGTGGACATCCATGTCTTCAATCGGAAGGACCTGCCCCCCGACTTCATCAGGCCTTAACGAGGCTACATAACAGTTTCGTGCCATCTTCTGATCACCTTTATGTTCTCCAACACCATTCCTGGTAGGGAACTTGATCTTCACATGATAGGTTGAGGCAACAGCCTTAAATTCATGAAGTCCAGTCCTTCCAAGGATAGCGTTGTACGTTGAATCCGCCTTGATTACCAGGAAGTTCAACATCTGAGTGGCCTCCTTGGGCTCTTGCCCAATAGTTACAGGCAGCTGAATAGTCCCTTCAACTTTGGATTTTACTCCATTAAATCCGTATATAGGCATGTTATTGGGGGTCAACTGAGAATTAGTGTATCCCATCTTCACAAACGCATCATGAAACAGAATGTCAACGGAAGCTCCATTGTCTATCAAGACTCGCTTCACCTCCGAGTTTCCAATCACAGGAGTTATGACCAACGGGTCGTCATGGAGGAACTTCACCCCTTCCAAGTCTGAGTCATCAAAGCTAATCGCTACCTCAGTTTTTGCACGCTTCGGGGCCTCTCCCACGATGTGCAACACCTCTCGGGCATAAGCCTTTCGAGAGTTCCTAGTTGTCCCGGCCGCAGTCGGGCCTCCTGAGATCATGTTGATTACTGGCCCTCGGGGCTGTGGGTTGCGATCTTGATCGTCATCCCTTCTATTATAGTCTCTTCTCTGATTACCACGGTCTTCACCCTTAGTGAAGTGCCTCAGCTTCCCTCTACGGATCAAAAACTCGATCTCATCTTTGAGTTGCTTGCAATCGTCAGTGTCATGCCCCACGTCTCTATGGAATCTGCAATACTGATTCTGGTTCCTCTTTGCGGGATCACCCCTGAGTGGCTTCGGCCATCTGAAATCCTTATCATTCTCAATGTCCAACAAGATTCGACTCCTAGGAGTATTCAACCTTGCATACTCAGTGAACCTTGACCCTTGGTTCTTCTTAGGGGCAGAGTCAGAGTCCTCGCTAGTTCGGGGATACTTGTCCCTAGCATCATACTCTTGATCATCATAGTCCTGGTCTTGCTTTCGCTTCTTGGAGTCATTGTTACCTCCTCCTCCACCTACAGTGGTTTCTTTCTTCAAGCTATCCTCAGCTTTAATATACTTATCAGCCCTTCGTTGAAGCTCAGCCATGTTCTCAGGGGGAAGCTTCGCCAATGATCTCTTGAAGAAGAGGTCAGTGGTTCCGTGTTCCAGGGCTACCATTGCCACCTTATTTTCCAAATCAGTGATATTCAGGGTCTCCTTAGTGAATCGCTTGAGGTAATCCCTCAGATTTTCATTCTTTCCTTGCACCACATACATAAGAGATGCGGAGCTCTTCTCATGCACTCTTCCGCTAATGAATTGGCTAACGAAAGCGGCACTCAACTCCTTAAAAGAGCCAATAGGGTTCGCAGGCAATCGGCTATACCATCTCTGAGCCATGCCCAACAGGGTTTGGGGGAACGCTCTACACTTTAGGGCATCACTTACAGGCTACAGTAGCAGTGCGTTTGAGAACGTCCTGACGTGATTTGTGGGATCACCCGTTCCATCATAAGCCTTAATTGTCGGCATCTTAAACTTCCTAGAAATATGAGCATTCATCACCTCCTCAGTAAACGGGGGTGTGGGATCATCAGGATCTCCAAGTGGCATGAGATCCTTGGGGTTACTCCTGGAGGTTTCCACCCTCATAGCTTCTCTTGTTGGGACATCAGCCCTCTTCTATCTTCTTGAGGACCTCTCCAAATCTATAACGGGAATCCTTCCTGAGATTGGAGGGGGTCGAATTAGACTCTGTCTTGCCTGTTCCCTTGCTTTGTCATCCTTTAGCCTTTGGATCTCAGCCTCATGAGCCTTAATCCTCTCCTCAGCCGTTTGTGGAGGTCCATCATGGATTCCTTGGGTCCTCGCTCGAGGTTCTCTGCTAACACGTCGCCTCCTTGGATGTTCATCACGATCATCATCCTCAGATGATGAATCATCAGAATAGGGGCCAGAGTAGTCGTCCTGATAAGGACCCAATCCTCTAATATAGGATGGATCCTGTGTTTGCATGGCATGTCCGCTTGGCCCTGCTCCCCGAGCAGCTAGAGGGTGGTTAGGCATACCATACCTCGGGTTAATATTCAAGGGGAGATCCGTGGTGTGGATCTGTACCCCTGGTGGTGGGTTTTCAAGATTAAAAAGAGGAGAGACCACCATCTGAAGAGGGTTGGTTCCTCGTCCTGCTTGGTCGATCAGAGGCCGCGTACTCTCAACGTGGGGAATCGCCCCTGATTGTTGAGAAACTTGAGACTGGGTGATCACCCCTGATGCTGGGGGAGCCTGTTGGATGAGGGGCGGAGCAGAGCTGAGTGGCACGGCCTCAGTTACAACTGGTGTTGTTCTTCGTGTTTGAACCATGGTTGATGTTGTCTTCCCACAGACGGCGCCAAATGTTGTGGAATAAAAATCGGGTTATCAAATTGCGATTAGGGTTTGTGCTTATTTAATGCAAAGGGATGGTGAGCTTCGAGCTTTAATGGTTGTTTCCGTGTTCGAGACTAATTGGTCCTCACAGAGTGCCTACGTATCTCGTTATTGAGAATCAAGCCAAGACGTAGTTCTGAGAATGAGGGGTCAGGCCCTTTATATAGACTGAGAAGCCTAAGAATTATGGTAGGACTCGGAGACTTGGTGGGCAAGTCACCTCCTTGAGGAAGGTTCTAGACTCCTTCCTTGTAGGAAGCAGTTTCCAAGTTGAATTGGATGCCTTTGAGGCTAACTCAGGCAGGAGTAATATCCTTGTTTGACTCTTATTGCTGAGCTATTTTTCACATCTAATATTAATTACGAAATTAATATTTAAAATAGGGTTTTGGACCCTGTTGGTGGGCCCCACGTTTGGACCATACTGGGTCTAATTATTGCAACATTAAATGTGTCTTTAGGGCTTATTTTTAGCCCATATCAGGTACAATTTTCTGTACTCGCTTCTACTCGACTAATCTTAACGTGTATCATTTGAAGATTTGTGCGTATAATTATATATTAATTTGTAATCGTCAACAGAAAATTAAGGATTTACGTTGAGATGGCTGATGTCTATAGATATATTAATTATTAACCATTTACTAGTTTTATATTGTCTTCTCCTTCCGACAGTAGATACATTCAGGGACAGAGGTAAGGGGTGGTATACGGGGGCCGCCGCCACCCCAAAACCCCGTATAATCTAGTAAAATTCTTGCAAAAAATTTAAATATTGATATCTTTAATATTAAATTATTGTAATATTTCGTTTTCGCCCCCTCAAATTTATATAAATTTTATGAATATAGTAATAAATTTTGTAATGTTTATCATAATTTAGAAATTTAGTACTTGAATTTAAGTATATTTATAAAAATAAAATCTTTTATTAATAATTTTTTATTTTATTTAATAAAAAATTATTTTAATATATAAATTATGAAGAAGGAAAAAAAAATTCGCCCCCGCAAGCTTCAATTTCTAATTCCGTCCCTGGATACATTTAGTTGTATAATCTGGAAGCTATGTGAGCGATTTTTTTTATTAAGGTCCCTTTTCATCACATTTTTATATTACCTTGCATATTCTATAATTGCACTAGGATTATAATTATATGGGGGGCCAGGGTGGTATGAGGATTTGAAACCCTGACCTTGGTCATGTTGGAAGGGGGATATAATCTTGGTCATGTGGGAAGGGGGAGATGATCTTGGTTGTAACGCCCCAAAATCCGGGGTCAGTAGATTTGGGCGTCACGCTAACAAACTCAATAATTCTAACAAAAATTGGCCATGATGTATTCGTAAATACAACATAAACCTGCTGAATACTAAACTAAAAATTTGAAATCAAAATAAAACTGAAATAAAAAATAAAAACTCAATCAAAAGCTCTTTGACCCCAACTCCCAACTAAGGATCTTAGGTTACAGTTCTAGAAACAAGAAAACCCAAAACCAACTTAAATACAACTCTATATACAAAACTTTATACAGACTTAAATTACTGGTATAACTTCGAATAAAAGTATACCAGGCCAACTAATCAAATACATATTATAACTACTAAAACTATATATACATACAACAAATCAAACTTTAAATCTAAATACCCTGATCCACGTAAGCTTCATAACAGCATCCTGCTTCTTCTTTCCACTTTCTGAACTGCGCAGGCTAAGCCTCGCCAACTAGCTTACTGAAAAATTAGATTTTAAAAACAACAAATGTGAGCCAAAGAATGCTCAGCAAGTTATATATAGAACTGAACTGGATGAAATAAGAATGCAATAATTGCAATTCAAGAAATAGGAACAATAAATATGAGCGAAAGAATGCTCACCAATTTATAATCAATACTATAATTGAAATCTGGATTCTTAACTTTAACAGAAGATTAATATCATTTAAAACATTTATAACTCGAAATCAGAACTAAATAACTGAGAAGGTTCGTAATACTAGATTCAATACTTTTAATACTTGCAAAAATACTTTAACTATCGCTTTAACAAAATCTCCAAGAAATTCTCAGTTACTCAAATTTCATTCATGTCACTAAGAGTTTGCACACCTACCTGCCTAACCGGCCTGACAATCATGAGTTTGAATAAATAAGAAGATCTCAATTCATTCTCGGTCCTTACTATCACTGCGCAACAAATGCCACAGCGACCATAATAACCGCGAATTAGTTTTCACCGTTCAAAACACTAGTATAATAACTTTCCATTTTTATACTAACAGTATTTATTAACTCAAATCATAACTTTTAACTCAAATCATAACTTTATATCCAACATACTTGGAAATGAAAATGTACTTTAACTTAAGCATTCTATCATAAGAATATATTTGCATAAAAACAACATTTAATAGAATTGGAGTTTTCATCATACTCTAGACATTACGGGTGATCAGCCACGTAAAGTCCAGCTAAAAACAATACTCTGGGATCCCTCACTAGGCACTTATTGACATTAGCCTTTACTACTCTGACCACGAAGCTGGTCCACATTTTATAAAATTCTTCCAATTCCATTAAACTACTTTACTATCAATTAATCTCAGGGAAACTATATACATTAAGAACATTATACTAAAACAAGAAATAAGAATGCAATACCAGCAAAAACTTTAACAGAATATTACTGACAATACTTAAGAAAGAATAATACTGGCAATAAAACTGAAATTCTACTTTCCACATGATATATGAATAAAATACATCCTTATCAATAATTTGAAGGAGAGGATACTAGCAATAAGGATTTGAAGGGAATACTTATATTGAATAGAAACATATTTATCTCGCTTGAACAATAAGCGAGGGTTAGTACACTTGCCTCGATTCCAATGCGTCGATTCGCTACTTACTATACTTCGGTCTTTACTCGATCACGCATTCATTTCCTTCAATCGTCTCGCCAACACGCTCGCCGGGTCCATATCGAATCCCTAATTATACTCGAAATAATAGTAAAGTACTATTTAGTACATAAACAACCCAATTGATAACTAATTACTTATAACTCGCAAAGCAATACATACATAAATATATATATATATATATATATATATATATATATATATATATATATATATATATATATATGCCCACACCTCATTAATCATCACATATGTACTTAAACACTCATACACATACATGCCTTTAAATCTTTAAATCAAATAATTTAAATAACTTTAAATACAGGGGATTTTTAGAAAATTTCGGCATGAAGTATTCGTTTATCGGACTATGGGCACAGCCCCTCAAATACAATTCAATCCTGTTTTTGCAAAAATAAAGCTGCCTCAACTTGCAGCAACATAAAAGTAAACAAGTAAGAAAAGTACCCGCCCAGACATGCGGCACCTCAACATTTAAGGAAAGTAAACCAAGTTTATCCACATTTAAGCCAACACCACGTAGTTGACAAATATGACTTCGAACAATTACTACGACTCGACTTATACCATTTAGCGCATAGACATTTACAGTTTAGCCAACTCTTATAACTATACCTTATATGACAATAACAATTAGCATTTAGCAAATAACAATTACAATCGAAAATTAACAATTACCAATTAGCAATTAACATTTAACATATCACCATTACTAACCCGCACATATAATTTACCACCAAATACTCGACAAGTAGAATATCCGACAAATACTATAACTTGACTTTATACATTTAGCACAAAGTAACTATAACTTAGCCAACTCAATTAATTCTTAATATATTATATTCGGCAACAACAATTAGCAATTAATGTTTAACAAATAACAAATACTAATCCGAACATATTTCGGACTCACAATTAATCGCAACAATTATAATCTCCCAATTACTTCACGAAAATTAACACATTAATCTCACCATTTAAATCTAATTATAATTACACTAATTAAACAATACTCGCAATTACACAACTAAATTTAACACGAAAATTAAATAATTAAAATTACTAAATTATACCATTCTCGTTTTCCGATGACCACCACAAACATCTCCACCATCTCTCTCTCTCTCTCTCTCTCTCTCTCTCTCTCTCTCTCTCTCTCTCTCTCTCTCCCTCTCTCTCTCCCTCTCTCTTCTTTTTCCTCCTTCCCGCTGCTGTCACCACACCTCGCCGCCACCACCACGGCTGCGCCGCCCCTGCTGCCGGACAATCGCTCGCGACCTCCACTTCTCTTCCTCTCCACACGCTGCCTTCTCCCCTCCCCCTTCTTCCATCACAACCCGCGCACATATACACACACACTAATACACACACACACGACTTACACACACACACACGATTTGTATATATATATATATATATATATATATATGTGTATATGTATACTCCCCCCAATTGATTCAAAAACCAAAACCCCCAAATCTCTCTTCTTTCTTCTTCTCTCTTTTTCTTTCTTTTTTCTCTGCGTTTCTGAAAGGCATATGACACAGCCTATTTGTAGTTCGAGGACTCAACTCAACTTAAGCTTAGATTGTAATAAGTAAATAACTTTAATTGTCACAGGAATCTCAGAAGATACTATCTGTCAGAAGAAAAACCCTAAAGTCAATCTACAGTTTTGATGTTTTACACTGGAAGAAGCTCAGATTGCTGATCAAGCCTCAGTATAGCATCAAAGAAGTGGATTTATTTCTAAGACAGAGATTTCTAGAGTGACAGGTTCAGACAGAATACAGTGGAGTACAAGAAGGAGAAAGAGATGAGAAGAAAAATGAATCACATTTTTAATGTGAAAATTAAAGGACAATCATTGAATTTAGTCGTTCATGAACCAGACCGCGCATGGAACGTCAACAAAATTTTCAGTGGTATTCCTTTATTACTTTCAGTGATTCAGAAAAGAATTAAGACAATTCAAGGATATATAATTATTCTTCTTTAATTAATTTAAATCAAGTAGTCAATTTAATTAATAAATTAATTCATCAAGAATTAATTCATTAATTAAATTAATTATTAAATTAATTAAATCCGAATAATTATTATTTAAGTAAGTTTAAATTAAAATGATTATTTTTTAATCAGTTTAATTTAAAACTGAAAAAATGAACTAGCAAGACAATCAGAGATTGTCTTGCCGATTGTCTTGAAGAAGAAGTCAGTAAAGCAAGACAATCTCAGATTGTCTTGCCGATTGTCTTGGTAATGATAAATTCTGAACAGCTTTAAAAAAGAAGAATAAAAATCTGATTTGATTGTCTTGACGATTGTCTTGACAGTTCAAATCAGATTGCCTTGATAATGATCAAAAAGAAAAAGCTTCAGACAGAATGATAATTTTTGATAAAGCAAGACAAAGATCTCAGAATTTGATTGTCTTACCGATTGTCTTGGAAGAACCTGATTGTCTTGCCGATTGTATTGCCTATTGTCTTGGCAGTACAAAATTGATTGTCTTGGAAGAACAGATTGTATTGCCTATTGTCTTGACAGTTATATTTGAAGATAAAGAGGCAGTAGACATTATATATGAAGACACAGACGACACAAATCAATTAGACAAGAATATTACATTCAACAAAGGCAGTTTACTCTCTTCTCTTTCATCAAGAACACAACCTGCAGGAGCAGAAAAATTCATAGAAAATCAAGTTCATCTTATTTTTAATATCTGATCCGATAGAACTTGTTTACTTGATACTCTTGTACTATTAGCGAGTTTTTACTCCTAATCTATATCTTGATTTTTATTAACAAATCTAGAAAAATTCATGTCGAATTTTCTAATTTGTTTTTATTAACTAGATATAAATTTTGTACTGTATTTGTAACAAACCCCTCAAGTTAATATAATTTTATATTCAACTTGAATTTTGTTTCATTTAATTCCGCTCAAATTTGTCAAAATATAAATTAAATTATCCGGACAAATTTCGATTAAACAGTACTGTTTGTATTCAACCCCCCCTTCTACAAACATATTGGACCTAACAGTTTCTTTTCTCTTCTCCAGTGTTCTTGAACCTTCCTTCTGCTGGGCTCTCTTATTGGGCCTAGACCAATACTCTTTTTATTACCACTTTCCTCTCTTCGGCCCAAATACATTCTAATAAACGATTTATATAAATCGCAATTAAATAAAACCTCTGGAAAATTACACTTTTCATTTTTAAAATAAAGAATATAAAATTACGAGCACCCACATATTTTTAAAATATTTTTCGGATAAAAAATGAATTAAATATGAATTTTCAAAGTTTTGATCCTTTAAATACAATAAAACTCTTAAAATCATTTTAAAATACTTAAACTCCCAAATTAATCCACCCAACAATTTTAAAAACTAAATAAATATATAAAGATAATTTACAAAAGATTTCATGATTTTTAAGCCCTCCGATAATTAAATAAAGATTTTTGAAGATCAATAATACTTGATTTAAATATTTTTAAATAACTAAAAATACCAATAAAATACTGGGGCACACATTGGCACACATAAATCAATATATACTCATATAAACTCGATACTAAATATCGTTGAATTCCACAACGATATTCTCAAATCCAATTCCATCCTTTATATACTAATTAACATAATAAATAAAAAAATAATAATAATAAATCCTAAAATAATCAGGTATCTTACATTGGTCATGCTAGACTCATTCTGTCGACTTTGTCTCTAATCTTTTCCATCAGAACCCCCCTCTTCTTAAAAAAAACTCTCAATTCCAATTTAAATTTTCGATAATCTAATCTCCGCACTTTCTTATCTATACTTTCATTCTGAATTCCCGACATTTCAAATAATACCACAGTTTGTTTGGAAAAATAATACAGTAATAATCATATTACCACAATTCCATTTCTAAAAAAATAGAGTAAAAGTACACACAAGTCCTCAGACATTTAATCAAACAGATGGAGTACCAACATAAAAAAATCCTAATTTTACTCAACAATCTTCATCTTAAAATCTATAAATTTATACATGAATAATAATAATAATAATAATAATAATAATAATAATAATAATAATAATAATAATAATAATAATAATAATAATAATAATAATAATAAGAACAACAACAACTACTACTACTACTTGTAATTAACATCTACACAACCTCCAAATCAAGAAAACAACTAAAAAATCAAAATAAATTTACAAAGATATGTACCTGTTACTTGAACGCCCAGAGCGAAGCAAACCTAACTACAAAACACGAAATGTTAAATTCAAACTCAATATAATCAAAGACGTGTGATTACATACAAGATACCGATACCTGGGAGCGAGAGTTTGGAGGAGGCAGAGGCTGTGTGTATCTGTATGTATTGTAATGTCTTAAACCCCTCCCAAACCCTAATAACTACTTCTTCCTTTTCTTTTTCTTTTTCTTATTAATATTTCTTTTTAACTTTTAATGCTCCTTTATAAAAATAAAAATAATAATGTTTTAGTGTCTGTTTGGCAATTCTTAATTAGAACTTAAAAGTTACTTATTTAGAATTTTTTTTCATATTTACATATTTTTTTAAAAAAAAATATATGTATGGGGAGTTAACATTCGTTATTTTGCAAAAATAAGTTACTTATTTCAGAAAAAAGTACATATTTACGTACTTTTTTTCAGAATAATTAACTTATTTCTGAGAAATAATAATTCCCAAATGGACCCTTAATTAAATTTACATGTTATAAGAAGCTTTGACTTTCACTATAATTTTTCATACTAAAAAATAAGATAAGTGCTACATTTCTTGAAAATGGGATCTTTTTAAAAATATCCATGTTTAAAAAAAAAAAGCACGATTATAGTTACATATGAAAATGCATCGAATGTTATTTTTGAAAAAAAAATAATTAAAATTTGGTATATTTGAAAAAGTCTCTATATTTTTTTATTATTGGAAGATGTTTTATCCTAAATAATTTTAACCTACGGACTTGTTAATTTTTTTTATCAATATCAAAATTCATCAATATCCGCACAACATGTGATAATCATTAGAACAACTAAAATATTGAAAAACAAAACACACAATGTTATATTTATTTTCGACAATAATGTGCTTATAAGCTTACAAATGAGTATCTGTTCAAATAATTTTTGGGGTGAGCGAGGGTCAAACCATGACCTGAATCGACAAATGATATACCGTTAACACTACAAGAAAACAAGGGTAAATGTGACTGAACAAATATGACTGCGGCTTAATATGACCGCCGGCGGTCATATTTAAAGTCAACCTTGATAAATCATCGGTCAGACTCGAATATTTAAAGGCGGTCAAATTTAATCGGTCACAATTAATATTCCGGACCCACAAAATTGTTAGGGAACAAAACCCGAGATAATCAACTAATGCAAAGCACACACAACAAAATTATATAACATGGAAAACCCGCGTCCCAAATTGTATTATTAATCCAAACAATAATCAATAATACAATCAATCTCACCAAATGGTGTTTCACTCACACGATACTTAAGCCAAACAATACTCAAGCATATCTATCAAACATAATAGGACTATGTATATATAGCCATCACAAACTTAGCCACCAAGATATCCTAATCATACGTGGTTTCCAATTACAATCCTTATCATACTTGGTATCTAAATATACCATCTATAATAATTATCTAAACATATAATTATTACCCAATCCATATATGTTTTGGATCACCAAAACCCATACTTGTCTTGGATCACCCAAGACCCATACCATTGTATTGGGCTGAAAACCCAACAATCCTCCCCTTTAACCAAATACAATTTCATAATCGAATTAACGGTCACCATAACAGTCACCATCAAGCCAACGACGTCCATCCGTCAATGCCTCCCCTTGAACAATAACCTCTCCTTCTAGCACAAAAAGATTCCTCTTGTCCTTCCAACCTTTGAGTATCTCTAAATCCTTTTTAGTGACCTCCAACATACCGTTCTTCATCATAACAGTATGTCCCAAATCAACTAATTTACCCAATGAAATTAGATTTCGATTTAACTCCGGTACTTACCTTACTTTAGTTAACCTTCGAATACGACCATTGTGAAGTTTCATTGTTACACCAATACCATCAACCTTTACCCTTTTACCGTTTGGTAAAGTTACCATCTTTCTCTTACACTTCTCGTAAGACGAGAACCACTCCTTCCTAACACATATGTGATGAGAACATCCCGAGTCAAGCACCCATTCTTCTTTCAATCTCTTATCTTCTTGAACCAGAAGAGCATCTTCATCAGCTGCTACAAGCGAAACACTACCCGCTCCTTGAGTTTTTTTCAACTCCTTCAAACCTTCTCTTACTTGTGGACACGTGTATTGTACATGACCCAATTCTCTGCAATAAAAACACTTAATATTAGGGTTACGTTTCTTAGCATACATCTTATTCTTGTCACGCGCATCTACCACAAGTGCACTTCCATCAGATACGTCACTCAATCCTTTCTTCATCAATCTTTTGGTCTCTAAAAGAACGACAATGGTCTAATCCAAATCTAACATCGTTTTCCCAACCAATAAAGAAGTAATCACAGTACTGTACTTTTTTGGTAGAGACACAAGTAGAAGAATAGCTTTGTCCTTATCCTTTAATTTTTCATCCAAATTATTTAGCTGGTTAATCAATCCATTAAAACGATTTAGATGATCTCTTAAATCTCCATCTTCTTCCATCTTGAGCCCGAACAAATCTTTCTTGAGGAACAACTTGTTAGCCAAAGACTTTGAGTGATATGTCTTCGTCAACTTCTCCCACAAATTCTTAGGGTTATTCTCCTCAAGAACATCATACTTGATTTTCGGTGCAAGGGCCAACCGGATTGTCGATGCCGCACGTAACTTCATGTCTTGCCACTTTGCAATTTCCACATCAGTAGGCTTCTTATCTTCAAGAGTCGCATATAACCCTCGTTGAATTAACAGATCTTTCATTGTGCTCTGCCATAACGTAAAATTGTTTCTTCCATTAAACAACTCAATCTCGAATTTTCCTCCACCCATATCCATCACGAACCTTGGCTCTTGATACCACTTGTTAGGGAGCAAAACCCGAGATAATCAACTAATGGAAAGCACACACAACAAAATTATATGACACGGAAAACCCGCGTCCCAACTTGTATTATTAATCCAAACAATAATCAATAATACAATCAATCTCACCAAACGGTGTTTCACTCACACGATACTTAAGCCAAACAATACTCAAGCATACCTATCAAACATAATAAGACTATGTATATATAGCCATCACAAACTTAGCCACCAAGATATCCTAATCATACGTGGTTTCCAATTACAATCCTTATCATACTTGGTATCTAAATATACCATCTATAATAATTATCTAAACATATAATTATTACCCAATCCATATATGTTTTGGATCACCAAAACCCATACTTGTCTTGGATCACCCAAGACCCATACCATTTTATTGGGCTGAAAATTGGTGTGCTAAAAATAAAGATTTAAATTGCAAGTGCACAATTTCATCATTTTAATATTTATGATTCGATCCACAGAGACTTATATATTTTCGCAACTTCTTAATTTTTAATTTAGGCGAATTAGAATGATTTGGATTTCTGAGAATTTTAATTTCTTTTTTTTAATAATATTATTTAATTACTGAAGGAAAAGAAATTTAATTCTAAATTAAAACAAATTAAAAATATAATTAAAAAAACTGATTTTTAACAAAAACGAAACTAACAATTTTATTTAATTAACGGAATTTTAAATTTTATAAAGTTTCAACATGAATTATTCGTAATTTTAAGTAATCAAAAATGCAAACAAACATTTTCAAAATCTTAAAATTCACACAGCCAACTCAACTCGGCAGTAATAAAATCTGAACTCGAACAAACAACTCGGAAAAATGAACTCAGCAAACAATTAAACTCGAAAATTGAACTCAGAACCAAATTAAACCCCACAGAACTAACGAAGCAAAATATGAACTACACACAGAATCGGAAATGGTGACTCGGAAGACTCGGAAAAACTATAGCACAACTAGCAAAGTGAACGGAACAAAACTGAGTAACATTACAACTCGGCAAAACAATGAACTCAGCAGTAACTCATTCAATTAAGAATCAGAACCACGAACTCAAAACGCGCTAAACCGAACGGAATCGACTCGGCATTACAACCTTAAAAGCATTCAAGTCAAAAATTCGACAGCAATTGACACAAGCAGGCAAACCAAAAATTCATTTCAAGCTAATCTCAGACTCGACCCAACAAAAACGATTCGTAACTCAGTGATTCAACACGCGAAAATCAAAACCAAAACCCAGCAAAAATGCAACAACGAACAGAAAATTCAAAGCACAACCCACAATACTCAAGTTAACTACTTAACAATCAGAAAACAAGCCAACTCGAAACATTCTAACAAACACAACAAGCCAACTCGGGAAATTGACTCAAACAGAACTAATAACTCGATAGCTATTGAACTCGACTCAGAACTCAATTTAACGACTCGGTTAAAAGCTGTAGTAAGAAAACTCAGTGATTCAACTTTGAACTGGGGGAAGGGGATTGAAAGGAAATTGAAGGGAAGAACAAAGGAATGGAATGGGTTTGTTTGGTTTGTTTGCAGTGAAGAGAAGAAATTAGGAGAAAGAAAATAATAAAGCAAAGTTGGGTTTGGTTGTTTGAAAAGAGAACAGGGGAAGGAAGTTGTATTACTGCGATTTAAGAAGAAGAAAAAGATCTTAGAGAAGAGGAAGGAGAGATGAGATGAATCGGAAAAAAAACAAAAACAAAAGGGGAAGTATTGGGTGTGTTCGAACAAGAAATAAAAACAGAGGAAATATGCTTATGCTACCAATTTTAACAAGTACAGCAGAAATAAAAAAATTACGTATAACAAAAAAAATTATTTACAAAAGCTACAAAGAAAATTACAACTATTAATTTAGGAGTGTACTGATACTAATTCTAATGGGTTGTGTTCATGATTTACAAGAGAAAAAATAAGGCTATTTATAAGAAAAAATTTGGGATTTTGGTTTGTGTGGATTAATCCCCACCATTCATTTTGTTTGGTGTGGTTCAATCCTAGCCATTCATTTTTCTAAAATTGGTTTTGCACCACACCCCCTTCTCTTTCCTTTTCTTCTATTTTGGTCCTTCTTCTTCTTTTTCTCTTCCTTGACCTTTATTTCTTTATTTTGCCATTTCTTCATTTTTTTCTAGAATTTCCTGAAATGCAACAAAATAATTTATTAAAATACGAATTCAAACAATAAATAGGTAATAAAAATATTCAAAAATATGCACTTATCAAATGCCCTCATACCTATCTTTTGCTCGCCCTCGAGTAAAACAAAAACAAAAAGAAAATCTAGATAAAAAATCATATACTCCTTTTCGTAGGTGTGACGGTTGCATTTGGCATATGCAACAAGCCCTTTAAACCCCTAGGCAGCCCTAGTGGACGAGTGAGGTCTCGTGAGGGCCTATAGTGAATGTACCCATAAAATCCATCTAGTTCGTATAAAAATTTACATGGCAATGCAACACCACACATACATGACCTCTCATGAACTTAAGAATCAAAATGAATTTGCAAAGTCTTGGTGTGGAAAGTACAAGGATTCACATAGTCGACTTAAAGAAGCATGCAAGAGTGATTACCAGTTCATGTCAAGTGCAAAAATTATTGGAAACCATGCTAAGTCTACAAGAGCACACCTTAGAGTCAAAACTTGAGATCTCATATGCAAAAGAAACAAGCAATACCTCACATTTCACTCATAAAAGACCATTCACTCAAGAACAAGGGTAAGTGTATCACTCAATTCCAACAAAATCAAAAGCATGCTTGACACTTGGTATTATCCTAACTTAGACACAACATGCATCAATGATGACAATCAAATGGTCATTATTTGGGTTGTAATGGGGCTAGGGACATGGTATGTCAAATAAGGCGAAAACAAGGTGAAGTGTCAAAAGCTAGTAGCCACCATGGAAATCATGCATAACACCAAACTTCCTCCCCACACAATTATTTTCTACTTTCAACAAAAAGACTTGACTAGTCGAATGAAGGAGGATTACAAAAACATAAGTATGCACTCATATATATAGATATTTTTTTTACGAGCTAAGATAAATATAAGCAACCATAATCCTCCTTTAGATTTAACTTGAAATCGACTAACAAGGTAACCAACAAAACATATATTTCCTCAAAAGTTATGAACAAATGTAAACCCATCTCACACACCTTATTACTTCCTCAAGTTTCTACTAGCCTTTGACAAATTGGGATCAAGTATACGTAAGGCTGTATAAGAAAAAGATTTTAGGCGAGTAATGTGGTGTGTCACCGAAAGAATTTGATTAAGCTCAAAGAGGGTAAATAAATTGATCACATAAGAATGGTATGGATATTTTTGAAATATGGGTTATTGCTAGATGCCTTTATCATCTTATCATCAATCAATGTCATGTGTTTCAAGAAAGAATTCAAACAAGTGCTAGCAATGCAAATGACAAGTGGACACTCAAGCAAAAGAATATAAATGCAAAAGATGTGCATATAGGCTCAAAACTTACTTGGTGTGGTAGAACATCATCAATCTCAAGTAAAGGTATCCTCAATGCACCTACTTGTACTCAAAGCATGAAAACCAAATCATCTTACCCCTAATCATGCCCTTCTAATTTCTTGCACAAATCAAATAAGTCTACTAGTTTCTCCTTGCTAGTGTAAGTGTGTGGAAAAGACTTAGCAAATCACTTCTCAATCAAAAGCTAAAGGAACACAAGATTATCATAGCATGTAAGGGTACATCAAGCAACTAGCAATCAATTAACAAGACTAGAATAAGATTAGAACTCCACTATTTATAATTCTACAACTCTTTTTGTGATTTTTTTTCATTTTTTTTATTTTTATATTTACACTAAAAACCCTCCCCCATACCTAGATCATGCATTGTCCTCAATGTATGCAAAAGCAAGATAAATGACAAAAGAGAATGAGGAGATAATACCTGACAAGGGGTGACGGAGACGGAAGAATATGAAAACAACTAATTAACATGACTCACACACACAATTCCTCCCCCATACCTACCTTCACGAGGGGGGCAAAAGAATAAAACCGAATTAGCCGATGCCAGTGGGAAAATTGGGGTGAAGCTGTGAGAAAAATTCAAGTCATTTTTGAAAATTTTGTTTAGAACAGACTTTCTCCAGCAACATGGGATCATTCAACCTATTAGTACAAGAATCACTAGTGTTTATCCTAAACCAACTTAAGGCTTCTTTATTTTGTGTAAGCAGATTAGAGACGGTGAAGGTTGGGTCATGGATTGAATCACTAGGAATGACATAAGATGAGAGTTCGTTTTCTCCTAAAGGCTATTGATCAAACTCGGGATGATACAAAGTCAAGTTAAATGCAGGAGGTGTTCCCACAGAACTCTTAACAACAGCCTCAACACTAACAACCTCGGGTGAGGTCTCCCATTTAGAACAGATGTTGTTCAAATCTCCTAACAACTTATCAGATGTAGGTGGTTTACCAACGGGAGTTTTAACAATAAGATTTGGTTCACAAGAGACCTCCACGGGTTTGGTTTCCCACTTAGAACAAATATCGTCCAGCTCTTGCAACATCTCTTCCGAGGTGATATCCCTATAAAACTCTCGCTTGGTTTCGTGATTTATTTTAAAATCCTCAACAAGAAAAGACTCAATTTCACTATCCTCAAGGTTTGACCAATTAACAATGTCATCAATAATATTAACCCCTATTGATTGTTCATAAAGCTCATTGGGTTCTTTTCCGAAATTAAAGATGTTAACGTTAATGGTCATATTACCAAAAGTGAGTTTCAGCGAACCATCCCTACAAATAATCAAGGCATTGGATGTAGCAAGAAAAGGTCTTCCTAGAATGATTGGGATTTGGTTTTTAGGATTCGTGACGGGTTGACTCTCAAGGACAATAAAATCAACCGGGAAGATAAAATCACCAATTTTAATCAAGACATCTTCAATTAATCCCTTAGGCATTTTTATAGAACGATCGGCAAGTTGAAGTGTCATATTGGTCTTTTTGAGCTCGCCTAAACCTAGGGCTTGATAAACGGAAAATGGAAGCAAGTTCACACTAGCACCTAAGTCAAGTAAATCCTTGTCCACAAAAGAATTACCTATGACACATGAAATAGTTGGACAATCGGGGTCCTTGTACTTCACGGGAATTTGGTTAGAAAGAATTGAGCTCACTTGGGATGTCAAGAAGGCTTTCTTAGGGACTTGGGTGGTTCGTTTATGAGTACACGACTCTTTAAGACATTTCGCATAGGAGGGAACTTGTTGAATCATGTCTAAAAGAGGAATGTTTATCTTGACTTGTTTGAATACTTCCAGAATTTTCTCCATTTGGGCCGTTTGTTTAGGAGAGACGAGGCGTTGTGGGTAAGGAGCCTTTGGTTTATAGACTTGTTCCTCGGGAACGGGCTCCGAGGTTGCTCCACTCGAAAAAGATGGCTGACTAGAAAGAGGTGATGATACGGGAATCGGAGTTTGATTTAAAAGATCGAGAAAAAGGGTCAGTTCAATGTTCGATTCTGTTAACACAAAATCACGCAAGTGCACGTGGTCACGTGGTCACAAGTAATATTCGACAAGTTAAGTTCATTCCCACAGAGACTGGCTATTTCTATGTAGATATGCTCAAGCAACAAGGTATGATCAATTTCAATTGCTTAGACAAGTAACAAATTTGGGTTTGTAATTATCTAAATTAACTAAGAAACAAATTAACAAACTAAGAATTAATTAACTAACAAGAATTGGAATCGAATTACTTCTACAAGAGTAACATGGGATCCTAACTTCATTAAATAATTCGCTTAGATCTGACGGCTTTAATCACTATATGCAATGGTTAAGATATCTGATCGGACAACACGAAACAAGTATACACTACTTCTTAGTATACAAATACCAAACTAAACATACATCCACAAAAGAGATAGAAGATGAATAGACACCAATTATGCTTAGACCCTATATGTCTATAGAATTTGAAAACATAACGGTTGAAGAACAAGTTATCCATAAAGATCACACAGGGCAATATAAGTATTTTCATCTCATACTACGAATCATGTTGATAAACAATCATGAACCTATGCTAGCATGGTAAGTTCTAAATCTCAAGATCCACTTTCACTTCACAAGAGATTAACAAATTAGATGTTCGCGACGCATCTATCAATTAAGCATAACCATACAAGAATATCAGATATACATCACACACAGATCTTTAAAGCAATCAAGATACTAAAACTCCATAAATAAATCCGTTAGAATCCCATGACAACGATTAGTTCAAAATTGAACCTCTCGTCATCATGGGATCAAGTGAAACCATGATAATAAAACAAGATCTGAATAATAATAATAATGCCAGGGTTTCTAAGTAATTCTAAGTAATAATATGAATTACAAGGGTAGGATATGTTTATATAGGCCCTAGAAGTCTTTTCCAGCAAGAAAAGTCCAAAAATACAACTTAAAATCGAAATAGGAGAAATTCAGGATTTTTTCCAGCATATTGCCGCGCACCCTGCGCGGTTTCTGCGCAGTCTGCGCGGTTGTCTCCTGTTCAGAATTATAGAAAATTTCCCAGGCTTCGTGTGGACTGCTTACGGGCCTCAAACGGACTTGTAGAACTCCAGATATGGCCAAAACAGTGGAGACTGCGCAACCTACCCGGAAAATCCGAATTTTAATCAATTTAACCTCCAACTCTTAGTTCTGCAAAACTCAATGAAAATACATTAAATACACCACATGCTTGAGGCAAAGTAATCAATTTAAGCCGATACGAAGCATTCCAAGTGGATATAAAATCCACTTATCACACCCCCAAACTTAAACCGATGCTTGTCCTCAAGCATAAACAAATATAACTATATACAACTAACTAGTACCACTTCCGTAGGTGATCACGGTTGCATTTGGCATATGCAACAAGCCCTTTAAACCCCTAGGCAGCCCTAGTGGACGAGTAAGGTCTCGTGAGGGCCTATAGTGAATGTACCCACAAAATCCAATGCAATGCAACGCATGAATGCAACTAAAATGAAAATGCAAAGATCCCCTTCAAACTAACCAAAACCAACTAGCAAGCAAATATCTCAAAGAATGCAACTAAATCCAAATAGAGCTCGACTAAGTCCCCGTATACTAACAATACATGACAGAAACGTGCGTGTGTGCGATGCTCATCAGAAATACTCCCAAAACTAGATCAAAACCATACCTATTCTTCGCCAAGACAATCACAGGTTTATAAATAGAATAGACTGTAAACACTTCATAACTTAAGAACACACCCATCATCATTCAAGTTAGACAAGAATTCATGATTTATTACTACGACACATAATAATATACACAACAACGCATGCTTATTTAACCGTGCAATGGATGAGACCCCGAAAGGCTTATACAATAATACCCATGTAGCGAGCGTTAAGTTAGTGGATCCCAGACTATAAAAGCCTTAGGTCACTAGGCACAAAGTCCCCGCGAACTTAATTGCTCTAGTATTAAAGAGCTCACCCTGGTTAATTTTGCATTTAAACAATTGACATAACTTTTTTTTTCTCTCTTTTTTTCTTTTTCTGTTTTTTTTTCATATATGCAATCTGGAATGAGAATTCTCAATTCCAACCCTAGACTACTCATATAAATATGAGCCACCTACTAGCCATTTGATGCCTAGCCATATTGACAATTATTTACAATTAAACATGAAATCCCTGTTTTCCCCCAAACTTAGACTTAAGTGATCCTACGCCATCAAAGGAATAACGCAAATTCTAAATATAATCAAGTGATTAAATCTCAAAGCATCCAAACAAGCATGACCTCAATCTAGCCCAAAAGCAACCTAATGAGACTATGTAAAAGTTTTGTTCCCGTAACATGCAAGTCAATTTCATAGGAACTTAAATTAACCCTCTATTCATCATTACCACACTCAATTAGACACCTACCTACCAATCAGAATTAGCTCATTCTAAGGGATCATGAAAAATGCATGCCATGCAAATGCAACTAAAATGAACTCACATGGTATACGAAACAAAAACAGAATGCCCTACATGAAACAAACATTCAATAATACGAACATACATGCATGAATTAATACTAATATGCAAAATATGATATCTATATGAACACAACGACACATAATCACAAATAACTACATATACACTACTTATCCCCCAAACCACCCCCAAACTTAAAATATTCAATGTCCCCATTGAATGGAAGGTAATATAAGGAAAAGTAGAAAAACATACCTACTTGTCGGAATATGTAAAACAAAATGCAACACAAATGCGTGGGTTGCCTCCCACGAAGCGCTTGTTTAGAGTCAATTAGCTTGACTACGCCATGCTTCCATTAAGGATGATAATAGTTGGCCTGGTCTTCTCTTCGTGAGACTTCATCATCATCACGGCGGCACACTTTCTGCCCCTTCTCCTCGCTTGGCTTATTCGTATAACAACTATATCCCGTTCCAATGCCTTCCTCGGTTGACCCAAAATCTGTCAATTTGTAGAACAACACACATTCGCGAGCTTCGCTTGAATATAATAGAGGAGGGTAAATGTAAATTGCTGAAGCCTTTGGTTCCTCAACAAGAACTTCCTCCATTGGCTCTAATACGCTACCTCCATTTTTATAATCTGAGACAAGTAGAAGACCTGAATCTTTCCCATGGTCATCAGCCTCTTGGTACGCACATACCAATTCTCGAAATTTGTGTAGCTCACCAATGTCTGTCCCAAATAGTGCCCTTTCCAAAGCATCCACCTCACCAGCATGATCAAATTCCTCACATGGGTTGCGAATGCTCACCTCTCCTTGGAATTTGTCTTCCTCAATAATGCATGTAGTACCTTGCTCCAATTCACCATTATTTTCTGGAATTGCCTCTGGTATGAATTGCTGATTCTCTTGTTCCAAGGCACTCCTAACTTGAGTAACTATTGTTTCCAAAGATTTGATAGACGCCTCGTTACTCTTTACAAGCATCCTAATCTCCTCCAGAGTCTCTTGTTCCAATGATCTCATAGCTTGAGCAACTACTGTCTCCACAGATTTTAAAGACTCCTCGTTACTCTTTACAAGACTCCTAAGCTCCTCCATAGCATCAACCTCATCTGATTGAAAAGTAGGAGTAGGTTGCTGATGTTGAAACTCTTCACTACCCAAAAAATATGACATATTTGGAACATCTTGCTGGTACTGTTGAGGATGGTACTAAAAATATGGTTGTTCCTCATAAGTGACATATGGATCAACTCCTTCGTAGTAACAATATTGTGAGGTCTCATGAACGCCCGAACATAGCTCACATTGCTGAGGCATGGATGTCCTCGAATATGCCCACCATGGCAACTCCTCGCCTGCCATTTAAAACCAACAAAAAGAAACAAATAAAAAAAAGTGATAAGAAAAGAAGTATCCAAGTCAAATAATTTTAACTTCCACTGATGTCAAGCACATAAACACCAAAATAACACCGAGTCCCCGGCAGCGACGCCAAAAACTTGTTAACACAAAATCACGCAAGTGCACGTAGTTACAAGTAATATTCGACAAGTTAAGTTCGTTCCCACAGAGACTGGCTATTTCTATGTAGATATGCTCAAGCAACAATGTATGATCAATTTCAATTGCTTAGACAAATAACAAATTTGGGTTTGTAATTATCTAAATTAACTAAGAAACAAATTAACAAACTAAGAATTAATTAACTAACAAGAATTGGAATCGAATTACTTCTACAAGAGTAACATGGGATCCTAACTTCATTAAATAATTCGCTTAGATCTGACGGCTTTAATCATTATATGCAATGGTTATGATATCTGATCGGACAACACGAAACAAGTATACGCTACTTCTCAGTATACGAATACCAAACTAAACATACATCCACAAAAGAGATAGAAGATGAATAGACACCCCAATTATGCTTAGACCCTATATGTCTATAGAATTTGAAAACATAACGGTTGAAGAACAAGTTATCCATAAAGATCACACAGGGCAATATAAGTATTTTCATCTCATACTACGAATCATGTTGATAAACAATCATGAACCTATGCAAGCATAGCAAGTTCTAAATCTCAAGATCCACTTTCACTTCACAAGAGATTAACAAATTAGATGTTCGCGACGCATCTATCAATTAAGCATAACCATACAAGGATATCATATATACATCACACACAGATCTTTAAAGCAATCAAAATAATAAAGCTCCATAAATAAATCCGTTAGAATCCCATGACAACGATTAGTTCAAAATTGAACCTCTCGTCATCATGGGATCAAGTGAAACCATGATAATAAAACAAGATCTGAATAATAATAATAATAATAATGCTAGGGTTTCTAAGTAATTCTAAGTAATAATCTGAATTACAAGGGTAGGATATGTTTATATAGGCCCTAGAAGTTTTTTCCAGCAAGAAAAGTCCAAAAATACAACTTAAAATCGAAATAGGAGAAATTCAGGATTTTTTCCAGCGTATTGCCGCGCACCCTGCGTGGTTTCTGCGCAGTCTGCGCGGTTGGCTCCTGTTCAGAATTATAGAAAATTTCCCAGGCTTCGCGTGGACTGCTTACGGGCCTCAAACGGACTTGTAGAACTCCAGATATGGCCAAAACAGTGGAGACTGCGCAACCTACCCGGAAAATCCGAATTTTAATCAATTTAACCTCCAACTCTTAGTTCTGCAAAACTCAATGAAAACACATTAAATACACCACATACTTGAGGCAAAGTAATCAATTTAAGCCGATACGAAGCATTCCAAGTGGATATAAAATCCACTTATCAGATTCTTCTTCTTCTTCGGGGGACTCGACTCCTACTCAGTTATTAACTCGATTTCCCGATCTCAAAGAGATGATGGTATTCACATTCTCATAAGGGTGTTGATTGAGAGGAAACTTAGGATTGACCTCAGTTTGACTCGGAAATTTATTCTTCTCACGCTCATGGATGGCATTAGCTAATTGGCTCACTTGAACCTCTAACTTAGATATGGCTTGGGTGCTATCATTTAAGATTTACCTATCTTGAGTCATGGTTTGCATGAAAGTTTGTTGCGATTGAGCCAAATTAGTGGTGGATTTGAGAAGCGCATCGAGACTTTTCTCCAACGATGTAAGTCGCTTATCTGACTCAGAAAAACCGGGAGGGTGGGTACGAGCTTGAGTCGGATAAGGCACGCGAGGTTTATGAAAAACCGGAGGTTGATTTTGGAATTGTGCAGGGTGAGATTGTTGACCTTGACCTTGATTCCAAGAAAAGTTCGGGTGATTTTTCCAACCGGGGTTATAAGTAGGAGCATAAGGATCATTTCGAGGACCCGGTTGGAACATCGCATTGACTTGTTGAAAATCTTGAAGATTTTGAAACCCTTGATTGGTTGAGTTAAAATTTGAGCACATGGATACTTGGGAGGGTGGCCCGTTGGTTTTTAAGGCTTCTAAACGTCGAGTAAGAGTGGCTAATTTAGCCTCGGCGCGATAGAGTTACCAACTTGATGTAACCCCTTTTGATGCATGGTAGCTATTGAATCGTTCGATTTCTCGGGTTCTCGAGTGGGCTCCCTAGTCGATTCCCACAACATAGTCTTTTCCGCGAACTCTTCGAAAAATGCCCATCCCTCATCCTCGTCTTTCTCCATGAATTTTCCTTGGCACATAGATTCCAACAACGCGGTTGTTGAACTATCTAGGGCCTCCTAAACAAGCTTATAGAGTCTCCATTTTTCGATTCCATGGTGGGGACATTCAGATTGAAGATTTTTAAAACGGTCAAAGCACGTCCAAAATGGTTCGTTGTGTTTTTGACGAAATTGATTAATCTCATTAGTGAGTCTCGTAGTCTTATGGCTTGGAAAGAATTTTTTTAGAAAGATGACTACGAAACCCTCCCACGTGGAAATCGAATTGACGGGTAGACTATACAACCATTATTTAGCATTATCTTTTAAAGCGAAGTTGATTAGTCTAAGCCGTATGGCATCCTCGGAAAGTTGTTGGAGTTTTTGCAAAGCGCAAACCTCCTCGAATTCATGTAGAAAAAAGATAAGGATCCTCACCATCACTCCCGCGAAAATTAGGTAGCATGCTAATTTGATGACCTTTGATTTTGAAATTATTAGCATTTACGGGAGGTAGGGTGATGCAAGAGGGTTGGGATGATCTGGTGGGGTAACAACGGTCTTTTAACGAAACGACCATGGTCACTACGGGATCAAGAATTTCTACGGGTTCGGATTCTGAAGAGGATGAACTGTCAGTTGGTCTCACTAACCTAGCAGAATTATCTCTAACCCAAGTAGTGCGCATGAACAGGAAGTAAACACTTAACAAATAAGTACGAAAAAAAATAAACACACAAAAAACAAAGGTGAAAAATCAACAGAAAAAATCTTATATCTAGGGTTTCTTAAATAAAATAAACTAGACCATGCTTCTAACTTTAAGGACCACCAAAAACTCGGTAAATCAGAATTTATTCAGACCGTTTTGGCCAGGTAGGTGCAAGCATTTCCAAGAGACTAAACATCAGCCTAGACACCAAATCTTAATTGGCCAGGTAAGCTTTCGCTTGCCTAGACACCAAAAAGTCGGAATAATTAAAGATTACTTCGTTTCTTAAGTACCTTCCTAATTGAGCGCGAAAATCCTAGGGGCCAAGTCTAATTTAATTTTATCAAGGCTAAAGGCATGCAAAATGATGAATTAAGTGGTTACGGGCCAAGGAAAGAGTAATGAAATCCCTTCCCTTATCTTGTGAGATATATAAAAAAAACTATAAACAATTATGGATGCTCTAAACTACGAGTCCTAAATAAAGAAAAGAAAAGAAAAAATTTAACTAACCTTTGGGTCCTCCAGCGATCACCAAAATTTATAAGGTACGAAAAATTAAAAACAAGAAAATAAAAATCTAGATGATGTGCCCTAAGTGATTAAATGCATGATGCAACAATTATGTAATTTCTAACTAATTTTTTTTGGATTTTCAATTTTCAATTTTTTTTAATTTTTTAATTTTTTTTGTGATCATAATTACTCCCCGGCAGCGGCGCCAAAAACTTGGTGTGCTAAAAATAAAGATTTAAATTGCAAGTGCACAATTTCATCGTTTTAATATTTATGATTCGATCCACAGAGACTTATATATTTTCGCAAATTCTTAATTTTTAATTTAGGCGAATTAGAATGATTTGGATTTCTGAGAATTTTTATTTCTTTTTTTTAATAATATTATTTAATTACTGAAGGAAAAGAAATTTAATTCTAAATTAAAACTAATTAAAAATATAATTAAAAAAAATAAAAAAAAACTGATTTTTAACAAAAACGAAACTAACAAATTTTATTTAATTAACGAAATTTTAAATTTTATAAAATTTCAACATGAATTATTCGTAATTTTAAGTAATCAAAAATGCAAACAAACATTTTCACAATCTTACAATTCACACAGCCAACTCAACTCGGCAGTAATAAAATCTGAACTCGAACAAACAACTCGGAAAAATGAACTCAGCAAACAATTAAACTCGAAAACTCAACTCAGAACCAAATTAAACCCCACAGAACTAACGAAGCAAAATATGAACTACACACAGAACTCGGAAATGGTGACTCGGAAGACTCGGAAAAACTATAGCACAACTAGGAAAGTGAACGGAACAAAACTCAGTAACATTACAACTCAGCAAAACAATGAACTCAGCAGTAACTCAGCAAATTAAGAATCAGAACCACGAACTCAAAACGCGCTAAACCGAAGGGAATCGACTCGGCATTACAACCTTAAAAGCATTCAATCCAAAAATTCGACAGCAATTGACACAAGCAGGCAAACCAAAAATTCATTTCAAGCTAATCTCGGACTCGACCCAACCAAAACGATTCGTAACTCAGTGATTCAACACGCGAAAATCAAAACCAAAACCCAGCAATAACGCAGCAATGAACAGAAAATTCAGAGCACAACCCACAATACTCAAGTTAACTACTTAACAATCAGAAAACAAGCCAACTCGAAACATTCTAACAAACACAACAAGCCAACTCGGGAAATTGACTCAAACAGAACTAATAACTCGATAGCTATTGAACTCGACTCAGAACTCAATTTAATGACTCGGTTAAAAGCTGTAGTAAGAAAACTCAGTGATTCAACTTTGAATTGGGGGAAGGGGATTGAAAGGAAATTGAAGGGAAGAACAAAGGAATGGAATGGGTTTGTTTGGTTTGTTTGCTGTGAAGAGAAGAAATTAGGAGAAAGAAAATAATAAAGCAAAGTTGGGTTTGGTTGTTTGAAAAGAGAACAGGGGAAGGAGGTTGTATTACTGCGATTTAAGAAGAAGAAGAAGATCTGAGAGAAGAGGAGGGAGAGATGAGATGAATCGAAAAAAAAAAAACAAAAACAAAAGGGTAAGTATTGGGTGTGTTCGAACAAGAAATAAAAACAGAGGAAATATGCTTATGCTACCAATTTTAACAAGTACAGCAGAAATAAAAAAAATTATGTATAACAAAAAAAATTGTTTACAAGAGCTATAAAGAAAATTACTACTATTAATTTAGGAGTGTACTGATACTAATTCTAATGGGTTGTGTTCATGATTTACAAGAGAAAAAATGAGGCTATTTATAGGAAAAAATTTGGGATTTTGGTTGGTGTGGATTAATCCCCACCATTCATTTTGTTTGCTGTGGTTCAATCCTAGCCATTCATTTTTCTAAAATTGGTTTTGCACCACACCCCCTTCTCTTTCCTTTTCTTCTATTTTGGTCCTTCTTCTTCTTTTTCTCTTCCTTGACCTTTATTTCTTTATTTTGCCATTTCTTCATTTTTTTCTAGAATTTCCTGAAATGCAACAAAATAATTTATTAAAATACAAATTCAAACAATAAATAGGTATTAAAAATATGCACTTATCAAAAACCCAACACAAAATAAGGGAGGGAAACTTCCCGCCCATTGCACAAAATTTGCTCAGTATAAATTTGACCAACAACGGTCGAATTTATAAATATGACCGCGACTGGTCACAAATATAAATATAACCGAAATATAAATTTGACCGCCCGTGGCCGAATTTATAAATGTGACCGTCGTTGGTCACCACACTCGGACACTTCCAGCCGAGTCTAAATAACTTAGGCCAACTATATAACTGCACTATTCAGTGATCTCTAGCTCAAGACAGCTGATGAGACTAATTTGATTCCATGAACGTATAACTAATTAAACTTGCTTTTAACTTCAGAGAACATCTCTAAAACTTTCGAGAATAGCAATGCTCTCTAGATATGTTTTTGTGTAACATGCCTTTCCCTTTATCAGTCTTTATCAGGCTCGAAATTAGCTTTATCATTAGCTATAAAATGTAAGAAATTTAATCTGATCTTGTTGAATCGCAGTGTACTAGAATTGAAAAGGCTCCTATAAATCGCCATAGCTTCCAAAACAACAGGAACAATGACCCTGACCAAGACGAAGATGAAGATGCCGAGCAATACTCCCTCCACTAATTATGTGTATTATATTATCCTCTAGGGATTAAAATCTAATGTGAGACTTTTGTCATGACCTACTAATTATGGTAACTTGTTATCCTTTAGGGATTAAACCGTTAATGCAATCTTTTGTTAGGAACGGCTAATATGGTCATTTAGGAATGACCTTTTGTAAGGATATGCTAATATGGTCATAGGATTGACCTTCTTTTGTTAGGATCAGTAATATGGTCTTTGGATTGACCTTGTAGGAGAAACTTTTAAATTTATGATCTAATCCATCTGGATGGTTTTAAATCTTCTGGTTTTGGTGTATTATCTTTTTCCGAGTTCTGATTGGTTTATATGATATGATAGTTTTGGTTTACAGGTGGTAACTATTGTATTAAACAGGATCATATCTTTGTTTTTGGTAATGGTATGTTAAATTTGACTGAAATCAGTCGGATTATAAATTTGACCAGAAAACAAAGTGGTCACATTTACAAATTTGACTAAAAATAAGGTGGTCAAATTTATAAATTTGACTAAAAAAAGGTGGTCATATTTATAAATTCGACTAAAAAAAGGTGGTCACATTTATAAATTTGACTAAAAAAAGGTGGTCATATTTATAAATTCGACTAAAAAAAGGTGGTCACATTTATAAATTCGACTAAAATTTACGTGGTCATAATTATAAATTTAACTGATTATATGTCGGTCAATTTTATAGGTTTGACCGGGGGTGGTCGAATTTATAAATTTGACCGAAAAATTCAAATTTTCACAAAAAATTGAAGTCAAAGGTCAACACCTAAAATTGACAGATTTTGGTCGATTTTAGTCGGTCAAATTTAAACGGTCAAATTTAGTTGGTCACATTTAATCGGTCATATTTAGCTAAATTTGACCGATTATAATAAATTCGACTAGCCTAAAAATGACCGAATTTTTCCAGCCTTATTTAGCTAAATATGACCGACGGCGGTCATAATTAGCTAAATATGACCGGAAAAATTCGGTCATTTTTAGCCGATTTTCCAGTAGTGTAACCACTTGGGTTATCCAACCTTGTTCATGTTGTATTTATTTTTAATTCAACCAATTGGTGTAATGTCTCTTCTACATCTTATTAGCAAATAAACTGGATAGTGTTACCAATGTGAATAATATTCATTTTTTAATTGGATTTAATCAAAATATCCATTTTAAGAAGAGTTGATGAATCCTTTATTATAATACCTGAGTCTACCACAGTATGTAGTTAACCAATCAGAAAAGAGAAATGATTTTAGGACCAATCAAAGACCATCTCTAAATTTTAGATCAATAATATTCATTCTTCAACTTTCCTTCTATTAAATTTTAACCAAAGTATTAACCACATACAAGTTAACTATGAGTTAACCAATATAATTTATAGTATATAATACAATTAATCAATTGATATACTCAATTGGCTTTAACACAGACTTTTACCATATTTACACAAAACTGCTATGAATTTCTGCAGGACCCAACATTAAACGAAAGGAAGAAGTATGTCATTAGAATTTTTATTTCTTTTTTGAAAACTGTTCCTTAAAACACAAAAAATGTAATCAGACTCTTTTTTTTTAACCAAAAAAATAATAAAAAAGAGTTGAAACTCATCTTTCCCCTAATGTTACTTGATTTAATTTGATTTTTTATATACAAAACACAAAACCTAACACAAATTTTAGACCAATAATATTCATTCTTCAACGTTCCTTCTATTAAATTTTAACCAAAATATTAACCACATACAAGTTAACTATGAGTTAACCAATACAATTTTTTAGTATATAATATAATTAATCAATTGATATACTCAATTGGCTTTAACACGGACTTTTACCATATTTACACAAAACTGCTATGAATTTCTGCAGGACCCAACATCAAACGAAAGGAAGAAGTATGTCATTAGAATTTTTATTTCTTTTTTGAAAACTGTTCCTTAAAACACAAAAAATGTAATCGAACTCTTTTTTTTTTTAACCAAAAAAATAATAAAAAAGAGTTGAAACTCATCTTTTCCCTAATGTTACTTGATTTAATTTTATTTTTTAAATACAAAACACAAAATATAACAAAAATTGCACGTGATATTTCTACTTTGATTCAATTTTTATGTGCCAAGGATAATAAAATTCTAAAATTTATCCGTGTTTATGGTTGAGTAACCAAAATTCTAAATTTATCCGTGTATCTAAAATTAATTAATAAATATATCTTTCTTTTATTATAATACCTGAGTCTACCCAGGTATACAGTTAGATGCAGTTAGCCAATCAGAAAATTATGAATTATTTTAGGACCAATCAGAGATTATTCCTAAATTTTAGACCAATCATATTATATTAAAAAATTTCCTTATTTACCATTCTCAACCTATTATACTATGGTTAGTTAATAATTCTAATTTAAGTATAGTAGTTACTTGATTTACTATATTCATATATTACATATTTTTTAATATCAAAAAATGTTTATAAAAAATTAATATTTTAAATTAAAATCATTCAGGATTATACAAATATATAATATTTAGCGATTTTCGCAATATTAATTTTTCACTCTTTTGATTTACAATTAATCATAATTACATTATCATATATTATAGATTATTTTTCATAATGATATGGGCTGAAAATAAGCCCTAAAGACACATTTAATATGGCATTAATTAGACTCAGCATGGTCCAAACATGGGGCCCATTAATGAGGTCAGAATCTCTATTTTAATATTAATTTCGTAATTAATATTGAGGGAAATAAACAGCTCAGCAATAAGAGTTGGATAAGGATATTATCTCCATCAGACTTAGCCACCAAGGCATCCAATTCGATATGGAAACTGATTCCTACAAGGAATAGATCTGGAAGACTTGTCCACCAAGTCTCTGACTCCTACCATAATTCCGAGGCTCCTACAGCCTATATAAAGGGCCAGACCCCTCATCTCAGAACTACGTTTTTTGGCTTGATCTTTGATATTCATCAAAGTACGTAGGCATCTTGTGAAGGCAGATTCAGCCACGAGCATGAGAGCAGCCATTAAAGCACGAAGCTCACGCACCTTTGCATTAAATACACAAACCCTAGCCGCAATACTAGTAACCTAGTTTTTATTCCATAACATATGGCGCCGTCTGTGGGATGACAACATCAACCATGGTTCAAACACGAAGAACAACATCAACTGAGGCCGTACCCCTTAACTCTGCTCCACCAGCCACTTCTGATCCGCTTATCGCTACTGAGGAAGGACAAACACTCCCATCAACAGGGGCGGTCATTCAACCTCTGCCCACTCAGCCCCCAGGGACGAATCCCCATGTAGAGGGGACCCTCCCGGTGATTGTCCATCAAGGCCAAGAAACTAACCCTCTTCAGATGGTGGTTTCTCCTCTTGGTAACGTTGATCACACGCTACCCCCGGGGGTACAGATCCATACTACGGATCTCCCTTTGAATACCAACCCGATGTATGGGCTGCCTAATTATCCCCCCCGACGAAGGGAACCTGGACCAAGCGATCACGCCTTACAGATCCGGGATCGAGAATATGATGACTACTCTGGTCCCTATACTGATGATTCATCATCAACTGAGGATGATGATCGAGATGAAGCCCCGAGGAGGCGACGTGCTAGCAAAGAACCTCTAAGAAGGACACGAAGAATCCATGATGGACTCCCCTTGACAACTGCTGAGAAAATCAAGGCTTATGAGGCTGAGATCTTAAAATTGAAGGACGATATTGCAAGAGAACAAGATAGGTTGAATCAAACTCAGCCTCCTCCAACTGCAGAGAGGATTCCCATTATAAATTTGGAGAGGCCTTCAAGAAGGCAAAGAAGGGCCGATACCCAAACCGAAAAATCGACAAGGGTGGAGACCCCCAGAAGCAACCCCAAAGATTTAATGCCATTTGGGGACCCTGATGACCCCACACCTCCGTTTACTGAGGAGGTGATGAATGCCCATATCTCAAGGAAGTTTAAGATGCCGACTATTAAGGCCTATGATGGAACGGGCGATCCTGCAAACCATGTCAGGACATTATCAAACGCACTGCTGCTGCCACCTGCTAGTGACGCCTTAAAGTGTAGGGCGTTCCCTCAAACTCTGTCAGGCATGGCTCAAATATGGTATAGCCGCCTACCTGCAAACTCAATTGGCTCTTTTAAGGAGTTGAGCGCTGCCTTTATCAGCCAATTCATTAGTGGGAGAATTCATGAGAAAAGTTCTGCATCCCTTATGTATGTGGTGCAGGGAAAGAATGAGAACTTGAGGGATTATCTCAAGCGATTTACCAAAGAGACGTTGAATATCACTGATCTGGAAAATAAGGTGGCCATGGTAGCCCTGGAACACGGAACCACTGACCTCTTCTTTAAAAGGTCCTTGGCAAAACACCCTCCTGAAAACATGGCCGAGCTCCAGAGAAGAGCCGATAAATATATCAAGGCTGAAGACAGCATGAAGAAGGAAACCACGGGAGGCAATGGCAAGGGTTCTAATGATTCAAAGAAACGAAAACCAGAGCAAGAGTACGACGCTAGGGACAAGTATCCCCGGGTTGGCAAGGATTCCGAGTCATCACCCAAGAAGGGTTTTGGACCGAGGTTTTCTGATTACGCAAGGTTGAACGCTCCTAGGAGTCAAATTTTGTTAGATATTGAGAAGGATAAGGACTTTCGTTGGCCTAAGCCACTCAGGGGTGACCCCGAAAAGAGAAACAAGGATCTGTATTGTAGATTCCACAGGGATGTGGGACATGACACAGATGACTGCAAACAGTTAAAGGATGAAATTGAATTTTTAATCCGGAAGGGAAAGTTAAATAAGTTCACCAAGGGTGAAGATCGTGGAGCCCAGAAAAGGGATTATGATAGAAGAGACACTGATAGGAGGGATAACGATCGTGATCGTAACCCACAGCCTCGAGGACCAGTAATCAATATGATTTGGGGAGGACCAACAGCGGCCGGCACTACCCGAAACTCTCGAAAGGCCTATGCCAGAGAAGTGATGCACATCGTAGGAGAAGCCCCGAAGCGTGCTAAGACTGAGATAGTGATTGGTTTTGATGATTCAGACCTTGAAGGGGTGAAATTCCCCCATGACGACCCGTTGGTCATAACTCCTGTAATTGGAAACTCAGAAGTGAAGCGGGTCCTGATAGACAATGGACCTTCTGTTGATATCTTGTTTCATGACGCTTTTGTGAAAATGGGGTATACTGACTCTCAATTGACCCCGACTAAAATGCCTATCTACGGGTTTAACGGAGTTGAGTCCAAGGTTGAAGGGACCATTCAGCTGCCCGTGACAATAGGGCAAGAACCTAAGGAAGCCACCCAGATGTTGAATTTTCTAATGATTAAGGCTACCTCGCCGTACAATGCAATCTTGGGGAGGACTGGCCTTCATGCGTTCAAGGCTGTTGCCTCTACCTATCACATGAAGGTGAAGTTTCCAACCAGGAATGGTGTTGGAGAACAAAAGGGTGATCAGAAAATGGCCAGGAGTTGCTATGTGGCTGCCTTAAGAGCTGATGGAATTGGGGGGCAGGTACTCCCGATCGAAGACATGGATGTCCGTGGTGATGATGAACACCGAGGAAGGCCAGCAGAGGACTTGGTTCCCATACCTCTAGAGTTAAGCGACCCTGGAAAAGTTACTTATGTGGGAGCCTCTTTAAAGGAACCCTTGAAGGGCAAATTGATAGCATTCTTACAAGAAAATAGTGATGTGTTTGCTTGGACAGCGGCTGATATGCCAGGGATTGATCCCCAACTTATAACTCATAAATTGAATGTTGATCCCAAGCGAAAGACCATAAAGCAGAAGAAGAGGAATTTTGCTCCAGAAAGGCAAGAGGCCATTAAGCAAGAGGTGGACAAACTCTTGGAGGCTGGGTTTATTGAAGAGATTCATCTTCCGGAATGGTTGGCTAACCCTGTGATGGTCAAGAAAGCCAACGGTAAGTGGAGGATGTGTATAGACTTCACCGACTTGAATGACGCATGCCCTAAGGATTGCTTCCCTTTACCAAGGATAGACATGTTAATAGATGCCACAGCAGGACATGAGATGTTGAGCTTCATGGATGGGTTCAGCGGCTACAATCAAATTAAGATGCACAAGGATGACATCCCAAAGGTATCTTTCATAACTGACTTTGGTGTTTTCTGCTATCTTGTTATGGCGTTTGGTCTAAAGAATGCAGGAGCTACTTACCAACGATTGGTGAATAAGATATTCGCCCATCTGATTGGAAAAACCATGGAGGTCTATGTCGATGATATGCTGGTAAAAAGCTTGGTCAAGGCGGACCATATTAAACACCTCAGAGAGGCATTTGAAGTATTGAGGCACCACAAAATGATGTTGAATCCAGCCAAGTGTGCCTTTGGCGTTGGATCAGGCAAATTTTTGGGTCTGATGGTTTCCAAGAGAGGCATAGAGGCCAACCCTGACAAGATCAAGGCGATCTTAAATATGGAACCCCCACGCTCTATAAGAGATGTGCAGAAGTTGACAGGCCGAGTAGCGGCTTTAGGAAGATTCATCTCCAAGTCTGGTGACAAATGCTTGCCTTTCTTTCAAGCATTGAAGAAGGTGAAAAATTTTGAGTGGACACCTGAGAGCCAAGAGGCCTTTGAGCAACTGAAGAAGTACATGGTTGAAGCCCCGTTGTTGACCAAACCAAGCCCTGGGGAGACTCTTTGTCTATACCTGGCTGTATCTGAACAAGCCCTGAGTGCTGTCCTCATTCGGGAAGAGGAGAAAGTCCAGAAACCTATATACTATGTGAGCAAAGTGTTGCATGGGGCTGAGTTGAATTACTCACCCATAGAGAAGTTTGCTTTGGCATTAGTAACTGCCTCGAGGAAGTTGCGACCTTACTTCCAGGCACATAAGATTCAAGTTCTGACAAACCAGCAGTTGAGAAATATATTGCATAGCCCTAAGGCCAGTGGAAGGCTAATCAAATGGGCGATTGAGTTAGGAGAGTTTGATATCACATACAAGCCTCAGACAGCCATCAAGGCTCAGGCATTGGCTGACTTCGTGGTTGAATGCACTATTAACAACCAAGAAGTCGGGGGGCAAGAGATAGTGACTACCCCTGGGCAAGAGAAAAAAGAAGAGGAATTTACACCTGATCTAAAGGAATATTGGGTGCTCTATTTTGATGGAGCATCAAAAACAAAATCTAGTGGTGCAGGTTTGGTTTTGCAAAGCCCCGATGGGTTCACAGTTGAGTATGCTTTAAAGTTGGATTTTCCTACTACCAACAATGAGGCGGAGTATGAGGCATTAATAGCTGGTTTGGGTTTGGCTAGAATCATGAGGGTCAAAAATCTCAAAGTTTGTGGAGATTCAAGGCTTGTGGTATCACAAGTAAATGGTGAATTCGAGGCTAAGGACGAGACTATGGCGAAATACCTGAGAGTAGTAAAGGCTGTTATGTCTCAGTTTGAGGAGTGCTATGTTGAGCACATTCCAAGAGAAGAAAACATTAAGGCCGATGCCCTGTCTAAGTTCGCTTCTTCCGAGATAGAAAATTATGCGGGGAGTGTATACTTTCAGGTCTTGAAGGCCCCGACCGTTAACTCAAAGTTAGTGGCACCAATTGATATAGGAGGCTCTTGGATAGATCCTATCAAGGCACACCTTGAGACCGGGTGGCTCCCAGACAATGCCTTGGAGGCACGAAAACTTTCAGTAAGAGCATTGAGATATACTTTGATTGAGGGCATTCTGTACAAAAGGTCGTTCGTCATCCCATACTTGAAGTATTTAAGGCCTCAAGAGGCAAGAGAAGCATTGGAGGAAGTTCATGAAGGGATCTGTGGGCAACACTTGGGGGGCAGAGCCCTAGCTCACAAGATCATTCGTTTAGGGTTCTACTGGCCGGAGATGTTGGCTGATGCACAACACTATATCAAGAGGTGTGAGAGATGTCAAAAACATGCTTCGATTGTTAGGCAACTGCCTGAAATGTTGACTTCAATTAACTCTCCTATTCCGTTTGCGATGTGGGGGATGGATATACTTGGTCCCTTTCCCATGGCTTCAGCACAAAGGAAGTTCTTGATAGTGGCCATTGATTACTTCACTAAGTGGATTGAGGCTAAACCTCTGGCCAAGATAACCACCAAACAAGTTGCCCAGTTCTTTTGGGAGAACATAATCTGCAGATATTGAATCCCACGAATCCTTGTAACAGACAATGGGACACAGTTCAATAATGAAGAGTTCAAGAAGTATTGTGAAGAGAATGCGATTGAGCTCCGTTTTACCTCAGTGGCATATCCACAAGCCAATGGGCAAGCCGAGGTAGCTAATCGAATTATCCTTGATGGACTGAAAAAGAGGGTCGAACGCTCTAGGAACACTTGGGTAGATGAATTACTGCCCATACTTTGGGCATATCGTACCACTTGTAAGGTGACAACTGGAGCAACCCCATTTTTGCTGGCTTATGGAGATGAGGCAGTTGTGCCTTTAGAGATCATGCAAGCGTCACCTCGAGTTGAGGCATATGAGCCAGAAACTAATGAAGAAGGGATGAGACTTGCCCTTGACTTAATTGACGAGGTTAGAGATGAAGCTAATGCTAGGAATGCTGAATATCAGAAGAGAGCCTCTTTTCACTACAACCAGAGAGTTAAGGAAAGATTCTTTCGGCAAGGCGACATGGTTCTAAGGAAGATTGAAGCCTCAGGAGTTGGCCAGAAAGGAAAGTTAGCACCAAACTGGGAAGGACCGTATCTAGTCAGAAAGGTGTTAGGACGAGGATCCTACAAGTTAGAAACCTTGGACGGGGTTGAGGTGCCCCGAACTTGGCATGCTGTGAACCTCAAAGTTTATTATGTTTAAGTTCTTTTGACAAAGGCTTGGACTTTTATCTATTTATTAGGTATAAGGTTCGAATGAAACCATTATAGAGCATGTTGCTCCCAGTAGGAGACAGAGTATCTATGTAAGGGTTGAACCCATCTTATTGATGTCCTTTGACAGCATAATGGAATTTATTATGTTTTCTCTATGAGTTATTCCTCCTTGTTAAAATAAATACGAAAGACAAATGTTGAACTAGCTTGTGAGTTTAGTACCAGCCAGGGGGCCAAGTACTCGAAAAATTCTAAAGTTTAACGAACTATAAGCAAAAACAAGAATATGGAAACAAAAGAAACTAACTGCATAGATAAGTTAAGTCATAAACCCCGAAGGGCAAAAGTTCAGAATAAATAAAGATATAAAGCAGAAATAAGCCACGCAGGGCCATCTACACATCTAAGTCATCAACTACAACATCTCCTTGGGTAGAAGGAGGATCTGCTGCCTCTACCCCAGGAGAAGAAGGTGGATCCTGAGTGGGCTGAGAGTCCCCATCCACAGCTGCCTCAGTAGCAACCCCCATAGCAGCTGTCACTCCAGGGATAGAAGGAACCGGGAACCTCTCCAGGGACACCCCCTCAATCTTCCCAATCAGTTCCTCGATGATCTCCTCCCAGCACTCCTTAAAGGTACCAGGAAAATTCGCATCATACTCGGCATTCAGGACGTCTTGAAAGTCCTTAGAAGCCTTGTAGTCAGCTATGATGTGTTCCCTGTTCTGCTGCACCTCCAGCTGCAGCTTCCTGTTCCTCTCCTTCTCAGCAGCCAGCTCCTTCTCCACCTCCCTAAAACGAGCAAAGTTTGCCTCAGAGGAGGCAAAGTATCTATCTCTGTCCCTCTCAGCTATAGTCTTGTCAGCACGTACCTCCTTCAGATTATGAACAGCGGCCTGAAGGTAGGCGTTCATCTGCAAAGAAAACAAGTGAATAAGGGAAACGGAAATACAAATAAATTAAGGAGTTGAACAAGAAATTACCGAAGCAACAGCTTGGGCCCCAAGAAGCTCAATCTGCAGATCATCAGAAGACTCCACAATGTGGACCCTATCTCGTGGAGTAACCACGCTCCTAGACCACTCAGCTGCGGCCTTGGAGTCGCCTACAGCTGTGTCCCTATTGCATAAACCCCATCCCATTGTGAAAGGAGTGAGGTCTTCATCAATGGGAACTGGCTTTTCTTGAAGAAAGCCAGGAACATGCTCCACTGCAGGAGAAGCATCCTCAGTCCTGGCCCTTTTGGCCCTAGGGTTTTCTGTTACTACCCTAGCAGCAGCAGCAGCAGCAGCCTCCCTCTGCTTTAAAATTGCTCCCAGAGCAGCTTTGGCTGCAAAATGATTACAAAATGTCAAGAAATTATATCTAGCATAAAATTTTAATAAGGCAAGAGGTGAGGATTTCAAGTTAATTACCCTCAGGGCCCAAATCGCTTAGCCCATGGGCCTGCAACGAATCTTCGGAAATCAAATTTGCACATTGATGCAAATTATCAGATGTTAACAAAGCTATGGCAGCCTCTTCTTCCACACCCAATTTTATACTCCTGACAGGCCCATCAACGGCTCTGCAGAAATTGGGCCGAAAATAGTTGTCCCAATCATCCCCATCCAAAAAGACATAAAACCACTCCCTTTTCCAATCAGGAAGGGAATCAGGAGCGGAATACGAAATGAAACAAGAACGGGCTAGAGAACGATGTTGGATTTTGACCCAACCCGAGTTGTCAGAAGAATTGACAAACTTGAATAAATAACGAAAAACAGAAATACTGGGCTCAAGCCCATGTTTCTTACACTAGACCATGAAACAATAAATAAAACGCCATGCATTTGGCATAACTTGGGTTGGACAAACCCTGGCTTCAGCTAAAAGACGGCAAACAAAAGGAGGAGGTGGAAGGCGGAAACCAGCATAGAAAGTTTCTTTGTAAACCCTAATTGCCCCAGGCTTTGGGTGACAAGCCCTTTCATTTGAGGCCGGAACAACCGCCCTATAAGGCCCATTAATACGAAAAAGTTGGGCTAAAATATCTACCCTATGTTGTTTGTATTTTGATTTATACTCGTAAGCATCTAAATGAAGCATATTGGGAAAAGCTTGACCAAATTCGTTTAAAAGATCTCTAAGGGAAAAAACACTGGCATGGACAAGAGATGTTTTAGGGTTCTTACCCTTTGAAAGCCTTGGAGCAGTGGTAGAGGTATGAGCGAGTTGAGACTGGCCTGAAGAGCTGGAATCCTCCATTGAAGCGCTTCCTTTGAAAGCTTGAACCCAGAAAAATTGAAAGAAAAAGTTGGGGAAGATGAAGATTCAACGATCTTCAAACGGAAACTGGGGAATAGGGCGGTGGAAAGGTGCCGGAAATTGCCTCGCGACAGAACCCTAGCGGAGCTTTTTGGAAAGTATTTGTGGGATATTGAGAGAAAATTCTTGCAGAAAAGTGAGATGTGAAATGAGGGACGCACACCACTCTTTTATAGAGTTCACGGTTGGTCACTCAACCGGTTATAGCAAGTAAATGGGCTGTCAACAGGTGTCTGGGCCTTTGAATAGGCGGGAAGCCCATGAAATTCAAATTTTGAATTAATTTTACTAAATTCTAGAACGTTCTATGACATTTTTAGAAAATAGGATAAAAATCTGTCAGAGTTTAAAGGCAGGAAGCCCAATTAAAAGGGCCACGCCCAGAAGGATAAAACTCCTAGGCGTTGGTTTGCAAAGTATCTCCTAAGCGGGGATGCCCACGCCCAGGCTCGTTTTTTTACAAACAAGGGTATACCCACGCCCAGGAGACCAAACCTCCTAGGCGTGCCTAAGGAAGGTGTCTCCTTGGCGGGGGTACCCACGCTTAGGTTGATTTTTCTTAAACAAGGGTATACCCACGCCCAGGAGACCAAACCCCTAGGCGTGCCTAAGGAAGGTGTCTCCTTGGCGGGGGTACCCACGCTCAGGTTGATTTTTCTTAAACAAGGGTATACCCACGCCCAGGAGACCAAACCCCTAGGCGTGCCTAAGGAAGATGTCTCCTTGGCGGGGGTACCCACGCCCAAGTTGGTTTTTGAGGGACGAAGGTATACCCACGCCCAGGAGACCAAACCTCCTAGGCGTGCCTAAGGAAGGTGTCTCCTTGGCGGGGGTACCCACGCCCAGGTTGGTTTTTAAGGGACGAGGTTATACCCATGCCCAGGAGACCAAACCTCCTAGGCGTGCCTAAGGAAGGTGTCTCCTTGGCGGGGGTACCCACGCCCAGGTTGGTTTTTAAGGGACGAGGTTATACCCACGCCCAGGAGACCAAACCTCCTAGGCGTGCCTACGGAAGGTGTCTCCTTGGCGGGAGTACCCACGCCCAGGATGGTTTATGAGGGATGAAGGTACACCCACGCCCAGGAGACCAAACCTCCTAGGCGTGCCTACGGAAGGTGTCTCCTTGGCGGGGGTACCCACGCCCAGGATGGTTTATGAGGGATGAAGGTACACCCACGCCCAGGAGACCAAACTTCCTAGGCGTGCCTAAGGAAAATGTCAACTTGGCGGGGGTACCCACGCCTAGGATGCTTCATTTTTTAGCAGGATGTCTTTCTGAAATTAATGAAAGAAAATCCTTTAAAAATTCTGAAAACAAGCCAATGATGATTGGGAAATTGGAAAATAATTCCCAAAAAATCCCGAATAACGGAGAAATTATTTTATGCTGGAAAGCACCATTAATTATTTTTGGTAAAATATCCAAGAAAAAGTAAAATACCTGTGGGTACATAAAGAACGCAAGGAAATTATCTATAATTCCCTGTAAGACGTAAATACCATTAGCTTCGAATAAAGCCAAACGTCGTAAATGTGTAGGTCGCTCCACACTTTACATTAAGACAGTATTCGTGAAACACTAGTGTACAACAAGCAATAAACCCTGACCCAAGTCTCAGAAAGGCCGTTAAAACTTCGAGGAAAACCTGATCAGTTTTCCTAGAAGTTGGGGGGCAAATGATATGGGCTGAAAATAAGCCCTAAAGACACATTTAATATGACATTAATTAGACCCAGCATGGTCCAAACATGGGGCCCATTAATGAGGTCAGAATCTCTATTTTAATATTAATTTCGTAATTAATATTGAGGGAAATAAACAGCTCAGCAATAAGAGTTGGATAAGGATATTATCTCCATCAGACTTAGCCACCAAGGCATCCAATTCGATATGGAAACTGATTCCTACAAGGAATAGATCTGGAAGACTTGTCCACCAAGTCTCTGACTCCTACCATAATTCTGAGGCTCCTACAGCCTATATAAAGGGCCAGACCCCTCATCTCAGAACTACGTTTTTTGGCTTGATCTTTGATATTCATCAAAGTACGTAGGCATCTTGTGAAGGCAGATTCAGCCACGAGCACGAGAGCAGCCATTAAAGCACGAAGCTCACGCACCTTTGCATTAAATACACAAACCCTAGCCGCAATACTAGTAACCTAGTTTTTATTCCATAACACATAAATATATATAAGAGGCAATAAGAATTTACCACTAAAATTAAATTAATCCATATCATTCTTATCCTAATTTACTGATCGTGGTTATTTAATAATTTTTTTTCAAATACAAAATTTATTTTATTTAGTATATGTAGAAGACACATATTTTTTAAAGTGATAAAATGTTTACTAACTTATCAATCTTACAATTTAAAGTCAATCAAAATTATACTATTATATATTATGAGGTAATTTTCAGAAATATCAACTACAATCACACTATAATATATAGTTATATATAACAGATTAATTTTCATAAATACTTATTAAATAATTAATCATAATTTTTAATTTAAAATCAATCACAATTATATTATTATTTATTAGCACATCTATTCTTTGCACCTCTCTTTATGTATAGAGCTATTTTCCAAAATTGCGTATTTATCAATTAATTTACATACAAATATATTATTTTAATACATGAGTCTATTTTATCAATATTATACAATATAATATTTTAATATCACAAACTCTCGATCTACAATCATAAGATGCATTCAAATTTGAATAAATCTACCATCATTGAATTAAAATTTTTTTAAAATTAAAAAATATTTACCACACTATTCTAAATACACCAGTTTTTTGATAAATAATTAATTTATAAATAAAAGAGCATTATGACATCTACAAAAATAATCAAAATTTCAAATTTTCTTATAAATCATAATTTTTTATAGGTATTTAATTCATCAATAAGAGGTCATACAATATCTAAAAATATAAACAAGATTGGACAAACACATAATAAATAGATCGTATCAAGGTTTCCTTCAAATAAACTACGATCATTGATCAGATCTTAAATTGTTGTACACCCATCGCTTATATCAATAAAATATATAGCCTTTTGGCAAGATAATCCAATAATTCATTGTAATCGTGAGGAAAATATATATATCTGATTTGACAGAACGTATTCGAACAACCAACCATAACTGCAATTTTATACTATCTAAATCAATGAACCAATATAATAAAATCCTGTAGAACTAAGATCTCGGATGCTAGAATAAAAGTAAGTACTCTAATAAAGATAAAGAACAGAACCCAATATGGGTAGACAAAATCCAGTAATGGGGTACTAGACTCTCAATAAAGAGATATATTTATTGAAAAATAAAGTAAAATCAAGGAAAAGAAACTGAAATTATCATTTACAAGGAGAAAGTACAACATCCAATATATCGGTAGATAAAACCCACCAACGGGGTACTGGATTATATTAGATGAGTAGATAGGTCGATACATATAAAAATATATACTGTTTCCAATAAAAGCTGCCCTTTTTAATTTTGTATTCTTGAATAAAAGTAATAGTATTCAATCCCCATATCCTTATCGAAGAACAAACATATCAAATTTGCTTGGTTGGTTGATAATATTTATTTTTTAATATCAACAAAACCTTAAATAAAGGTAAATAAAACTTAATAACTTGGTAGATAAATTCTAAACAAATATAGATATTTATTAACAATAAACAAAATTTTTTAAAAAAAAAGAGCGGTTCATTTTATGTACTCTACTCTTATTTTTGTTTTGTAGCATTTCAATGTTGTTTTCAGTTATATAGTAACATACATAGATAACTTGGGCAGAAAGTAACAATATATGTGATTGTCATATTTTTTTCTTTTCGCGTATTATTTTTGTTTTGTTTCGTATACCAAAAAAAATTGTGTAGTTTAGTACCGTTTTGTGTTCGAATTTTGGGTACACAAAAATATTTCATGTCATTTTCATACAAGATCCCAAAGACACACGGCATGAATTACATCAATTTCATATAAAATAATGTGAGTTTTGTAAAATCCAAACCCATAGCCAAATATTTTCGGGTTTTAAAAATAAATTCAAATCTAAATCCAAAACTCAATATCCAAAACAAAATCCGCCGGGTTTCGAATTAGATCAGATTTTTTTTGTGTATCCAAAATTAGTAATTATGTAGTCAAATTTAAAAAATTGCTACACGCAAACAATACTTATTTTATTTATAAAATACTTAAAAATTATAATGATTAAATTAGGTAAATAGTTAAATGTAACATATTGTACAAATGAAATGACATACTAAGTAAAATTTAAAATATGTTAAAAAAATAATTCTTCTTATATAACACAAATGAAAAATTTATGTAAATTAAAGAAATTACATCTTAAATATTTCAATAAAACTTGAGATTGAGAAATAGAAGTTCTATTTACTAAATTAGTATTGACTATTTTTATTAAATATTTGAATAATTATATGTCTTATATCTAAAATATTACATATAATAATTCCAAATTATGATATTATATTATTTATGTATCAGATTTTGATATTGGATCGGATTTCGGATTTCGGCTCGGTACAATTGAAATCCAAATCTAAATCGAAACTATTTCGGGTTTAAAATTTAAATAATCCAAAAATTTGGGTTCGGTTTCAGATTAGGTACCATCAAATCGAATTAATTTGTCATCCCTATTTATGGGATATGAAAACTAATATTTAATATATCATATATTTTTTTGCCAAAATTAAAGTATATTTCATTAATAATTTGAAAGAGGCGCAATTGGGACAAACCCCCAACTAACCATGCAACCATGTTGAAAACAAATAAACGAGCTAAACAATTAGCCGTTTTGTTTCTGGATCGCTTAACAAACTGAATACATATATTCTAAAAATTAAAAATGACTTCAATGGTCTCCCGAGCAATCCAGCCTACATCTCCCCTGAAAACAGTAGCTTCGGACATGACGAAAGTATTGTCGACGGGGGATATCTAGATTTCCCAATACACCATATAATTCATTTTCAATGCAGCAAAAATAAGAACACTCGCATAAAGTGATACAACCAATAACATAAAAACAAACTCGCACAAAGCGATACGAAAATTCTAAGAATTCAAAGGATGTTGTTTCGAAACTTTTGGATCAAAAGCTCGATTTTATTGAAAAAACTAGAAAATAGAAGAGAGTGTGGAAGAGCGAAGGGGCTTAATTAATAAGGGGATGAAGGAGAATGAAGAATGGAAGAAGAGATGGTTACAACCCTAGATCTAAAAATCGGAGTCGACTCTCATTGAGAGAGAAATTATAATGCAGGAATTATTCTAATTATTCAAAAAATATTATATATACCATATTCTAATAGAAAAGAATAAAAAATTTAACATACAAACTCCCTAAATGAATATACAAATTTTAAGTTGTCATTAAAAACAAGTAGAGGGCAATCACCATAAATTCCAACAATCATATCTTACTCTAAGAATGAGATATATTGGATATGTTTGGTTAATTGATAATATTTTTTTTTGTATAGTAAATCAATTCATTAATAAAAGAATACACAAGTTGTAATAATGATATTGAATAAACACATAGGAAACTAGATTAGAAGAAAGTTTTTCTTCATCATACCAACATTCGTTTAATGGATCTTGCATGATAGATTTCATTTCTCATATCGTTGAAACATGCAACCTTTTTTTGAAAGACGATCTAATGATTTATAACAGTCATGAAAAATAAGTGTTTCTAAATTTTTAATATATATTCGAAAAATTGATCGCGACCCATACAATTTTTTTGAATGATTAATATAAAAAAATTATAGAAATCCACAGTACTGCACATTTAAATACACCAAATTTTCAAAGAATAAAACTTAAAATATGGGTAAAAAACTTATGAACTTCGTAGAAAGATTCTAAAAAATGAGAGAATTCAAATGAAAAGTAAAATTAAGAAAAAGCAATAAAGAGGGGTTTAGAATGTTTCAGCGGGGGATGTGAATGTTATGATAATTGTTCGATAATATTAATATTAACGCAATTGGTCTAAATTGACAAAGAGGTAATATTGTACGTACTTAACTTAACTATATTCTAATTTAAATTTTATTTAAATAATGTTTAAAATAACATATTTATATTAATTAATTAATAAATTTTACCGTTCAGTGCGTAGCACGGGTAGAACGCTAGTTTTAATCACAGTTAAGTATTCATGTTACGCATTATTGATTGGGGTATTAAAATATTTTAATAGTTTTTTTTATATATTTATATATGATATGAGTTGAATATTCATATATAATACTGTTGCGTAAAATACAGATGTGCAAGTTTACACAATCGAAAACAAGTAATCTCATCAATCGGATCAGTAATCTCTGGCATTGAAGTATTAAATCTGAACATCTCTAGAGTAAACAGAAGTGTAGTCTCGGTGGTCACAGTGGAAACTGGAGTCTGAACTAACAGCTCAGTCTCTATCTGAGTCTCAGGTGAAGGAGTAACTAGATCAATCACTGGCATAGGGGAGTCAATTACCTCAACACTCTGATCAGGAGAATGCACTAAGTCTATCACAGGTGGAGGATTAGGTATGAATATCTGAACAGAAGAATCCTCTTAGTCCACATCCACGAGCATATACTCCTCGGATGGGTCACTGTCTGACTCTAAGTTAAGATCTAGGGGTCCATGCGGGTAAGGTGTAGGAGATCTGTCTCTGACTGAACGAAAACCAACTGGTCCTGAAGTAGAAATCTACAAAAGTACAAAGAGTTTCTGTCACCAACAGGTTCTAGTCGACTAGATATACATATAGATATATATAAGGGTGTAAGACACTTTAGTGATAAAATCTCAACATCGTATTATATCTCTAAACTCTCACGTCGAGTTATATTCCTAGGCTCTCACGTTTCCTAAAAATATAACTAACGCTCTGCTACCAACGCTGTGACGCCCCCAAATCCACCCTGACCGGGGACCCGGGTCGTCACACTGGCTCGATATCCTGCAACACACGTTAGCTCATAATAAAACAAGATAATTATTACAATAGAGCATAATAGTCCCACTCTGCAGATCCAAGGATCGGCCTCACACATTATCACATATGAATTATTACATCTTAGAATAATATCTTACATAGGTTCTTAAACATAGTAGAATAAAAGTTCCAGCTGGATATTGTTTGCACAAAATCACGCAAGCGTACGTGGTCACAAGTAATATAGAATTAAGTTGAGTTCGTTCCCACGGGGATCTGGTTTAGGTTTTAATTCAGCTAACGCACCTATGCAACAATGTATGATTATTATTCACTGCTAAGACAAATAACAATTAGGGGTTTTTGATTATCTAAGTTAAACTAAGATGCAAATTATTAAACTAAGAATTAATTAATTATTGAGAATTAAATTCGAATTACTTATATGAGAATAAACATGGAATCCTAACTTCATTAACTACTTCACTTAGAGATGATGTCTTTAATCAATGCATGTGATGGTTTTGATATCTGATCAGACAACACGAAACAAGTATAGGTTACCTCTCGGTATATGAACACCAAACTAAACATACATCCACAAAAGAGATAGAAGATGAATAGATACCAATTATTCTTAGACCCTATATCTCTATAAGATTTGAAAACATAATGGTTTAAGCACAAGTCATCCATATTGATCAAATAGGGCAGCATAATATTTCTATTTACGCTACAAATCATGATGTTAAAACATCAATCTATCCTATGCTAGCATGGCAAGTTCTAAATCTCAAGATCCACTCTCGTTTCGCAAGAGATTAACAAATTAGATGTTCGCGACGCATCTAAACACATGAAACACAACCATACAAGGATATCAAGATTCACCACATATAAAACTTTAAAGCGATCAAACTACTAAGCTACATAAATAAATCCATTAGAATCCCATGACAACGATTAGTTCATAATCGAACCGTTCGTCACCATGGGATTTGATGAAAGCATGATATTAAACAAGGTATGAAAGAAAGTAATAATATTATTAAAACAAAGAGTTGAAAAAACAAATTTATAATCCAAGTATTGCCTAAGAAAAGTGTACAAAAGATGAAGTAGATCTAGATCCGTTGCTTGTCACGAGCGTTGAATCTTTCTCTCCTTTTTCCCTTGCAATTCTAAGTTATGATATGTAATGATATGATTTACAATGGTAGGATGTGTTTAAATAGGCTCTATAAGTCTTGCCCAGCAAGAAAATACCCTATAATACAATTAGAATTCAATTTAGGTGCAAGAAACTGCCTAAAATTCAATTAGAATTTGAAAAAGGACAAAACAGTAATTTTCCAGTTTCGCGCGCGCAGCCTGGGCGCCCCAGGCGCTGCCTGCGCCCAGCAGTCTGTTCCATGCTCTGCCTGCGCGTGCCACGCGCAGCCAGCACCCAGAATCTGTCCAAGATTGTAGAAAATTTCGTTGTCTTCGCGTGAGCTGTAAGATCGCTGAATTCGGACTTCTAGAACTCCAGATATGACCAAAACAGTGTAGACTACGCAACCTACCCGGAAAATCCGAATTTTAATCAATTAAACCTCCAACTCCTAGTTCTGCAAAACTCAATGAAAACACATTAAACACACCACATACTTGTGTCCAGGTAATCAATTTAAGCCGATATGGAACGCTCTAAGTGGATATAAAATCCACTTATCAGATATTCTAATCCCTGGCAGCATAGCTTTGAACCTCCTCCTTCCCTTTTGATCTCTGACTGGATGGCTCGCCTCTTTCTTTCTTGACAGCTGAATAAATGGTGTAAAGCAAGAATGAGCAACTATGATGCTCAACAAGTTCTCTCCTTGCTCGGTATATAAATATAATAGGACTTTTCAAAATTATAAACTCGAAATATAAATGAGCATTTGAAAATCAATAGTTTGTTATTGACACAAGACTCATCTCAATAAAAAATATACTCGAAAAGACTCATTTGGTATGACTCTGATGACTCATGAGAAATGAATACATTGGTCTTCCAACCTCTCAATATCTTGGTGGGGCGATCAACTATCCGACCGGGAATACCGTCCTCCTATGACACCGCACTTCGACCGATCACGGCTACAATGCGATATCAACGAAATATAATATACGTATGTATGCTAGCATCATAATGGGTTATCAAGTCAACCCTGGCAACCGTAATGCCTATAATATACTCGTGTCCGTATAACAGTACACAAGTCTCTCTTTCTCTATCATGGGCCTCTTTCCCAAAATTGACCAGTAGATTACAGAATTCCTGAACATTTAGCGGACTGGCGGACTGCCAGTCTCACATAAATGTGCCACCAATCCGAAAAATGGATTGATGTAAAATTTCAATAATTATATTTCGTTGGTTGACACGAATAAAGTGCCAACCACTGACAAGAAAGGTAACTATCTCGAAATAATGAGAATAGTCTAGAAAAGTTAAATAAAATGAGTCGTACCGAATAAGAAGTACAACTCGAATGTAAAAAAAATTCAATACATATAATTGATGAACGTGAAAATAGAAGGTTTCCATTTGATCAACGAGTAAACCATCCAACGATCCTACTATTTATACTATCTATTTGTTCGATTCGAAAGATGAATCAACTAAAAGATAAGCAATAAATATCGTCGAATCTGTACGATAAATTCGACCTAAAAAAACGAATTTAACTATCTCAAGCGATGAGACTAGTTTCGGCTGAATCAAAATAAGGAGTCGTCTCGAATTAATGAAATCGACTCGATAACAACGAAGTTTCTTCTACGCTTGTAGGGGATACGATTCACAATTTAAAATATTTTAACTGTACAAATAATCATAAATGAGAAAATAATACTCAATACTCAATCTTGTACATAGAGAGCAATAAAATAAATCTCGTAATCGATAACTCGACATTAAATATGAATTTAAAATAACATGAAATAAATACAAGATTTCCGAGAATAAGGGTAGGAATGAACTTGCCTCTGTCTCGACGTTAAACTCTACCGAATAATGAAAAGCGTTACCCGCGAGCGAAAGTCTCAAGTCTCAGAAAGAATTTCTATAATAATTATCAAAATAATTTTAGTAATCATGTCATCGATAATTAAACAATTTCGAAGAATATAACTGAAATATTCTCGTATTCCTAAAGTCGCACTAACGTATTATTCGCATAGTATAAAGTATTTAGAATGGAAACTCTACTCGTTTCCCCTAATGAATTTTAAATAGTCGTGTGCTATGACATCATTCTAATCCAAATAAAAATCATGCGTGGGACTCTCATTCTATTTATTCGTATGGGAAATTTCTCACTTAAAAGGTCTATAACTATTCCTAAATAAATGATAATATATTGAGCTATTTAATCACATCTCAAAATTAAAAAGGCATTAAAAATTATCTATAATTCTCAAATTAGCTAAATTTCTCTAATTCAATTAAGTCATTTGGAAAATTCCCTAATTTCTATACTTAAGATAAAATGGTGCAAGAATTCATTTTATTAAATTTTAATCCATAATTAATATTTCTAATTTTAACAAACATGTAAACCTATCAAAAAAAAATTATTTTAATTATCCTCAAAATCCTAATTTCTTTACCAATTTTAATAATCCACCAAAAATATCCTTCATCATACATTTTTCGTTACAACCTTTTATTCTTTTATCCAATCAACTATTTATTTTCTAATTTATTTCTTATTATCAAGATTATTACAATTAAATAATTAATTTAAAAAAATATATCCCTCCGCCACTCATCTCCTCCTTCTCCTCTGCACACCACCACCGACCGGCGGCCACCACCGGACCACCGCCTTCTTCCGACTATTCCGACGAAGCATCTCTCTCTCTCTCTCTCTCTCTCTCTCTCAATCTCTCTGTCTCAATCTCTCCAATCTCTCCTTGTCTCTCCCTCGCTCAATCTCTCATCTGTCTCTCTCTCTTCAATCTCTTCTCTCTATCTCTCTCCGCCCGTATCTCTCTCTCCACCTCAATCTCTCTCTCCGCCTCAATCTCTCTCTCACTGTCTCCATCTCCATCTTTCTCTTCGACTCCATCTCTCTCCGATTCTCTCGACCTCCACTAGGGGTGTTCGCGGTGCGGGCGGTGCGGTTTTTTCCTCAAACCGCAAACCAAACCGCGCATGCGGTTTGAACAAATTTCCAAACCGCGACCGCACCATGTAAAATTAAAACCACATAAACCACACCGCGAAAAATGCGGGTGGTGCGGTGCGGTGCGGGCGGTTTACCTATTTCAAATTTTTATAATATAGTATCTTAAAAATAAACAAATTAATAATAATAAATTTCTAAACCAAAATGAAATATAAGTTACACATAAGTAATAAATGGACGAGGACAAAGAGGAAGGAAGAAGTGAGTGGGTTGACCCAAAAATTACACATAAGTAACAAAGGGACCATGGCAAAAAAAATCATATATATGTATATATTTATAAATATATTAATATTATATAATATGCGGTGCGGTGCGGTTTGAACCGCGAGATTAAATCCCAAACCACAAACCACACCGCACCGCGCGGTTTTGCTAAAATGCAAACCACGACCGCACCACAAAAAATTTAAACCACGCGGAGCGGTGCGGTGTGGTGCGGAGCGGGCGGTTTGTGCGGTTTATGCGGTTTGATGAACACCCCTAACCTCCACTCTCTTCTCCCTCACCCCGATCTCCACCCACTTCTCCCTCTCTCCCTCCTCGCGTCTCCGTCTGTCTCTCTTTTCTCTCCCTCTCTCAAACCCCCTCTCTTTCTCGATCTCTCCTCCGCTCCTCGACCACCACCGTCGGCCTCCTCCGACATCTCCACCGAGGCGTCTCCGCCTCCACCCCGACATGCTGCCACCAAAACTCCCCCAAAACACAATCCCAATAATCAACCCCTAATTACCCTTTTCAAATCATCATTTAAAAGTAAATCAATCACAAATTGAAATAAAAAGAAAAACCTTAATTCTAATACAAGTATTTAAATCACAAATTCAATCATAAAGTATTGATAACATAATAAAAACAATATAAAGAGATGTTTGTGGGTATAAATTCATACCCTTCTTGTGAAAAACCCAAATTAAAACTTGACTACCAAAATTCTTTCTCAAAACCCCTTACAAATTGATACCAAATTAAAGAGCTTCTTGAGAGCTATCTAATTATGAAATTGCATGTACGATCCGACTAATAACCTAGTTTCTACAAGCTCTCAAAGTGGTGTTTTAATGGAGGAAAATAGATATGAGGTTTATTTGTTCTCTCTCTCTCTCTCTCTCTCTCTCTCTCTCTCTCTATTTTTTTTCTTTTCTCTCGGGTGATTATAAAAAGGATGATGATCCTTTATTCTTTTTGGTCTAGTTTCCTTAAATAGATAAAAAGAGCTAGCCACACTCTTGGGCTCTTAATGGCCTTAAGATTAATCTACACACTAAACTTAATTAAGTCCACTAAATTAAGTCCTATCATGACTAATTGGCTCACAATTTGGCCCACTTACTACAACACTCTATTTATCCTATATAAAAAATAATAATAAAAATAATAATAAAAATAATAATAATAATAATAATAATAATAATAATAATAATAATAATAATAATAATAATAATAATAATAATAATAGACTCCGTAATAGTAATAAATACAAAAATTATCAGAGTCTCGTAGTACACTGAAATAATTAAATATTTGCAAGCGTCCCTAATAATAATGAAACAAAATTTTAAATCTTATCAAAATTTATTCAAAAGAGACTCGCAATCTTGTAAGAATATCATGATTATTACAGTCTCCCCCCCTAAAAAGATTCCTTCCTCGGGATCAACATTTTTAGCTAAACAACTCGGGGTATTTACTACGCATTTCATCTTCTAGTTCCCACGTGGCTTCTTCGATTTGACGATTCCTCCAAATTACCTTTACTAAATTTACTTTCTTATTTCGCAGTTCATGCACCTTGTAATCTACAAGTTCCACTGGTTGTTCTTCGTAAGTCAGATCAGCTTTGACATCGATCGGTTCATACTCTAATATGTGTCTGTTATCAGGGTGGTAAGCTCTCAATATTGATACATGGAATACATCGTGAATGTGCTGAAGATCTGGCGGTAGGGCTAATTGATATGACACGACTCCAACTTTCTTAAGAGTCTCAAATGGTCCGATATACCTAGGACTCAACTTTCCTTTCTTCTTGAATCTCATCACTCCCTTCCACGGGGAAATTTTTAACAACACTTTATCACATATCTCAAATGACTTATCCTTTCTTTTTAAATCTGCATATTTTCACTGATGGTCTTGAGGAGCAACTAATTTCTTTCGAATCTTTTCTATGGATTACTTCGTCTGATGAACCATTTCTGGCCCTAGTATTCTTCTTTCACTGACTTCATCCCAACACAGTGGAGATCTGTACCTTCTTCCATATAAAGCTTCATACGGGGCCATACCGGTACTGGAGTGATAGCTATTATTGTACGTAAACTCAATTAACGGCAGATGATCATCCCAACTCCCCTTGAAATCCAAGGCGCAAGCTCGGAGCATATCTTTAATTGTCTGAATTATCCTTTCACTCTATCCATCAGTTTGCGGATGATAGGTTGTACTCAGTTTCAGTTGGGTACCTAGGCAATCCTGAAAGCTCTTCCAAAATCTAGAAGTAAAACGGGAATCTCTGTCTGACACAATTGATATAGGCACTCCATGGCGAACTACCACTTCCTTCAAGTACAAACCTACTAGTTTTTTTACTGAATATCTTTCACTAATCGGAAGAAAATGTGCGAACTTTGTGAGTCTGTCGACTATAACCCATATGGCATCATAATTTGCTCTTGTTCGAGGTAAACCTACTATAAAATCCATTGTGATGTGCTCCCATTTCCACTCGGGAATCTCTAATGGTTGAAGTAATCCACTGGGTCGTTGATGTTCTGCTTTCACTCTCTCACAGGTCAAGCACTTGCTTACCCATTCTGTAATCTCTCTTTTCATGTTGGGCCACCAGTAATTCACCTTGATGTCTTGATACATTTTTGTGCTTCCTGGGTGTATGGAATATCTTGAGTTATGTGCCTCGCTCATGATTTCTTCTTTCAATTCTGTAACATTAGGGATCCAAATCCTCGAAGCAAATCATTTAATTCCCTTATCATCTCTTTAACTCAAAAACTCTTCTCCTATCAATTCTGATCTTCTTTCTTCCATCACTTGCTTCTGACAGCGGCGAATCTTCTCGAGTAACTCTGGTTAAAAATGAATGTTGTAAATTCTTTCATTGTTTTGGACTGGGACCTTGACTTCTAACTCCATTTTCTCAAATTCTCTGATTAATTCTTCCAAGGTTACCATTAGTTTGAGTCTTTCCTTTCTACTTAAAGCATCAGCCACTACATTAGCCTTTCCCGGGTGATAGTTTATCGTGCAGTCATAGTCTTTGATCAATTCCAACCACCTTCTCTGTCTCATGTTTAATTCCTTCTGCGTGAATATATACTTTAAGCTCTTATGATCCGTGTAAATCTCGCATTTCTCTCCATACAGGTAATGTCTCCAAATCTTGAGTGCAAACACAATAGCAGAAAGTTCCAGATCATTAGTAGGATACCGGGACTAATATTCCTTCGGTTGTCGGGAGGTATAAGCTATTACTTTCCCGTGTTGCATCAGTACGCATCCTAATCCCTTGTGAGAGACATCGCTGAAAATCACGAAATCACCTTTTTCATCAGGTAAGGTTAAAACTGGGGCAGAAGTCAGTCTCTTCTTCAATTCTTGAAAGTTGTCTTCACATTTGGAGGTCCATTCAAACTTTTCACTCTTTCGGGTAAGTCGAGTTAGTGGTGTAGCTATCTTTGAGAAATCCTTCACAAATCTACGATAATATCCGGCCAATCCAAGGAAATTTCTGACCTCTGTCGGAGTCTTGGGTCTCTCCCAATTAGCTACTGCTTCTATCTTAGCGGGGTCTACAGAAATTCCTTCACCGCTCACAATATGCCCTAAGAATTTAACTTCCTTTAGCCAGAATTCGCACTTTGAAAATTTCGCATACAACCTTTCCTTCCTCAAGGATTCTAGAACCAAAAGGAGGTGTTCAGCATGTTCCTCTGGAGACTTCGAGTACATGAGGATGTCATCAATAAATACAATCACAAACTTATCCAGGTACTTCTTGAACACACGATTCATTAAATCCATGAAAGCAGCCGGAGCATTTGTCAATCCAAAAGACATAACTAAGAACTCGTAATGTCCATATCAGGTCCTAAAGGCGGTCTTAGGAACATCCTTAGGCTTGATCTTCAGTTGATGATATCCGGATCTCAAATCAATCTTCGAAAAATGGGTAGCTCCCTTAAGTTGATCAAACAGATCGTCAATCCGAGGTAGAGGGTACTTATTCTTGATAGTCATCTTGTTCAGCTCACGATAATCAATACATAATCACATGGATCCATCATTCTTTTTCACGAACAAAACTGGAGCTCCCCACGGGGACACACTAGGTTTGATTACACCTTTGTCAAGTAACTCTTGCAGTTGTGTTGCCAATTCTTTCATTTCCACTGGTGCCATCCTATAAGGTGCTTTTGAGATGGGCACGGTTCCTGGTGCTAGATTAATTGTAAATTCTATCTCTCAATTTGGTGGCAGTCCAGGCAACTCATTGGGGAAAACATCCTTAAATTGATTAACTACAGGAATCTCTTCGATTGCAGTGGTATGTTTCTCATTATCTATCACATGAGCCAAATAAGCTTGACATCCTTGCCGAAGTAATCTTTTAGCTTGAATTACTGACAGAAAATCCCTGGTCAGTTTCCGTCCACAAAACGGAATTCTTATACCATTAGATCCTCTTAGGCTAACCTTCTTTCGACGGTAATTTATTTGAGCATCGTAGCGCGCTAACCAATCCATCCTTAGGATTACATCAAACTCTCCTAACTTAAAAGGAATGAGGTCGGCATCAAAACGTTGTCCTTGTATCTCTATAGAACAATTCGGAAATAATCGGTCCACTGGAATGACTTCCTGCTTAGCTACTTCTATGTTTAGGATTCCCTCTAAGGGCACGGATTCGAGATTTAACTTATTCATGAAGTTTTCAGAAATAAAAGACTTGGTTGCTCCGGAATCAACTAGAACACACGCATTCTCAGAATTTACTAGAAGCGTACCTGCGATCACATCGTTGTCGTCAATGGCATCTCTTACATCCATGTTGAAAGTTTGTGTTGTAGGCTTGTTGTTAGGAGGTGCCATGAGTCTAGGTACTGGATTCTCCTTTGAAGGCTGTCTGCAATCTCGGGACACGTGACCTTTCTTTCCACAGTTTAAACAGGTGACAGATTTATCCTTACAACTAGAAGCATAATGACCTTTTTGTCCGCAATTGTAACAATTCACGCTGGCTTGATGACAGGATCCAGGTTGTTTCTTCCCACATGTCTTGCATTCTGGCAGAGGTGGTCTTCCTTGCATCACATTAACTGTCTATTCAGGTTTTAACCTCTGGTTGCTGCCTCTGGTGTCATGATTCCCAATCCTTTTAGTATAAGTGCTTCTATCCTCTCTTTTCAGAAAAGGTTTTTTATCACTTCGATTATCAGACCTCTTCACAAAATTACTTCCACTGTTCTGAAACTTCCTCTTCTTTCCATCTCCATCCTTCGGGTACAACTCGCTTCCACTTTCCACTATGGCCGCTTTCTGGACAAAGGTTGCATAATTGGTGATTTCAAACACGGCGACTCGATTTTGTGTCCAGGGCTTCAATCCTTGCTGAAAATGCTTAGCTCTTTTCTCTTCGGTGTCTACATGATATGGCACGAACCTTGAGAGTTCTGTAAACTTAGCTTCATAATCTGCAACAGTCATCGCCCCTTGCTTGAGCTCGAAAAACTTAATTTCCATCTGTTTCTCCAAATACTTAGGAAAATACCTTTCCAGGAACAACTCGGTAAATCTGGTCCACGGTATAACCGCATTACCTTCCATCGCTCTCTTTTCTTCCCACCATTAGTTAGCTTCACCTTTTAACATATAGGCCGCAAACACTGTCTTTTTCTCTTCCTCCACTCCTACAATCTCAAAAGTCTTTTCTATTTCCCGTAACCAGATTCTCGCCTCCACTGGGTTAGTGGTACCTTTAAACTCAGGGGGATTCAAAGATTTGAACGATTTAAAGGTTACTGTAGCTTGGGTCAGTTGAGCTGGAGGTGGGTTCCCTCCTACTGGATGTCTGTTATGTTGAGGTTGGGGAATTCTGGGTGTGTTGACGAAGAAAGTCCAGAAGTAGGTTCATAGGATCATTATTATTCTGATTTAGATTTGGGACGGGTCTTGGTTCCGGGTTTGGAACTAGGTTCTGGGGTGGAACATTATTGGATAATCTTGATTTTCTTCAGGTTGAGGGCGTGGGATTCTTGGAGGTCTTCCTCTTCTAGGTGGCACCTTTTTCTATTAAGAGTGAAAACAATAGGGTATGTTATAACAGACAACAAACAGAAATATGGCATTGTCACTGGCACATATATATTAGGCATTCATAATTATTTATTCGATGAAAATCGTTGGTATCCGATCCTGGGTTACGTTTGCTAGCTTTCTCAAGATCATTTTCATTCATCCTCATATTTTATTTTTTATTTTTTTTAACACAGGTACTCGTATTCCTTTTTATAAAAAGATTGGGGTATTTACAGCAAAACTATGCTTCAGGTTTAAAATGGTTGTTAGAGTGTTTAAAACTCATTTTATAAAGTATTTTCGAAAAGTGAATATAAAACAGTCTAGTGACAATAAGGTAAAGATGATTCTGCGTGATAATCAAGAGTATCACACTAACAAATGGGCCTTAAAGCCCAATAAAACACATTAACTAATAAAATTAGTTTGTAAAACAAAGGACCCTCATTCTTTACAGTCCTTTACACACAGCTATACACATAAATTAAACAATAAATCTTAGCATACATACAAAGTCACTACAAACTCACTACCCCTTTTTTAGGGAATGATGGAGGCCCACTAACTAATGTTCTTGTTAACCACTTTTTTTAACTAATTTCGGTAACAGATGACTTCTAACTGATATACAAGTTAGTTGTAATTTAGATAATAAGTATAATAATTTATAAATATAATTATTTTTTAATTATGGCATAAGCAATATCCATTTATCATATTAATTTACAAAGAATATATAAGTATATTATATATATATATATATATATATATATATATATATATATATATATATATATATATATATATATATAGAGTCTTACTCCACTACAAACTAAAATTAAATACAAACTAAAAACTAATACAAAATACTAAATATAAAATATTTTATATAAAATATAAAATATTTTATATTTTATATTTCATTTACTTCACTAAATTATACAACCGAAATCATTAATTTTATTTTTGACAAAAAATATAAAAAATACCCACCCCACCCATCCCACCCCACCCAAAATCAGTAAAATACACCCCCAAAATCACTAAAATACAAACACCACCATCACCTCAACCCCCCACCACCCGAGCCCACCCGACCTGAAATCAGTAAAATACACCACCACCACCCCACCCCACCCCACCCCACCCCACCCAAAATCAGTAAAATACACCCCCAAAATCACTAAAATACAAACACCACCATCACCTCAACCCCCCACCACCCGAGCCCACCCGACCTGAAATCAGTAAAATACACCACCACCACCCCACCCCACCCCACCCCAACCCAACCCAACCCAACCCAACCCCCATCACCCCAAAATCACAAAAATACAAACACCACCATCACCACTACACCCCCCCACCCCACCACCCCACCCCACCCCACCCCACCCCACCTGAAATCAGTAAAATACACCCCCAAAATCACAGAAATACAAACACCACCCCCACTCCACCCCACCTGAAATTAGTAAAATACACACCCAAAATCACTAAAATACAAACACCGCCATCACCCCAACCCCCCACCACTCCACCTAAAATCAGTAAAATACAGCACCACCACCCCACCCCCAACCCACCCCACCAGAAATCAGTAAAATACACCCCCAAAATCAAAAAAATACAAAACCCACCATCACCCCACCCCACCCCACCCCACCCCAACCCCACCTGAAATCAGTAAAATACACCCCAAAATCAAAAAAATACAACCCCACCCCCACCCCACCCCACCCAACCCAACCCCACATGAAATCAATGAAATACACCCCCAAAATTACAAAAATACAAACACCACTATCACCCCAACCCCCCCCCCACCACGCCCACCCCACCACCCCACCCCACCCCACCTGAAATCAGTAAAATACATCCTCAAAATCACAAAAATACAAACACCACCACCACCCCACCCCACCGCACCCCACCCCACCTGAAATCAGTAAAATACACCCCCAAAATCACAAAAATACAAACACCACCATCACCCCAACCACCCCACCCACCCCCACCCCACCCCACCTGAAATCAGTAAAATACACCCCCAAAATCACTAAAATATAAACACCACCATCACCCCACCCCCACCTGAAATCAGTAAAATACATCCCCAAAATCACAAAAATACAAACACCACCACCACCCCACCCCACGTGAAATCAGTAAAATACACCCCCAAAATCACAAAAATACAAACACCACCATCACCCCAACCACCCCACCCCACCCCACCCCACCTGAAATCAGTAAAATACACCCCCAAAATCACTAAAATATAAACACCAACATCACCCCAACCCCCCACCACCCCACCCCACCCCACCCCACCTGAAATCAGTAAAATACACCCCCAACATCACAAAAATACAAACACCACTACCACCCCACCTCACCCCAACCAACCCCACCCCCCTGAAATCATTAAAATACACCCCCAAAATCACTAAAATACAAACACCACCACCACCCCCACCACCCCACCCCACCTGAAATCAGTAAAATACACTCCCCAAAATCACTAAAATACAAACACCCCACACCCCCACCTGAAATCAGTAAAAAAACACCCCCCAAAATCAATAAAATACAAACACCCCACCCCCCCCCCACCCCACCCCACCCCACCCCACCCCACCCCACCCCACCCCACCCCACCTGAAATCAGTAAAATACAACCCTAAATCACTAAAAAATTTCTAAGAAATTTTTTCGAAATATTTATTCGGAAATATTTTTTTCCGAAATATTTATTCGGAAATATTTTTTTCCGAAATATTATTCCGGAATTTTTTTTTCCGAAATATTTATTCCGAAATATTTTTTTCCGAAATATTTTTTTCGGAAATATTTTTTTTGAAATATTTATTCGGAAATATTTTTTCTCGAAATATTTAGTCGGAAATATTTTTTCCCGAATTATTTATTCGGAAAATATTTTTTCGAGAATTATTTACTCGAAAATATTTTTTCCCGAAAAATTTAATCAGAAATATTTTTTACGAAATATTTATTCAGAAATATTTTTTCTCGAAATATTTATTCGAAAATATTTTTTCCCGAATTATTTATTCGGAAATATTTTTTTCCGAAATATTTATTCAGAAATATTTTATTCCGAAATATTTATTCGGCAATATTTTATTCCGAAATATTTATTCGGAAATATTTTTTCCCGAAATATTTATTCGGAAATATTTTTTTCCGAAATATTTATTCGGAAATATTTTTTTCCGAAATATTTATTCGGAAATATTTTTTCCCGAATTATTTATTCGGAAATATTTTTTCCCAAAATATTTATTCTGAAATATTTTTTCCGAAATATTTAATCTGAAATATTTTTTTCCAAAATATTTATTCGGAAATATTTTTTCCCTAATTATTTATTCGAAAACATTTTTTCCCAAATTATTTATTCGGAAATATTTTTTCCCGAATTATATATTCCGAAATATTTATTCCAAAATATTTTTTCCTGAAATATTTATTCGGAAATATTTTTTCCCGAAATATTTATTCGTAAATATTTTTTCCCGAAATATTTATTCAGAAATATTTTTTCCCAAAATAAAACAACTTTTTTAAAATAAAATTGTAAATATAAAAAAATAATAAATTAATTAAAAAATAATAAATTAATTAAAAAATAAAAAATTGAAAAAAAATAAATAAAAATCAAAAATTAAAAAATTAAATAAAATTATTGATTGAAGTCATGATGATGTCATATAGGAGGGGGTGATGGCATGATGATGTAATTTTGGGGATGGGTGATGTCATATAGAGGTGAAGATAGTAAAATATGGTGTGGAAATAGTAAAATAGGGTGTGGAGATAGTAGTTTGTAGTTTGTATTTAAGGGTTAGTTTGTATTTGAGCAAAAACCTATATATATATATATATATATATATATATATATATTTGTTTTTCGTAATTTATGCACAGGATGTTTTAGTTTTAGGAGCCGATACAAATGCAGCAGCTATAGGTTGGACCATGACTTTACTAATCAAGAACCCCACAAAGATGAAGCTAGTACAACAAGAAGTCAGAGAGTTAGTTGGAAAGAAAGGATTTGTAGATGAAAACGTTGTCCAAAAGCTTGTTTATCTTAAAGCAGTAGTGAAGGAGGCAATGAGATTGAACCCCCCTGCTCCGCTTCTTCTGCCTCACGAAACCATTGATAAATGTGTGCGAAGTGGCTACCAAATTGAAGCAAAAACACGCGTATACATAAATGTTTATGCTATAGGAAGGGATCCTGAATCTTATGAAAATCTCGAAGAGTTTTTACCCGAAAGATTCATGAATAGCAGCATTGATTTTAAAGGCCAGCATTTCGAGCTGATGCCATTTGGAACAGGACGTAGAATGTGTCCAGGGATATCAATGGGAATGGCTACCACGGAGCTACCGCTAGCTAATCTTCTTTACTCTTTTTAACTGGAAATTGCCCCCCGGTAAGAAGAAGGAAGATATTGACATGGCTACTCTTCCTGGTGTTGTAGTGCAGAAGAAGAATGATCTCTGTCTTGTCCCAGAAACTATAAACTAAGTATCACATCAACACATGCCCATATAAATGTATGTGTTTATTAACACATATCATGATAATGATGTGGTTATGTTTGGACCATTATAACAGTATGTTTTGTGTAATAATTCTGTAACAGATTTCCTAATCAGTATTGCTGTGTTTTGTGTGCAAAATTTGTTGTTCTTGCTTAAGACGTAATAAAAAATAATACAGTATTTGGATTGTTTAAGTCATCTTGGCTACCTACCTATATATATCTTGATTTTTAAGGAGTTCCCAGAAATTATCTTAATGCTATGATCCTTGATTAGACATCTATTGGAAAGTCGTTGATTTTAAAATTTTAACTAGTTGAGGAATTTGGCTGTTAAGTCCTTCAGATTTATATGAATTTGTAAGTACTTGCAGCGGAAGAAACTAATGTCGCCAACAAAACATGGTTGTTAATCTTGTGAAATCAGGCTAGTGACTAGCAAAGATGGGTCACAATAATCGCCATATCATATAATCCAATAATCCAATTTGGTATGTTAATTTTTTCATATAATTACTTTTGTTGTAATCCTATATATGAATTTAGTATGTTAGTAGAATACCGAATTCTACTAAAAAAATACCTAATTATACTCAATTTAGATATCATCTTATTCAAACTCCTATATATTTTCGAATTCTTAAAAAAAACCGAAATCTACTTAATTTAGATATCATCGTATCCAAACTCCTATATATTTTCAAGCATTCAATTCTTTCCTACCTCATTATTCATTAATATCTTTCTATCAATCTTGAGCCTGTCATAAAATATAATGGACATCATGACTTTTAAAATCTTTTCTCATCTCCCTGCAAAATTAATTTTTAAATTTAGTATAGTTTCAAAACGGTGCCATGAAAATTCATCCCTTAAATTACTTGCCTACAAACAATGTAAGAACCTGGAGGACAAAGATGATTCGTGTTTTATCATCCAGCCAAAATATTGTGGAAAAGTTTCCCCAACCAATCTACAACTTGAGTTTTTGTGTGAGACTTCTAAACCTTTTTGTGGTTTTTCTCCATTCTCCCTTGAGTTCGTATCGATGACAGGCTCGATTCTTGCATCCAACAATGGAATATTGTTGTGTTGCAAATATATAGGAGAAGCTAAATATCCAGTTTTCTTGTGTAATCCTGTCACAAAAACATGGCTCCCAATAATCAAGCCAATCAATGATTTCAAAATTGATCATCCCTTCAATTTTGTTCTTATATTCAATTAGGGATGGGCATCGGGGCACTTCGGGGCCGGGGAGTGTTATCCCCGTCCCCATCCCCGAATTCTAACCCGATCCCCGTCCCCGGCCCGATCCCCATCGGGGATTATTTTTTATTCCCCGTCCCCGGCCCAAACGGGTAACGGGGATCCCTGCGGGGAATCGGGGATTTCATTTTAAACAAAAAAATAACATTTTATACAATTTTAAACACTAACTTGTGAGTTTGAAACAATTTTTTAAGCAATAAATTAAGATAAAAAAATATTACTTAAATAAACAATTATAAATAACATGGAAATGAAGTTATTTAACTACTAGAAAGACAAACATATAAGATTAAAATATAATTTGTTTCCAATATAAAGTATAGGAAATTCGTATATATTAATATATGATTATTAATATATATATATACATATATATATATATATATATATATATATATATATATATATATATTCTAATATGGTGGAATCGAGTCGGGGATTGAGAATCGGGGCGGGGTTCGGGGATCGGGCCGGGGAGACATAAAATCCCGGCCCCGGCCCGCTCCCCGATTTTTTTCGAAAATTGTCCCCATTCCCCGGCCCGTACCCGAAAAAATCCCCGATTCCCTATCTCGTTCGGTGCGGGGATCGGATCAGGATCGGGCGGGCCGGGATGAATGCCCCTCCCTACATGCAATGTTGATCACAACCAGGAAGATGATTTATGTTGATGTATGTGGGATCGCGTTTAGATGTTTGGGATACTAGCATCAAGTTATGTAAAATTTACTCGCCTCGAAAAAAAGCATGGGAAGATAGGGAGAGATGGTGGTTGGTCCAAGAAGTATTGATTTTGGGTCTCCAGCTGATGTGACTCAATTTAAACCCTTTTTGTGTCGTTTGTAATTTAGAGTAAATAGGGTATCGTTCAATGCCAAGGATCAAGGGTTCACTTTAACTTATATTTTCTCAAGATTCAAGAGGGATTTGTTTGTAACTATTGTATTAATTAAACTAAGTATGAAGCAAACAAAACTTTTGTTGTAAACAATTAAAGAAGCACGTTGGAAGCATGTTTATCCACACTAAACTCATGACATGATTCTAAAATTCTTGTAATATGCTCTGAAAGATACTTATTGAGAACTTGACATGGACCACATAGAAACAAGTTCTGCTATTCGTATAGCCCCATGGACCACATAGAAAGGATAAAACGAATTACACACTGATACAATTAATCCCATGGACCACATAGAAAGATTAATTGACTTTACAGATAAACCTATCATATAACCCAATTGGATGTCCACATACCACGGTCAACTCAAGATTATCTATAAGCATTGAAGCATGTATAAGCACAATCGAGCACATATCTCCGAAAATCAAAACATAATTATCATAAAGTTTAGGGTTTCCAAACAGCCCTCCAACAATAAGGTTTAGCCTACCATCATCATGGTTAAACAGATAAAAGTCATAAAGAGATAGAATACAATACAAAGCAGAGATGTAGAAAAGAAATCCCTATGGAAATTCGTCCCAAGCATACACTCTTCTCTTTTTCTTCTTCTCTTCTTCCTGGTGGCTCCTCAATGATACGTAACTAATATCTCTAATAATAATAATCTAATATAAATAGTATTTTTAATGTCTATAGGAATATACATGGCTTTCCAAAACTGAATAGGTTTCTAAAGTCAAAATTCCCCATCTGATCTTGGATGGCTCCAAGTGAAATTTGATGTCTGGGCTTGTCTAAAATGGAAGATAATCTCGTTATCTTCGCGTGGGCTATTGAATCGCTGAAATCCGATATCTAGAACTCAAGATACGGCCTAAACAATGAGTCTTGCGCGTGCGGCCCAATTAATCCGAATTTAATTGTAATTTAGCTCCAATCCTTTCTAGTTTAGAACTCCATGCTTCCTACAATAAAACATTATAAACTAATTAATAAAGATCCAATTAGATGCAAAATATAATTAAGATGGGGATAAGAATCATCTAAAATACAAATAAATATATATTATATCACCAGCTTATCTCAAGACTGATGGTGGAACAATTTACTTCATGTCAGATTGGAATGACTATTTAAGGAAAAACACGCCTTTTTATTGGTCGTATATTGTCAGCTACAATATTAGGAATTGTATCTCCAAAGTCCTAAAAATACCGAAGCCTACAAGAAAGGGTGTTTTCAAAGATTGTATCTCCAGGTTCGGTGTTTTCAAGTTTAAGGATCCAACAACTTTTAGGGAATCTATATGTCTAATCAAATTGATGAAGCTTGTGTTTAGCACATGGAAGTTAATTATGAAATCTGGGTCAAAGGCTATGGGTTTGTACGAAGATTTGAAGTCAACTATATCAGGATTTACAGTTATAAATGGAAATTTGTTGTTGATTGCAACAGGTGATCAACTTTATAGATATACTTTGACTGGCGATCTAACAACGAGCGGTAATGTGAATAGAGTTGAAAAAATTGGCTAGCATCAATGCGGAAGGGACGATGTGTGTTTTTATTCGTATTCCAACACTCTTCGACCATGTGGTGATGGTGCAGTTCCATTGTCGCTCTGCAGTAAACAATGTGATCAAGTAGTCTTTATGTAATTTTCTTTGTTGGCTTTGGATGGTTCTCTGGATATTTTGTATGCTCAATTTTTTTTTTATCAAGCATTATTTTAGTGTAAATATATGTTAAATTTAAAAAAACTACTACAATTTGTCTCGTTAAAGTTCTGCTAGCAAATTTTGATAATCTCTCATATTCTATCTATGAAGGTGTCGTGCATATTTTACAATTCCACCTTCATGCATTTTCATTACATCGGCAAGTAATGAATCAATAGTTTTAATTGAAGCTGTGCAGATATACAAAATCCTATTACCTTTTGTTTTTTCTTTTAAGCCTAACTTAAGTGATAGGCTCATAGCAGAACCGATGAGAAACTGAACTTTTGCATAATAAAAATAAAGTTTTGTTTCCTTGTGCATAGCTTATAAGCGACAAGCGGACTACATTACAGTAACATATATTATGTATCAAAAAAAATTACTAGTATATCTTACAAACTTATAAAATATGAAATAGAGTGATTACAATTTATATTTACATTAGATTTCATTAAAATTTTAATACCTATTTCACTTTCATTTATTTTCAAATTTAACAAAAAAATTTAAAATATTACATAATTTTAATAAATACAATGTTTACAACAATATTATAAACAAATAATTTAGGAAAGAGTGCTTTATAGAAAAAACTAATCAATCTATTATTGTATTAAATCTTTAAATTTATAAATTTATAAAATTATAAATTTTATAATTTTTAGTAGTTAGTTAATATTTGACTAATTTAATCCAAAAAGCAATCACCTAATAGAATTGAGTTCATTCACTTCCGTGTTGATTAACTAAGTGATTCTATACTTGTGCGAGGCACAAACTTCTTCGAATGCTTAGTTAATTGCAATGTAACGAAAGTGTTATAATTAAGTAGATAGTATTAAATAAATATATTAAATACGATTTTAATTAATGTATATTAATGAATGCACATATTAAATACGAATTTTAATTGATGTGTATTAATGAATGCAGAGGGTCAAAATAGTAATTTAAGATGAATTAAAATGGTACATGTTGTGGTATTATATATATAATAATAGATTAGAAAAATAAAAGTTAAGAGTATCAGGGATTATTTGAATAAACCTAAAAAAACTAGAACAATTGTCCAAAATACCCACTTTTTCCCTACCCCTTACCGAAATACCCATTTTCAAAACACCGCCCAAAATACCCACGGGTCACGCCTTTGGGAACGGTGCAACCCGTTACTGTTCATTTCTCTTTCGCTCAGCAATCTCTCTCTCCCCGTCGTCTCTCTCTCGACCTCCCCGAACTCTCTCCGTCTCTTTCGTCTCTCTCCGGACACCTCCACCCCTTCTGAGTGCACCAAAACAATCAGCACACCTTCATCTTCGTTTTGCCCAACTGACTTAGAGGAATCTGGCCCCACAGGGACTTGTAGGAGCTCATCGAAAAATCGAGGAGAGAGGGTTGGGTTCAATTTTGGCGTTGCAAATCCGGCGAAACAAATGGTATGAAACTGGTATGGATGTGTAGATCTTCGAAAGACGATTTGATTGGTGTATAATACGTTATGGGAAGATGTCTGGAATAAAGCATGGCTGGATTTCTTTTTTCCGGCGAAAATCGCCTCAAAATCGCCGCTGGGGAGAAGCTCGTGTAAATTCTCAGCAAAAGTGACGATGACGTCAGATGACATCATCACGCATGTCACGGATGCATGACATGGGATGCGCCGTACGTGAATGCGTATCATAGGTGCAGATACTACTTCCCCATTCGCGTGTCTGCATGTTGCTCCGAGCCCAGAGGCATAACTCTTGAAATACTCCGGCCCCATAAGCGTATCCCAACTCACGAGACTGTTATAGACGTATCCCGTGGATATTTTGGGCGGTGCTTGCGCGCGGTGGACATTTTGGTTAAGAAAGAATACAAAGTGGGTATTTAGGGCAATCACCCAAAAAACTATTCCTGATCTAAATTATTTTAAATAAAAGGTAAAAAGTAAATATTATAAATAAAGATTTATTTTATTTATTTTAATTATTACGTGACTTGCAATTTATAAAATATGAAAATAAAATTTTGACAAAAAATATAATATACATTTTAAATTCGGTATATCATGGCATTTGAAAAATCGGCATCACGTAATTTTCTTTTAAACATTAAAGCATCATAGGTTTAGTGGGTGTGGCGTTCTATTATTTTAATATTTTTCCAAAAAATTCAAAAAATCTTTGAAATATTTGTATTCGTATTCGAAAAAAATAAGATATAATCAGTATTCAAAATAAATTGGATATTATCTATATTCGGTTCCGACAATTTCGGATACGGATATGGATGTAGGCACATTCGTATTCGATAATATCCAAATCCGAAATTATAAATATATATTATAAATTTTATCTTTATCTTTATATTAATTTTCATATAATTTAAAAATTATTATGGCTTTTATTCATTAAATAATGTATTTATATGAGATAAATATTTTTGTAAACATAATATAGGTATAAATTTATATAAATAATATAAATTCAATATTTTAAGAATAACAAAATATACATAAAAAGTTATATTGAAATATATTTTTTTCAAATAAAAAAATAAAACATGTCCAAATAAATTTAATTTTTTTATTTGGTTTTAGACAAATTAAAAATCTATTTTTTTATTTTTTTAAATTAAAAATTAAATTTAAAAAAGAAAAATCTGATTGAAAAACGGATTCAGATATTATTCGGATCCGGATAGTATCCATCCGAGTGGGATTCAAATATTTTTTTAAAAACATTTTCGACTCCGGATACGGATTCAGATTTTCGAATTCGAATTTGAATATAAACAGTTTCGTATCCGAAATATTTGTTTGACAGATTGACATTTTTATTTCAAATGATAGTTTTTGCCAAAATCATAAAAATGGATATTTTTATGATCCTTTAAATAAGTTAGCCAGCGCTTATAAATGGCTTGCCGAATGGAAGTTGATACTGACACACAAACACATAAAATGGAAGCCTTTCTTCTTCTTGCAATTTTTCTTGCTCTAATTTTGCTTTTCATACGCAGAAATTATAACAAGATGAATCACCGGCCACCAGGTCCTCGTGGCCTCCCGTTGATCGGCAACATGCACCAGTTCAACAACGTAAACATTCACATCTACTTGTACGAACTTTCGAAAAAGTACGGCCCTCTCATGGCGTTGCGGTTGGCTCTGTTCCAACTCTAATCATCTTCTCCGCTAGTGCAGCCAAACAAGTTTTTAAATACAATGATCTTTGTTTTGCAAATAGGCCAGACTTTAGTTGGTGCACAAATACTAACTTACAACAGCATAGACATTGCGTCTGGACCCTATGTTGGACAATCTGCGATAAATACAAACAATATAATAATCGTGCGTGTGTGAGCAACAGTAACGTGTATAATCAAAACAAAACAGAAAAGGAGACAAGAACGAAAACTCGAGTCCAGTGCGCGACTGTCTCCTTAAAGCGTATTTGCCCTCACCGTATGTGCGAGCGAAACGCCTCCCAGGATAAAACGGATTGCAGCGAAGCAATAAAAGCGTCACTCTCAGCGAGCTTGAAACGAGCAAGAATATCACCGAAGAAAAGAAGAGGCTATGTTTGAGAAGAGGATGTGTTTTTCGAATCAATAATCCTAAGGCTCTACACGAGTATATATAGGATAGGAAAACTTGTGCGCTACACAATTGCCCTAATTAATTAGTTGTGCTAATTAAAAAGTCGGTGGCAATTTTCCTTTATTAATTAAACACGTTAATTAATTAAGGTAAGGCGGTGACAAAAAATTCGTTATAAAAACGGAATTGATTTTACCACAATTAATTCCAAATTCGAATTAATTTAGTCAGATCTTTAAGCCTAAACCCAGTGGAAATAATAATTAGCAAACTAGTCCGGGATTATTCGGCCCAATTTTCTGCTACATTCGTGTCCGCAGGTCGCACACGCGGAAAGCTCGAAGGCTTGCGAAGCCTCGAATTTCCCCTCGAAATCCCATAATTCGCACCCCCCTGCGCGCCCGCGTAGGAGATGGAGCAACACTTAACCAACACAAGTGAACACTCCTCTTGTGTTGTACTATATAAAGCAAAGGAAACTCATTTTCCTTATCAATGTGGGACTTCAAGTTTAACAACAAAATTTCCACTCTTAAGGGACTAACTTTGAGTAATCATAACTCATCCATCCCTTAGTCGTTTTGAGTGTTTAAATATGCATTGGAAAGCTCTCGCGGAGGAGAACACTCTCCAAGCATGACTTGTTGCAAACACGCACACAAGGCACACTCAAATCGGAGCTCAAAATGACTCGACAATGTGGGGTCTAAAACCCACATTTTCTAACAATCCCCCACATGGATGAGATTGATATCGTAGTAGCACACACCAGACAGACAGACATGGAATTTGATGTGGTGATAATTCTTCGATCAGATATAGCATACGATAGGTAGAGGTTTGCTCCTTGAAGCTTCGCTTGAGTAAGCATACCGACTGATATGGGCTAAAAATAAGCCCTAAAGACACATTTAATGTGAAGTTAATTAGACCCGGTACGGTCCAAATGTGGGGCCCATTTATGTGGCTCAAAACCCTAATTAAATATTATTTTCGTAATTAATATTAGGGGTAATAAACAGCTCAGCAAATAAGAGTCAAATAAGGATACTACTCCTGCTAGACTTATCCTCCAAGGCATCCAATTCAACATGGAAACTGATTCCTACAAGGAAGGAGTCTAGAACCTTCCTCAAGGAGATGACTTGCCCGCCAAGTCTCCTAATCCTACCATAATTCTAAGGCTTCTCAGCCTATATAAAGGGCCTGACCCCTCATTCTCAGAACAACGTTTTTTGGGCAGGGCTCAATACGTCACTTACGTCCTAGGTGAGCTCTCGCCGCCATAGCCTCGAGGGCACCATCACCTAGAACTACGTCCTGGCTTGATTCTCAACACGAGATACGTAGGCACTCTGTGAGGACCGATCAGTCTCGAACACGGAAACAGCCATTGAAGCTCGAAGCTCACCAACCCCTTTGCATTAAATACACACAAATCCTAGTCATAATATTCGTAACCTACTTTTTATTTCACAACACCGACCTTACTGGTAGACAGTGGAGGTTTGCTCTTTGAACTGTTCGACCATTTGTGTAAGCGATGATATACTTATCACTATATCCTTTCTGACTCGTTCAGCTCTCATGATTATGTCCATTTTGGCCATGGAACATCATCTTGGTTCTACAGGAGTTTCTAAAGAGTTGTGCCTTGCAACTCTCCTTTGAAGCGGCCCCACTTCTCTCCCACATAGGTGATCTTTATCATATAGAGTAACCCGCATTTACTCAACTGAATTCCATGCGTTCAAACCTTGAACTCCATGTATTCACCGAAAGATCATTAAAAGCTTAATAGCTTACCCTCGTACCTTACGGGTCTCACTGTTTCCTCATCATAGAAACAGGCCAGGGGTTACCCCCATAGTGATTTGGTCATCATGATTTAGTTGGCCCATTGAACCAAGTTCTTGGGACCTCCAGTCAGCAATGGTTGGGTGTCCACCATGATGCCGTTAAGCAATAGGCTTAAGGCCCATCCCTCTCGATGATCTGTCAACCAGTTATCTTGATAACCCTTTGGTTAGCGGATCCGCAATATTATCCTTTGACGTTATAAAGTCAATAGTGATAATTCTGGTTGACATTAACTGTCTAATGGAACTATGTCGTCGTCGTATATGACGGGACTTTCCATTATACATTGTGCTCTGTGCTCTGCCAATAGCAGACTGACTATCACAGTGCAGTCCTATTGCAGTCATAGGCTTTTGCCATCTCGGAACATCCTCCAAAAATTGGCATAAATATTCTGCCTCTTGTGCGCATTTATCTAATGCCACAAACTCAGCTTCCATTGTGGACTGAGTTATAACCGTTTGTTTAGAGGATTTCCATGACACTGCTGCTCCAACTAGTGTAAACACATAACCACTAGTAGACTTTAGTGCCTTCTTGCTAGATATCCAGTTTGCGTCAGTATAGCCTTCTAGTACTGCTGGATAACTACCATAATGCAAACCATAGTCTCGAGTTCCCCTCAAGTACTTTAGTACTCGTATGATCGCTTTCCAGTGATCAGCTCCCGGATTACTCGTAAATCTACTCAACTTGCTAATTGAGTATGCAATGTCTGGTCTTGTACAACTCATAAGGTACATCAGACTTCCAATTATTCGTGAGTATTCCAACTGCGAGACTCCTACACCTTTATTCTTGGATAGATGCAAAGTCCACAGGTGTTCTTGCTGTTTCAACATCATCCTTGAGAAATTTCTCAAGAATCTTGTCAACATAATGTGGTTGACTTAAGGCAAGACCCTCTGAAGTTCTAGAAATCTGAATTCCTAGAACTACATTTGCCAGACCCATGTCTTTCATGTCAAACCTTGCCTTTAACATGTCCTTTGTAGATTTGATCACTTTATCATTGTTACCGGCAATAAGTAGATCATCTACATAAAATGTCATCATGACATAACCGTTTTCGTTATCCTTGTAGTAGGCGCAACTATCACATTCATTGATCTTGAAGCAATTGGCTAACACAACCTCATCAAATTTCTCATGCCATTTCATAGGCGCTTGCTTCAAGCCATACAGAGATTTCACCAATATACAGACTTTTCTTTCTTATCCAGGGACAACAAACCCTTCAGGTTGTTCCATATAGATTTCCTCATCTATATCCCCATTTAGAAAAGCTGTCTTCACATCCATTTGATGTACAGTCAAATTTCGCATTGCAGCGATAGCAAACATCATCCTTATAGATGTTATTCTCGATACTGGAGAGTATGTATCAAAGTAATCAAGGCCATGTTGCTGCTTGTATCTTTTGATTACAAGTCTGGCCTTGTCGATGGTGCCAACAGGTTTCAATTTCTTTTTGAAAACCCACTTGCTACCGAGTGTTTTACTCCCGGTTGGTAAGTCCACTAACTCCCAAGTATGATTCTGTAAGATAGAATCAACTTCACTTTTGATGGCCTCTTTCCACATAGGTCCATCAGGTGACGTTACCGCTTCCTTATAGGTTTTCGGATCACCTTCTTCGAGCAAATAAGTCAGAAATTCTGACCCATAGGATTTCTCCTTCCTTTGTCTTTTGCTCCTTCTCACTACCCCCACATCTTCGTCTTCACTTTCATCATTCTCATTGTCGTCTACTATAGACTCATGAGGTCGTTTAGACGTCGTAGGGCGTTCGACTCCAGGATTACAAGGAAATACATTCTCAAAGAATGATGCATTCCTTGACTCCATAATCGTATTCTTTTGAATCTCAGGAATCTTTGATTCATGTACAAGAAACCGATATGCAGTACTATGTGGTGGATATCCGATGAAGATACAATCCACAGTCTTTGGACCAATCTTCACCTTCTTAGGTGCGGGGATTAGTACCTTTGCAAGGCACCCCCACACTTTCAGATTTTGATAACTTGGTTTCTTTTTCTTCCACAACTCATAAAGACTTTCATCCTTATTATTGCGTATCATTATATTTAAAATATGTGTCGCACTTAAGATGGCTTCCCCCCACATCAACTGCGGAAGTCCAGAGCTTAACAGCATCGCATTCATCATCTCCTTGAGAGTGCGATTCTTCCTCTCAGCCACTCCATTTGACTAAGGAGAATATGGTGTCGTGACCTCATGGATTATACTATGTTGTGAACAGAATTCCCCAAACATATTTACCTCCACGATCACTTCGTATCGTTTTGATTTTCTCATTTTGTTGTGTCTCAACTTCTTCCTTATAGATTTTAAATTTATCTATAGCTTCGTCTTTGCTTTTAAGCAGATATACATAGCAGTATTTTGTAAAATCATCTATGAATGTTATAAAATACTTGTTTCCTCCTCTAGTTGGAGCGAATTTTAAATCACATATGTCACTATGTATAAGGTCTAGCACCTTGGTGTTTCTTTGTATGTGTTTAAACGATGCTCTTGTTAATTTTGCCTCAACACAAGTTTCACACTTATGTTTTGAATCAATATTCAATTTTTGTATGTAATCTTTTGCACTTACAAGATTCCCTATCAAATTTCATCAAAAATATTATTTGTACCAAATCTTAAAATATGTGCATATTAAAAACATAATAATAATAATAATAATATCATTTATGTGTATCGTACCTGTTGCAATAAGTAACTATGTAAATAATATTTTTAATAAAACTTCACAAGTAATAGTAATTACACGTTCAAATTTTCACTCCAATCTCATTCTTGCATTTTTTGTTGAGAGAAATCTCATTCTTATATAAATATATTTAACTTAAATTTTAACTATACTAGCTTAAAATCCATGCGATGCATAATTTTTTTTTTTAATATTATTTAAATTTTTTTCATTAAGTTGAATTAATTTTTTTAAAACATGAAATTTTGAGGCTTAAATTTTTAAATGAAATGATTTGATAATAATTATATAAATGTTATCCATGATATTTTTAGAAAAGGAGAAATTTTAATTAAAAATTATAGAAAAAATGATAGGTTTTAGTTGAAAAAGGTAATCGGTTAATTATTAATAATTGTAAATTTATTATTTATTTTAAAAAATAGAATACGCGTGATATAATTGGAAAAGGAGAGGTCTTAGTTATAGAAAATTAAAAAGTTAACATGTTTTGGATGAAAAAGGTAATTCATTAGATTATAATAATTATTATTTAATTATGTTATTTTACTAAATAAAATTGCTTGTATTGTCTTTAGAAAAAGAGAAATTAATGTTGCCCGTGATATTTCTAGAAAAAAAGGGATTTTAGTTATAAAATATAGAAAAGATGATACGTTTTAGCTGAAAAAGGTAATCGGTTAATTATTAATATTAAAATATTATTATTTTATTTTATTAAATAGAACCGCGCGTGATATAATTGAAAAAAGAAATATTTTAGTTAGAGAAAATAGAAAAGGTAACGTGAAAATTAAAAAGGTGACATGTTTTAGGTAAAAAAGGTAATTGATTAGTTTAAATTAATTATAATTTAATTATGTTATTTTATTTAAAAAAAATTGCTCGTAGTATTTTTAAAAAATGAAAAATTAACGTTGTCCGTGATATTTCTAAAAAAAAGAATTTAATTAAAAAAAATAGAAAAGATGATACGTTTTAACTGAAAAGGTAATCGGTTAATCATTAGTATTATAATATTATTATTTTATTTTTATTAAATAGAACCGTTCGTGATATAATTGGAAAAAAAATTTAAGTTAGAAAAAAGAAAAAAAGCAATGTATTCTGACTGAAAAAAGTAATTGATTAGTTAATAGTAATTATAAAAACATGATCGATTTGTTGATATTCATCCTGAATTGCATGCTCTGATGATACAGCTCTGGCTTGCTTCACTTGTTGATTTACTTTGGTGAACACTCTTGATCTTAGTTTATGTCGTATATAATCAACTTGCTGAAGATTTTTGATTTCCCGTGTTTTCGAACTTTAAATCTTTGTATATAATAATTTTTAGTATTAAATATAAATTAATATGAAATTGTGACTAAGGGTCTTACTCACAATTTGGGGGAGTTTGTTAGTCATAGAGGCATGCCTGTATACATCTAATAACAAGCCTAATTGTTTGTAATGCTCTGCATTACCTACATGACCCCTTAGCTGGGGAACCCTCTAGTTGTAGAGTTTCTACTTGTATTTAGTACCTGTAATAGGCATCAAAGTTCTAGCTGTGTAACTGTATAAATAAGTCATGAAATAATGCTTGAAAGAAGATCCAGAGATCATGCCTCAAGCTTGAAGAACAAGGCTATAGGAATAAACACAGTTGGATTTTGAAGATTGAAGATTTGCCTAAGTACTAATTCGAGAAGTGTTTTGGTCTATTCGAGAAGTCAGGGATTCGATATCTCAAAAGTAATGTTCGATATCTCAAGGAGTCAACAAGTTAAAGTCTCATTTGATAACTCAGGGATGCGACATGTCTAATACTCTATTCGAGAACTCATGAAGTTAACTAGTCAAAGAATCATTCGAGTTCTCAAAGAGTCAACAAGTCAAAGTTACATTCGATATCTCAAGGACTCAGAAAGCTATTCGACATCTCAAGGAATCCATAAGTAAAAGCTCTATTCGATAAGTCAAGGATTCCTGAAGGAAAGTCTAATTCGAGAAGTGGTTCGATATCTCAGGAAATAGCTATTCGAGAACTTAGAATTATCGAACAACTTAATTCTAGTTTTCGAATCAAACACTCAGCCATTTCTTGAATGGATTCTTGAAGACAAATTACTGAAAATGTACAAGTCAGATACCTGCAACAAGCCAAGACACTTTCAGGACCACAGTACTGTAAAGTGTACATGGAAAGTCTACAAAGAAGCTTAGAGAGATGTTAAAGGAGACAAACTGCTAAAGAAGTGGATCTGGGCAGGTTAGAGAAAGTAAAACTGCATGCTGCCTGGACGTATTCCAAAATAAGGATAGACAAGTTTGAAAGTAGAATTGTCTGTTCTATTATTTGTAGTAAGTAGGGGGTACTCATGTTCTATAAGAGTACAACCTCACTTCTTTAGCGATAAGAGTTTTTCACAGCATTATCATAGATAATATCTCTCAGAGAAAAACTAAGCTGAGAATACTAACATTTGTATTCACAGTTGTAGCAAAATCTTTATCTAATACAACGTTAGATTAAAGTGAGTACTTGTGTCTTGTGTTTTATTTCCGCACGAATATTTTGTTAAACCAAAACACACACTCAGCTACACAAACATAATCACAGATTCAAAGCCTTCAAACAAACGTTCTCAAAAGCTTAAATCGAAAGAAGGTTGAAAATACATTCACCCCCCTCTATATTTTCTTGTGTGTATTCAATACTCAACAAGTGGTATCTGATCAGGCTGTTAATCAAAACAGAAAGAGATCATCATGAATACACCAAAGACAATAGGAACGGTGAAGGTCCCTAAGTTTGATAAAGACAACTACAACCTCTGAAAAATCAAGATGATGTTGTTCATCAAAGTTGCTAACCCTCTATATCCTGAGATTCTCAAGAATGGTCCATTTGTTCCACAACAGGAGATTGCTGAGAAGACTGTTAGAACCACAACCATCCCAAGATCCTATATTGCCAAAGATCCATCCAAATGGACAGACACAGAGAAGGAGAAGGTTGCTCTTGACAATCATCTAATGCTGTTGATCATAGATTCAATGGAGCTGTCAATGTTTACTAACATAGCTTCATGCACAACAGCAAAAGAGATGTGGGATCATATTGAGATTCTGTGTGAAGGGACAGAGGAGGTTAGGGAAAATAGGAAACAAATACTGGTCACATAGTATGAGGCTTTCATGGCTCAGCCAAAAGAAAGTATCACTGAGATGTTTGAGAGATTTCACAAGCTGGTGACTGAGCTATAAATGAATGGAAAAGTCTACAACACCAAGGAGCTGAATATGAAGTTTCTACTCTCTTCATCTAACCATCTAGAGCAAAGAGTTATCTCCCTGAGAGAAAGAGATTTGAACAGAGTTATTTATGATGTGCTCTATGGTGAGTTGAAGACTCATGAGCTAGAGCTTTTGTAGAAAAGGTCTATTCAAGCCAACCCAGGCAAGATGATCAGTACATCATGTGCCTTGATTGTGAAAAAATCTATTCAAGACCTTGATGCCTCAACAAGCCAGTTGAGGATTGAAGAGATAGTGGATGAAGAACCTGAAGTGGAAATGCCTGAGACTATTGAGGAAGAAAAGGAAGAAGATGAGTTTTACACTCTTGAGGAGTTAGATGCAATGGAAAATACATCATTTGAATTTATGACTAGAAAATTTCCAAACATCAGATTCAAGAAAAAACAACCCTTCAAATCAAGACCTCAAAACCATTCATTCAACAAGAGCAAAGCACCTGTGAAGCCAAACAAGAATAAATTCAAAACTGGTTATGTGAATAGGTCATCTGTTAGATGTTATAGATGCAATGACCTAGGGTATTTTGCTAGTGAATGCAAGAAGCCTAAGAAGAAGGACAAGGAGTTTCTTGAGCTTGAAGCTAAGTATGAGGCCCTTCTTAGGAAGCAAACACCAGGAAAGGCCTACATAGCTGAAGGGAAGTGTTGGGATGATACTGACAGTGATGAAGAAGAGCAAGAATTCTGCAACTATGCCTTGATGGCCAATTCCAAGGAAGAAACATCTTCATCAGACTCTCAGGGCAAAGAAAAGGAAAAGAAAGTCATTTTGGTATTGGACAGTGGATGCTCAAACCATATGACTGGTGATATGGCCCTGCTATCACAGTATAAAGAAAAGGCTGGCCCTATGGTTACTTTTGGAGATGACAGCATTGGTAACACATTGGGATATGGCAAGTTGGAAGTTGGTAATGTCATCATTGAAGATGTAGCACTGGTTAAAGGACTCAAGCATAATCTACTGAGTGTTGGTCAGTTTACTCACAGAGGTTTCAAAGTGAATTTTGACAAAGATGAATGTTTGATCATTCATAAGAGGACTGGTGAACTTGCTCTAACTGGAGTGATGAAAGGAAGTTTATTTGTAGCCAATATTGATTCTGCAAGCAAGGATAAAATTTGTTGCTTTTACACAAAGGCATCAAATGAAGATTGTTGGCTGTGGCATAAAAAGTTATCACACCTGAACTTTAAAGCCATTAACTCATTAGTCAAAAGAGAGTTAGTGAGAGGCATGCCCACACTTGAATTCTCTCAAGAAGGAGTGTATGAGGCTTGTCAAAAAGGAAAAATGAAAAGGTCAAGCCACAACTCAAAGATAGTGACATCAATAACCAAGCCCTTAAAACTAATTCACATGGATTTGTTTGGGCCTGTCAATATTATGTCACTAGCAAGAAAGAAGTATGCCTTGGTGATGGTTGATGACTTTACAAGGTATACATGGGTGGAATTTCTAGCATCAAAGGATGAGGCTCCACAAGTAATCATTGTGCACATAAAGAAAGTTGATAAAGAAGTAAAAGCCAATAATGCAAGTGTGATTGCATTGAGGAGTGACAATTGAACAGAGTTCAGAAATGCCATCTTTGAGGCATTCTACAAAGAGAATGGTATTTCACAACAATTCTTTGCTCCAAGAACTCCATAACAAAATGGAGTTGTTGAGAGAAAGAATAGAACTCTAATTGAGGTAACTAGAACAATGTTATTTGATGCAAAGATGCCTACATGTTTCTGGGCTGAGGCTGTAAGCACTGCATGCTACATTCAAAACAGAACCCTCATCAACAAAAATACTGGGAAGACACCTTATAATTTGATGACTGGAAAGAAGCCCACTCTTAAGCATGTTCATGCTTTTGGAAGCAAATACTTTGTGTTAAAGGATAATTCTGAATATGTTGGAAAGTTTGATGCAAAAGTATTTGAAGGAATATTTCTTGGCTATTCTATGGAGAGAACTGCATATAAGGTTTATGTCATCATTAAAAAGAAGGTTATGGAAAGTACAGATGTGACATTTGATGACAGTAAACTACCTGGTCTAAAAGAAGCCAATGATGAAGATAGAGATCCATTAAGATTTGAAAATATGGATGATTCTAATGAAGAGATTGAAACTGAAACTAAGACTACAGTTCAACAAACTTCAGTGAATGATGAAGTAAGAGAAGAGTTTGTGCCAATCAACAGTGAAGATACAAGCATCCAAGACACACCTGTGAATGAGAGCACCTTCATAGGGGGAGGGAATGAATTTGATCACAACTTGGATGATGAAGCAACATCACACTTGAGGAATCAACCTGAGCATTCAAGAAAATAGGATAGATCACATACCGCAGAGCAAATTATTGGAGATCCAAATGCATAAGTAAGAACAAAGAGAGCAACTCAAAATGAGTATCTCTTTGGTTGCTTTCTGTCCCAAGTTGAGCCAAAGAAACTTGATGATGCACTGTTGGATCCAGATTGGATTATTGCTAGGCAAGAGGAGCTAAATCAATTTAAAGAAACAAAGTATGGGAGCTTGTGCATGTACCAAAGGGCAGAACCATTGTTGGAACAAAATGGGTTCTGAAAAATAAGATGGATGAATATGGTGTGATCGTAAGGAACAAAGCAAGGTTGGTTGCAAAAGGTTACTCTTAACAGGAAGGAATTTATTATGATAAGACTTTTGCCCCTGTTGCTAGACTGGAAGCAATCAGAATTTTCTTGGCATTCGCTGCACATTAAAATTTCAAGGTTTATCAAATGGATGTCAAGAGTGTATTTCTGAATGGAAAGTTGGAAGAAGGAGTATATGTGAAACAACCACCTGGCTTTGAGGATCCACATTTCCCAGAATTTGTCTACAGATTGTTTAAGGCGCTATATGGGCTTAAGCAGGTTCCAAGGGCATGGTATGACACTCTGTCACAATTTCTTCTTGAAAATCAATTCACTAGAGGCACATTGGACAAGACACTGTTTTACAAGAAACATGACAATGATATTATCCTAGTTCAGATCTATGTGGATGATATCATATTTGGTTCTACTAATGAGAAGCTATGTGAAAGATTTTCTAAACTCATGCAAAGCAGATATGAGATGAGCATGATGGGAGAGTTGACATTCTTTCTTGGATTGCAAGTTAGTCAGAGAAAGGATGGTATCTTTATTAGTCAAACCAAGTACATCAAAGACCTATTGAAGAAGTTTGATCTAGAAGATAGCTCACCTGCAAAGACAACCATGACCACTAAATTGGATGAAGATGTTAAGGGCAAGAAAGTAGATATTTCAGTCTATAGAGGCATGGTTGGTTCTCTACTCTATCTCACTGATAGTAGGCCAGACGTCATGTTTGCTACATGTTAGTGTGCAACGTTTCAATCAAATCCAAAGGAATCACATATGATTGCTATCAAAAGGATCTTAAGATATCTGAAGGGCACTCCAAACTTGGGTTTATGGTATCCTAAGGACACAGGGTTCAATATGGTTGGTTACTCTGATGCTAATTATGCTGGATGCAGAGTGGATAGGAAAAGCACCTCAAGTAGCTGCCAATTTCTTGGACAAAGGTTAGTCTCTTGGTATAGCAAGAAACAACAATATGTGTCAACTTCCACAGCTGAGGTTGAATACATAGCTGCTGAAGGTTGCTGTGCTCAAGTGCTTTGGATTAGAAATCAACTTAGAGATTATGGACTTGTGTTGGAAAAGATTCCTATCATGTGTGACAACACAAGTGCAATATCTATAGTTGCAAATCCTTTCAATCATACTAGAACAAATCACATTGACATCAGATATGATTTTATTAGGGAACATGCAACTAATGGAACCATTGAGTTACATTATATTCCCACAAATAAACAACTAGCTGATATTCGACACTCTTGCAGAAGGGGAAATACTTGCAATTACTAATGGTCAAAACGGAGCAACGGGAAACTTAAATACTCAGCCTGAAAATTCAAAGTCACCAGCCAAAAAACGAAAGGGAAACAAAAATAAGGCTTGTGCGGCGGAAGGTGAAACAAATTTTTCTCACAGAAGATCCCCTAGGTTGGTGGGTAAGCCAACTATCCTCAAACATTTTTAATGAACTTTGCTACTTGGAATGTTAGAGGACTCAATAAAAGGTCGCATCAAAAGGAGCTTAGGCACTTCATTTCTAACAATAATCTCTCTCTTATGGGTTGTGTTGAAACTAGAGTGAAAGAAGAAAATTCGTAGCGAATTGCAAAAAAGGTTAATAGTTCCTGGTCCTGGCTTTTCAATTATGATCATCATTACAATGGGCGAATCTGGGTTGGATGGGATCCTAATATTTGGCATCTCACAGTGCATTCGAAAACTGCACAGACAACCACTTGTTTCATCACTCACATTGAAAAACAAGTGCATTTTTGTATCACTTTTGTCTATGCCTTGTACACTACTCAACAAAGGCTTCCATTATGGGCTGAATTACTGAATCTTAGCAAGCTTATCACTAATCCTTGGTGTGTGGTAGGATATTTTAATTGTGTCACTAGCTTAACAGAGGTAGATGGAGGTAGGGAAAAATGGACTACAGACATGCAGAACTTCAAAGATTGTATTTTCAATGCAGTCTTGGGCCATACAAAAACTGTAGGACCCCTCTTCACTTGGGCGAATAACAGGCCAGAGCAGTTTATTCAGAAAAGGCTCGACCGCGCTCTGGCAAATCAAGCTTGGTTTAACAATTTTGTTGATAGTACAACAATTGTCCATCAAAAGGGGATAATGGATCACTGCCCTATTCGTGTTAATATTCCACTGCAATTAACCAAATATCGGAAACCTTTTCAATTTTACTCTTTTATGAGCAAAATTGAGGGATACCATGATATGGTTAAAGAAGCTTGGCAGGAACAATGGTTTGGTGACCCAATGGGGATTCTTTGTAGGAAGCTTCGTAATGTTAAACAAGCTTTAATTGCTCTCAATAAGTGTAATGGAAACGTGCACTCAAATGTCGATATCGCTAGAAAGGAGCTGCAAAACATTCAGGAAAGGGTCCAGACTAATCCAACAGATTCTGACATTAGAAAGACTGAAAAAGATGCTAAAACCAAGCTTGAGGCAGCTCTTAATCAGGAGGAAGCTCTTCTTCACCAGAAATCCAGAGTAAAATGGCTATCCATGGGTGATCGTAATAATGGTTTTTTCTATAACCAGGTTAGAGATAACTGGTCTCACTCCAAAATTCTGGCTATTTAAAATTCTCAGGGCAACATTGTCTTTGGTCATAGGCAAGTGGCCGAAGTTGCTGTCGAGTTTTTTAAAGATTCAATAGGAACTAATACTCCTACCTCTGACTTCAACATTGAAGACCTAACAATTCCGGAAATTTCTCAAACCAAGGCATCTCATCTCGAGGAGAGAATCAGTCATGAGACTATCTACGCCACTTTGAAATCAATGAAGAGGAATAAGGCTCCGGGGCCTGACGGTTTTACAGTGGATTTCTTTCTGTCTTCCTGGGATGTAGTTGGAATGGATTTTTGTGAGGCAGTCTCTCATTTTTTCAATACCTCAGCGATGCATCAAGGGGTTAATTCTACTAGTATTACTCTAGTCCCTAAAGTTCTTACTCCAACTTCGATGAAGGAATTTCGTCCCATATCCTTATATTCAGTAGCATACAAATGCATTGCAAAAATTATTGCTGCTCGGTTAAAAATGGTGCTTCCTGGCCTTATAAACATTTCTCAATCAGCCTTTATCAAAGGGAGGCATATCTCGGACAACATTCTTATGGCACAAGAACTGTTCCGTGGCTACAATAGTGACACGGGCGTTCCAAAATGTGCCTTAAAAATTGACCTTCACAAGGCTTTTGACTCGTTAAGTTGGGATTTCCTCTAAAAAGTTTTGGTCCAAATGAGATTCCCTCAGAGATTTGTTAGTTGGATAAGTGCATGTATTACAACTCCAATGTACTCGGTGAAAATCAATGGAGAGTTAAAAGGTTATTTTCAGGGAGCTAAAGGATTGAGGCAAGGGGACCCTATGTCTCCTTATTTGTTTGCTATTGCTATGAACGTTCTTTCGTGCACCTATCCTCTACTCCAAGTAACTTTAAATTCCACTCCAAGTGCCAAGATATGAAGCTCAATCACCTATTTTTTGCCGATGATGTTCTTCTTTTTGCTAAAGGGGATAAGCAATCAATTCAGCACCTTATGACCTCTCTGGACAGATTCTCATCCATGAGCGGCCTCCATCCTAGCGCTGGGAAAAGCAATGTGTTCTGGTCCAACTGTGACAACGAAACTATGGATTGGTTCGATGCAAACTTCAACATGCCTCATGGACAATTACCAGTCCGATTCCTAGGCGTTTCTCTGATTTCCACAAAACTTACAATCAACGACTGCATTCCGTTGATAGACAAAATTACGGGTAGAATTTATGCCTGGACAAATTTCTTCCTGTCCCTGGCTGGTCGGGCTCAGCTCATCAATTCTGTACTGCTCTCAATCCAGTTTTATTGGTCCAATCATTTCATTCTTCCAGGAAAAGTCACCAGAAAATACAATCTATTCTAACCCGATTTCTGTGGCAAGGGAACATCATGCGAAGAGGGGGAGCGAAGGTAAAATGGGACCATGTCTGTCTTCCACGGAAAGAGGGAGGCCTTGGTTTTAAAAACCCGAGGGAGTGGAATAAAGCTCAGATTTTATATCACTTATGTAGGGTGGTTAATTCAAGTACTTCCTTATGGCCATTGTGGGTCAATAAGACAGCTCTCAAAAGGAAAAATTTCTGGATAATGAATATCCCTTCAGATTGTTCATGGATTTGGCGCAAAGTGTTGAAGTTACGGCCGCTGGCTAGGCAATTTATTTCCTATTCTATAGGAAATGGTTTAAACACTTCTCTTTGGTTTACTCCGTGGTGGAACTCGGAATGTCTAGCTAATTCAAATCACGATCCAATAATCACTCAGGTGGGCCTCCGTGCGGAATCTACAGTCCACGATTTAATTAGAACAGGTGCTTGGATTCTTCCATCTCCAAATAGCAGCCACCACCACGTAAATGTCACTCTCCTGAGATGGCGAGCTTCTTTTAACTTCCCTGCTTTCAACCTAAATCACAACGACTTAATCACATGGAATGACACACATCTGTCAAAGCTAAAGACTTGGCACATATGGGAGACGATCCGGTTCAAACGTCCAGAGGTAACTTGGCATGATCATGTCTGGCATAGGCTTCATATTGCGAGATTTGCCCACTACGAGTGGCTGCTTTGCTTAGGCAGATTGCCAACCCTCAACCGGCTGTTCAACATGGTATTGTCACCTGTACGCAATGTTTCTTCTGTGTAGGTGGGGAGGAGAACTCGCTGCATCTTTTCCTGCAATGTCCATACAGTTTGTGGGTTTTAAACAGGCTCGCATCCATGCTTCATCTCTCAGCTAGAGCAACCACTTGGCTTCATCTTCTTAGTACTTGGTATGCATCTAACAGTCTTCATCACCGCATGCTCACAATGCTCACAGCTCAAGTTTATGTTTATCATATTTGGCGAGAAAGGAACACCCGTGCTCTTGATGGAGGAAGCAGAAATCCTTCTCAGCTCTTGGCTACTATTCAGTTAGATGTTAAGACCAGGCTTACTACTTCTAAATGGTAGGGGGTCGCAACCGCTTGTAGATGGTTGTCTTTTGTGTTTTCGTTGTGTTAAGTTCTCACATTTGTGGTTAGGTTGTTCATTTCTTGCCTCCTCTATGGCCTGTCATAGAGCAAGGGTAAATCCCTATTCTTTTTTCTCCTTTTAATATATTTATAACTTAGCTAAAAAAAAAATTAGCTGATATATTCACTAAGCCATTGGATGAAGCCACCTTCACAAGGTTGGTTGGTGAGATTGGAATGCTGAATTCTTCAGAATTTGGCTAAGTGGGAATATCAACTAAATTGTTGTAGCAGTAAACACTTATTTTATCTAAATTCTCAATATTTTTGAAGTAAGTGTTGGCTGAAATATGATTTATAAATATTTCAAATCTGTTGCATATGTTGAAAAATCATATTTTATTAACATGAAATTTTTATGAAATTTTAAGAAAATCACTACCTAATTTGTTAGAATATTCTTCATTGAATATTTCTGGTGAATTTTTAAAGATAGTGAAAATTGAGTTTTATGAGTGAAAGAATATATCGATAAGTCAGACTTCTCTAATGATTCATTATATGTCAATGTTCGACTTCTCGAATAAGCCTTTTAGTGCACTCTTGAGTTCTCTAATTAGGTCTTTTGGAGATATCGAACAGAGACATACTTGACTTCTCGAATATGGTATTTGAGTTCTCTAATGATTGAGTTCTCGAATAGTGTATTCATGAGTTCTCGAATTGTTTGAAAAGGCTGAATTCTCGCTGAATTTCAACCGTTTTTGGACTTTTGTCTAAAATTTTAATTCATTCATAAAAACATATTTTATTCAATTTAGAATTATTTTTAAATTGGATAAACTGCCAGCTGTGGGTTACTACCTGCTTGAGTTATCGAATAAGTCATTCTTGACATATTGAATAGTTGTTTTACACTTCTCGAATGCCTGACTTATCGAAACAAAACATGTATCTAATCGACAATTCAAGTATTTCATACTTATACAATTCCACAACTATTACATTCATTTCATTCGATTTCTCAAGCACCCAAACTATCAAAACCTTTGAAAACCCTAATTGCAAGAGCTAAATTTCTTCTTCAACCTTATTCTCTCTCTCTCTCTCTTCTCTGTACACAATGCCGAACACTCCATTTACCATTCCCAAACAAACCAATTTCATTGCTATGACCAGTGATGTGGAGGCACCCAACGTTAATTTCAAATGCTTTGTGAAATGGATGTCTAAATCGTACATAAAGGGTGCTCTATCAGCCAACCCAACTCTGTATCTGGATCTTCTGGAACAGTTTTGGAGTACTGCTACCGTGGAATTGAATGCTCTTGAGGATGCTTCAAATGGATACACAATGTATTGCAAAATTCAAGGCAATGACATCACCACTACCATGGAAGACATGAACAAAGCACTAGGACTTCACCAAGAGGTGTATGACCCATTAGCCACAAACAACCAGTTGGAGGAATTCTTTGATTTCATCAGGTACTCAGATGAAATCAAGCTTGGGCATTTGAACAGAAAGAATCTAAGTGTAACAGCCCCGGATCCGGGGTCGGGGATCCGGTCACGGTCTCAATTTCCATCCACAACATCAACATAAATTAACTTACAACCTTGTGACCCAAAACAACAACACAAAACACACCCGTTATAGTCCCAGAGATGAAATCAGAGTAATCAACAAATATTATTAATCACAAGTTTTATGTTCTTATAACCCAAAAGAATTACAGTTTAACTGTTACATACTCTTTGCCATCCATTTACATAGGTCATACATATAATAAGTCTGATGAATCAAAAGCTGACAGTCTAGCCTACTGGTTGCTCCTACCTCAGCAATGCCGACCATGACATCAGTGGGCAACCCTATGACTGCTGTCCTTGCTTGCACCGAGTGTGACTTGTGCTGGCCATCAGATATAGCTATTGTTGTGATATAATAAATAAAGCAAGGGTGAGCAATAGCCCACCAAAAAGAATATACTGAAAAATGATAATATACAACAGTTCATAATATCTTTGTAACCATATGCCATGAATTTACGAAGATAGCGCCAGTATAATGTAAACGATGAAGTTACAAGGTAATTCAAAATATATATGCTTCGAAAATATCTACTAAGCAAAAGATGAGCAAGATATTATCATTTACTATAAAAGAAGAACTTGCAGGAAAATATTGCAGTTCCAGTTTTGAACACTTTTCAACCCTGCCAACATTGAGAATGTTGCAGAAAATAAATAGATTTGGATTATGAACTAATGTGGGAGTATTGTCGCGCCAGATGACACCACCTTACGATGATTAGTCGTAGGTTGTGCATCTCAAGATTTGTTTCTCTACATGTAGAAGGAAGAACGTACGCCGGATCTCCCTAGCCAACGGTTGGGCATAGTTGGGACCGGCGCCACTCGGACCCTATTTCCAGGATGGACTGTCCCATAGCCTCTTATACCAGTTTTACTGATGGACTGTCCCACAGCCTCTTACACAGATTTTTAATGATGGACTGTCCCACAGCCTCTTACACAAATACTCCTAGTTTGAATAAATCCATGACTCTGAAACGTAAAGCTCGTCCCCCTTTCCCCAAGTATAATACTTGTTGATAAGACTCCACAAAGTAGTCGTATCTAGTTGGAAAGGAAAATTCGCCAATATTTCCCAAGCTGATGCTTGTTAATGGATATTGACTTGTTCCAATAATCTTAACCCTCGAAGGATGAGGAAGTAACAAGCAAACTCAATTTGATGGTAAGCAACGAAGTTGCGAGTGAAACGAATAGTTTAACAAGTATATGACCGGGCAGTCAACGAAATAACAGCTCTCAAGCAAGGTTCTCTTATATTTTAGAAGAAAATTCGAATGAAGAATGGAGTTTTGAGAACCTTCCTTGATAAAATAATAATAATACGCCTCAGAGATAATTTACATGGTATTTGAATATCAAGGAAATTTTTGAATAAAATATCTCATTTTAGTACTAGTTGAAAGAATTAAATAAATATTCAAAGAATATTTATTAAACCAGAAATAGTTCAATAATATTCTTAATATAAATATTGCTCATGATTAACCCTCGAATAGGTATATATAAAATATTCATTAAATAAATAATTCCTCAAATAAATATTCAAAATAATATTCAAGAAAATAATTAAAACCTTAAATGAATATCCAAGATAATATTCATTAAGTACATACGTTCAAATGAATATTCGAAAATAATATAAAATAAACAATTAAGCTCAAATGAATATTCAAAATAATATTCATTGAATAAATAAAGCTCGAATGAATATTAAAAATAATATTCACTAAATAAATAACTTCGAATGAATATTCCGAAAGAGTATTCCTTTAAATCAATAGCCTCAAATGAATATTCAAAATAATATTCATTAAATAAATAATCTCGAATAAGTATTCAAATAACATTCCTCGAATAATTTCCAAGTCCTTAATACTTATGGAAATTTAAATAATGTTCATAAATAACATCCCTCAAGTAATCTGTCACTAGAATCCCTCTGGGTTTCCATGACTATCTCTATATTACAAAGTACGGACTCTCGGTCTTTATTAAAAGAATGAGATCATATGCCCTTCACTAAGGGTCTTAGCAATATCCGGCTTATAATTAGTATATCTTGTACCTAACTTATAAGCCAATATCAATTCAGGGAACAAGTATTACAATATCAATTTTGAAAGTAGGCATGCATGCAATGGCATATGTATAACAACATCAAATCATATATGTATTATCACAACAACAGCTTCAAATTGATTGAAGACTTGCCTGGTACTCCCGCTATGCTAGTGGTATGACTCGGGGTGGTCCGGCAATCTATAAACAACCAAAATTATCCCGGGTTAATCACCTATCACTTTGAAACGCCAAGTAAATACTTTACTTAAGCTAAAGCACGTTTTCAAGTTATCGCTCATTAACACCGTTATGACCCGACACTTGCTTGCTATCAAGGTATGTCATTACACTTACACTTGGTAGGTACTTAAGCCATAAAAGTTCCAAGGTCAAAAGATTATACCTCGAGATTTATTGATCGTTATCTAAGTGTTTTTCCAAAGTTATAACCAAGCGTTCTTTTAAGGGGTTCATTCGCACTTAACCTCGATTCCAACATTTTTATAAAATCGGAAAACGATTCTTTTGACATGAGGTCTTCTCTCACACCTTCCTTATTATCTCTAATATTTAATTATCAAGATTCGCCACTGAATTAATCAACTTAAGGGGTTTCAATTTCGGTTACGATCTCGCACTTACGTTTCCGAACCACTTTTAGTAATTTAATCATATCTCCTAAACCGTAAGTCCAAATGCTTCGATTTTCACGCCAAAACGATCTATTACTCGAGATCTACAAGGGTATGTCATATACTTATCAAGTCCAGAAATTTATACCAACTGTTATGCACGGTTCTTAAGGTCTAACGAAAATCGGGCATTACGACGGCTATAAATCAGACGTTTCCAAATTTTTAAATCACGATCAAACATCAACCAAGCCACACCGGGCATACATACACTATAATCAGTCCATAAGCAACTGATTTCACCATCATATGCACCATTTTACTTAGATCAACTAAACCACTAATTAATCATGCTTATAATACACCATTTCATAACTAATCTCAAATTCATCCAATAATCATCAAAACTTAAACTAAGAGCTAGGATTTCATGAGTTCCATACCTTCCTTGATGTATGTAAGATCTTACTAAGCCTTGAATAATTCTTGTACAACCTTAAACAAGCTTAATCTAACAAGAAACATCAAGAATATACTTAGAGATTTTCGGAGCTTCTATAACCCAGTTGAAAGATCATGAAAAACGAGGACCTAACCGAGGTTTTCTGGACGAGGTTTCTAAAGGAGAGTTGTAGAGAATCTTAACAGCTTTCCAACAAGCTAAAGAACACTAAATTCCATTGAGAAACGAAGGAGATACGTCCGTTTGAAAATCGTCACAGAAGCTGTCAAGGATTCTGGGCAGCTCGGTTATCCATCTTGGGGAGGAGTTTTGAATAGGCTACACTCATTAGAATGCCATGAAATTTTGAGCGATTATTGCCCATGGAGTGGAGAGGCTTGGGTTAAAATTTGGTGATTTTATCATGGATAGAAATGGAGATATGAATTTTCTTCTATAAGAGTGCTCTGCTGGGCAGTTTGATAGAAAGGGAGAGAATGGAGTTTCTTTGCTTTGTTTCTTGATCTAATCTCATCTACTTTACATTATTGTGTTTGTATGGATAATATCTACATAAAGTAGCTTTAATAAAGTGGTGTGGTCATGCATGATGTAAATCAAGTGGCCATGCGTCTAATTTTTGTGGTTGGATGAGGTTATCTTGCTAAGTACTTAGTTTGATTCTAATGTTACTAGTTAGCATTGTAACTAGCTTGGTTACCTGATATTATCCACTTGCACATGCATGTATCTTGATCTCTGCTTGCTCCTTTGTCCGGTTATTGCTTAATTTGATTGATCGTTTGGAGGAATATCTCAAGGATTACTAGTTAGGGTTTTACAGGAAACCTACTTAATATTAATACTAACCTCTTTAATCCTCCTTAATAATTCCTGTACTTAAATCCCATAAATCTTATTAATAAATCTTTAAGTCATTCATTGTCCAGGGAAATCTCGTAGAAAATAAAATTGCTATTTTTCTGAATCCGACATCGTTTACATACACTTATCTCGTCCCTGGATCATGAATACGAACTCAGAAATCCGTTCTAAATACTTCTATATAGCGTCGTCTAATAATATTCTCATTTCCACCAAAAACACTATTCACCACTTAGTCTTTCTTTATTCCTTATATTTAGAAAAATGTCCTTGTCCTCTTTCGAGCGTTCCTTAACCCTTTTTACGGAACCACTAGACTTATAACAGATATCGATTTGGATGACATGAGAATAACTCTCCTATTTGGAATTACCATATCTTACTTATCCAGGAGATAGATTATTCTTATCTAGGTTGTCAACCAATAGCATTGCTCATAGCATATAAACATTTGAATCAAAATCCATTCATATTCATTCATTAAACCACCGATACATTGTATTCGCAACCACTATTCATTTATACTCCAATTCATAAAAAAAGTTTTAATTCCTACCAAAAATCTGGGTTCTTACACTAAGAAAGGAATAGAGCTATGTATTTGCTACTCTCCTTCAAGTCTTCACGGCTAGGAAGGCAAGCTTTGATCAGATTAGTGCCCCTACACAGCAGATAGGCTATGCCTTAGCCTATGGGAAAAAGATAGATGTTGGGAAGCTCATTCTGCAGGAATTATATGGGAGACTTGGCAAGAACTCAGCCAAGAGAGGTACTGAAATTTTCTTTCCTCATTTTATTCAATCTGAACTTAATTTTGTAGACAGTCAATTGATTGAATTACCTGGGCTAGATAAAAATAGAATAGGCTATCCTAAATCCATGACCAAACTCATTTTTAGTAATTTGGAAACTATGAATGATGTGGATGTAAGACTTGAAATAACCCCTCATATGAGGAGTTTATTTGAGTCTTACCCCCACAACATGCCAATATTTGCTTCAAAGTCTGAGTTAGCTAAGCCCAAGCAAGTAGAACAAAATGCTAACCCAGGGCCTGTTAGCTTACCTCCTCAACCAAACACATTACCAAACACTGAGCCAACTGCATCATCCTCTCAAAAGGGTGATGTTAGTTAGAAGAAGTGAAAGGAGATAGCTTTTGAACCTTTGAAAATCTTATCAGATGTAGCTCTGAATGCTGAATTAGGTTTAGAAAGTGAGGAACCAGAGTTACCCTTACAAAAGCCAAAGAAGAAGAAAACAAAAACCACCTCTTCAGTCACACAAATGGCTGAAGTTGTAAAATTAGGGGCAACCAGCTCACTAGATGTGCCCTCTCAACAGGGTGCATCTATAGAATCAAGCATTCTCCCCAATGCACCTTCCTGTATAGAGTCTGCATAAAGGAGTGATAAGGCTGGCACTGACACTATGAGTGGAGAGCACATCATAATTGAAACTCCCTCTATTTCTCAGGGGGAGTTGCCAAAATCTACTCTAAAAGACACTTCTCTTCCAAAATCTACAAATAATATTTCTTCTAAACCTGCAACTCAAGAAATTGAGGAGCAAGGATTTGATCACCAAGAATTCTCTTCTCTTGGTGAGCCAATGGACTCAAGTGACTTAATGGAAGACACTCTGTTCACCACCCAGGATCCACATTTCGATGGTAAGGGAATGCAAGTTAGGGCATCTCCTAATGACACCATCACAAACACAGAGATTCCCCTAGTTTTAACTAGAGACTCTGTGCCTGTGTCACCTAATGTTGTAATTCATCCCACTTCTGTGGAGACAACATTGGGAGATTCTTTCCATCCAGTTACAGAAGTTGCATCTGTACCTGAGAGATCTAGCTTGCCTAGTTCTAGCTCTAACTTCATGTCAGAACGGCTGAAGCCTGTGCACCATGACAGTGCTTCAGGATCAGGGTCTGTTCCACCATATTTGACGGTTGAAGCACTCCAAAGCTTAATTGTGGATCAGATTTCTGAGTTCACTAAGATTGCTCAGAACCTTCTCACTTCAGATATGCCCAATACTGACTATGAGGCTATCCTGCTCTGTCATAAGCAAGATGTAGAGTAGCAATAAGAGAAAATTACAGATAAAGCTGAGAGAGATGGTAACATTGATGCCTGGATGCAAGGGTATGGTAGTATTTCTCTAGATGAAGCTCTTCAATTTTTGAGAGAGGAATATATCACCACCCTGGGGTCAAATGCTAAAGAGTAGTCTGCTACTGAGGTATATGAAGCTGTGAATGATGCTTATAAGGGATGTTTGAAGGCCACTCACTATCTTGGCAAAGGTGTAAAGTCAGAAATTGACAATGTCTGCAAGGAGACTTCTCAGGTAGTGGGTGAGCTCAAAACCAGATTTAATGCTGACTTCCCTCAATTAAGCTCAATAGTCAAAGATGTCAAGGAATGCAAAGCTATCTGCATCTCTCTAGATTCAAGTGTACCCAAGCTTCATGATGCTGTCACAAAATTAACTGCAAAGGTTGATCTTCTATCTACTAAACTTACTGACACCAAATCCTTCATAAATGTCATGTGGAGAAATCAGTATGGGGATAAAGCAGTCACAGATGTTCCCCTTCATGATATGCAAAAGTCTGAGGTCATAAGGCTCAAGGAACAATCCCTGTCTGGTTTCAAGGCTACACAATTGATGTCTAAAGTAGAAAGCCTGGAATCAGAAGTGATCTCTTTCAAAAATCTCAATGCTGAGCTCAAAGACTCTGTGGTCTCTTTAAATGCCAAGTTGGATGCTCAATCTGCTACAACCACAGATGTACTTCTAAACCAATAACAGATGATTTCTGCCATGATGCAACATATGGGAGTCCCTCCACCTTCAGCCTTATCCTCTATTCCATAACCACCAGTCTCTTCTCCAAAGGCCCCATCAAAGGCACCTGTGTCTGAGAACAAGCCTAAGGGGGAAAAGTGAGTGAATTCAAAATCTAAGGGGGAGAATTCAAAATCAAAGGGGGAGAATCAACCTGTGAAATCAAAATCCGTAAAGCCAAATAAAATTGAGAAACCAAAGCTAGCTACCAAAGAAGAAAAGTTAAAATAAGTGGCTGTAGAAGTAGTGGCCAAGGTATCAGAAAAAGAAGCTCAACCTCCATCACCTCCATCTCAAGAATATGACTTCCAATACCTGACATTGCTAGACAATCCTTTCAAGCCGAGCCTCCAGAATTTAAAGATGTTCTCCCTCACAAAGTGTGTCAAGAAACTGTAAATTCAAAACTATATAATGATATAGCCTTCTTGAGACATTTGCAGGATCTGAGGAAAAGGACTAACTTCCACTACTTTGATTACATTAAGCTTCTAGTGCAAGACATATTTCTAGTCACTGTAGTGAGAAGAGAAATTGTTCAAACCAACCCTCATGCCATCATCACTTCAAATGAAAGAGAAGTTCTAGTCCACAATGCCAAGAAACTTTATCACATTCATATTGAAGCCTTACAAGTTCTATCTTGCTCTGAAATTTGAACTATCATCAAGAAGATAGAGAGGAATAACTCATCAGACAATTTCACTCTCAATGAGATTCTTACAAAGTGCTTGAAGTCTCAATTGCCTCAAGTAATTCCTCAGCCTCACTGTATCCTGTATGAATCAAATAAAGACATTGTTGCATTCAGATTTGGCTATCATCTCAAGATCAGAAACATGTCTATAAAAAGCACTTGGCTGGGGCTTTACAATCAAGGAGAGGAAAATCAGAATCTGAAATTGAGGCCCTTGGAATTTTGACTAAGTTCATTAATTTGTTTGCACTAAATCACGCAAGCGTACGTGGTCACAAGTAATATAGATATAAGTCAAGTTCGTTCCCACAGAGATCTGGTTTAGGGTTTAATTCAGTTAATGTACCTATGCAACAATGTATGGTTTTTACTCACTACTAAGACAATTAACAAGATTGGGTTTTTGATTAACTAAGATTAACTAACAAGAAATTGAACAAACTAAGAGTTACTTAACTAATGAGATTTAAAATCAAATTACTTATATGAGAATAAACATGGGATCCTAACTTCATTAAATACTTCGCTTAGATCTGACGCCTTTAATCAATGCATGTGATGGTTATGATATCTGATCAGACAACACGAAACAAGTATAGGCTACCTTTCAGTATACGAATACCAAACTACTCATACATCCACAAAAGAGATAGAAGATGAATAGACACCAATTATGCTTAGACCCTATATGTCTACAGAATTCGAAAACATAATGGTTGAAGAACAAGTTATCCATAATGATCACATAGGGCAGCATAAGTTATTTCTAATTACGCTACAAATCATGATGTCACACATACATCAACCTATCCTATGCTAGCATGGCAAGTTCTAAATCTCAAGATCCACCGTCGCTTCACAAGAGATTAACAATGCAACTTAGATGTTAGCTACGCATCCAAGACGAATAAACACAACCATACAAGGATATCAATAATTCATCAGTCACAAATCTTTAAAGCAATCAAACTACTAAACTACATAGATAAATCCGTTAGAATCCCATGACAACGATTAGTTCATAATCGAACCGCTCGTCATCATGGGATCTGATGAAACCATGATAATAACAAAGTATGAATAATAATTATGCTAGAGTAATAGTGTTAAGAAAACAAATCCCAAAAACATCCAAGAGTATCTCCTAATTAGAAGAAAATAAAAGTAGATCTAGATCTCCGTTGCTTGTCACGAGCGTAGGAATCCTTCTCCAACTCTGAATCTCCGTCTCTCGGCTCTCTCTCTCTATGTTATGTGAAGTGTTGGTATGAATTACAAGGGTAGGATATGTTTATATAGACCCTATAATACTTCTGCAACAAGAAAAGTCCAAAAATACATCTAAAATTCGAAATAGGATAGAATTCAACAAATTTCCAGGATGTTTGGGCGCACTTTGCCCTGCTAGAGCGCAATCTGCCCTACTATACAGCTTCTGGCGCAATCTGCCCTACTTATGGTGCAATCTGCGCTCCTACATGCTGACAGGATGTAGTTTTGGCTCTCTTTTCTTCATTCTTGCTCCATTTACGCCCGTTCCTTTTGCACTAGCCTCCGTCTTCAATACCTTAACACAAGAAACTCCATGATAGCATAAGAAATCACCCCTTGTTTCATTCCAAGCTAAGAATCCACTCCAAAATCAATGGAAATCACTAACCCTAACCAGTAGTTACAATCCTGCACAACTACACAAAACACATTAAAAATACGACAAACTTGAGGCCAAGTGGATCAATTTAAGCCGATATGGAACGCTCCAAGTGGATATAAAATCCACTTATCACACCCCCAAACTTAAACCGATGCTTGTCCTCAAGCATAAACAACTAGACACTAAATATTTAGTACCACTTCCGTAGGTGATCACGGTTGCATTTGGCATATGCAACAAGCCCTTTAAACCCCTAGGTAGCCCTAGTGGACGAGTGAGGTCTCGTGAGGGCCTATAGCGAATGTACCCACAAAATTCATCTAGCTCAAACTGACTCGACTCCCTAAAAATGCATGAATGCAACTAATATGAAAATGCAACGATCCCCTCGAACTAACCAAAACCAACTAGCAAGCAAATATCTCAATGAATGCAAATAAATCTAAGTAGAGCTCGACTAAGTCCCCGTATACTAACAATACATGAATAGAAACGTGCGTGTGTGCTATACTCATCAGAAATACTTCCAAAACTAGATCAAAATCATTCCTATTCTTCGCCAAGACAATCACAGGTTAATAAATAGAATAGATGGTAAACACTTCATAACCTAAAGACACCTCCATCCTCATCTGAGTTAGCCAGAAATCCATGTTTTATTACTAAACAACCACTACGACACATAATATACAAGCATGCTTATTTAACCGTGTAATGGATGAGACCCCAAAAGGCTTATACAATAATACCCATGTAGCGAGCGTTGGGTTAGTGGATCCCAGACTATAAAAGCCTTAGGTCACTAGGCACAAAGTCCCCGCGAACTTAATTGCTCGAGTATTAAAGAGCTCACCCTGGTTAATTTTGCATTTAAACAATTTAAACATAACAACTTTTTTTCTTTTTTCTTTGTTTTTTTTATATTTTATATATATATATATATATATGCAATCTGGAATGAGAATTCTCATCCAACCCTAGACTACTCATAAAAATATGATCCGGCTACTAGCCATTTGACGCCTAGCCATTATTGACAACTATTAACAATTAGCATGAAATCCCTGGTTTCCCCCAAACTTAGACTTTAGTGTTCCTACGCCATCAAGGGAATAACGAAAATTCTAAATATAATCAAGTGATTAAATCTAAAACAACCAAACAAGCATGACCTCAATCTAGCCCAAAAGCAAACGATGAGACTGTGTAAAAATTGTGTTTATGAAACATGCAAGTCAATTTCATAAGAACTATAAATCAACCCTCTATTCATCATTACCATACTCAATTAAACATCTACCTACCAATCAGAATTAGCTCATCCTAAGGGATCATGAAATATGCTATGCAAATGCAACTATCATGGACTCACATGGCATACATAACATAAATGCAAACAAAATGCAAACAAAATGCTCTATATGAACAATCATGCAATAATATGAGTGAACTAATAACTAAACATGCAAAATATGAATTCCTATATGCACAAAACACACTAACACTACTTATCCCCAAATCACCCCCAAACTTAGAATATTCAATGTCCCCATTGAATTGAAGGTAATACAAGGGATAGCAGGAAACATACCTAATCATCGGCAGGATCACCCTCCTCGGGTGGTGAATCTGGTGGTGGATAGACAGCATGAGCTCCAAAAACAGGCCAAGTGACCTCTACACCCTTCGCACGGAAATAGTAATCCAAAATTATGAAGAATTGGGGAAAATGCTCTTTTATTGAAAGCAGGAAATCCATGGGTTGCCTCCCAGGAAGCGCCTTTGTTTAAAATCTTTAGCTAGACATGGCAATGACTTTTTATCTTGAAAATTTCTACACCGTATCTCTATATGGCCATTTAATTATCTTTCCCGGGGCTACCTCCTTGATGACAAGTTTCATCCTTCTTTGCTCCTTAAAAGTGTCAGGAACATTGTTCTCGTCACTACCTGACAAGTTAGCAACAATAATAATAAGCAAAGTAGATGATTGACCAAAATATGCATACCTCAGATGATCTGGTGGTTTAAGCTCGAGTTTGGAAGCTTCTTCAACATGATGATTTTCATTATTAACTACCAAAGACTGATCAAGAGCGGAAATAGACGGATTAGGAACGGAAGTGGGTGGTTCACCAACAGAAGTCTTAACAACAGACTTAGGATCAAAAGAACTATCCTCACGTTGAATTTCATGCTTAGAACAAATAGCATTCAACTCCTCTAGCATCTCATCAGAAGTAAAATTCCTATACAACTCATGAAGATCTTATTACCCTCATACTTTAACAAAACATCTTTCTCAAGAAAAGACTCAATTGCACTATCCTCAAGATTTGACCATGAAACAAGCTCATCAATCTGCACATGAGAATCCCAAAGATCAGCCACACCTAATTCCTCATTTTCAGTATCAAACTTTCCTTGTAAAGCAACGTCTAATGGATCTGACTTCAACATCTGATTAAACGCTTTATTCTGGCCAGTATCAACCCCTTCTACTCTAAAGCACTCTTCATTCTCCGCAGGAAATTTCATGGCCATGAAAACATTAAAAGAGACAGTCTGATCTTGTACTCTCATTGTGAGCTCTCCTTTCGAACATCTTGATAAGTGGATTTATATCCACTTGGATCGCTTCAATTCGGCTTAAATTGATTGTCTTGGACTCAAGTTTATTATAGTTTTGATGTGTTTTGCTTAGTTGTGCAGACTTACAAGAATGTCGATTATGGGTGATGCTTCTATCGTGTTTGGAGGATTAATTGATTAAAATTCGGATTTTCCGGGAAGGTTGCGCAGTCTTCACTGTTTTGGCCATATCTGAAGTTCTAGAAGTCCGTTTTTAGCGATCTTACAGCTCACGCGAAGCTTGGGAGAATTTCTACAACCTGGAATGGATAGCAGGTGTAGGGAGCGTGTAGTTAAAATTCGTGCACGTGTTCTTTGTGAAGCAAGGCTGAAATATTACTGTTTTGCCCTTTTTCTAATTCTAATTGTATTTTGGGCAGTTGTTAGTACCTAAATCGAATTCTAATTGTAATAGAAGGTAATTTCTTGCTGGGCAAGAAATCTAGAGCCTATATAAACACATCTTAGCATTGTAATTAGACAATTAGATATCTTGTACATAATATAGCTTAGATCTGCAAGGGAGAAAAGGAGAGAAGGATTCAACGCTCGTGACAAGCAACAGATCTAGATCTACTTCATCTTTTGTGTTATTCTGGATTCTAGATTTGTTTTCTTAACTCTCTGTTTTATTAATATTATTACTTTCTTTCATATCTTGTCTTCTATCATGGTTTCATTAGATCCCATGATGACGAGCGGTTCGATTATGAACTAATCGTTGTCATGGGATTCTAACGGATTTATTTATGGAACTTAGTATCTTGATCGCTTAAAGATCTGTGTGTGATGTATATATCCTCGTATGGTTATGCTTAATTGATAGATGCGTCATGAACATCTAATTTGTTAATCTCTTGTGAAGTGAAAGTGGATCTTGAGATTTAGAACTTGCCATGCTAGCATAGGTTCATGATTGTTTATCAACATGATTCGTAGTATGAGATGAAAATACTTATATTGCCCTGTGTGATCTTAATGGATAACTTGTTCTTCAACCGTTATGTTTTCAAATTCTATAGACATATAGGGTCTAAGCATAATTGGTGTCTATTCATCTTCTATCTCTTTTGTGGATGTATGTTTAGTTTGGTATACGTATGCTGACAGGTAGCGTGTACTTGTTTCGTGTTATCCGATCAGATATCATACCATTGCATATAGTGATTAAAGGCGTCAGATCTAAGCAAAGTATTTAATGAAGTTAGGATTCCATGGTTTATCTTGCATAAGTAATTAGATTTTAATTCTCATTAGTTAAGTAATTCTTGGTTTAATAATTTTCAGCTTAATTTAATTTAGATAATTAAAAACCTCAAATTGTTATTTGTCTTAGCAGTGGATTAAAACCGTACATTGTTGCATAGGCATATTTACTAAATAGAACCATAACCAGATCTCTGTGGGAACGAACTTGACTTATATCTATATTACTTGTGACCACGTACGCTTGCGTGATATTAGTGCAAACACATCTATCAAAGTACGGCCAGTAGCGAGAAAAGGCCTTCCCAAGATGATGGGAATCTTCTTATCTTCTTCAAAATCAAGAATCACGAAATCCGTAGGGAAGATGAGCTTATCAACTTTTACCAAAACATCCTCCGCGATACCTCTAGGATAAGTGATCGACCGATCAGCCAGCTGTAAAGAGATATTTGTAGGTTTAGGATCGGGCAGACCAAGTTGCATGAAAACCGACAATGACATCAGATTGATGCTAGCTCCCAAGTCACACAAGCACTTCTCAAAAGACAGATTACCAATAGTGCATGGAATAGTGAAGCTACCAGGATCCTTTAGCTTCGGTGGCAATTTCTGCTGTAGAACAACACTGCATTCTTCCGTCAATGCCACAGTTTCCAAATCCTCGAGTTTCAGCTTCCATGAGAGAATACCCTTCATGAACTTTGCATAGCTTGACATCTGTTCAAGAGCTTATGTAAAAGGTATATTAATCTGCAACTTCTTGAAGATGTCCAAAAATTTCTGAAATTGCTTTTCTTGACTTTTCTGCAATCATCGAGGATATGGAGGAGGATAGATCTGATTGCTCTTTGTAGACTGCTCCAGAGAAGCTTTTTCAACAGGTTTCTTGCTCTTTTCCGCGTCACCATCCAACTGGTCAGCCACCAAGTCAGATTTTTCAATTTCGGGCACTGCAGATTTTTCAAATTGCTGATTCTGAACTTTTTCATCTTCCTTAGCTGCTAAATTCGGATCTTTTGTAACCTTTCCCGATCTCAAAGTTACTACTTTCACCTGCTCATGGACTTCCCTCTTGCCTAGATTAGCCTCCGTATCACTAGGGAAGGTTCCCTGTGGCCTATTCAACAAGGCATTAGCAATCTACCCAATCTGATTTTCCAAGATCTTGATTGAAATCGTTTGGCTCTTGCACATCAACCTCAATTCTTCCAATTCAGTTTTTTCAGAAGAAGATTGCCCCACAGTTGCATGAGGCTGTTGCTGAAATCTCGGAGGTTGGAATTGTTGCCTCGGGGTACTACTGCTGATAACCTTGATTGAACAGCTTAGCTCCGTAATGCTGATCCTGAAACTGTTGGTAAGGTTGCTGCATACCTTGAGTGTCGCTCCAGCTGAAATTGGGATGATAGGTGGCTGGAGCTGGTTACGAAGGTCGCTGAAAATTGCTCACAAACTGTGCCGATTCAGAAGAGATAACACACTGATTCGTATCATGTACACCCGCACAAAGCTCACACACACTAGCAACCTGCTGAATTTATAGTTGGTAAGAGAATCCACCTTCATAGTCAAAGCCTTCAACTGAGCTGCAATAGCTGTAGCTGCATCAACTTCCAGAATACCTGCTACCTTGCCTTGAGTTAGTCTCTGAGTTGGATTCTGATATTCGTTGGCAGCCATCATCTCGATTAGATCATAAGCCTCTTCGTAGCTCTTAGCCCATAGAGCTCCACCTGATGCTGCATCTAGTAAAGGTCTAGATTGTGCTCCAAACCCATTATAGAAGCCATTGATCACCATCCAGTCTGGCATACCATGATGAGGACACTTTCGAAGCATCTCCTTGTAGCGCTCCCAAGCTTCACACAAAGATTCACCAGATTGCTGTGCAAATTGAGTAAGAGCGTTTCTTATTGCTGCAGTTTTATCCATAGGGAAGAATTTAGCGAGAAACTTCTGAGCAAGATCCTCCCAAGTAGTAATGGAACCGGCTGGTAAAGAGTGTAACCAGTCGTTAGCTTTATCCCTTAACGAGAATGGGAAAAGTCTGAATTTGATAGCATCTTCCGACACACCGTTGAACTTGAAAGTGTCGCAGATCTCAATGAAGTCCCGGATGTGCATATTAGGATCTTCTGTTGAAGCACCCCCAAACTGAACCGAATTCTGCACCATCTGAATTGTGCTAGGCTTGATTTCAAAGGTATTAGCTGCAATGGCTGGCCTGACAATACTAGATTGGATGTCATTGATCTTCGGCTGAGAATAGTCCTTCAAAGCCTTAGTTACTGCTGCTGCTCGATCACCCATCTCTACTGTTGTTTCAAGTTCCTCTTCTCTTTTATCTGTGACTAGATCTACGTCTTCCAGTTTACGAGTTTTAGAACGTGTTCGCATACACGCTCAAGTACATGAAAAACACCAAGAAACAAACAACTATGTAAGAAACAATCTGAGTCAGTGAACTCTAACGACCACTGATGACAAGCACATAAACTAAAAATAAAACACCGATGATCCCGTTTGCACTAAATCACGCAAGCGTACGTGGTCACAAGTAATATAGATATAAGTCAAGTTCGTTCCCACAGAGATCTGGTTTAGGGTTTAATTCAGTTAATGTACCTATGCAACAATGTATGGTTTTTACTCACTGCTAAGACAATTAACAAGATTGGGTTTTTGATTAACTAAGATTAACTAACAAGCAATTGAACAAAATAAGAGTTACTTGACTAATGAGATTTAAAATCAAATTACTTATATGAGAATAAACATGGGATCCTAACTTCATTAAATACTTCGCTTAGATCTTACGCATTTAATCAATGCATGTGATGGTTATGATATCTGATCGGACAACATGAAACAAGTGTAGGCTACCTTTCAGTATACGAATACCAAACTACTCATACATCCATAAAAGAGATAGAAGATGAATTGACACCAAATATGCTTAGACCCTATATGTCTATAGAATTTGAAAACATAATGGTTGAAGAATAAGTTATCCATAATGATCACATAGGGCAGCATAAGTTATTTCTAATTACGCTACAAATCATGATGTCACACATACATCAACCTATCCTATGCTAGCATGGCAAGTTCTAAATCTCAAGATCCACCGTCGCTTCACAAGAGATTAACAAGGCAACTTAGATGTTAGCTACGCATCCAAGAAGAATAAGCACAACCATACAAGGATATCAATAATTCATCACACACAAATCTTTAAAGCAATCAAACTACTAAACTACATAGATAAATCCGTTAGAATCCCATGACAAAGATTAGTTCATAATCGAACCGCTCATCATCATGGGATCTGATGAAACCATGATAATAACAAAGTATGAATAATAATTATGTTAGAGTAATAGAGTTAAGAAAACAAATCCCAAAAATATCCAAGAGTATCGCCTAATTAGAAGAAAACAAAAGTAGATCTAGATCTCCGTTGCTTGTCACGAGCGTAGGAATCCTTCGCCAACTCTGAATCTCCGTCTCTCGGCTCTCTTTCTATGTTATGTGAAGTTTTGGTATGAATTACAAGGGTAGGATATGTTTATATAGACCATAGAATACTTCTCCAACAAGAAAAGTCCCAAAATACATTTAAAATTCGAAATAGGATAGAATTCAGCAAATTTCCAGGATATTTGGGCGCACTTTGCCCTGCTAGAGCGCAATCTGCCCTACTATACAGCTTCTGGCACAATCTGCCCTACTTATGGCGCAATTTGCGCTCCTACATGCTGACATAATGTAGTTTTGGCTCTCTTTTCTTCATTCTTGCTCCGTTTACGCCCGTTCCTTTTGCACTAGCCTCCGTCTTCAATACCTTAACACAAGAAACTCCATGATAGCATAAGAAATCACCCCTTGTTTCATTCCAAGCTAAGAATCCACTCCAAAATCAATGGAAATCACCAACCCTAACCGATAGTTACAATCCTGCACAACTACACAAAACACATAAAAAATGCGACAAACTTGAGGCCAAGTGAATCAATTTAAGCCGATATGGAATGCTCCAAGTGGATATAAAATCCACTTATCATAATTCACAGTCAGACATTCAGCTTATTGCAAGAGGAGACAAGTCAGAAAAGCATAAAGATGATCATGATAATAGTGGCAGCAAGGATAGATCTCAAATGAGTGATAAGGATGATGAATAGGGATGGGCATTCACCCCAGCCCGCCCGATCCCGATCCGATCCCCGCACCAAACGGGGTGGGGAATCGGGGATATTTTCGGGTACGGGCCGGGGAGCGGGGACAATTTTCAAAAAAAATCGGGGAGCGGGCCGGGGCCGGGATTTTATGTCTCCCCGGCCCGATCCCCGACCCCCGCCCCGATTCTCAATCCCCGACTCGATTCCACCAAATTATAATATATATATATATATATATATATATATAATATTAATAATCATATATATTATAATAATATTATATATATATATATATAATATTAATAATCATATATATTATACGAATTTCCAATACTTTATATTGGAAACAAAATGATACTTTATTCTTATATGATTGTCTTTCTTGTAGTTAAATAACTTCATTTCCATGTTATTTATAATTGTTTATTTAAGTAATATTTTTTTTATCTTAATTTAGTGCTTAAAAAATTGTTTCAAACTCACTAGTTAGTGTTTAAAATTGTTTAAAATGTTATTTTTTGTTTAAAATGAAATTCCCCGATTCTCCGCGGGGATCCTCGTTACCCGTTTGGGCCGGGGACGGGGAATAAAAAATAATCCCCGACGGGGATCGGGCCGGGGACGGGGATTGGGTTTGAATTCGGGGATGGGGGCGGGGATAGCACTCCCCGGCCCCGAAGTGCCCCGATGCCCATCCCTAATGATGAAGAGAAGAAGAAGGATGTCAAAGGGAAGAAGGGAAGTGATGACAAAGAAGGAGAGAAAGTATATGAAAGAAAGGGTGGAAGACAGCAAGCCTTAAGCATTACTAACAGTAATCTCACCACAACACAAGACTCTATGTCTAGGGTGAATGCAGTTAGTAATGACTTAACAAAATCTAAACCTATGGCTTCTGAAACTGTCTTGACATCTCAAGCAAAGAAGATTCAAATCAAGAAACCATCTGTATGTCTCCAAAAGCAAACTGCTAATTGTGTACTACAATGGTCAAGAGACAAAGGCTTCAAACTACTTTCAAGTGAGAAGATGAAAAAGCTAAAAACTCAAACATATGGCCAGAAAGGCAAGGAAGGTGAAGACATCTACATCCCAGGCTCTCATAATTATTCTAGGATTAGACTTGCCACCTCTTGATGAAGGCTATGACATGGAGGAAATGGCATTTCTACAAGCTCAAAGAATCTATCATCACTACACCATATATGGTTTTTGCCAACACCTAAAACCAGTGTTGGCATGTAAAATGTAGCCTTAGATAGCTTAAATTTGATATAAGCCAACATTGTATTTTGATGTTGCAATAGATGTCAACATATGTTACCTTAAATATAAATACATTAGCAAAGCCAACACTTGTAGGGTGTTACCATAGATTACCAAAAAAAAGTAATAAAAAGGGGGGAAAACGAAAATTTTATTGGAGGGAAAGGCAAATTTTAGTGGGGGAGTATAATTTTGGGCTGCCTAAATTTTATTCTAACAAAAAATACACTCTCGCTCTCTAACACAAAATACTCTCTCCTTAATCCACAAAATATTCTCTCCCTGGTATCTCTCTCTGGTTCTCTTCTCTCTCGTTGTCTCATCTCTCGCAGAAACATAATTCATTTTTGTGTGTATGATATTTGTAGAGTTAATCCGAAGCTCTTGCTATGGATTTTTCTAAACCAGGTAATCTCCTTCCCTCTCTATGTCATGTTTCTCTCTCTCTCTCTCTCTCTCTATCTCTCTCGTTCTCTCTGTGCTCTCTCATTCTCTCTATCTCTTTCGTTCTTGTTCGAATTTGAAGCCAGTTGTGTGGTTCGTGTTAATTTAAGATTTGTAAACCCTAAAATTTGGGGATTTTTAATTTTTCAGTATTTTGAAAAACCCTAATTTCACTTTTTTAAAATTTGGGGAATTTTAATTTCAGCATTAAATTGTTTTGTTTTGTGGGTTTTTAATTGTTTTCTTTTGGTATTTGGCTGGAGAGTGGAGATGTTGTGTGTTGAGATATTGCAACTTCTCTGCTTATCGGTCTTTGTGGTAATTTAGGTTCTATGTTTAAGGACTTACAATTAATAATTAAAATGTTGGTATCACTTAAGTTTCATGTATGTATATACCTCCCTGCAATAGATAGTATTAGTAACAACAACAAAGTGAAGATATCTAACTAAGTATAAACACTTCAATTGTCGATGTACTGCTAACTTGTGATTCGACCAAAGGTATTGTATGCTTCTGAATGGTTTTTATGAGATAACCATATTTTCAATATTGTACATTAACTATGTTTAGTTTCTTAAAGAAACTTATGAAAAAATTCTAATAACTGTGTATGATGCAGATAGATGTATAGGGCTAACATGGAAAATAAGGATAAATGTAGCACTAGGATTTGGTAAAGGGTTACAATATCTCCATAGGAAAAGTTTTTATGGGAGTATGAGACCGGATAATATCCTAAATGATACCAATGGGAAAAGCTTATTGGCATTGGTAATTTAATATAGATTTTAACTTTTAAAAATTATCCATTGAGCCATACGCAAAATCTCATCTGTGCATTTTTTTCTCGTATTTTAATGTTGAACATAGGCAGGGCCACAGATCAACATTGTTGTATATTTATTCGTGGCATTATATACTAATCGGACAAGGCTGTTATTGGCAATTAACCAACTGAGTGACTGGAGTAAGGTTCAAAGTTATACTATGCCTCTGCATTCCTAGTAAAGCGAGTTTTGCACATTTAATTGATCGTAGTACTACATATTCTATTTTCTAAAAAAGATCTTGCAGACAACTTTTTTACTTACCTCCTTAATCACCTCTTTCTTTGCAACAAGCGCCATATTACAGACCCAATCCAGCAAATTAGGTAAAGCACAGACCCACCACAGGTCACCTACTTCACCGACAAATCATGGTCTTTTTAGGCCAGCGGTGGGCTCATGGTTTACACAATTTGGTGGATCTGGGCAAGAGAGGGCACGGTGGGTAAGAATGGGGATAATAGGGCCTCATCTTTAACATCAAATATCCACTCAATAAGAACAATGGTTGCTGCATGCTACTCAATTTGATGTGCAGAGTCTGGCTACACAATTTCTTCCTTTTAAGAAGCAATGATTAGAGCTGCAGGCAATGCCATACAAGTGAACAAGGTTCTTTATTGCAACAGCCTCATTCAAAATATCAACTGTAAGTCATAACTTGTTTCAAACTCTTCTCATCTGAAGTACATGTTTTCAGATCTTCCTTAAGCTTAATAAATTCACCTTTCATGCATGTATCCTAAATAGTTTCATTTATAATAAGTTCTAACTTGGCCAATTATCTAGGCAAGAATGTAGTGACACATCGCAGTGAAGCTTTCAATGTTATATCAAGGTCAATAGCTAGCACTCGGCCTTCAGGTCCCTCCTCTCTTTATCCAAAAGTTGCAGACAATACAAAAATTCAGGGAAGGTAAAATCAATAGCTTACTGCTATTAGTTTACTAACGGGCTATTTTTTTAGACTTGTCAGTCCGAATTCGTTGCTAGAAGTACCTTTAGCTACTTTTTTTTCTTTTTTACTTAAAAGTCAAAAAAACACTTAGTTAACTGGCTCTCAACTTATAACTTCTGTTAAAAAAAATTTATTTTTTGCCGGAAAAGATATTTGCAGCAAGGAGCAGGGCCAGTCTATCATTAGATACTTATGTTTTAATGGAACCAGGAGAGACTGAAGTGTTTGTATCAGAGGACGAATTGAGGTCCAAGTTGAAGAAGTGGCTAGAAAACTGGCCAGCAAAATCCCTCCCACCCGACCTTGCAAGATTCGAAGATATTGATGATGCTGTGTGTTTCCTTGTTTCTTCTGTATGTGAACCAGAAATTGTTGGCGATCTTTGTTCAGTTCAATGGTACGAAGTTCATCTAGAATAATTTGAAGAGTCAATTTTGTTTATGTTTCATCTGGTATAACAATATAATTAGCGATATTTTCACTTATACACAAATTTTTAGTAAAATTCAGTAGCCTTCTCTGCTTTATAAACCAGAAACCATTGGAAGTGTAATACATATATCCAAAGGAAGACGTTTTTTGGGATATACAGTTAAGAGTTACTCATAATGTTTATGTACCTGTTCAGCTAGGAGCAAATGCAATATTGGCAGTGTGTCTTGCTGTGTGCAAAGCTGGGGCCAGTGTCTTGAATAATCCTCTTTACAAGGTACATACTTTTATTTTTATTTTTGGCTACGTAACAACTTAAGAAGTTTTTTATTGCTGTTTGCCATGCACCGCGGAATAAATCTTTTTAAAGTAAAAGAAGTAAGGCTGTTTTTCATATGGAATTTTGGATATTTTATTGAAACAAGTAATTTTAATAGTTATATTTGTCCACCGATATTTAATGTCAAGTAAAGATGATATTTTATATTTAGTCAATAAATGCTGTTTTTAGTTAGCTAGTATCTGGCCTTGTAATATTCTCAGTTGTCAAATCAAAATAGTATTTCAAAAAATATTTAGAATTTGTGCATTTCTTCATTAAGCTTTTGCCTAGGATTAAATCTGATTTTAGTCATCTTCCAACTGCAGCATAACACTAATCTTGCTGGTAACAAGAAGTTAATTTTTCCAGTTCTTGCTTTTAATGTCATCAACGGTTGATCGCATGCAAGATACAAACTTGCTATGCAGGCATGTTTTTATCTCTTCTGTAGATGTGGTCATTTGGTTAATGTGATGTTTCCAACAATACTCTCTTGCTGATTTTCCTCGAAGGTTGTCACTGGTATGGATGTTGCTGCATCTGAGTTCTATGGAACAGACAAGACCTATGATCTGAACTTCAAGGAGTTTGGTTTCTTAAACTTGTTTAGTTAAAATTGAAATTATTGGGAGACTCATTCAGAAGAAGCAGCCAAAGGTTAGAGATTAAGGTTAGAGAGAATGTCAAGTCAATTATTACTAAGATGGGAGGAAAAAAAATCCAGTATTGAAGGCTGATTACATTGGTGATATTGGTGATATGGATGTGTATGCACTTGTGCAACAGGGAAGATATTAACTCAAGTCATTATAGCCCCCTTATTTACTTATGTGACTTCACTTTCTTCTCTTGCAAATGTTACAGATTGCTTGCTTACACAGATTGCTTGCTGCATATTTAGGAATATACAAGCTTCAAATTATTTTCCAAGAAAAAGAGATGGTCTTTGTATCCGTTGTGTAGTTGCTAATGTTCTATAGTTGTTAGGTATACTTTAGATTTATATTGCTACTTCATATTTTTTGTAAGTTGTTGATATTTGGAATTTATTTCAATTTTAACGAAGTAATTTTAGTTTCTAGTTTTTTTTAGAATTTGGATTGGCATTGTCAATTTTATTGTATTGTATTCATCTAACAAAAAAATTGTGTTGCTAAAATAAGAAAAGCGTTGTAACAAAAAAAAATTTGTTATTGTTATAATAGTTGGGATAACAAAACAAAAGGTATTGCTATAATATGAAAAGCATTGTAACAAATATATGTTGCCAAAGAAATAATGATGTTGCTAAATACTGAACAAAGTGTTGCCAAAAAACAAAGTGTTAGATGAACCAATGTTGCAATAGGAAAAAATCGATGTTGCAATAGGTCTTTTACAACATCCCCTTTAGTGTTGTTATACACCCGAAAATGTAGCCTTAGACCAATTCTGGGCTTATGGCAACACTTTTCAGGCTTTTTTACACTTTTTTCAGGTGTTGCTAAAGAGCATATATGGTGTAGTGCATGTGGCTATAGTTGATGATTGCCTGGAGTTCAAGTACACAGATGGGAGGATGAAAAGATTCAAGCAAGGTATGTGCCAACACTGGGGCAAATTGTATGATTTAGAAAGAGTGATGGTGCTACTAAGCCATGATGATGAAAACGAGAGAAGCTGGAAGGTGGAGATAGCACATTTCATTAAGATGAAGAGAGACCATGAAGAAGTGTTGAGAAGGGAGAGTGAAGAGAAACTAAGAAAGAGAGAGAGGAAGAGTTTGCTGCTCTTGAAGCCAAGTCTAATGAGATAAGGGCTAAGGGTCTATGCAAAGTCAAATTCAATCCTTACACTCTGGAGTACAAGAAAAATGGAGGTATTGTGAAGATTAGAATGGACTACATTAGTTCCTACTCTGAAGCCAAGCTGAATGAAGTAATCAAAGATCTATCAGACTCCCCTTTAATTGAAGAACTCACTGCCATGGAAGACATCATTCTGGTAATGAAGGAAAATGCAAAGAAAGGCAAAGAAGCTAAAGAAAAAGAAGAAAAATGATGATTTACAAGCCAAGGTTCAAAGGATTAAATCAATGAAAAATGGCTAGTACTTCCTCATAACTGTAAGAATGCTTCTTTGTAATTTTATTCATACCTCCAATCAAATTTTATACTTGTACTGTTCAAGTCTTATCTTTATGTATGTTAGGCTTGTTATCAGACATGAAATTGTGACTAAGGGTCTTACTCACAATTTGAGGGATATTGTTAGTCACAGAGGCATGCCTGTACACATCTAATAACAAGGCTAATTGTTTGTAATGCTCTGCATTACCTACATGACCCCTTAACTGGGGAACCCTCTAGTTGCAGAGTTTTTACTTGTATTTAGTACCTGTAATAGGCATCAACGTTCTAGTTGTGTAACTATACAAATAAGTCATGAAATAATGCTTGAAAGAAGATCCAGAGATCATGCCTCAAGCTTGAAGAACAAGGTTGTAGGAATAAACACAGTTGGATTTTGAAGATTGAAGATTTGCCTAAATACTAATTGAAGAAGTGTTTTGGTCTATTCGAGAAGTCAGGGATTCGATATCTCAAAAGACACTGTTCGATATCTCAAGGAGTCATCAAGTCAAAGTCTCATTCGATAACTCAGGGATTGGACATGTCTAATACTCTATTCGAGAACTCATGAAGTCAACTAGTCAAAGCATCATTCGAGTTCTCAAAGAGTCAACAAGTCAAAGTTACATTCGATATCTCAAGGACTCAGAAAGCTATTCGACATCTCAAAGAATCCATAAGTAAAAGCTCTATTCGATAAGTCAAGGATTCCAGAAGGAAAGTCTAATTCGAGAAGTGGTTCGATATCTTAGGAAATAGCTATTCGAGAACTTAGAGTTATCGAACAACTTAATTCTAGTTCTCGAATCAAACACTCAGCCATTTCTCGAATGAATTCTTGAAGACAAATTACTGAAGATGTACAAGTCAGATACCTGCAACAAGCCAAAACACTTTCAGGACCACAGTACTGTAAAGTGTACATGAAAAGTCTACAAAGAAGCTTAGAGAGATGTTAAAGGAGACAAGCTGCTAAATAAGTGGATCTGGGCAGGTTAGAGAAAGTCAAACTGCATGCTGCCTGGACGTATTCCAAAATAAGGATAAACAAGTTAGAAAGTAGAATTGTCTGTTCTATTATTTGTAGTAAGTAGGGCATGTTCTATAAGAGTATAACCTCACTTTTTTAGCGATAAGAGTTTTTCACAGCTTTATCATAGATAATATCTTTTAGAGAAAAACGAAGCTGAGAATACTAACATTTGTATTCACAGTTGTAGCAAAATCTTTATCTAATACAACGTTAAATTAAAGTGAGTACTTGTGTTATGTATTTTATTATCGCACGAATATTTTGTTAAATTCAAACACACACTCAACTACACAAACATAATCACAGATTCAAAGCCTTCAAACAAACGTTCTTAAAAGCTTAAATCGAAAGAAAATTGAAAAGCTCGGTATTTTCTTATGTGTATTCCATACTCGGTAACAGCTTATTTCTATTCTCGCTGATACTCGAATATAAGGGTAGTAAGAACTTATCTCTGGATTCGACTCTCGCTGATACTAAAATGTAAGGGCCTGCTTATTCAAAAAATAAATAAATTATTTAACGGATTATTTACTAAAAATGAACTCCTTTATTTTTCATTTCATTTATGGTAAACAAAAACATACAAAATCAAATTACCTTATCTCGTTCATGTGTTGTTTAAACTTGTTTGAATCAAATCTCGTTCAATATATATCCCTAGAATTGTAAAACGTGTGAATGATTTCGATACTTATACTCACAGGTAAATATTTTGGCATCACTTTTTTAACTTCAGGTTAATTTTACTCATGCTATGTTTTGTGCCTGCAATGTGTTCGACGTAATGTGTGAATGAAAATGTAAGGGAATTACTAGAATGTAGCAAAACTGTTAACATTTCGAGAACGAGAACGAGCTCGAGTTCGAACTCGTTTAACTAGAATTTGCTATATTATGCGAATAGCTCCCCCTGGCTAAGCTGGAGTTTAGACTTGTTTATCGATAATTTTACTGGTTTAGCTGCCTTGTTTGTACGAATTATGAACTAATTAGTATTTAATACTAGTGGACTACATTAGACATCTTCGTTGATGACGAACCCTATAGAAGATATCTTACGTTTATTAGCGGACGATTTATGTATGTGATCGAGAAAATTTTGATGTACCTATGTAATTAATGCATGGAGCCTAGTAATTTAGATAAGAAGAATTAGTATAATTTGATCAGAATACTAGTTTTAATTTAGATGCACATTTTGTGTTTACGTAGGTTATTTGAAGTTCAAAGCCTCAAGTGTTAATGAGCTTTAGTTCTTTAGATAATTTGAATAAGATTTTTGAGGCTTTCGTAAGTATTGTAAATGTAATATGCTGCATATCGAATGAAACTGATAAAAATGATGTATTGAGTTTGGAGAGCTGCTTACTTTTTATGATGGTGATCTGTACAAATTCCTCTCTTCTGCGGTAGAAAAAGCCGTGAGTAGTGGTTTGCGACAGATCGACCAAACTTATATATTCTTATTGTTTGCTTCCATGAATAGTTGATTTTTATTGTTGGCCTACATTGTTGTTGCTCTGCATCATTTCCAATAACGGTCAAGTGTACGTCATGTTCTTTTTAGAAATATAGGTGATGTTATTAAATACTCATATTTCGATGGTAGCTAAATTAATATATGTTTTTTGTGTTAGTAATATGCACGCATACATCTTAGCTTAAGCTTTTCGATCTTTAAGCTTCTTATATGTCTGCATTTTGTTATCCAATCATTGTATATGTGTTTGTAGTGTGTACAGTTCCTTTTTGACAACAAGGCACGAGAGGAATGACTCATCTTCTTGATCTACCCCACGGATGGTTCGCTCGTTCCAATGCAAGATTTCACAATTTGCCTAATTATTCGGTTATATTGCCTCAGCAACAATCTTTGTTACATTGTGGAAAACAAGCTACGTCTCAACAATGTCAAGGTGTTCATTCTTTGCCAAGAGATTGTTAAAACTGACTAGTCAGTATTTTATTTAGTTTGTTTGTTACTTGCCTCATATGATTCCAAATTCCTAACTGATCTGTTAAATTGATCCCTTAGCAAGTAGTACGAAGCGGGTTGATTATGTTGAATTGCATTCATCTCCGGATAAGGTAATGCATTATAATGGGTTTTATTTACAAATTAGATCTGCCATTCCATTAAATATGGGGGATGCTGATTTTTCAGTATTACTTGGTCATCTCAAAGATATAGGATATGTTTTCATCTTTGAGTTATTCAGACTTACACTTTCTGCTTATCATATATATTCACATCATGTCAACAAAGATTTGTAAGACGAGCTTTTCCTCTTCTCTATATGGACCCTGAAGTTTCTGTTCTCTGATTTGGACATTAGATTCAGGTCAAGATACGGGGTGAAGCAAACTTGAATATCTTACCATGCGTGCAAACTCTCAGGGATTTCCCTGAGGATCTTTCTGCGAAAATTGTCATGGTTAGAATTGAAGTTGATGTCTTGCTAAGGACAAAACAAGACCAGAATACTCCGGCAGCAAGCTGTACCCTTTCCACCATCAAATACCTGTATAGATCTGATGCTAAAATAATTCTTGTGGGTAACTGGAGTGTGCCATTTGATTCGAAGATTCCTACTGTAGAATTTGTTGCAGGTATATTTGGTAGAAGTCATCTTGCTTCATATCTGTTTTATAGACTATGTATTTGTGATAGCTCTATTCACGTTCTTCTACTGTATATGCCTGTGCATCCCAAGGCTATTATCTTACATTATTGTCTTGAGCAATGTCTAATAACTGACATGTTCTTCATTTTTTTCAGATTATCTTTCTTTCCTTCTCCAAATTAAAGTGGTCCCTGTAAAATTGGTTCCTGATAACATGCAACCTCATATGGAACACAAGAAAAAATCTGTTCTTCTTCTCGACAATCTTTCTCTGTTCAAAGAGGAGCGTGCAAATTGTCCAAGATTTTCCAAATATCTGTCATTAGGGGTTGATATTTTTGTGAACGATGCATTTTCCCTGTGTCATAGAATTCTTGCATCAACTGTTGGTGTTGCTAATTTTTGCTGTTCGTGTGTTGCTGGTTTCCACTTTGAGGAGGATCTTTGTAAAGTGAAGGAGGCTTTCAGTTGCAGTAAAAATCCGTACGTTGCCATTGTATGATTCTAGCCTTTACAGACATCAAATTTTTTTTGCTAATCATTTGTGCCCTTTAGTAGTATTTAAGACTTTTCTTTGGTTTCATCATTTACTGTTTTACTAATTTTTTGCAAACAAAGTAGATTGGAGGAGGTAATCTCTTTGAGAAAGCAGCTGCTGTAAAGTCTGTAGCTTCTTTCTGTGATGGTTTGGTATTTGTTGGAAATATGGCATTTCAACTGATGAATGCCCTTGGAATGCCTGTTCCAATGAACTTGGTAGAAAAAAGAGCAGTTGGAGAAGCTCTGGGTATAATCCAGTACACAAAAGCTAGAAGCATATCTGTTGTACTTCCAAAGGATTTTTGGTGCAGGAATGATAATTTTCATGATCGAATGGAGATATTTCCTGCTGGTTGTATACCCGGCGGTAAGATTGCAGAATCTAGAATATTGCTTATATAGGTTAAAAAACTTGAATAAGTTGGGAGTGGTATCTTGGTGATTGTTTATATGTGATCCAAGAATCCTGAGCATATTTTCATCAATATGATAAAGTGCATTATATTTCTCCATAATATTGCATTTTTGTAAATATTTGTAATAAAAGATGGAGACTGAACATGATTTAAGTCAAATGACAGTGATCAGAAGGATTGGAAAGAATGTCAGGACTCAGTTTGAAGAAATGAATATATAAGAAGTATACTTAAGATTGAAATATGGAAAGTGAGAATAATGAGAAGTTCCATTAGAGACTAGAGTCTATTTGAGATAGGCAGAAAGATGAGAGAAAAAGTGAGTCCTATCTAATGTCATCCGAAGTCACTGATTAAAGGAGGCTGTTGCTGTTTAGTTCTATGAAACCATTTTTTTGTCTTTGAAGCCCTCAGTTATGTGGAAGTTACAAACAAGTTCATATCTGATCTGGTCTATGCACTATAACTCCATATAAGAACATGCTTGTTGATGTTAGTAAATGTGTCTTCCATCTGATATTACCATGATCCTTAAGACCCTAACACTGTTGGATACTTTAGTTCATATTTTATTACTTATTACACTGTTTTAACTGTCTGACGTATAGAAGAATTTTGTGCTTTGCTGATATTTAACTTAAAATTAGGTTGGTCACCTGTTGATGTTGGGCCACATTCAATGGAAGAAATTACATCCTTGCTTTCGATCTGTAAGGTAGATTCTTAAATTACCTTATATAGGGTGTATGTATCTTGCCTTGAGTAAGTTCATTCAACTGAAAGTCAGTCGAGAAGTGAGATCCTAGCCCGTGGCGCAGAAATCGGTAAATATTTATCTAAAATGAAATATGAATTTGACAGTAGTGACCTGTGATGGCAGTTTGTATATATCACCCCTAACTTAAGTATGCTATTGGTTGCCACAAAAAAGGTTATTTTTATTTTTATTTTCTTGTGTTTCTATCTGAAGCAAAATTAGTTATCCTTTTCCAAGTACAGTAGTACAAGATATCTTTACCTTTTATCTTTAAGAAAGTGTTACCTTTTCTTTTTTTTCTTCACAAAAAGGAATTCTTCAGTTTCCTTGTACAATATCAGGATCAGGATGTCTTGACAAAATTCCTTAAGTGTCTTTCTTTATTTTCTGGTTATTGGCGGTATTATTATGGAGGAGAGTGATACACAAAAATAGCTGCTATTCTGTCTACATAAACTACTTCTAGTTTCTCTGTGTGTAAAATAATGGAGGTGATTATCTTGTCTTGTTGTACCTTGCAAAATAAATATCTCAATAATAAATTTCAAATGTGCAGCAGTTGCTACAAAATACAAATCACGAGATTCTTTCTGATTGTGTTGTTAACGTAATTATATGCTGGCATACTTGTTGTAATTATCAGACATACTTTATACATTCAAATGTTAAAGGCCTAAAAAGTGATGCTTTGATTGATAGTTCATCTTTGCATCACAATTTTCTTATTTTTCCTTAACTAAGACTCTTATAGCATTCTAAGCAGTAGGTATGATTCTGTTTGCTGTGTATACATTTTTCCTTTTTTTTATTTATTTATTTTAATCTAATCCACTCCAATTCTAAAAGTTGTACATCTTTCAGAAAATATTGTGGATTGGTCCTGTTCAATTTGACCCATCATATCAGAATAGTAATGGAACATATGATTTAGCACAAATGCTTGATACACGGAGCAGAGAGAACTGTGACATTATTGTTGCTGGTGATGTGGCATGTAAAGCAGTAATGATAGTCTCTCAATCACAACCAGCTTGTTATATGATTGAGAGTCCCTCGGTTATATGGGAGTATCTGAGAGGCAGAAATCTTCCTGGGCTCATGGCCTTAGATAGAGTAAGAATTTTGTACTTCTACTAATCTTAAGCGTACATGTGGAGAATTTATGGGTGGGGATTTATGCAAAATAAATGTAACAACAGGGGGTTGTTTTAAATCAAATTTGATCTTCAGGTTTATTTTAAATTACCTCCCTAACTAATCGCTTTATGCAGGCATATCCTTTTAAGATCGAATGGGACACAATGTATACGGATCCAGCGCTACCACTTTTAGTTGATATAGGCAGTGGTAGTTCAGTTTTTGGTTTCTCTATTTTTTTCCCATTGCGAGTAATATATAGATATTTAACTCCATTATCTCTTTTCGTATTAATTTTTTTTTTTTTCTTGAATGTGTACCTCCCCTCCTCTTTCCATCTATATGATGATAGTTTTCACTGTATAAAGCCAATTAGATTGACTATTCTGTGTCACTCTTGGTCCTGGATCTAATTTAGCTTACTGTAGTACCATCACCCAGTAATGACATCTAAGCCCTTGACAAAAGGTGTGGCTGGGTTAATTTTAAAGCTCAATACTCTTTCTTCTTAATTCATTCTTGGCGAATAATCTTTCTTGATATCTGAGGCGTGTATACCCCTGGATGAGTCAGTTTGAGGCATTAAATTTCTTGCTAATTAGTTTGGATATTTATTTCCTAGCTCAATAATACAAATTGAGAATACTAAACAAAGTTGTGAAAGTTTTCCAGTCTCTGCAGATACAGTCTGCTTCCTACTTATCTATTGATATTTTATGTCCTGCCCAATAAATTTACACTTAAGTGATCACTGAAAGCCGCTAATTGGTTTCTCACTTATAAAATTAACAGGGAATGGGTTGTTTATCTTTAGAATGGCACCAAGGAGGAAGGACTTGAATTATCTTGGTCTTGATATTAATAAAAAGGTATTCCAATGGTGTTACCTTTTCAATAAAATGTATTGTCTCACATTTAAACTTTCTAGCTACGCCTTATTAATTTACTACCTTTTCAGCTGGTTGAGCGTTGCGTAGACACAGTTCATCAATCTGGAATAAGAAATGTGTATGTGTTGCATTTGCTGCTTGGAGTGGGATTAACTTTCTTCATCGATCCACCTGTTCTCGATCAGAATAAAAAACTTGATTCTTGCCTTCATGATCTACAAGCTTAATTAATTTTGTAATGACAGTGGGGAACTTGTCATACTCATACCTCTTCATTTTATTTGTGTGACTGCTTATTAATAGATACACTAGCTCAAATAACCTCTTTTTCTTCACCTTGTCTGTGTTTGAGCGTTTGTGTTCATCTATTTAATGAAATACCAGTATATTGATTAACTTGTCTAGTCATATTAAACCCTACTTGTTGAACCAACCGATAATTTTGGTTCTTTGAAGGCATAATATTCTCTAAAGCCCACCGGCCACCTCTGACAATGTCTCTACTCATTTGATGTTATTAAGTGCAATGCAGATCTATTGACAATTTCTCTATTGCTTTATTTTCTTTCCGTTTGTTTAACTTGGTCTTATCTTTTGGCAGAAATTTCCTTGCAACAAATGCAACATCTACATTTCGGTCCATTGTGTCCACTTATCCAGGAGAAGTAGTTCTAGTATCAATTCAGGTACAACAGTGTTGCCGTCACTATTAAATTATTGCATGTCTGTTAGATGCATCATGCATGATATAATCATTAAAGCCTATATCTCATTATAGAATTTCCAGGAACACCACCATTTGTGACCGTATAATTTGTAGCCCTATCAATTTGTTTGCAAAGTTAATGCGTATCAATCCATGTTACAACATTTTGTTGACAGATATAACTATGAGATCTTTGTGGAATGAGATTAGTGGTGTTTTATCTCTGCAGAGCGAGATAAGAACCCATTATATGTTCTTTGTTTCAGCATAAGTGGTGGGTTTTCCTATTATTATATACTGCTCCGTTTTAAGAATGGATTCACCTTATCTGAAACTCGATTCATTTTTGGTGTAGTGTCCGATTCCTGATTTTCGCAAACCAGAACATAGATGGCAACTGCTCCAAAGATCATTGGTTGAAGCAATAGTAGATTTGCTAGCATATGATGGAAAGGTATTGAATAAACTTTGGACTGCAGCTCCATAATAAAACATATGTTTTTTGTGTCGTTACTAGATTTTTTTTTATACTGCAATGTTGATCCACTAATATGTTTATTTTGCTATTCCTAAAAGTCATGGTTTACCAGTACAACAGTTTTTGACATTCCTATGCGCCATTACAGATTAGCTTGTACTGGTACCGAATTTTGTCCACAGTGTGAGAAGGCATAGTTCAATAATCTACCTGTTTTAGCCTTTAGGACAGATAACCTCACGGCTTCACGAAATTGCAGGTGTTTCTTCAGTCGGACATAAAAGAGGTAGTTCTAAGGATGAAAGAACAATTTTCAGTTCACGGAAAAGGCAAACTTCGCATTGAGAACAGAGTAGAATGGCTGGAGGAAAACCCATTCGGAGTCCGATCGGATTGGGAAGATCATGTTTTAGATCGAGGAGCCCCTATGTACAGATTATTGCTGTCAAAAACCTTCATCCAAAATGTAAAAATGTCATTAAAGATTGTACTGAAACATATGGTCGAGTTTTAACACTTAGCAATTTATCTATTTGTGTTTTTAAAGCAGTTTATCTATTTGCAGAGTTCCATTACCAGTCCAGTCAATAAAGATGACATAAAATGATATAAACGCTTGCAACTTGATTCCTCTTAAAAAGAAGAATCATGTTTATAAAAAATAAGTTTCCAAAATTTTTTTTGTAAAAAATTAGATGTTTAAGTTATCGAAAAATCTATCTATACTATTATATTAAAGCCGAAACATTGAAAGTTTTGGTTTTCGGTTTGGTTATCCTATTTATTTTGGTTTTCGATTTGGTTAATTTAATTTTTAATTAATCTTAAATATAAAATAAATCAATTTTAATCCGTTATTGGCTATAGTCCTAAAGACACAGTAGTATTTTATATTTACACCATTACTAATACACCTAAACTTAAAACCTCCGTTGCCTTTACGAACACCGCACACAGAACTCTATTCTTCTAAACCTAATTTACATCATCTTTATCAATTCAACACACAAGTTTCTTCGGCTTTTCTCTTCTTTTGCAACACCATATATATCATTAAAGTGTAAGTATAAATAATTAAATTACAAAAACAACTCAAAAAGCTAATTACTCATGTTAACGTAATTATATTCCGATTAAAATTCCTTCATCCACATTGAACTTCTACTTGGACTCAATTACCCATTTTTTCTAAAGATTTTACTTCTAATTAAAAAACTTTACCATTTAATTTAAAACTAATATTACTGTAATTAATAAATATCCAAAATATCGCATCATATATTTCCGTAATTATTTTTAGTAGTAATTTTTGTAATTAAAACATTTTAATTTTTAATTTAAAATTAATCTTGCCATCACTAATATACACCGCAAAATATCTCACCATATATTCAAATCATTATTTTTTAGTAATAAATAAGAATCGTTAGATCTAATAATAAGATATATTATATGATTAAATTAATTTACTAAAAATTCAAAGTTCGAACCCGTCAACGACATTTTTAATTTAGAATTTTACAAAATAAATTTTAAACCATGCATATCATTATATAAATTTATATTAAATTAAAATTAAAAAATGATTAAAAATAAGGATTATATAAAAACATAATTATAATGTTAAATAAATTTTATAACCTATCAAAAGAAGCCCGTGCTTCGCACGGGTTATAAGCTAGTACTATTATATTAAAGCCGAAACATTGAAAGTTTTGGTTTTCGGTTTGGTTATCCTAAGTTTTGGTTTTCGGTTTGGTTATCCTAATTATTAAAATAAATAATTAAATTACAAAAACAACTCAAAAAACTAATTACTAATGTTAACGTAATTATATTCGGATTAAAATTCCTTCATCCACTTCTACTTGAACTCTTTTTTCTGCTCCAACAACTCAATTATTCATTTTTTCTAAAGATTTTACTTCTAATTAAAACACTTTACCATTTAATTTAAAACTAATATTACAATAATTAATATATATCCAAAATATCACACCATATCTTTCCGTAATTATTTTTAGTAGTAATTTTTGTAATTAAAATATGGAGTACTTTTTAATTTAAAATTAATCTTGAGATCACTAATATACACCCAAAAATATCTCACCATATATACAAATCATTATTTTTATTAATAAATAACAATCGTTAGATCTAATAATATCTACGAGGGTAGTATAAACATTTGGGAATAAAGATATTATTCACTTGAAATCCTGTGATATGTGCATTATATTATTACATGTACGAATCATATTCACAATAGACGATTTTAGCATATCTATCTATACTATTATATTAAAATTCGAAACATTGAAAGTTTTGGTACCTATTTTTTGGTACTGAGTGAATTTACTTATTTACCCTTCATTATAAAGAAAAATAAATATACTTAAAATAAATAATAACATAATATAATTAATGGTAATTATTTGAGATATTAGCTTTTATAAACACCTAAAAACATCAATCGTATCATATCTTTCCATCATTAGTATTTCCTTTCGAATTAAAACACGTTATAATTAATGGTAATTAGTCGATTAACATAATAAAATTATTGGTAATTAGTCGATTGCCTTTTTCACAATAGTATAATAAAATTAATGGTAATTAGTCGATTGCCTTTTTCACATTTACTTTTAGTTAAACATATTACCTTTTATAAACAACTAAAAACATCAATCGTATCATATCTTTCGATCATTAATATTTTTTTTCGAATTAAAACACGTTACCTTTTTAATTTAAAACAAATCTTACAATCACTAATATATACCCGAAAATATCAAACCATAATTTTCAAGAAAAATATAACACCTAAAATAAATAATAACATAATATATTTAATGGTAATTAGTCGATTGCCTTTTTCACATTTAATTTTAGTTGAAGATATTACCTTTTATAAACACATAAAAAGATCAATCGTATCATATCTTTCAATCATTAATATTTCCTTTATAATTAAAACACGTTACCTTTTTAATTTACAACAAATCTTACAATAATTAATATTTACCCGAAAATATCACAACATATTTCTCAATTATTAATAAAATATATTAAAAATCGTATACGTTGTTTATAATAAGGAAACATTAGTATAATTTATAAACATGAGTATGTTAAATTATATTAAATTAAAATTAAAAAAATTATTAAAATAATAATTATATAAAAACATAATTATAATATTAAATAAAATTTATAATATAATATAAGACACCCGTGCATTGCACGGGTTATAAGCTAGTTTTTATATATAATAAGCATGAGGGATCTTATCCAAAACTTTGGTTTGGTCGCTGTATTGTCAAAATAATCTCAACCGTCGAATCTAATATTATTAAAAATAGACGATCAAGATTATATCATATTATAAAGGAAATTATAATCTAAAAAGGATATCACTTTACTACCAAAATAATCTCAATCGTCGAATCTAATATTTTTAAAAATAAACGATCAAGATTATATCATATTAAAAAGGGAATTATAATCTAAAAAGGATATCACTATACTACCATAATAATCTCAGCCATCAAATCTAATATTTTAAAAAAAATAGACGATCAAGATTATATCATATTAAAAAGAAAATTATAATCTAAAAAGAATATTATTAAAAAAATTATATAAATTTATTTACTTTTTATTACTTTTAGGTGTTAATATCTAAAAAGTTATTAACACCTTTGATTCCAATCATTCAGTGTCTCAGTCGTTTCTTCGAAGAGAAAGATGATATATAGGGATTGAATGGATTAAAATATTTTGTTACCAATAGTAGTTGTTTTTAATTTTTTTTGAGAATACCAATAGCAGTTGTTACTACCAGGACTGCACACTCTCTTGACAAAATTATTTCATGGAAGGTGATAGCCAAACAGGATCTTGAGAGACCAACATCACCACAAGTCTCATGCATGGGAACACTCAAGCACAAGAAGAAGTTATGTAGCATGCTAAGCAGTAAAAACTACGTGTTACCACCGTTGGATCATCTTAATCTAATGGTTAAGAATCATAACAACTCGAAGGTGGTGAAATCTGAATTAGAAGATGATGTGAAGAAAAAGAAGAAGCCTTTGGCTATCAAAAACAAAAATATTAATACAAAAATATTTTATATATATAGAAAAATATATAGAAAATATATTTATATATATATATAGAAAATATATATTAATATTTATAGAAAATATATATTAATATTTTTATATTATATTAATATTTATAGAAAATATATATTAATAGTTTTATAAAAAATATATTTTATGTATATAGAAAATATATAGAAAATATTAATATTTTATATGTGAAGAAAAATATATAGAAGGTGAATTAGAAGGTGATGTGAAGAAAAAGAAAAAAAGATATGTAGAAGCTACAGAAGAAGAACGGAGCCAAAGGAAAACAAAAATATGTGAAGAAAGGACAAGACAAAACAAGTAAATAATGGTCACATCTCAGCCTATGTCTTTTGTTAATACATTCTATATATGTACATGTATGTTTCGTCATTCGTGTGTGTGCGCATAAATTTTATCAATGCCACCATAAAATATTTACATTCATATATGTAGGACCCATGATTGGAAAATCACCACAAAACACAGGTAATATATATATATATATATATATATATATATATATATATATATATATATATATATATATATATATATATATATATATTAATGTTAACTCATCTAATTTGGTCAAAGTTTGTTTGTACTGAATCTAATCAATTTTTCAAATTTGTTTGAAGATCATCCCATTGATTTTCCTATTGATTTTCCTGATAGATCCAAGTTTGTAACTGAAAAGAAAATTTCAAACAAAACTGATTATTTATATTGGTTTAACGTTGCAATGATCTTTAAAAAATTTGAAATCCTTAACTTAACATTGATAAAAAAATAAAATTATTTAAGGATTTATTTTTGTAAAATGTTATTTATAAAATTTAAAATAGTGTTGTAAACTATTTAAAAATTAAATCTCAAGTGTAATGATATAATTTCAACGACGACACAAATAAATATAGCAACTTTGAAAATAAAACATACAAAATTAAATTGTATTGTAAAGAAATTTAAAAAAACCGTGCATCGCACGGGCTATAAGCTAGTTATATTAAAGCCGAAACATTGAAAGTTTTGGTTTTCGGTTTGGTTATCCTAATTATTAAAATAAATAATTAAATTACAAAAACAACTCAAAAAGCTAATTACTAATGTTAACGTAATTATATTTCGATTAAAATTCCTTCATCCATATTGAGCTTCTATTTGGACTCTTTTTTTGTGCTCCAACAACTCAATTATCCATTTTTTCTAAAGATTTTACTTCTAATTGAAACACTTTACCATTTAATTTAAAACTAATATTACAATAATTAATATATATCCAAAATATCACAACATATCTTTTCTTAATTATTTTTAGTAGTAATTTTTGTAATTAAAACACGTTACTTTTTAATTTAAAGTTAATCTTGCGATAACTAATATACACCCAAAAATATCTCACCATATATTCAAATCATTATTTTTAGTAATAAATAAGAATAGTTTTTTTTTATAATTAAACTTTTCATTAATAAGGCTGGAAACACTTCGACTCGAAAGTCCGAAGTCCAAGCTACCTTACAAGAAGAAAACAGAGAAGTACACTCCCCATGGGAGGCCAAAGAAACTGGAAAATTGCCAAAATACAACAAGAACATCAAAGGCAGATGATAAGACAAAAGACACCAAAAGACATCAAAAGATGATCCAATCAAAGCGTTGGAACGAGACTACTGAGGCTCCTCCCCTCCATTCACCGAAACCTGGTCTTGAATGTCCATCGCTCCCACCGTGTTATCTGCAATAGCGAACCCTAGTACCCTACCCTGCTCATCAACCGGAATGGGAGAGACTAGTAGTTGTGGGATTGGTGGCCCAAATCCCATATCAAGATCCATTTTCTCCTGAAGTCTGCCAAATGGCTCAGGCACGAAGTGCATTGTTGTCCAGTTGTGCAAGCCCACTGCAGCCAGGTAATGTGCGCATCTGTTGGAGGTGTCTGATACATATTGTATGATGTTCTCCCACTCCGGGTTGCAACCAAGGAGCTTCTTGATCTGCTCCACAATCCAAAGACAAGTCCGGTCACCTCTGCCATCCTTTCTGTTCACTTCGAAGTAGAGGTGGAAGTTGTCTGTTTCGAGTAAAGCTATCTCAGTGTTGCACAACCTTGCCTGATTTAGGCCAAGATGACAAGCCCACAGTTGTGTAGCCAGTGGGGATAAGCCTCTCATGGTGCTAGTTAGAGCTTTGACCATTTGTCCTCGATGATTGCGTATGATGATCCCTACGCCATTGGAGTTGCCGTTGTGTTGGCGAGAAGTATGAATCACGTGGACGTTTATCTTGAACTGTCCTCTTAGAGGTGCCTTCCAGGTGTAGTAAGCCATCTTGCACTGGTGTTTCGGAGATATGTGTAGTGTGAGGTGAGAATTGTGAATATGAGGAGGGGTTGTGTAGTATATAAAGAAAGAAAGTTGTTGTAGGTTATTGTAGGGGTATGGTGTGTGTTGACAGTGTGATGGAAGAAGTGTTGTACTAGAACGGCTAAACCGAGGTCTATATTGTTTATAAAATGGAAAGTTGTACTGAGGTATGGTGGGGGAGACGGCAGTGAACTGTAGTAGGCATGGAAAAGTTGAAAAAGAGGAGTGGTGCAACTGTGTATGTTGCAGGAGACAGAAAATCTTGATCCCAGTGTCAATCTTCCTCTATACAAGAGATATAAAAACCATGTTTACCACCCCCACAGGATCCTGGGCTTGGACTGTTAGGTCCGATAAGATTGTAGAAGGGGGGGTTGAATACAATCTTTACCTTTTTATCGAAATTTGTCAGTTAGATAAAATTTATTAAAGACAAATTTATGCGGAATTATTTAACACAACTTTTCAAGTTGAATATAACTTTATATTAACTTGATGTGGTGTTACAAAATCAGTATAACAACTTATCAAGATGTTAATAACTAATTAGAAAATTCGACATGAACTTTTCTAATTTAGTTAATAATAATCAAGATAAGAACTAGGAAACTTAATTCGCTAGTAGTACAAGAATCACAAGTAATCAAGTTCTATCGGATAGAATATTACAAAGATGAAGAACTTGAATTTCTGGGAATTGTTTAAGCTTTGGTGTTCTTGGTGTTCTTGAGAGAAAATTCTGTTCTGCTGGATATTATGTTTTCTGCTCTGTTTCTTGGTTATGACATAATCTGCTGTCTTTGGTTCTTTTATATCAGCAATAAGTCTTGCTAGCTTTTTGTAGGATATTTAACTGCTCCAGCATGACTTAATCTGCTTCCAAGACTTAATTTTTCTTCATTAAGACTTACACAAACCTTCATTAAGACATAAACCTGGTCGGTATGACTTAATAAAAGTTCGGTATGACCTAAAACAGCTGGCAGGTGGTCGGTATGACTTAATCATGATATTTTGGCTCGGTATGACATAATCTGAAATTGCTCGGTATGACCTAAACTGCAATCTTCAGTCGGTATGACATAATCCGGAAGCTTAGCTCGATAAGACATAATGTTGAAGCTTCTCGGTAAGACATAATGTTGAAGCTTCTCGGTATGACATAATTTAGGTCATACCGATTTTGTCTTCACCAAGACATAATCCAATCCTTTTCCTTTTAAGTCATATTGATCCATTTAATTAATTAATGATTATCCAATTCACATTTAATTGATACAATAATTAATTTAATAAATAAATTAATTCTTCTAGAATTAATTCATTTAATTAAATCAACTAAATGATTTATATCAATTATAAATGAATTTAATTAAATCAATAAATAATTAATTTAATTCTTACAAACCACTGAAGGTAGTAAAGAATTACCACTGACTTGTGTTGACGTTCGATGTACTGTCTGGTTCATGAACGACTAACTTCAATGATGCTTCTTCACTTTTGACTTTAGGTTGTGGTTTATTTCTTCTCTCAATTCTCTTGTACTGTAACTGACATTCAAACTATCACTCGAAAAATCTCTGTCACTGTTCAATTGAATCCATTCGCTTCAATGCTATACTGGGGCTTGATGAGATAACTGAATCGTCTTCCAGTGTACGACATCAAAACTATAGATTGACTTTTCTTCTTTCTTCTGACAGATAATACTTCTTGAGATTCCTGTGACAGTTCATATGTATATTTACTTATTACAATTTGGTTTAAGTTGATTAGGATCCTCTAACTACAAATAGGCTGAGTCATATGCCTTTCAATCTCCCCCTATTTGTTTGTTAGACAATAACAAGAAAATTCCTAGAGGATACCTCAACTAATCCAACTTAACCAAATGAAAGATAAAACTTTAAATACAAAGTAAATATGAAAAAAAAGTTCTGGTATATATTAAACATTTCCAGATTCAAACAAAATGATAAATACAAGATAGATGATCCTTTAGCCTGATCATATTTAACATATTCCTATCTTGACATATCTAGCTCTAAAGATAATACACGTAGAGCTGATCTTCAATTACTGTCTTCTCGTCTAAATTCTCCTTCTTCTGGCTCATCTGTGACTTGAAGTTTCATGTGTAAATCAGAATCAACAAGATGCTCTCTTCTTGATGACAATCCTTGAGGTAAGACTAAAGGAATTCCAAGCTTCTTTCTCAGTTCACCTTGAAATTTCTTGTAATCTTTTATATTCGTTTGTGCATAGGATCGAATGTGATCTGCAGCTATTACCTTTTCTTCAGTCAAGAATCCATGATTTCTGAGAGCATATTCAGCATATACCAAGTGTTTTGCATGATGTTCATATAACTCATCTGTCTGAAGATTGATAGAATGAAGTACCTCTCCCTTAAGAAATTTTACTTGTGGAGGATCCTTAATCACTTCTGGTCCAGCTCTTTCAGCAAATTCTTTGAACTTCTCATGTAACAACACACCTAGCTCAGAAGATGTTCTCACCTTAGGCCTAAGTACCCAAATCTCTGTCAGCGATCTGTCATAAAAGAACTGAATAGATACTCTGAAAGTTCCAACATTATGACAATCCACAAATATTACCAGCTCATCAGATTTGGGTTCAAATGCAGTAGTTATCCTGATGACTTCTACCTTTAAGGCCCTTATATACATATCATGAATTGGATTTGCCAGTTTGAATTCCTCGAGAATTTCTCCAAGACGACGATCTTCATAATCAGAACTATGAGGTGAATCAATTGCTTTTTGAGCACGTTCCCATTTGTCACCGCTCTTTAGTCTGATATATGTCTTTCTCTTCTCAACATTTATAGCATGTAATCGTTGTAATGCTTGCTGTTCAGCTTTCTGAAGTTCTTCATTTCATGCAATTTGTTCTAATGACTTTTGAAGCTTTTCTTCTCTCATCATCAAATTAGCTTCCCTCTGAGCAAATAATTCTTCAGATTCTTTCTCTGCTTGTTGAGCTTCATATTCAGATATCACTGGTTCTTCTTCTTCCCAGTGACTTAAATCTGGTTCAGGTAATTTCTCACCTTTATCAGAAAAATCAAAGTCATCAAAAACATCAAGATTATCTGGTTCATCCATGACTTGATCATCTGCAACAACTTTCTTCTTCCCCTTATTCCTTCTGTCTTCACTGTCTGTATCAGATTTATCAGATTTACCTCCTTTTTCTCCTTGTCCTTTCTCACCACCTTGTGATTTCTGTGCCTGTTGTGATTTCTCCCCCTTAGTTGAGGAATCCTCTACAGTTTTATCAGTTGCACCAGCTTTAGGATCTCGTTCATCATCATCACCATCAGTTCTTGAAAAGAATTCTCTTTCTTCAATAGTTGGTGTGCGATTTTGACTGATCAGATGAAATAAATGGCTTAATCCTTTAGCTTGATGTGCATTTTGCTTCTCAATTTGATCTAGTCGAAAATCAGTAGAACGCTGATTTTCATGCACTTCTTCCTGTAGATTGTCAACCTTGTTGGAGATTTCAGCAATAATTTTGTCTTGTGCCACAGTGACCTCACCAGAATCATCAAGAGCTTTTTCATGAGAAAGTTCGAGAGTTTTGATTTTATTAGTGAAGAATGTCTTCAAGTTGTTGATGTCACCCTTTATCGAAGTAAGCTGATTATCAACAGAGGTGGATGGAGAAGACTGTTTATCCACTTGTGCTCGAAGTAATCTAGCTTCAGCTTTACTTGCTTCTAGTTCCCTTTCCAGATCTTGTATTTTTTGTAACAATGAGAGAGTGTATGTGTCAGTGTGTGCACTCACCTGAGTTTCACTCTGAATTTCACTCACCTGATGTGCATGTGTATCACTCAATTTTGTGGTAATCCTCACATCACTCCTCTCAATTTCCTTAGCTTTTCCAGAAGCGGTACCTGCAGTTAAAATCACCCTAGCCTCCTCTGGGAAGGTCAGTGGTGGTGCAATGGGAGTTCGCAAATCCCTGTCCTCAATCAATTCCACTTGTACATTTGGATTTGTAATCTGAATTTCTTCAGTAGTAGATTGATCAAGTTGCCTTCCACTTTCTTCAGTCGAAACTGCGAGTGGAAACTCCTTGAGGGATCTAGGAATGTTTCTCCTAGGAGGGGAGATGATGGTTCCATTAAAGTTGGCAAGGAACCAAGATTTCCCTCAGAAGTCTGTGAAGACTCTTCTACCGTAACTATGGTAGGCACTGTTTCAGACTCAATGTGCTCTCCTGTCAATGTGTCCCTATTTTCATCATAATCTATATGTTCTCCCATTGTTAGTAATAACAAAGGTGTTATGCTTGACACATTATAGGATGCCATGGCCCTATGGCGAATTTCAATAGTATCATCCTGTTGAGAGGATGATCCTAATAACTGTTGCATGGCCATATCAACGTCCATATCTTGTTGGGAAGATACAGATGGGCTTACACTTGCCTCTGAATCAGTTCTACTTTTCTTTTGTAGAGGCAGAGCTGTGGGTTCATTCATTATATTTCTTCTTTTCTTTGCTCTTTGAAAGGGAATTTTCTTTCTAGAGTGAAAGGTTTTAAGTGATGTAGATTTAGTGTTTGGCTCTATGACCGGGGTTAGAGATTGTGGTCTCACAATCCCTTGATCAGCCCTATCAACCACTTGGGTTCCAGAAATAGATTGAGAAGTAGAAATAGTTTGAGGAACAAAAGACAATACCTGGTCAGCTGATTCTGCGATAGTCTCTGATAAGATTGGTTGATTTAATTCAGATTCAGGGACAGATGCAGTTTCTTCCACTGGATGTTCAACAACAAGTGCAGGTGGCTGAGGAACAATTTGCTGAGCAGGTTCAACTTGTTGATTGCCTTGATCTTCATGTTCAACAAGTATGTTTTCCACTGGTGGTTCAGGGTTTTGTTCAGGTTGTTCAGGTTCTGGTACAGGTTCAATGACAGGTAGTTGTATATAGTTTGACATGTATTGGGTGACAACTACAGGTATGTTTGTGAATTTAGGCTAGTTGCTGTACTCAGTGAACAATCTGGTAGAAGGTTTACCTGACGCCAGTGATTCTCCATTCAGGAATTGGGCTTGGTTTTCTAGTTCCACTAGATGATTAAAAATCAATGACAGGAATCTTGGATAATAGCATGATACTTTTTCTCCATGATCAAAATTCCTCTTTGCATTAATGATTCTTCTAACCATCGGAACACACAGTAGTCTACCAATATTAATTCTTCGGTTGTGTGCAACTGCATATCCAATATGCTGCATGAAGGACGGTAATACCTCGAAGTTTCCTTTAGTAGAATTGGCAAAGACTTTAGCTAAAGTGTTAAACAGATAGTCCCATTCCTGAACGAGGTGCTTTTTATTCCAGACAGTTTGATCAGGTCTGTCTTGGTAGAATATACCATTCAAAAAATTTATCAATTCTTGTTCTGATGGTAATTCTTCGAAATTGTCACTAGGAAAGTTTAAGACCGTATTTATAACATTTTCATCCACTGTGTACTGATTGTCTCCGACAGAGAAGACAAACGATCTGTTGTCATTGGAAATGACAGCAGTAGTACACATGATTCGCAAAGGTTCAATTTTTAAGGGAGCATCTAAGCTCAAAGCAGTGCGAACTAGTGAATTATCGTTTAAAAATCGAATCCACGGTCGAAAACGTTCAAGTGAACATTTTTCTGGATCAAAATAACCGATTAAATTATGTTTAATAATTTCAAATCGATCAGCCATTTTAATCAAGATTAAATTTCTTTGAAAATTTCAGATTTTATAAAATAATGAATTAAAAATTAATTTTTCGAATTAATAAATAATTAAAAATTCGAGAAAATTAAAAGTTGTTAAAAAATTCTTAAAAATTCACACAACAATCTCCTTACACACACGAACACACGTATATTTTTAGATTTTGAAAAATCAAAACCAAACTCCCTGAAATTCAGATCGAAAAGTCGATTTTTCGAAAATAAGAACACTAAAAATCGATCCAAATCAGTCGATTAAACTATCGATTTGTAGATAATTAGATAGAGAATCGTTCTAGGTTCTTGAATCGTGATTTTGATTGAGTTTAAGAGTCGAAAATCGGGCAGCAATTCCACTGTAGTTCGTGTATATATGTATGTATCGCTGAGAGTGTTTTCTGTGACTTAACACGAGAAAGACTTAAATTGATAATAAGACTTAACACATTCTATCTGTTATATATATACTTATACCTACGATTATGACTTAAATAAATCTAAAACTGAATATGACTTATTTTATCATAACTAATATATACATATTATACTCGATTATGACTTAATGTTAACAAGACTTAAAAACTGTTACGATTATGACTTAACAAAAAAAAAACTCAATAAACGATTAAGACTTAAATTAGAAAACGAATAAGACTTAAATTTAAAAACCTCGGTAAGACCTAATGTTAACAGACTCGAGAATATGACTTAGTCTGACAGAAACTCGGTAAGACTTAAATATTTACTAAGTCGGTTATGTCATACCGATTTTTAAAACAAATAAGACCTAATTTAATAAGACTTAAGTTTATACTGAATAAGACTTATACTTATATACAGACAAGACTTAAAAATTACATATACAAATAATTCAAATAAACACACAAAAATATACAATTAACTTATAAAAATAATAAAAATATTATAGAAAATTAAACAAATAATAAAAATAATTATAAATACCATATGCTATCCTATTAACGAAAACAAAGCAATATTAACAGGACAAACACTACAAAACATATGATAAATTAATTATTAAAATAGAAATAAATATCTACAAATATTCTAAAAATACAGAAATATGAAGTATTAAATAATATGAATAAACAGAGTGAAAAATAACTAAACAAGCAAGAAAATCAGTTGGTAAAATAATTATACAAGTGATTTCAAACAACAAATATTCACAGAATAATCACTTGCAAAATTATTAAAGATCAAATTTCAGATATTAAAAGTATTAATTACTAGGACTGTTTAACATACCCAATTCACTAACAATATTAGTGAATGAGGATTCATTAAGCGACTTAGTAAAAATATCTGCAGTTTGATCTCCAGAGCCTACAAATCGTAGTTGCACTGTACCATTCATTACATGCTCTCTTATAAAATGATACCTTATGTCAATGTGCTTCATTATAATCAAACCCAATTCCTACGGTTTGATTAATAGCTTGTTGGTTAAACAACTCTTTAGCCACTTTACATGAATTAGAAGTAGCACTAACCTTTATTTCTAGTTCAGCTATTGTCTCACGTTGTTAAACCACTATCAACGCTAGAGACCTCTCAAGTTCTTTTAGAATTCTTATTTCTGATTTTTGTTTATCATGGCAATTTTGTACATCGTGTAATTCTGATAATTGATTTCTAAGATCTGTATTTAACAAATTGATCCTTTCAATCTCTCTATTAGCATAACTTAGTGAATCACTAAGTTGATAAATATATTGACTTTCAGAACATGATACCTCAGATGAAGTACCACTGGAGTTATCAGATTTTGCCATCAGGGCAAGATTGCCATACTCTTCTTCTTCAGAGTCTGTATCATCCCAACTCTTTCCAGCAGCCACATAGGCTTTACCTGTCTTCTTCTTCTCAGATCCAAAGTCTTTTCTTTGGTTTTGTTTTGGCTTCTGACATTCAGTAGCGAAATGTCCAAGTTCATTACAGTTGTAGCATCTAATTTTATTTCTTTCAACTGTTCCAGTTTTGTAACCTCCTCTGTTACTTGAGGATGAAGAACCTCCTCTCTGGAACCTGTTATAGTTAGATTTGTACCTGAACTTGGGATTCTTCCTGAATCTGAAGTTACAGAATTTCCTTACCAACAAAGCCATGTACTCATCTTCAAACTGATCTAGCTCTTCTAACGAATAGAAGTCTCTTTCATCTGGACTAGCATTCGTTTGACCAACTTCAACTTCAAGCTTGCCACTGTCAACACTATAAGATTGAATAACTTTATCTTCCACTTCCTGTTTGTTCTCAACAATAAGAGCTGTAGAAGTATTAGCAACTCTTCCTTTTCCATAAATCTCCTTTTGTTGAGATTGTTCCAGTTCATAGGTTTTTAAAACGCCAAAGAGTCTTTCTACAGTAATTTCACTTAGATTCCTCGACTCTCTGATAGCTGTAATCCTATGTTCTAGATGAACAGGCATTGACAGTAGAAATTTTCTGTTGATCTCTTTCTGAGTGTAGTACTTGCCATGCATCTGTAAATTGTTGACAAGTTTGTTATATCTTTCAAACACATCTTGAATACTTTCATTGGATGCTGATCGAAAGTGTTCATACTCAGATGTCAGAATTTCTAGACGATTCTCCCTAACTTCCTCTGTTCCTTCATTCACAGTTTCAATGGTTTCCCACCTTTGCTTTGCAGTCTTGCAGTTAATCACATGACTGTACATTACAGAGTCTAGAGAATCTATTAAGATCAGTCTTAAATTAATGTCAAGTCCAGCTTCCTCTCTTTCAACAAGAGTGTATTCAGAAGAATCTTTGTGTACAAACCTTGCAGGGGCAACAACTTTTCCATCAGTAACAACTTCAGGAATTAATCCAAAAGGTATTATTGGTCCTTCTGATAAGACTTTCATGTATTTAGGATTTGCAACCTCGAGGAACATTAACATTTTGTTCTTCCACATATCATAACTGTTTTTGTCATATATGGGAATTTTCACAGTTCCAACTTTAGAAGACATGATGAATTTTTTAAGAGAGTTAAAAAATTCGGGGATGATTTTTAATCAAGTAAAATGGGATCTTTGATTTGTATATCAATCAATCGGCTCTGATACCAATTGTTAGGTCCGATAAGATTGTAGAAGGGGGGGTTGAATACAATCTTTACCTTTTTATCGAAATTTGTCAGTTAGATAAAATTTATTAAAGACAAATTTATGCGGAATTATTTAACACAATTTTTCAAGTTGAATATAACTGTATATTAACTTGATGTGGTGTTACAAAATCAGTATAACAACTTATCAAGATGTTAATAACTAATTAGAAAATTCGACATGAACTTTTCTAATTTAGTTAATAATAATCAAGATAAGAACTAGGAAACTTAATTCGCTAGTAATACAAGAATCACAAGTAATCAAGTTCTATCGGATAGAATATTACAAAGATGAAGAACTTGAATTTCTGGGAATTGTTTAAGCTTTGGTGTTCTAGGTGTTCTTGAGAGAAAATTCTGTTCTGCTGGATATTATGTTTTCTGCTCTGTTTCTTGGTTATGACATAATCTGCTGTCTTTGGTTCTTTTATATCAGCAATAAGTCTTGCTAGCTTTTTGTAGGATATTTAACTGCTCCAGCATGACTTAATCTGCTTCCAAGACTTAATTTTTCTTCATTAAGACTTACACAAACCTCCATTAAGAAATAAACCTGGTCGGTATGACTTAATAAAAGTTCGGTATGACCTAAAACAGCTGGCAGGTGGTCGGTATGACTTAATCAGGATATTTTGGCTCGGTATGACATAATCTGAAATTGCTCGGTATGACCTAAACTGCAATCTTCAGTCGGTATGACATAATCCAGAAGCTTAGCTCGATAAGACATAATGTTGAAGCTTCTCGGTAAGACATAATGTTGAAGCTTCTCGGTATGACATAATTTAGGTCATACCGATTTTGTCTTCACCAAGACATAATCCAATCCTTTTCCTTTTAAGTCATATTGATCCATTTAATTAATTAATGATTATCCAATTCACATTTAATTGATACAATAATTAATTTAATAAATAAATTAATTCTTCTAGAATTAATTCATTTAATTAAATCAACTAAATGATTAATATCAATTATAAATGAATTTAATTAAATTAATAAATAATTAATTTAATTCTTACAAACCACTGAAGGTAGTAAAGAATTACCACTGACTTGTGTTGACGTTCGATGTACTGTCTGGTTCATGAATGACTAACTTCAATGATGCTTCTTCACTTTTGACTTTAGGTTGTGGTTTATTTCTTCTCTCAATTCTCTTGTACTATAACTGACATTCAAACTATCACTCGAAAAATCTCTGTCACTGTTCAATAGAATCCATTCGCTTCAATGCTATACTGGGGCTTGATGAGATAACTGAATCGTCTTCCAGTGTACGACATCAAAACTATAGATTGACTTTTCTTCTTTCTTCTGACAAATAATACTTCTTGAGATTCCTGTGACAGTTCATATGTATATTTACTTATTACAATTTGGTTTAAGTTGATTAGGATCCTCTAACTACAAATAGGCTGAGTCATATGCCTTTCATGGACCTACCTTGCTTGGCTAGATAGTCCGCACCAAAATTATGGGCTCGCTGTATGTGATCCAGTTGGATGTTATGTAACTCCTCTAGTTCCCACTGCTCTGCGAATTGTATACCACTACTATTACCTGCTAGGAACCTTTTAACGTTTGTCCAAAGGCCCATAGAGTCTGTGAATATGACTACCTTTTTTCTTTCTCGACATGACTATGCAACTTGCTCAAAAGAAAAAATGAGTGCTCGAGTCTCTGCTTCTAATGGAGATGTTGCCGCTGTTGGACCACTAAATATGAAGAATAGTTCATCCTTATTGTTTAGGATATATCCTCCTATCCCAGCCCCGTGAACCTCTTGGTACGAGCCGTCTATGAATCCTATGAGATCACAGTTCTTCTTAACCTCCTCAAGTAATTGTACTCTATGTGTTTTAATAGTGTTCGTTGGATTGTTCATCCAGGAATCCTTGCTGTTACAGTTTAGTATTCCTCCACTGGTGCACCATAGGAATGATCGGTGTATTATCAAGAATTGTACCTATTTGTCATTAGTGGCCACTTTGTTGAATAGTAGGTCATTACGACACAACCAAATGGTCCAAGGGGCTGCTGCGACTGTCGTTTGCCAGTGAGTTACATGTTGTGTCCCGTCAAAGTTAGAACCCGTAAACGACATTTTTAATTTAGAATTTTACAAAATAAATTTCAAACCATGCATATCATATATAAATTTATATTAAATTAAAATTAAAAAATTATTAAAAATAAGGATTATAAAAAATATAATTATAATTTTAAATAAATTCGTGCTTCGCATGAGTTATAAGCTAGTAGAATTTGAAAAGGTAATAATTAGATGTGTTATATTATCAAAGTTATTATCATTAAATATTACTTTTAGTATTTAACTTTGTTCTTAAATAATTATGATAAGTCAAATATACTAATAAAAATGTCATTTTTTATTAAATAACTATTAAAAATTAACCACTATAAAAAAGATTAATTTGACCAAACCCTAAAATCACTTTGACCAGTCAACTCTAATCTAAACCGTTCATTTTTTTCACACAAAAAAAAATCCGAACCGTTAATCTCGCAACAATATTAAAAACCCTCCACTATAAATTCAATAAAAATCCAATAAATTCATTATTATTTACACAATTACACATAATAATATTCTAACGAGTCGGGTCGTGTGGATCTTAGCCGGCGGTTCAAACCAACAAACTATTACAGTAACGGTCGAGTAATTGCAAATTCACCCCCAAATTGTAAGTAATTTTCAATTTCTCGCATGAATTTAAACCCTAATTTTCTTAATTCAACCACAATTTCTTCGATTATATACACCCACGATGTTAATTAGCGATATTTACATGTAATATGTCGTCGTGTTTATATTTTAGCTCGTAAGAATTATTATATGATTTGGATATAAATTACGGTTACGAGCGAGCTTATGATTGTTATTTGATGCTGAATTTATGTATTTTTGTGTTTTTTTTAATTTGTTGTGTTTTTTTATTTATGAAATGTTTTTTTTTTTTTTTGTTTTTTGTAAATTGTGTGAATCATTGTTTTTGTTGACTGGATTGGAAATTGAGGTTTGTTTGGGAAGTCTTCGTGTTGTTTTAGTTGATGATTGTGGTTATGTATGTTGCTCTGAGTTTGTCGGTAGAAGCAGCAACGGTATTTTGAGTTGCGAAGTGATTTCTCGTGTCGTTTTCACGTATTGAACCCTAGTTTTGCTAATTGAGCCAGAAATTGTGCACATACTTTTGATTTTTTTTAGTTGTATATGTGTAATATATTGCTGTGTCGGAACTTCAGCTCGAAAGTGTATAACTGTATGATGTACGACATTGATTAGGAGCAGCCTGATTAGTTTGATAATTTTGATTATGCTCGTAATTCATTTACTACACAATATATGAAAGTAGTGATGATTATGCTTATTGATATTGTTCTGTGTTAGGTAGAAGCAGGCTCAGTATTTTGATGTATTTTGAATGCAATGGAGCTACCGGTTTCATCGGACTGCGGGGTATATCCAAGTACTGACAAAATTTTATATAAAGACGGAAATTCTGGTGTAAATATGGCCTCATCATCACACGATGTTGCTCCTCAACAGCCAGGTTTTTGTACCATATGTTTATATATATAATGTTTAATTAAGCTGATTGTTCAGATTATATGCGACTTTCTTGTATAAGGCGCAGAAGATCTCACCTGCAATAATCTTTAATGCAGCAATAAAACAAACACGACAATGGGCTGCTTGGACACGTCAAGAGGAGGAACGCTTCTTCACTGCTCTCCGGCAAGTTGGCAAGGTAAGTTTTGTTGCTCTTCAATTCTAGCTCTTCAATATGAAGGGTTTCCTTTCCCTTAGATTAATGCCTTGTTTATCTTCTGGCAGAATTTCGAGAAGATAACTTATCGTGTACAAAGTAAAAACAAGGATCAGGTTAGTATCTGATTAATGTGCTATGTTTTCTTATTCTATCACTTAATAATAGATGAATCCTTTTTTTCCAGGTCATGAGACCTTTCTGTTTTTTATTGTACTTATCTGTATGTTCCGTATATATATATGTAAATTCAGGTCAGGCATTATTACTATCGACTTGTAAGGCGAATGAACAAGTTGTTGGATCCACAACTTTGTCTTGATGCCAAAAACTCTAAAGATACAAATTCTGCAATGCTTCGATGGTAGGCAATTAGTTTGCGTTGGATTTTACGTTTACTTTATATAATTATATTTATGTCCAGCACAGTGGTCAGCGATGAATGTACTCCCTAGTCCCGCCCTCCCAAACTATATGTGCTGATTTGTTTGGCGTATTGAATAAGAAGATTTTGACTCCAGAGTCCCTGTTTTAGTTACATGACTACTAGCACTCCACTTTTCTAATCCTCTCAACAGTACCATTATGCATTATCATTGAATTGCTGTCTCATGCATGCCTCTCTCCACACACACACAGTAATTTCTTGTGTTTTAATGTAAACTTGTTTCTTTCCGAAGAGATTAGTAAAAGGATTTGAGGTTAATACTGGAAAGATTGTGTGAAAAAATAATTTTGAGTTGGCTTAGCATAGGTCTTTGACTGGAACATTGACTACTGATGCAATTTTTTTTTTCACAACTGCCAGGTGGTCATTACTGGAGAAGAGCAGTTGCAAAGCCTCAAAGCTTCACTTGAAGCCTAGAAGATTTAAGATGTTCCTTGATGCCCTGGTTAGTCAAAGCTAACATATTCTTAAATGACTTCTTTAAAGTTATTGTCAAGTTATTTGCACTTAATGAACTTGTTATTTTGCTCTGAAGGAACATCAACTTCTGAAGGATCGGCGTAAAAATATAAGAAAACGACATTCTCAGGGAGAAGTTTGTTCTACAACAGCTACAGCAAATGTCCTTAGTCAGGGTAAAGCTTTGATGAATGATATTCTCACAGTTGAAGTAGTTATTCTTGACAGTCAAAATTTTCAGAAATTGGGATCAGGAAAAGGATCTTTACTAAATCGTAATGCAAATTTAGGTGTAAATCGCAGTAACTGCAAAGGTGATTTGATTCCTCTGAAAGCAGTGAGGCAGCGACGAAAGCCAGGTGCTAGTCTTGTTATTTACCTTGGTTTATGCTATTATAAATGTAACTAGGACCAACTGATTAGGGTAAAAAATTGGTATTTTTTTCTGATGAACATACACCTCCATATTAAAATACCCTGGTTTCCGAGTTTTAGCATATATACGAAGTCCTCATTGGTTGAAGCTAAGAATGTGTGGTAGTGTATGTAGAATTTTTAGGGACTACTTGATCAGCAGTGTTTGAAGGCACTTAATATTTGTTATCATATATTTCATTCGGTTATAGATTATCTCTCATGCCCACGTTCTAGTATGTACAAAAACCTCCTTGGTCACTTTTGTTAGTCAACATGTCACACGACTCTTGATTTTTAATTGAGGAAGTAGCCGCTTTCTGAACAGTGAATATTTCGTGTTTCATGTCAAACAATTCAATCACTACCTGGAAGTGAGGTAATGTAAACTTTTAAGTCACGTGACCTGTGTTACTTTTTTAGGAAACTTTAAACTAGTTGTATCTGTTGTTTTATTTTTATTTTTTTAATTCATGTAGCACTCTTCATCATGCCTGGTGCTAAATTTGCCTTTCCATATTAGTTCTGCTTCTGCACTTGCATCACTCAAATTCTTAATCTTATATGTACACGTTCAATTGCATATAAGTCAGCCATTTCAGGTTTCTTAAATCTACTGTCTTCCCCATGTATGGCTAACAAATAATACTACCTCCGCAGCTGCATATAAAAGGTGGGAGAAAGCTGCCATTGCTGGTGTCTCTCTAGTTGCTGATGCTGCTGAGCATCTGGAGCGGACTGCCCTGGATGAAATGACCGAACAAGGAAAAGGTATGCATATCTAGAAGTTGCTGGGAGGATGGCTTTTTTGTAATGTTTTCGCATTGAAGATATACCTTGTTTTTCGTGTCTAAAACTCCAGTGTACTTTTTTTAGGGGGGAAATGTGTGGACCCTGCTGGAAATGTTGCATCTTCTTCCGCAACTTTGTTCCAGAATCTTTTTAACGACAACAGTGCACAAACATCATCAAAGCTCAAGCTGCAACTGTTCCCAATCGATGAAAGTACTCGAAAAGCACTGGAAATGGTAGATGCAAAAAGTCAATTGTGTTAAAAGTTCATATTATATTCCTTGTACCACTTGCAGTGTCACGTAGTTCTGACAAAATAATGACAGTGATCAATTATATTTTGGTGCTTTGTCTTTGTATCCTTTATCTCGGGAAAATACCATTTGAGTAGAGGGGTAGACTAAATACTTTGCTTATTTTCTGATAGCATTTAGATTATTTTTGGCATGTTGAAACTCAACTTTTCAATATATTGTCAGGATGATTATAATCCACACTTGGAACTCACTTTAAGTACTCGCAAGAGGATATCATCAGTTTTGGAACATCTCAATCGCAAGTGGGGAATGTCAAGCATAGCATGTGGAGAATTATTGCTTTTACCTTACTGTGCCCAGAAGGAAAACCTGGTTAATTGTCAGAGATGGACTCAGGGCTCTATTCTCAGTGCAGCAGATGTATATAAACAGATTGGCAGTCCTTCAATATTTCGCTTAAGGTTCCTCCCTTGTCTTTTTATTATTGTTATAAATATAGTTTTAAATATGTATAATATATGACTATTTCCTTATTGGTAATAACAATTCCCATATATTCTCTTCAAAAGGTACTGCTGGCTTTCCAATGAGCAACATGAATTGTTGGCATGTCAAAATCCGGTAAGCAATTTTAGTGAGCAAATGACAAAAATAAATGGTCACCAAAATGTGAATATAGTCCCAGATTATACTCCTGAGCATGTGCCTGGTGATTCATTTGGCCTTCGTGGAGATAAAATAGTCTCAACTGAGAAGTTTGCTGAAGCGGTTAATTCAACTCTAGATATTGAAGATGATATTGTCGAGTGCATTGACACAAATTCAGACAAGAACATTGTCGTTCCTTCTGAAACTGCACCAGATATATCTTTACAAAGAGAGAGTTGCAACTTAGCCATCATGAAACAAACTGAGGAGAAGGTATGTGTCTCTTATCTAGTTCCTCAAATTTGTCTAGATCAGTTACCAGTACACCAACATTCATTATTACACCATCAAACTGTTTTCCATACTTAAAAGTAGGATTGAATTTTCCTTTCTTTTGTTACATAATGATCTCCCACAGATGTTTGCTTAGATATTATTGAAGTTAAAAATATTAGATAGTTATAATTTTCCGACAACTTAAGAATAATTTAGATTTAACTATGAAAGATGTCTTTAACGTATCCTTACTCTTTATATACGTCAGTGAATTGACACTAGCTTATTCCTGTTCCATGTCTAACTTCGACTTTGATGCAATAGTAGTATAGCCATTTGTTCGTTTATGAATTCTTTTAGTATTAAGTAAATTCGTACAGGATAAGAGGGGGTATATGTAGTGGCACTAACAGTGAGACTGCACAGTTTTCGTCACAAATTGTTGAACATTTTGCACATGATCTTGTCATAGCTTTCCATTTGTCGAGAGTCGGTAGATTATAGTAGTATATATATTTAACTTCGTTGATCACTTTTTTTATGTTATTTTCCGCTTAAGATGATTCTATGTTCAGCATTTAAACTTTTTTATATAAATATTTTTAGAATGACACGCGGTTGCAGACTGGTAATTTGCTGACTCCAGGGGATTGGGCTGATAGTCTAACCAACATAAGTATTGGTGATCTTCTGAACGAGGCATCTGATAACATGGAAACCAATTATGTTGGCCCATCTAATGCCAGTTGTCAGTACCAGGTGTCATTCAGCTGTGATTCTTTTGATGCTGCAATTGCTGCTCTTATGTGTAAAAATCAAAATAAAGCTAGCTTCCAGCCAACTCTAGAATCTCATGTTCCTTCCATCTGGGATGCTGAAGAAACTTGTGATGCCTTCTCATTTAAGAAAAGTTCTGTTTCCCATGAGAAAGTTTTAGGAGCCTCTACAAATGATTCTTCTGAAGCCTGCAGACAGTGTGTTAAAGAAAGCTTGGTATGGTAGCAACAGATAGTGTTGTTGAGGTTATATATATACATCATTTAAAAACAGTTACTTTCTTGTAGTGTTTTAAGTAAGTTTTCTTATCATCATGTGTTCTCACAGGAATTGTCTGAAAGGAAGGAGTTAGATGTTGAGGCTCATGGAGACCCAATGGATGAGTCTCAGCCTGATCCGAGTACTATGGAGAGTTCTGCAAAGGAGGAATTTACAGGGCTTTCGGATTTGTGTTGGGTATATGCTTCATATTGATAAATATCATATAATTATCTAATTCAACCTCTTGAATTCTTCTAGTTTATACATCGATTGTTCTGCGGTAAAGATTTGAATTTTTTTTTCTTTTCATTACAGTCTGAGTCATTGGCACCGTTAGATTTGGACAGACCATGTAAATACCACAATGAAGATCTGATCCTAAATGATAGCATGAGTGGATTGAATCGCCTAATAGCCAGCAGTCTGGATGCATTTCAAAACTTTTCGTTCTTTGGTTTGGACAAAAAAGAATCAGCTCCAACATCAGCTGGTGAAGCTCGAAAAACTGCTTCATTTTCGGATTATAAAATCGGTAGTGAAGTAAAGATTTCAAAAGTTTGACAGATAACTTGTATGTATTCCCACAAAAAATGAGGTATCGGGAAAATCTTGTAGTGTTTTGCAATGCTTTTCTTCAACACGTCCACGTCCAGGTCGGCCTGTTACGCAGAAATTATGTATAAATAGAAAACGAAGAGAACAAAATAGGCTGAGACTGCATCAGTATCATCAGTCAATCTTATTCCTCGGTTACATCCTTATTGTAATTTCAGTATCATCAGTCATCTTATTCCTCGGTTCCATCATCATTGTAATTTCTTTATCAACTAATTTGTTCATATTTTCCTTAACCAACATTTTTAAATTTCAATTTCCCACTTATTTTTGGTGGCGTGAACATGAATCGAATTGGGTGATAATATTAACTTTCATCCCATAGCATGGGCTATAATCTATAATCTAGTATTTGTGAATGCTTTGTGATGCATCATGGCGAAATCGTTTTTATCCGTTTTGGTAGAGAGAGAATGCCTAAAATGGCACAAATATAGAGGCAATGGTCCAAAATGGCACTCCTTGAATTGTTGGCCTCCATCTAGCACTTTCCTAACTTACTTCCCACTTCCAAACGCAAATTTTACACGTTTTTTTTTTTGAAATAACATTTTAAAATATTAAAATATTATTTTGAAACTATTAAAATATTATTTTTATTTTTAAATTAAAATTTTAAATTTTATCTGTATTCCTTTAGGGGTTCAATAATTAAATTTTGGGGTTCAATAATTCTATTTTGGATTTTGGAACCTAAATCCTAACTTATCCTGATTTTTAAAAAATCGGGGTTGGCTCCTGATCTCCCGATTTTTTAAAAATCAGGACACTGGACTCGGTAAATTTTATATGTATTTTCTTCGGGATTCAACAGTTAACATTTGGGGTTCAACAATTACATTTAGAAATATTCATAATGGTTTTGACAAAAAATAATAATTCAGAATGACGAATAAATCGTATACGAATTCATTAAAATAACCCATTTGAAATGACCATTTAATTTTAAGTTTTTTTAATAGTATTAACAAATACATATTTAGCAAAAAATAAAAAAATAAAGAATAGGTTACATCACTTAAAGTAGCCTTTTGTAAAAAGAAATAAAGAAAATAAAGAACAAACGTGAACTTTACCTACCTTTGACTAGAAACGCAAGTAGAACTTGCGTTACAACCATAAATCGCAATCTTTGTTTGCATTATTACCAGAAAACGCAACTTATAGATGTGTTTTCGTGTGTAACCCATTTTGCTAATGCATTACACCCTAACGCAGCTTATAAATATGTAACGTTTGTGCTATATGAGGATCAACTTTTCAAGGAATATTATTTATACATTTTTTGTTAAAATTATGTCAAAATGGACCAAAACCTTTGGTAGACGAATGAATGTCAAAAAAAATATTTTATATTTTAATATGTTATAAACTAAAAAGTGCGTTTATATTAAAATATGAAAAGGTGTATGTCAATGATTTAAATCATATATAATTAGGTTTTCTACATTGAATGTCATTATCAACGTAGGATTTCTACATTGAATAGGATTAATGTAAAAATTCGTAATTATATTTTTTCAGATTCTGAGTGTTTCCATTTGAATAATAATTATTAATTCTTCATTTAATTAAATATAATTTTATGAGCTTCGCGTGAATTGTAAAATCATCCAAATCTAATTTCTAGATCTCAAGATAGAGTCCAAATAATAAATATGAAATTTTTTTATACTAATAAAAAATAAATAAAATTCAATTCTAATACAACATTTTTTAATTATATCCTTTTCAGATTATATTTTTTTAAAAAAATTCAATTCTAATACAACCTTTTTAAATTATATCCTTTTTAGATTATAATTTTCTTTTTAAAATTAACTTCTAATGCAACCTTTTTTAATTATATTCTTTTTATATTATAAATTTTTTTAATTTGATGTAATCTTGATCGTCTATTTTTAAAAAATATAAGAATTGTAGCCATATACAAACACGAAGACCCATGTGATGGTTTTTTATTTTATTGGAATTTATTTTTGACTCTCCACTCAGAACATTCTAGATTTTTACTTCTGCTTGTATTATCCATTTGTTACAACCTCCATGAAAATAATTACTAAACCAATAAAAAATTTGAAAATTATTAGAAAATCAATTAATACAACTAAAAACTCACTTTAATTTAATGTCAATATATAACATGTATTTCTGTAATTAATTATAAAATAAATATTAATATAAATATTCAAAAAATATTTATATGTTACTAGCTCAGATATTTAAATTTTAAATTATATTTTGATAATATACTCTATTTATTTATAAAAAAATTATTTAAAAAGAGGTTAAAAGATAAAAATAAATAGGGTTGAGCAAAACCGAACCGAAACCGAAAAACCAAACCGAAATGTTGAATTTCGGTTCGGTTTGGATTGTATTTTTCTGAAAATTTCGGTTATTCGGTTTAAACCGAAATTTATTTCGGTTCGGTTCGGTTTTTTTTTAAAACTTTGGTTCAAACCGAAATAACCGAATTATATATATATTTTATTTATATTATATATGTATATATTTATATTTTATATATATGCATGATTTAATTATTTCAAAATTAAGTTTAAATATTTAAATTGATAGTTTGTGTTTTATTTTGTTTTAATTGTTACATATTTTAATATAGTTGCTATTAAAATTAATTTTAAAATTAAAAAAAAAATATTATATATAATTTTTTATAAATCGGTTCGGTTGGGTTTTGGCAAAATATTTCGGTTCGGTTTTTCGGTTTTTCGGTTCGGTTTCTTCGGATAAATCGGTTCGGTTCGGTTCGGTAAAAATCGGAATTATTCGATTTTTGTTATTCGGCGAATGATCACCCCTAAAAATAAAGTAGATTAGGAAAAGAAAAAGGGGTTATCTTTCCTATCAAGAAACGAACTGTGTAGTCTATATATATATACAATCCCCAGATCTTCAACAAAACAAAACCTATACATACAATCTCTCTCCCTCTCTCGCGATCTCTCTCGATTAATTCAATCACAAGCATGGCTACTCAACCTGAATCATCTGATCCGTAAGCTCATCTACCTCCACTCAGATCTTCAATTACTCAATTTAATTTCTGTTTTTTTGTATCTAACTTGTGTGTATATGTGTAGTAAGGGAACGAAAAGAGACTTTAGCACGGCGATTCTGGAGAGAAAGAAGGCGCCGAATCGATTAGTTGTTGATGAGGCGGTGAATGATGATAATTCTGTGGTTGCGCTTCATCCCGAGACTATGGAGAAGCTTCAGCTCTTTCGCGGTGATACTATTCTCATAAAGGTTGGATCTTTATCTGATTTTTGTGAAATTAGGGTTTTTGTTTGGTTTTATGTTTGATTTTGAACTTGTTTTGTGAACTTTGTTTGGTTTTGATGAGTTATTTTGTGAAATTAGGGTTTTTGTTTGATTTAGTTTTTGATTTTGAGCTTGCTTTGTGAATGAATTGAATTGATTTTGAGTTGTGTTTGATGTTAGTTTTTTAGTTTATTGGTTTAGTTTAGTTTGTTATGATTGTGAAAGTTTAGGGTTAAAGAAATTGAATTGATTGTCGGAGTTTAGGGTTAAACTAAATTGAATTTATTGGAACACGAAAAGTAGTTGTATTTTAGGGTCTTTTTTGGTTAAATAAATTGTATTTATTGGAACACGAAAAGTGGTGGAATTTTAGGGTTTACGGGGACAGTCAGAGTTACACGTTTTTAAAAATGATTGTGTTTTCTACTGTTGGTATGTTGTTAGGTGGTGGAATTTTAGGGTTTACGGGGACAGTCAGAGTTACACGTTTTTAAAAATGATTGTGTTTTCTACTGTTGGTATGTTGTTAGGTGGTGATGGGGTCTTGGATTTTCTGATTAGGTCGAAGTACTAAATAACAAAGTTTGAATAAAGTTTATATGGGTTAAGATTTGTTGTCTACGGCATTGTGTTGAAAGGGCTTCTACAATGAACTTTGTGATCATTGGATGACCATGAGTTGTATTTGATGAGTTCATACCTATTCTTCTGTAAAAAAGCTTCATGTGATATATATTAGACTTGTTTTGAAAATTGAAACCCTCTTGGTTATTTATAAGTTTGTTATTCAAAGCATGGTATTTTTCTTCTTGTCTGTATATTTAGTAGTTCTAATGGTATTTGAGTTATAGTGTCTCTGTTGAGGTTCCATTGCTGAGCAAGGCTTTAAATAAATAGATTTTGGTATTATGATATGTGAGTTAAAGACAAATCAAGACAGCTCTTATTACGTAGATGGAACCTGATGAAACCTGAATTTTATTGTAGCTGACCATTTTCTCTTTTAGAGCATCTCTTATGTGCTTTAATTGAATCTTAAATCCTTACTAACAAGAATGGAGGAGTTATATGTACTAGTGGGATGATGGATGACTCTTTCGTCAAGTTTTATTAGTTCATACTTGTAATTTTGTGGTAGTGTGTTTTGTCAACTTATTTTAGTCATTGCCAATGTTTAGTCTCTAGGCAAATGTTTCATAAAATGGTACTGTGTTCAACAGAGAGGCTTTGTAGTTCATAATTAATTTTTCCCCTAGAAAATAGTTTGTTGTTCTTGTGTGAATAGGTTTAATCTGCTATTAATACAAATTAATATATCATGTATAAGATAGGCCATGGATAAACTTATTTTTTAATTCTTGTATGTTACGTTTCAGGGTAAGAAAAGAAAAGATACAATCTGCATTGCCCTAGCTGATGACACTTGTGATGAGCCAAAGATCAGAATGAACAAAGTTGTCAGGTCAAACCTTAGGGTTAGACTTGGAGACGTAGTTTCTGTGCATCAGTGCGCTGATGTTAAGTATGGAAAGCGTGTTCACATTCTTCCCATGGATGATACTATTGAAGGAGTTACAGGAAATCTTTTTGATGCTTATCTGAAACGTAAGTCTCGGTTAATTTTTTCGTTTCTCGCATTTGGTTTTTATTCTATTTTGTCATTCTGTTTTTAAACTGTTACTTTGTCATGGGATGAGAATTATAACTGACAATTCATTTGTTATTTTGCAGCTTACTTCCTTGAAGCCTATCGCCCTGTTAGAAAGGGTGATCTATTTCTCGTAAGAGGAGGCATGCGAAGTGTGGAATTTAAGGTTATTGAGACGGACCCTGCTGAGTACTGTGTTGTTGCCCCAGATACTGAAATATTTTGCGAGGGTGAGCCTCTTCGAAGGGATGATGAAGATAGGTTGGACGAGATTGGATATGATGATGTTGGTGGTGTCCGTAAGCAGATGGCTCAGATTAGGGAGTTGGTGGAGCTTCCATTAAGACATCCACAGCTATTTAAGTCTATTGGAGTCAAACCACCGAAAGGAATCTTGCTCTATGGACCTCCTGGATCTGGAAAAACTTTGATAGCCCGAGCTGTTGCTAATGAAACTGGTGCTTTCTTCTTTTGCATTAATGGACCAGAAATCATGTCAAAGTTGGCTGGGGAGAGTGAGAGCAACTTGAGGAAAGCATTCGAAGAAGCAGAAAAGAATGCGCCCTCCATCATATTTATTGATGAGATCGATTCAATTGCCCCCAAACGTGAGAAAACCCATGGAGAAGTTGAGAGGAGAATAGTTTCTCAGCTGTTGACACTTATGGATGGGCTTAAATCTCGTGCCCATGTAATTGTTATGGGTGCTACTAACCGTCCTAATAGTATTGACCCTGCTCTTAGAAGGTTTGGCAGGTTTGATAGGGAAATAGATATTGGTGTACCTGATGAAGTTGGACGGCTAGAGGTTCTCCGTATTCATACAAAGAACATGAAGCTCTCTGAAGATGTAAGCAGACTTCCCCTGGCAACCTTTTAGTATATGTGTGTGTGTGTGTTTCAGGATACTTGTATCCACAAATGTATTTTGCTATGAAGGACAATTGTAACACTGATCTCACATACATCTGTTGTGCAGGTTGATCTGGAAAAAATTTCAAAGGAAACGCATGGCTACGTAGGTGCAGATTTAGCAGCTCTGTGTACTGAGGCTGCACTTCAGTGCATCAGGGAGAAGATGGATGTTATTGACTTGGAAGATGAAACAATAGATGCAGAGATACTAAACTCAATGTCTGTTACTAATGAGCACTTCCACACTGCTCTTGGAACTAGCAATCCCTCTGCTCTGCGTGAAACAGTAAGTAGCGCTTTTACTGCTGGCTCAGGAATCTACTTGCTGTATAGAGTCTTTTTTTGGTTATTGATTTTTGTGTTTCTATTTGGCTAGGTTGTTGAAGTGCCTAATGTTAGTTGGGAAGATATTGGAGGCTTGGAGAATGTTAAGAGAGAACTACAAGAGGTATTATTAATTTTATGTAATCTCTGTGTGTGTATCTTTTTTCTTTTTTGTCTGTTTTAATGTTGTGAACCAAGTTGTTTACTCATTTAACTTGGACTACAGACCGTTCAATATCCTGTGGAGCATCCTGAGAAGTTTGAGAAGTTTGGCATGTCGCCCTCAAAAGGAGTCCTTTTCTATGGACCACCTGGATGTGGGAAAACTTTACTGGCCAAGGCAATTGCTAATGAATGCCAAGCAAACTTTATTAGTATTAAAGGACCTGAGTTGCTAACCATGTGGTTTGGGGAAAGTGAGGCAAATGTGCGAGAAATATTTGACAAGGCTCGTGGATCGGCGCCTTGTGTCCTGTTCTTTGATGAACTGGATTCAATTGCAACTCAGGTATGAATTATGGCTTTCAGTTGCATCTTCTTTCTCTGTTTTTCAAGATTCCAAAATAACACATTTTTCATTTCTTTTGCAGAGAGGAAGCAGTTCTGGAGATGCTGGTGGAGCGGCTGATAGGGTTTTGAATCAACTCTTGACTGAAATGGATGGCATGTCGGCCAAGAAGACTGTTTTCATTATTGGGGCAACCAACAGGCCTGACATAATTGACCCTGCACTCTTGAGACCTGGACGTCTCGATCAGTTGATTTACATTCCCCTACCTGATGAGGCATCTCGCCATTCAATATTTAAGTCATGCCTTAGGAAGTCTCCCGTTTCTAAAGATGTTGATCTGATGGCACTTGCGAAGTACACTCAAGGCTTTAGTGGTGCTGATATTACAGAAATATGCCAAAGGGCATGCAAGTACGCCATCAGGGAGAACATTGAGAAAGTAAGTAATTGATCTTCTGGCCATATTTTTAGCGATTCGAAGATACAAAACCATGCTAAGCTTTTCTTTTCATGTTTGCAGGACATTGAGAAGGAGAAGAGGAGAAGCGAGAATCCTGAGGCAATGGATGAGGATGATGTCGAAGATGAGGTCCCTGAGATCAAGGCAGCTCACTTCGAAGAATCAATGAAGTATGCACGCCGGAGTGTCAGTGATGCTGATATCCGGAAGTACCAGGCATTTGCCCAGACATTGCAGCAGTCTAGGGGGTTTGGTTCTGAGTTCCGTTTTGCTGAAACTAGTGGTACTGCAGCCGCCGCCTCCGATCCATTTGCAGCTCCTGCTGGAGCGGCTGATGAAGATGACCTATATAGTTAGGTCATTATTGATTCTGTTTGTAATTGTTGTCTTAAAACTTAAATTATCTTATACTGTGTTTTACTTTCTACGTGGTGTTGCTCGGATTATTTATTTGTCTTTTCCTGTACGATGGAACTGATAAATTTTCATCGGTGTTTCATTCAGCTGAGACCAGACCTCTTGGCTATTTATTGTCAATCTGGGTCTATATATCAAACATTAGCTATTTAGAAACAATCTTTTGACTAGTTCGGTACTGATATCATGCTTGCATGCATTATATTTGTAAATGTTCAGCAATTCCGTGGCCTGGTTCTGCATAACTTACTTAGATTGTCATTAATTAGCAAAATTTGTCTGGCCAATCAGCCAATCACAATTCACAATATATAACATCTTCAGCTTAAAAAGTCTCATTTCTATTCATATAATCTAGCAATATGGTATGTGGTTCGCACACGGAAATTTTAATTAATTTATTCAATTAATTAATTATTAAAAAGTAAAACAGGATAGTTACTGTACATGAAAAAGATTATCATAAGAATTTGTAAGATTAAATAAGTTACGTAAATCAACATTTACTTACAATATATACTTGTTAAAATCATATACTTACATCATTGTTCAGAGTTGTATCCTTTTAATGTATCTTTAATATTAGTTTATGATGAAACTTAAAGACATCTTTTTGTTACTTGAAACTTTGATCCTTCATTTTATAAATGAAGTATTCGCAGGCGATATTTACTTGTAAAATCAGACGATATTTACTTGTAAAATCAAACATATTTACTTGTAAAATAAGGAGAATGAATACCAATTTGATACCATATCTTATTTGATTATTAAATTTGATACTCATGATAAATGAAATCAATGGATTAACAAAAATTTAGGAATATTTGTATAAAAAGAATACAAAAAGATTGTAAAAAATATAGAGAATCTTATTAAATGCAATTTAATAAATTATTTGTATTATTAAATTGAAAGTCTCATTTCTATTCATATAAATATGAATTATATATTTTGTGTAGTGTTCGATTTTGAATGCATAGTTGAAACTAAATAATTAAATGCAATTTATTTATGCAGTTGAAGGTATAATTTTAATTTCAATATAATAATACAACTAATAAGATATCTATACAATATACTATTATAGTAGCTTATAACGTGCAACACACGGTTTTTTTTAATATTTATAATTATATTAATATTTTTAATATTTATATGTTATTAATTTACACATCAAATTGTTGTTAAAAAATTGATATATATAATATTTTACAATTGTGATTTAATATTTGTGTTCTATCTTGAATTTTTAAAATTTGATTTGAACGATATTACAATCCACATGAAATTAATAAAATAATCTTAATCTAGTGATGGTATAATAATTATTTTCCAGTTAGAACTATTCAGAAACAAAAGAGAGAAGAAATTGACAATTTTTTACGTTGCAAATTCTATTCAATTTACGAAATCTACTTAGATTTCATTTTGATTTTCAAAACATCCTTCTTTAAAATTATTTAAAGATTGTTTCACTAACAACCAAATACAGTTTTAATAATAAGTGTAAGAGGGATTTTGTCCGAAATTTTTTGTAATCGGTAGTCTACCTCAGTACGAAAAAATAAATAAGAAACATTAGATTTTAATATAAGTAGATGAAAATCGTTGGATCTAAAACATAAAAAAAAATATTTTATATTTTGATATGTAAACTAAAATATGTATGTATATTGAAATATGAAAAAGTGTATCAATAATTTGAATCATATATAATTAAGTTTTCTAAATTGAATAGGATTATCAATGTAGATCTTCTACATTGAATAGGATTAATGCAAAAATTTGTTATTGTATTTTTCTTTAGATTGTGAGTATTTTCATGTTGATAATCACTAATAAAGCATCACAAAACTAAAGATAATTTTATGAGTTTTGCATGTGCTATAAAATCATCTGAATTTTATTTCTAAATCTCAAAATAGGGCCCAATTAGTAAATATGAATTTTCTTTAATATTAATAAATAAATTGAATTGAATTTTAATACAACCTTTTCTAATTAATTTTTTTAAGTTATAATTTTCTTTTTTAAATTATAATTTTATTTTTAAAATTCAATTCTACTACAACCTTTTTAAATTATATCTTTTTTAGCTTAGAATTTTCTTTTTACTATGATTTATTTTGATTGTCTATTATAAAAATATTAGATTCGACGATTGAGATTATTTTAGCGGTACAGTGACCAAATCAAAATTATGAATAAGATCTCTTTTACGCTTATTATATATAAGGATATAATAGGAGTAATATTTTATATTTTAATATGTTAATTAAAAAGTGTGTTTATACTAAAATACAAAAAAGTGTATGTTAATGATTTAAATCATATATAATTAAGTTTTTCAGATTGAATAGAATTATCAACGTAGGTCTTCTACATTGAATAAGATAAATGTAAAAATTCGAAATTATATTTTCTCTTAAAATTTGAGAAAATGCCCAAAATGCCGAGATTTCAGCCTCTATGGCCCGAAATACTGATTTTTGGAAAGATGGCCCGAAATACTCACGGGTTATGCATTCTAGGAATGCGTGTCCTGGGATGCGCATTCCTGGAATGCGTATCAGGGGTCACGCATTCTGGAATGCGGAATGCGTGATGACGTCATGTGACGTCATTCTTGCAATTGCAGCTTCGGTCGTCTTTCTCCCTCAAAATCGCCACCCCGATCGCTTCGTTTCGTTCTCCACCCTGCGGCTACCTCCAGTCCTCCTGAGGGCATTAAAACGAAGCCCAGACGTGCCTCTTCCTTTCCCCCGTTCATTTGTTGAGTTTCGGCCCCGTAGGGGCGTGTAAGAGCATATCGGAAAACCAAATCGGGGAAAGAGGTTCGAATTGGGGCTTTTAAATCCGGCAAAACAAACAAAAAATGAAGGGTATAGGCTTATAGAGGAGGAGAAGACGACCATTTTGGTGTATAGTACGGAGTGCTCGATGCCTGGAAAGGTGTGAACGATTGTGTCGAAGTTTTGGTCAAAAAATCTCTCTGGCGCGGCTGTCGAAGACGATGAACAATGCCTTGGACAAGCATGTTCAACATGCGTGTCTGCCATCACGCATGTTCAACATGCGTGACCCAAGCAGTGTTCACACCACACAGATTGCAATTTGTGAAGGACGCTCATCTCCCACATGCGTGTCTTGATACTCCTCTCCCACATGCGTGTCCCGTGGGTATTTAGGGCCACCCCGAACGAAAATGGGTATTTTGGACCAAATGTTTTGATATGTGGGTATTTAGGGCCATCACCCTTAAAATTTCGAGTGTTTCCATTTGGATAATAATTAGTAAATCATCACTAAATTATAGATAATTTTATGAGTTTTGCGTGAGCTGTAACATTATTCAAATCTGATTTCTAAATTTTAAGATAGAGTCCAAATAGTAAATATGATTTATATATATATTTTTTAAATTAAATAAAATTCAATTCTAATACAATTTTTTTAATTATATCGTTTTTAGATTATAACTAGCTTATAACCCGTGCAACAGCTCCTTTTTTAATATCTATAATTATATATTTTTTTTAATTTTTTATTTTATTTATACATATTAAATTGTTGTTAAAAATTGATATATATATATATATATATATATATATATATATATATATATATATATATATATATATATATATTAGATTTATACATTCGATTTAATATGGGTGTTGGCCCTATCTATCACAATTTTAAAAGAAATGGTCATAAATATCACAACTCAAAAACATGGCCCCAAATATCACATTAAAACTCTATATCGTGTAGCGTTTTAAGTTGTTTTTTTTAATACCTAACGCTACATCGCGTAGCGTTTAAAACTTTGGGTGGGGCCAAAGACGCTACACTAAGTAGCGTTTAAGGGAATTTTGGGTAGACGCTGTATTATATGGCGTTGGGGAGGGGGGTTGTAGCGTTAGGTAGTTTGTTTGTTTTTTTTTCTTTTTTGCTAACAACAAAATGTTACTTAAAATAGAGTTTTGGGTTCAAAACTCTACTTGAAGTGGTGTTATCTTTTTTTTTTTTCGTTAAATAATGTATTTGCAAATATTATTAAAAATTTATAATCAAGACGTCTATTTAAATTTTGTTTTTTTACTGAATTCGGCAACCTGATTTTTAAAAAGTAGGGGGCCAGCCCCGATTTTTTAAAAATCAGGATAAGTTAGGGTTTAGGGTCTAGGGTTGAGTTCGTATACGATTTATTCGTCGTTCTGAATATTTCTAAAACCCAAAATGAAATTGTTGAGCCCTAAAGGTTAATTGTTGAACCCCAAAAGAATATATATATAATATTAAAAAGTTTAATTAAAAATTGAATATTTCTAAACCCTAAATGAAATCCGTTGAACCACAAATAAAAATCAGTATTTAATTCCAAAGTAAATATTGATTAAATTTTAAAATATTAAATTAAAAAAATGCTAGTTCACCCCACCCCAAAATAGAACAAAACGCAAGTTTAACTAATGTTTTGCCCTAGAACGCTAGATTAACCAGTGTTTTACCCTACCCCCAACGCTACATCATGTAGCGGTTCCTTCCTATTCCAATCCTCAACCCCTAAACGACACACGATACAACGTTATATATATATATATATATATATAGAGTAGGGATCTAGAGAGAACCACTTTAAAAGGAGAACTTAGAAAACTAAATTAAAATATAGCACATATGGTATGCAAACTGATCGTTGGGAGATGGAGAAAAATGTGGTGAAATTAGATTTTAAAAAAATATCACCGATTGACGGGAAAAATCAAATTAAAAACGGAGGGGATTAGGTGGGATTGTGTGTGTGAGGGTGTATTTGATTAGTGTGTGGGTGCCCTTGGCGGGGCCATTGATTATAATACATCCAATGGTTAGGATTAGTACCTTAGTTTTCTTTAAATAATGAATTCTCTTTTGAGCCACACCCTATATATATATATATATATATATATATATATATATATATATGAGTTGCACTCCATACAGAACACTTTAAATAAAGAATAGTCATCATCACCGTTAATTTTTTGGACGCTCAGGATTAAAAGATAAAAACATAAACACTGTTGTTCATATCCTACATGACAATCTCCCACTACAAACTCACGCTGAAAACTCGGATAATCGAAACAGAAATTGAAGATTCTAAACTCATAATTGATTAATTGAAGCGAAAATTGAAGAATCGAAGCTTAGAATCGAAGAAACCAAGTAGAAATCGGAGAATCCAAGCAGAAATGGAAGAATATAAGATCATAATCGAAGAATCGAAACAGAAATCGAAGAATCGAAGCTCAGAATCGAAAACGGAGTTAATTCCTTCAATATTTAGTGTATAATCGTTCAAAATCATTAAGGTAATGATTTAAAAATTAGGTTTTATGATTTTATGTCTAATTATTACTCTTAAATTATACGAGAGATTCTAAGTTAGATTCCATTTTTGTTTGAAATTGTGTTCTACCAATTCGAAGCGAAGCTGTAAATTGATATATAGATGATGATTCTCTATTTGATTCTATGATAGTTTCTATAACTAAGTTTACAGGTGTATTTAATTAATTTTGGTCTGAATAGTCCCCCTTGAGGCTGGGTTCTGATCTATTTTGTTCAAAGAGATGCGAGCTTTTAGGCTGTGAGTGGGTACAGTTACTTCGTCTTAATTTTGGTCTGAATTTGAAGCGAAGCTGTAAATTGATATATAGATGATGATTCTCTATTTGATTCTATGATGGTTTCTATAACTAAGTTTACAGGTGTAGTTATGGGGACATGTGTAGTATGTTGTTTTGTGAAAAGAGATGATACATTACATTGTATGCTACAGTTGATTGTTTTTTATTGTATGGGGACAAGTGTATTTGATTGGTGCCCCTACGGGGCCTTCTAACAGATGACGACAATGATATTAAGCTCGTTACTTATTTGAGTAAATTTGATTCTATAATAGATTCTATGTTAGTTGTCATTAGTTTGCATTATTGTGTAATAGATTATATGTTATTCTTGTGTAGTCTATGATAGAATCTTTAAGGTTGCAGCGTTTGATATTATTCCTATGAAGCATATTTATCTACTGCTACATATTAATTATTTTCTCTTTAATGGGTTTTAGGCACAAATTGCGGAGCTACAGAAGATGCTTGTATCATTGCAGTCTATAGAGGAGGAGGTTCAGGAGATCCGGAGATAAAAAACAGTTTGATCGTGATATAGAGGTTGCTTCAGCTGTTCAGAGGCAAAGTTCGGGTGGAGTTTTGAGGTTGGTGGCCGGTTAGATTTATCTCTAAAAAATGAGCTAGTCAGCTGACTTCGCTGTTTTGCAAGTAAAAGGAATGCAAAATTTTGTCAGGCAAATATAAGAATTTAAAATAAACTTAAAATTTAACTTACTCATAATAATTAATATATGATACTTTTGCACTTATATTTGGCTTTCTATTTATGTGGATAAATTATTCTTTTGCATAGAGGTTCCAAAGTTTGCATTTCATACTGTTAATTGTTAACTTTCTTTAGTTTGAATTGTTATTTTATATGGTGATAATGATGTTTACATTGGGGCTGATATGAGGCTTTTTATGTGGTGGATCCAGTTATCTTATAATGTTGTTTTTAAGGGATGCAGAAATCGGAGAGTTATTAGTTTGGCTTCAGGTTGTAGTATGCAGTCTGTCCAATTTTTCTGGGGTTTTTTATTTACTCATGGACTTACCTTTTCTGTCAAACTCTATTTGCAGGTGTAGTTGCTGATTTTTTAGGTTGTGAACAACTAGCATGTTCAAGTGTCTCAATTTCAGCCGGAGTAGAGGAAAGTCATGGAAGGGTCAAAGGGGGACATACATTGGGTAGGTACTCTTATGATTTGTGATTACGTTTGTCCTCTCTTCCTTGAGCATTTTTCGTCATTAAGTTTCCACCAAAAATTCAAATTCTCTATTCTAAGTACTTATCCCCTTGCCAGGTCTCTGTGCAACTCCATTAAAACCTGGTAAAGCTGCAGCTGATGATGTACTTTCTGAGAAGTTGCCTTGGTCGGAGGTATTGCTCAATGCTCATATTGTGTCGAAAAGTTCTTCATTTTGAAGCATGTTTGTACTGCTCTAGTGCTAATTGAGCTGGTTAATTTGTTACGGAATGGCAAAGGTTATTATAACTTTACAACCTTGTTTGTACTTCGTTCTTGTAATTCTCATTAACTAGATGCACTCTGACCATTTTTACGGATCCATTATGTAGCATAATCTTACCTGTTTAATTATTGTAAACATATTTGTATTTAATTAAATTGAGGAGTAATATAAGTTAATTTTTTTTTATATAGTTAAACACACTCACCCACCCACATCGTCTTTGACCAGGTTTGAACCCTCCACCTCCCATGAAGGGAGCAACAGAGATACGGTCAGACCAATCGACCTTTGGTCACAAGTTTATTGTTTTGAATCTGAATGTTTAAATTAAAATTAAAGTCTATATTAATATGAAAATAAAGGTTGTGTAGAAACTACTCGTAGGACAGTGTACATTTGACCATATGACAAAGATGTTGTTTTTATATGTTGTCATATTGCCTTTTTGAAAATTTGATGATCATACTTGATGCTACAGGGTGGTGATGGTACAAGACCAGTTTTATCTTCTATTGGAGCAATGCCCAGAAAGCATCAGAGTTCAGAATTGTAATGAAGAATCTGTTGGACACAACAAAACTGAAAGGGAGGGTGGTGAATTGTCCCCAAATGGAGATTTTGAAGAAGATAACTTCCAGGTATCTATACAACTTATGGATTATGGGAATGAGAAGCCTGAAGTGACTGTTGTTTCCATGGACCCAAACTTGCATCTTATATGAACAATGATTTCCTTTCCCTTGTCCGAGACACAAAGAAGCTGGGGATAGCCTTGATGAGGTACTGTATGTGACAGGGAATTTGTTCCAATTCTGTTATCCCTTATGTATCCACACTGATTCATATCTTACTGCAGAAATTAGTGCAAATTTGTATGTGAATATGAAATTTCTGCAACTAGCCAGGCCATGGAAGAGCTTCAAATCTTTAATGGCCTCGAATGCAAGATATCATGCAATTCATACAAGGTGGTCTTGAGAAAGTTTATTCCTTCTATTAACATATCACATTTATTTTCATATTATGTTGCTGACCCTTCTGTGAGCTAAAAAAAGTTGGCTACTAGCAGGTGTCATATGTTTTATAGACTGAAGATGTCTTCTGCCAGATAAAAAGGAGGATAACTAATTATTTATGATCAAACTGTGACCAGGCAAATCCTGTCTGGTTTTATTATTGCAATTTAAATTTAGTGAATTTTATCTCCTTGTGTGATACAGGAGTAGGTGGTGGAATTCAAGCAATAGTTTCCTTGAGCGAACAAGAAATGGCGATTTTAGAAAATGTTCCAGAGCTGCTTGCTTTCGCTTCTATAAACCCTGCTCCTCTTTCAGATGAGTCACCTTAGAGTTGTGGTTTTGCAATATAATGCATATATGATCCAACTCTATAATTTGTGTAAATCAGTGTGGATTGTGTCTGTGACTAGGGCTGAGTACAGAGAAAGTCGAAGAATCTGAAATCTCCGAACCAGCCATGTCCCATGAATAAAATTTTTATAATTCTTCTATACTGTTTCTTGTTTCCTTCTTTTATCATACAATACTAGTAATATCTGCATTGTCATGGAACTGGAGTTTGTTATTTTAATCATGTCTGCTTAATAATCAATCAACTGAATCTGTGCTGTTGGTTTTGCATAAAATCACTTTCTATCTATAGCACTAGTGCATAATGTATATCCATACCATTGCATTAATCTGCTTTATTATGTATTACGTTATAAAGTGAACCATTTTCATCTATAGAAATAGGAGAATCAATTTTTTTTATTTAGCAAAAAAAAAGAATAATGAAATATGTCAAATTTATTATCAGCTAAAAGGAAAGGTCAAAACAAACAAACTCCCTTGATGCTTGTGGCTTGTTTAATCCATGTCACAAAAAAACCTGTATATTTCATTTAATTTCCAAAATATGTTTGACAACTCAAAATTTGTAGAATTAATTTTAAATCCAAACCAAGAAGGTACCTATAAATACTTTAGAGGCACAAGAGTCATTGTTCAGCTGAATGATATTGGAATCAAGTAGTGACATACTTTGATGGTGCTTGTTCTTACAGATACACAAGGTGGACATACTGGTTTCATATAAGAATCACGAATGGGATGAGGAGTGAATCTCCGAGCTTTTCTTTCTTGCCTTCTGATTTTATGCTTTCTTGTTTGTGCTTTCGATTTCATCATCATCATGATGATTTGATGTTTGTGAATCTGTAATTCACCACTTTTGTTTTGATGTGTATTGATGAAAAGTTTTGATGCGTACGTATAACATGAGTATGATATCAAAACTAGGATCTACATAATTGATCCTGTCATTTTATTTTATCTTTGTATGTTTACGATCTTTTTGGAGCTATCTTTCGCTTAAGGAACACAAACATATACCTTTGTTCTTTTTTTTTTTTGAATTCAACATGTCGTCCACCATAAACGTTGCAGTTGTCATCCTATTGTGGTATTAAAATCTAAAGGGAAAGACAACTCACAATCAATCAAAATACAGACAACATCCTGTTCTGGCTATATCCCATTGATTGAATATCTGACCATTTATGCCCGGCCAAAACTAGCTACACATTCCGTCCACCAGAAAAAGGTAAAAATTTCATTGACATAATTAATGAGTTTCTTATTTATAGACAAAAGTCACAAAACAAGTATATTCAAATATTTTGCAGGCGGACCAATCAGCCCATTATATGCCAATATACACATACTAGCTGAACTTTCAAAGTTTGTTGTCTAATTGTCTAAATGCAATTCATTCTTACAAGTTAGGAGAGTCTAAATAGGTTTGCATCAACCCTAGTTAACACCGCGGTACATTGCACCAGGGCAAAGTTTGATAGCCTTATAGTTTTGATGATCACTCTGTCAGCAAGCTGATAAGCTTGTAACCGAATGTTATAACTAGCTGTTTGGTTGTGCTCTAACTTTGTTTTGCAGGATTACATTTAAGGGCTGAATAATATCTTATCAGCAAGCTAAAACAATATAAACAGAGTAAGACAGCAAGCTAAATCTACTCGAACAGGATGTTACAGCAAGCTTGAGATGTTTGTTATATAGCTTAAGTGTTATATAAGCAAGCTAAGTTTACAGAATATGTGCCCATTAGCTAGCTGCCTGGGAGTCCAGAAAAACTGCTTGTCAAGTTTTTCATCTTGATTATTAATTGCATAAAATTGATTAAAACGTGTTAGAGCATATTCACATCATTTCTATTACTCATTTACTTGTTCTAGACACAGAGAATATTTCATGATATGTTATCTTATAATAAGGATTGCTTTTGACAAAATATTGATTAAACAATTTAGCACCCATGTGCTCCATTATATCTTGTCTAGCATGAGAATATTCTATTCATGGTCTTTGTTTTATTCCTTTAGAACCGTTGTTTCTTCAATTAAATAGAAAGCATGTATCATCACTACACCACTACACATTGTCTAGGAATAATGTTAGTGTACTAGCACATGCTTCGGCTACTCTATCATTACAATTCCTTTAAACGTTTTTCACTCATGCTCAGCCACTAGAAGATCTTCAACAAGCTCTGCAAAAGTTCTTAGCAACAACATTAAAGGAATCTTAGCAAATCTGATCAATCCATGATGGCATGAACGTGGGAGTATGAAGAAATGAAGGAGCTGCTTGGTTCTATATATATTCATGAGCTATCTGCAAAAGAAGATAACACACTACAAGAGAATACACAAGCTCAACTCCTGCACTTCATTTCCAGATTTCAAAGAGAGCTCATGTTCATTACCGAGAGTATATAGAGAGAGTCTCTTTAATTGAGTTGTAAACACAAACATTGCTTTATTTGTTCAAGTGTAAAGTGTTGTTGATAGCTGAGCTAACGTGGTAACAAGGGTTGGGAACTAGTTTGCTAGAGAAGAGTGTACTTGGGAAGTATAGGTCTTAGAGAGCATTTAGTTCAAGAACAGGGGTTCCAGTTAGCTAGCTGCCAGCAAGGGTGATAAAGGGAGATATATTAGTTGATCTTGTAATCGGTTGTTTTTCATTGATCAATAATATATTCTCTTACCAGTTGGTAAGGGACCAGGAAGTAGACCGTAGAGGATAGGGGTCGAACCTGGCTAAAACTCGTGTGTTGTTTAATTTCTGTCTTTATATTTCTGCACTGCATTTATCATCTCAGCTTGCTCACAGTCACGTTTTACTGCATCTTAGCTAGCTGACAGACTGTTTTATATTCCAATCAGCAAGCTGACTAGTCAGCAGTTTTATTGTTCGATAATCTTTAAAATTGGATATAGTTGGCCATAACACCTATTCACCCCCCTCTAGGTGTGTTTTTCAATTGGTATCAGAGCATGGTGTACTAACATTTCTGTAACAGGAAAGTACAGATCCTATGGCACACATTTATGTAGAGGGAGAATCATCGAACATGCCACCACTTCTCGTTGGTACAGAAAATTATGATTTATGGAGACTAAGGATGAAGGTGATTCTGAGCAGAAATCCACTTGAATGGTTGGTTGTTAAAGATGGTCCATTTACCTTTATGGATGAAAACGGAAATCCAAAAGATGTTGATGATTTTACCGAGGAAGAATTGATAAAAGCAAGCTATAATGGAAATGCCAAGTACACACTAATTTGTGGTCTTTCAGATTCTGATGTTGGCAAGGTCTCTTCGTGTGTAACAGCAAAGGAGATATGGGATACCTTAAAAATACATTATCAAGCTTCAACAAAATTAGAAAAAGTATGTGTCAATCCAAAACAGCAAGCTGATTGTCACAAGGAGCAAGCTGCCTCAACGGATAAAAAGGAATGTAAAGCTCAAATGACATGGAGTGATGAAGAATCTAATTCCAGTGAATACTCAAGTGAAGAGTTGATCAATTATGCATTGGTTGGCATTGACAATGATATGGTTCGAGGAAACACGGAAGACATTCTTGTAGAAAGCGAAGATTTGGACTTGGATGTGGAATCTAGTTCGGTAAACTCGTTTCAATTTAATACATCTTCTGAAAATAATATTTTGGAATCACTAACCATGCAGGAATATAGAAATATATCTATTGTGGAGTTCAGGGAGTTAAAGAATAAGAACAATGAACTAGAAAAGAAGAATACTCAACTTAGAAAGATCATTTCTGATCTTATGGGCGAGAAGACTCCAACAAATAACCATGCTCAAATCATTGCTGATCTTAAAGCTAAAGTATCCCAGCTTAAAGGGATAAACAAAGTGCTTATCAAAAGAAACGATGCTCTCATGAAGGAAGTCAACAAGCTGATAGCAGAAGTTGAAGCAAAAGATGCATGTATTGAGAAAGATATGATTGAGGAATCAAGTTCAAAAGAAGAAAATCAGAAAATTGAGAGAATCAAGGAACTGGAACAGGAAGTGAAAAATCTCCAAAAAGGAATGGGAAAATTTGTTCAAGGAGAGGAAGTACTCAAAACAATGATGAAGCAAGCTAAGGTTCCTTTGAAAAATGAAGGACTTGGAGGAGCCTCAACAACTCTCAAATATAATGGAAAGAGTGGAATTCCGTATGACTATGCCATGCCTTGGAAAATCTGTCAGAAATGTAAAATGAAAGGTCATTTAGCCAAACATTGCAATGTTCAAGTTGAACCAGCTTACTGGAATAGACAGAAGATCTATAGCAAGCAAGCTAACAGAACCAAGAGAAGCATAAATCACTCCCCAAAAGTAATTCAAAAGTGGGTCAAGAAGTCTGATCTACATGTTCTTTATGTTCTATCTACTGACCATGGTGGATCCAACCAAATTTGGGTATCCAAGTAGTAAGTATGTCATTTGTCCGTTTACATTTCCTTGAATATTAATATATTTTTTTGTGGTACTAATGAGATTCCTCTAGTATATAGATGGGACAAATATATGTATATGTATTGTATTGTGCAGAAAATGGAAAAGGAGAAAACTATGAGATGAAGTCACATTCATGATCATTGAGAATGTGTACTGCCTAACTAGCAAGCTATTATGCAATCCACTAGAAGAATTGCTATGGAAGAAAGCTCGAAAATGTGCCTTCAGCATGCTGGTTTGATTAATTCAACTTTATTTATACAATAATCAGCCTATTATTTGTTAATTGATTTACCACATGTTTTATGCTTACATACTTATCTTGTTAACCCCTTTTCTGATGATGTCATAGGGGGAGAAGAATATGAATACATGTGATAAAAGGGCTATAATGTTATATTTTATACATGTTTGGGATTTATCAACTATGCAAGGATGAGTTATGTTTATATCATTTTGCATATGAAGATATATGTTAACCTGATTACATGCCTATATGTTGAGATATTTTGTTAATCAGGGAGATCATTGTTTTAGGGGGAGCAACATAGTCTCTCCGATGTTTTCTAGTATGTCATCATCAAAAAGGGGGAGATTGTTAGCTTGATATTTTGATGATGAATACAAATGTTGTTCGTGAATATTTCATGCTTTATTATCTAATCTTGTTTTACAGGAAACATGGATTTAGGGGGAGTTTTACTCTCCTATAAATTATTGAGTAATCATCAAAAAAGGGGAGATTGATAGCCTTATAGTTTTGATGATCACTCTGTCAGCAAGCTGATAAGCTTGTAACCGAATGTTATAGCTAGCTGTTTGGTTGTGCTCTAACTTTGTTTTGCAGGATTACATTTAAGGGCTGAATAATATCTTATCAGCAAGCTAAAACAATATAAACAGAGTAAGACAGCAAGCTAAGTCTACTCGAACAGGATGTTACAACAAGCTTGAGATGTTTGTTATATAGCTTAAGTGTTATATAAGCAAGCTAAGTTTACAGAATATGTGCCCATTAGCTAGCTGCCTGGGAGTCCAGAAAAACTGCTTGTCAAGTTTTTCATCTTGATTATTAATTGCATAAAATTGATTAAAACGTGTTAGAGCATATTCACATCATTTCTATTACTCATTTACTTGTTCTAGACACAGAGAATATTTCATGATATGTTATCTTATAATAAGGATTGCTTTTGACAAAATATTGATTAAACAATTTAGCACCCATGTGCTCCATTATATCTTGTCTAGCATGAGAATATTCTATTCATGGTCTTTGTTTTATTCCTTTAGAACCGTTGTTTCTTCAATTAAATAGAAAGCATGTATCATCACTACACCACTACACATTGTCTAGGAATAATGTTAGTGTACTAGCACATGCTTCGGCTACTCTATCATTACAATTCCTTTAAACGTTTTTCACTCATGCTCAGCCACTAGAAGATGTTCAACAAGCTCTGCAAAAGTTCTTAGCAACGGCACTAAAGGAATCTTAGCAAATCTGATCAATCCATGATGGCATGAACGTGGGAGTATGAAGAAATGAAGGAGCTGCTTGGTTCTATATATATTCATGAGCTATCTGCAAAAGAAGATAACACACTACAAGAGAATACACAAGCTCAACTCCTGCACTTCATTTCCAGATTTCAAAGAGAGCTCATGTTCATTACCGAGAGTATATAGAGAGAGTCTCTTTAATTGAGTTGTAAACACAAACATTGCTTTATTTGTTCAAGTGTAAAGTGTTGTTGATAGCTGAGCTAATGTGGTAACAAGGGTTGGGAACTAGTTTGCTAGAGAAGAGTGTACTTGGGAAGTATAGGTCTTAGAGAGCATTTAGTTCAAGAACAGGGGTTCCAGTTAGCTAGCTGCCAGCAAGGGTGATAAAGGGAGATATATTAGTTGATCTTGTAATCGGTTGTTTTTCATTGATCAATAATATATTCTCTTACCAGTTGGTAAGGGACCAGGAAGTAGACCGTAGAGGATAGGGGTCGAACCTGGCTAAAACTCGTGTGTTGTTTAATTTCTGTCTTTATATTTCTGCACTGCATTTATCATCTCAGCTTGCTCACAGTCACGTTTTACTGCATCTTAGCTAGCTGACAGACTGTTTTATATTCCAATCAGCAAGCTGACTAGTCAGCAGTTTTATTGTTCGATAATCTTTAAAATTGGATATAGTTGGCCATAACACCTATTCACCCCCCCTCTAGGTGTGTTTTTCAATTGGTATCAGAGCATGGTGTACTAACATTTCTGTAACAGGAAAGTACAGATCCTATGGCACACATTTATGTAGAGGGAGAATCATCGAACATGCCACCACTTCTCGTTGGTACAGAAAATTATGATTTATGGAGACTAAGGATGAAGGTGATTCTGAGCAGAAATCCACTTGAATGGTTGGTTGTTAAAGATGGTCCATTTACCTTTATGGATGAAAACGGAAATCCAAAAGATGTTGATGATTTTACCGAGGAAGAATTGATAAAAGCAAGCTATAATGGAAATGCCAAGTACACACTAATTTGTGGTCTTTCAGATTCTGATGTTGGCAAGGTCTCTTCGTGTGTAACAGCAAAGGAGATATGGGATACCTTAAAAATACATTATCAAGCTTCAACAAAATTAGAAAAAGTATGTGTCAATCCAAAACAGCAAGCTGATTGTCACAAGGAGCAAGCTGCCTCAACGGATAAAAAGGAATGTAAAGCTCAAATGACATGGAGTGATGAAGAATCTAATTCCATTGAATACTCAAGTGAAGAGTTGATCAATTATGCATTGGTTGGCATTGACAATGATATGGTTCGAGGAAACACGGAAGACATTCTTGTAGAAAGCGAAGATTTGGACTTGGATGTGGAATCTAGTTCGGTAAACTCGTTTCAATTTAATACATCTTCTGAAAATAATATTTTGGAATCACTAACCATGCAGGAATATAGAAATATATCTATTGTGGAGTTCAGGGAGTTAAAGAATAAGAACAATGAACTAGAAAAGAAGAATACTCAACTTAGAAAGATCATTTCTGATCTTATGGGCGAGAAGACTCCAACAAATAACCATGCTCAAATCATTGCTGATCTTAAAGCTAAAGTATCCCAGCTTAAAGGGATAAACAAAGTGCTTATCAAAAGAAACGATGCTCTCATGAAGGAAGTCAACAAGCTGATAGCAGAAGTTGAAGCAAAAGATGCATGTATTGAGAAAGATATGATTGAGGAATCAAGTTCAAAAGAAGAAAATCAGAAAATTGAGAGAATCAAGGAACTGGAACAGGAAGTGAAAAATCTCCAAAAAGGAATGGGAAAATTTGTTCAAGGAGAGGAAGTACTCAAAACAATGATGAAGCAAGCTAAGGTTCCTTTGAAAAATGAAGGACTTGGAGGAGCCTCAACAACTCTCAAATATAATGGAAAGAGTGGAATTCCGTATGACTATGCCATGCCTTGGAAAATCTGTCAGAAATGTAAAATGAAAGGTCATTTAGCCAAACATTGCAATGTTCAAGTTGAACCAGCTTACTGGAATAGACAGAAGATCTATAGCAAGCAAGCTAACAGAACCAAGAGAAGCATAAATCACTCCCCAAAAGTAATTCAAAAGTGGGTCAAGAAGTCTGATCTACATGTTCTTTATGTTCTATCTACTGACCATGGTGGATCCAACCAAATTTGGGTATCCAAGTAGTAAGTATGTCATTTGTCCGTTTACATTTCCTTGAATATTAATATATTTTTTTGTGGTACTAATGAGATTCCTCTAGTATATAGATGGGACAAATATATGTATATGTATTGTATTGTGCAGAAAATGGAAAAGGAGAAAACTATGAGATGAAGTCACATTCATGATCATTGAGAATGTGTACTGCCTAACTAGCAAGCTATTATGCAATCCACTAGAAGAATTGCTATGGAAGAAAGCTCGAAAATGTGCCTTCAGCATGCTGGTTTGATTAATTCAACTTTATTTATACAATAATCAGCCTATTATTTGTTAATTGATTTACCACATGTTTTATGCTTACATACTTATCTTGTTAACCCCTTTTCTGATGATGTCATAGGGGGAGAAGAATATGAATACATGTGATAAAAGGGCTATAATGTTATATTTTATACATGTTTGGGATTTATCAACTATGCAAGGATGAGTTATGTTTATATCATTTTGCATATGAAGATATATGTTAACCTGATTACATGCCTATATGTTGAGATATTTTGTTAATCAGGGAGATCATTGTTTTAGGGGGAGCAACATAGTCTCTCCGATGTTTTCTAGTATGTCATCATCAAAAAGGGGGAGATTGTTAGCTTGATATTTTGATGATGAATACAAATGTTGTTCGTGAATATTTCATGCTTTATTATCTAATCTTGTTTTACAGGAAACATGGATTTAGGGGGAGTTTTACTCTCCTATAAATTATTGAGTAATCATCAAAAAAGGGGAGATTGATAGCCTTATAGTTTTGATGATCACTCTGTCAGCAAGCTGATAAGCTTGTAACCGAATGTTATAGCTAGCTGTTTGGTTGTGCTCTAACTTTGTTTTGCAGGATTACATTTAAGGGCTGAATAATATCTTATCAGCAAGCTAAAACAATATAAACAGAGTAAGACAGCAAGCTAAGTCTACTCGAACAGGATGTTACAACAAGCTTGAGATGTTTGTTATATAGCTTAAGTGTTATATAAGCAAGCTAAGTTTACAGAATATGTGCCCATTAGCTAGCTGCCTGGGAGTCCAGAAAAACTGCTTGTCAAGTTTTTCATCTTGATTATTAATTGCATAAAATTGATTAAAACGTGTTAGAGCATATTCACATCATTTCTATTACTCATTTACTTGTTCTAGACACAGAGAATATTTCATGATATGTTATCTTATAATAAGGATTGCTTTTGACAAAATATTGATTAAACAATTTAGCACCCATGTGCTCCATTATATCTTGTCTAGCATGAGAATATTCTATTCATGGTCTTTGTTTTATTCCTTTAGAACCGTTGTTTCTTCAATTAAATAGAAAGCATGTATCATCACTACACCACTACACATTGTCTAGGAATAATGTTAGTGTACTAGCACATGCTTCGGCTACTCTATCATTACAATTCCTTTAAACGTTTTTCACTCATGCTCAGCCACTAGAAGATGTTCAACAAGCTCTGCAAAAGTTCTTAGCAACGGCACTAAAGGAATCTTAGCAAATCTGATCAATCCATGATGGCATGAACGTGGGAGTATGAAGAAATGAAGGAGCTGCTTGGTTCTATATATATTCATGAGCTATCTGCAAAAGAAGATAACACACTACAAGAGAATACACAAGCTCAACTCCTGCACTTCATTTCCAGATTTCAAAGAGAGCTCATGTTCATTACCGAGAGTATATAGAGAGAGTCTCTTTAATTGAGTTGTAAACACAAACATTGCTTTATTTGTTCAAGTGTAAAGTGTTGTTGATAGCTGAGCTAATGTGGTAACAAGGGTTGGGAACTAGTTTGCTAGAGAAGAGTGTACTTGGGAAGTATAGGTCTTAGAGAGCATTTAGTTCAAGAACAGGGGTTCCAGTTAGCTAGCTGCCAGCAAGGGTGATAAAGGGAGATATATTAGTTGATCTTGTAATCGGTTGTTTTTCATTGATCAATAATATATTCTCTTACCAGTTGGTAAGGGACCAGGAAGTAGACCGTAGAGGATAGGGGTCGAACCTGGCTAAAACTCGTGTGTTGTTTAATTTCTGTCTTTATATTTCTGCACTGCATTTATCATCTCAGCTTGCTCACAGTCACGTTTTACTGCATCTTAGCTAGCTGACAGACTGTTTTATATTCCAATCAGCAAGCTGACTAGTCAGCAGTTTTATTGTTCGATAATCTTTAAAATTGGATATAGTTGGCCATAACACCTATTCACCCCCCCTCTAGGTGTGTTTTTCAATTGGTATCAGAGCATGGTGTACTAACATTTCTGTAACAGGAAAGTACAGATCCTATGGCACACATTTATGTAGAGGGAGAATCATCGAACATGCCACCACTTCTCGTTGGTACAGAAAATTATGATTTATGGAGACTAAGGATGAAGGTGATTCTGAGCAGAAATCCACTTGAATGGTTGGTTGTTAAAGATGGTCCATTTACCTTTATGGATGAAAACGGAAATCCAAAAGATGTTGATGATTTTACCGAGGAAGAATTGATAAAAGCAAGCTATAATGGAAATGCCAAGTACACACTAATTTGTGGTCTTTCAGATTCTGATGTTGGCAAGGTCTCTTCGTGTGTAACAGCAAAGGAGATATGGGATACCTTAAAAATACATTATCAAGCTTCAACAAAATTAGAAAAAGTATGTGTCAATCCAAAACAGCAAGCTGATTGTCACAAGGAGCAAGCTGCCTCAACGGATAAAAAGGAATGTAAAGCTCAAATGACATGGAGTGATGAAGAATCTAATTCCAGTGAATACTCAAGTGAAGAGTTGATCAATTATGCATTGGTTGGCATTGACAATGATATGGTTCGAGGAAACACGGAAGACATTCTTGTAGAAAGCGAAGATTTGGACTTGGATGTGGAATCTAGTTCGGTAAACTCGTTTCAATTTAATACATCTTCTGAAAATAATATTTTGGAATCACTAACCATGCAGGAATATATAAATATATCTATTGTGGAGTTCAGGGAGTTAAAGAATAAGAACAATGAACTAGAAAAGAAGAATACTCAACTTAGAAAGATCATTTCTGATCTTATGGGCGAGAAGACTCCAACAAATAACCATGCTCAAATCATTGCTGATCTTAAAGCTAAAGTATCCCAGCTTAAAGGGATAAACAAAGTGCTTATCAAAAGAAACGATGCTCTCATGAAGGAAGTCAACAAGCTGATAGCAGAAGTTGAAGCAAAAGATGCATGTATTGAGAAAGATATGATTGAGGAATCAAGTTCAAAAGAAGAAAATCAGAAAATTGAGAGAATCAAGGAACTGGAACAGGAAGTGAAAAATCTCCAAAAAGGAATGGGAAAATTTGTTCAAGGAGAGGAAGTACTCAAAACAATGATGAAGCAAGCTAAGGTTCCTTTGAAAAATGAAGGACTTGGAGGAGCCTCAACAACTCTCAAATATAATGGAAAGAGTGGAATTCCGTATGACTATGCCATGCCTTGGAAAATCTGTCAGAAATGTAAAATGAAAGGTCATTTAGCCAAACATTGCAATGTTCAAGTTGAACCAGCTTACTGGAATAGACAGAAGATCTATAGCAAGCAAGCTAACAGAACCAAGAGAAGCATAAATCACTCCCCAAAAGTAATTCAAAAGTGGGTCAAGAAGTCTGATCTACATGTTCTTTATGTTCTATCTACTGACCATGGTGGATCCAACCAAATTTGGGTATCCAAGTAGTAAGTATGTCATTTGTCCGTTTACATTTCCTTGAATATTAATATATTTTTTTGTGGTACTAATGAGATTCCTCTAGTATATAGATGGGACAAATATATGTATATGTATTGTATTGTGCAGAAAATGGAAAAGGAGAAAACTATGAGATGAAGTCACATTCATGATCATTGAGAATGTGTACTGCCTAACTAGCAAGCTATTATGCAATCCACTAGAAGAATTGCTATGGAAGAAAGCTCGAAAATGTGCCTTCAGCATGCTGGTTTGATTAATTCAACTTTATTTATACAATAATCAGCCTATTATTTGTTAATTGATTTACCACATGTTTTATGCTTACATACTTATCTTGTTAACCCCTTTTCTGATGATGTCATAGGGGGAGAAGAATATGAATACATGTGATAAAAGGGCTATAATGTTATATTTTATACATGTTTGGGATTTATCAACTATGCAAGGATGAGTTATGTTTATATCATTTTGCATATGAAGATATATGTTAACCTGATTACATGCCTATATGTTGAGATATTATGTTAATCAGGGAGATCATTGTTTTAGGGGGAGCAACATAGTCTCTCCGATGTTTTCTAGTATGTCATCATCAAAAAGGGGGAGATTGTTAGCTTGATATTTTGATGATGAATACAAATGTTGTTCGTGAATATTTCATGCTTTATTATCTAATCTTGTTTTACAGGAAGCATGGATTTAGGGGGAGTTTTACTCTCCTATAAATTATTGAGTAATCATCAAAAAAGGGGAGATTGATAGCCTTATAGTTTTGATGATCACTCTGTCAGCAAGCTGATAAGCTTGTAACCGAATGTTATAGCTAGCTGTTTGGTTGTGCTCTAACTTTGTTTTGCAGGATTACATTTAAGGGCTGAATAATATCTTATCAGCAAGCTAAAACAATATAAACAGAGTAAGACAGCAAGCTAAGTCTACTCGAACAGGATGTTACAGCAAGCTTGAGATGTTTGTTATATAGCTTAAGTGTTATATAAGCAAGCTAAGTTTACAGAATATGTGCCCATTAGCTAGCTGCCTGGGAGTCCAGAAAAACTGCTTGTCAAGTTTTTCATCTTGATTATTAATTGCATAAAATTGATTAAAACGTGTTAGAGCTTATTCACATCATTTCTATTACTCATTTACTTGTTCTAGACACAGAGAATATTTCATGATATGTTATCTTATAATAAGGATTGCTTTTGACAAAATATTGATTAAACAATTTAGCACCCATGTGCTCCATTATATCTTGTCTAGCATGAGAATATTCTATTCATGGTCTTTGTTTTATTCCTTTAGAACCGTTGTTTCTTCAATTAAATAGAAAGCATGTATCATCACTACACCACTACACATTGTCTAGGAATAATGTTAGTGTACTAGCACATGCTTCGGCTACTCTATCATTACAATTCCTTTAAACGTTTTTCACTCATGCTCAGCCACTAGAAGATGTTCAACAAGCTCTGCAAAAGTTCTTAGCAACAGCATTCAAGGAATCTTAGCAAATCTGATCAATCCATGATGGCATGAACGTGGGAGTATGAAGAAATGAAGGAGCTGCTTGGTTCTATATATATTCATGAGCTATCTGCAAAAGAAGATAACACACTACAAGAGAATACACAAGCTCAACTCCTGCACTTCATTTCCAGATTTCAAAGAGAGCTCATGTTCATTACCGAGAGTATATAGAGAGAGTCTCTTTAATTGAGTTGTAAACACAAACATTGCTTTATTTGTTCAAGTGTAAAGTGTTGTTGATAGCTGAGCTAATGTGGTAACAAGGGTTGGGAACTAGTTTGCTAGAGAAGAGTGTACTTGGGAAGTATAGGTCTTAGAGAGCATTTAGTTCAAGAACAGGGGTTCCAGTTAGCTAGCTGCCAGCAAGGGTGATAAAGGGAGATATATTAGTTGATCTTGTAATCGGTTGTTTTTCATTGATCAATAATATATTCTCTTACCAGTTGGTAAGGGACCAGGAAGTAGACCGTAGAGGATAGGGGTCGAACCTGGCTAAAACTCGTGTGTTGTTTAATTTCTGTCTTTATATTTCTGCACTGCATTTATCATCTCAGCTTGCTCACAGTCACGTTTTACTGCATCTTAGCTAGCTGACAGACTGTTTTATATTCCAATCAGCAAGCTGACTAGTCAGCAGTTTTATTGTTCGATAATCTTTAAAATTGGATATAGTTGGCCATAACACCTATTCACCCCCCCTCTAGGTGTGTTTTTCAAAGTTCATCCAAGTTATCAGCAATCCTGAAACCCTCATACTCTCTCAGGCATGTCCAGCCCCTCCGTGACAGGTACTCACGGAAATCATCTTCGGTGTAGGTCTTGTCCTCTGTGTGAACTGGCAGATGATCCGGCTCTTCGTACAAGCATACTTTTATTGTCAATCTTGAAAACAAACACCTGCATTAATACAAATCTATAGATTTTCTTGGCAGCATTACATACTGGTAGCTTCCTGGTTCTTCAAAAACAAGTTATAGAACCTGGGAGGTTTCATTGTGCAGGCCTAAACAGCATACACCATCAGAATCACTCAAGTACAAAATTCATAGGTCTTGTTTATTAGTATAATTAAGAAACACGATTAATCTTACCTTCATCAAGACGAAGAACATAGTTTCCCAAAGGCATATCCCTATCAAGACTCCGCACAACATTATTTCATCTTCCAGCCAAAAGGCATGTTTTGTTCTCAATCTAAATGCAGACTTAATTACTTCTTTAATAGCATCTGCAGTAGCATCAATACCAATTCTATTTGTATAGTCCCCCAACTTGACAACAATAACTCTCCCTTCATATAGGTTTCTGTGCCCACCTAAGAGAAACTCCTTACATATTGAAATTCACATTAAAATTCTTAAACAAAAATACTATACAACTATATAGAATCTAAAATTTCATCAAAATCAGAAAAAAAAAGTTCTAAATATTGAGTACAGAATCAAACATAGAATGTAAAATGAAATCTCAAAACAGAGACATAGAAACTAATGTGGAAAATTCAGAAAATCCTCACAAAAATCAAAACCACATGGAACACAACTACTAGTGTAGATAGTATATAATCTAATATAGAATCCAAATTACAACATGGAGAAACTAAACACAATTCTAAAAAAGGGAAGAGAGAATCCAGTGTAGAATCAAACTATGAAGAATTTAAAAAATCTGCTCAAAAATCAAAACTACATGGAATGCAACTGCTAGTGTAGAGAGTATAGAATCTATTATAGAATCAAAATCACACAATAAATGATAAAAAAAACATCAAAATCACAGAACTTCAATAAATGCTAAAAAAACACTAAGAACTAAACAGAATTCAAAAAATAGAGAAGGTGGAATCCAGTGTAGAATCAAACGATGAACAATTCAAAAAATCCGCACAAAAATCGAGATCAAATAATACAAATCCCCATCCACATCCGTGAATTTTGGTGAAACCCCAGTTTGCGTACACAGCTATCACAGTTGCCAGCTAAAAGATCGATTTTCAGATTTTATTTGCCCGTTAGAACTACAATAAAGTTAATTTACAAAAAAAAATTAAGAGGCACTCGAACCATACCAATTGACAAAGACAAACTCCTTAAAAATATGTAAATAAAAATTGATCTTAGACTATTTGGCCATAGAATCTATCATAGAATCAAATTTACTCAAATAAGTATCGAGCTTAATATAGTCGTCGTCATCTGTTAGAAGGCCCCGCAGGGGCACCAACCATCGAATCATCCATGGAATCATTTACCTTGATTATTACCAATTTTATTAAGATAGGTGCCCCTGGAGGGGCCTATTGCATATAAAACTATAGAATCTATAATAAATCACAGAATCATCGACGGAATCACTTTTACCAAATAAACATCTATTTCATGCACCAAAACTACCAAGAGTCTTGGTATGATTCTGAAGTCGCTTAGCAGCACTGTATGAAAGAGCCAAATAATAGCAAAATATTGAGAACATAAATATAGGATATATAATCACCATTAAATATTACAATAGACATGCATCTTAGTAGCTTAAGCTTGACAAATACTAACAATTAGTTAACTATAGAATCACATATTCACTAATAAAGCAACCATAGAATCAATAACGGAATCATTTTCAACTTAACTCATATAAAACGAGACTAAAAAATACCAAACTTTATATATTAAAATAAATGTATGGAATCACAAATTTAATAATAAAATCAACCACAAAATCACTTACAACTTCATATAACGAGTCTTAAATACATTATATAATAGAATTTCTAACAAAAATAAGCAAAGAATCATTAACTAAATCACTTGAAAAATCACTTTCATAAAACAATAGTAATATACAGCATCCGTATAGAATATAATATGTGTACTTTCATTCAAACAAGCATCTAGTATGGAATCAAAAAACGAAATCTTCAAACCCTAATTTTATTAATTTCGCTAAAATAACAAGCAGGATGAGATGTAAATATCATTACCTCGAATTGAAGATGAATATACGTCAAATTGAAGCTTTGATGAGTGAGAGTTTACAGGTTTTGCGGATTTTGAGCCGTAATTTCATAGATTCTGATCAAGAGAGAAGAGTTTGTAGTTCGTCGAGAAAGATTTTTAGAAAATCGTGATTGTATGTGGAGAGAGAGAGAGTTGCAGCTTGGGTGAGAGAGTCGTTAGAGAGAGACAGACGATAGAGACTAGAGAGCGAGCTGTTAGATACTAAGCCCATTTCTAATTTTATCTTTTAATCCTGGCCGTCCAATTTTTATAAAAAAATGAACGCTTAAGATGGGTTTTCTTCTTTGTTCTTTATTTAAAGGTGTTCTTTATGGAGCAAAGTCATAGATATATATAGGTCATTGCTCCATACAGAACACCCTTATATAACAAACAATAAAGAACACCTTAGATCTAATAGATCCAATGGCCCCGTCAGGGGCACCCAATACAAAAAGTTGTTATTTTTTTACTCTCTATCCATCCAACAAAAAACAATAAAAAATTAAAAAAAAATTTACTGTTCATGCTGACGTCATGCTGACGTCATCATGAACAATAACTTTTTTTAAATTTTTTTTTTTGCAGGATGGATAGAGGGTAAAAAAATAACAACTTTTTGTATTGGATGTCATGACGGAACTCATTAGATTAGATATGAGGTGTTCTTTATTGTTTGTTACATAAGGTGTTTGTTATGGAGTGCAACTCTCTCTCTCTCTCTCTCTCTCTATATATATATATATATATATATATATATATATATATATATATATATATATATATATATATATATATATATATATATATATATATATATTTAAAACGCTACATAATAGTGTGTGTTATGGAGTTGTGATATTTTGGATCAATTATTTTAAAATTATGATATTAGGGGCCTTTTCTCATTTAATATTTATACTCTATCTTCAATTCTAAAATTTTGTTTTGGTCGATTTTACATCACACGTGAAACTAATAAAATAATCTTTAATTTAATGATGATTTAACAATTATTTTTCAACTAAACCTACACATAAACAAAAGAGAGAAGAAATTGACAATTTTTTACGATGAAAATTATATTCGATTTATGAATTCTACAGATAATTCGTTTTGATTATCAAAATACTTTTGTTATTATTTGAAGATACTAACTACCAAATACAATTTTAATAATAAGTGTAGGAGAAATTTTATCCAAAACTTTGATAATCGATAGTCTGGTCCTCCGTACGACAAAATAAATAAGAACCGTTAGATCTTAAAATAAATAAATGAAACCCGTTCGATCTAGCATAAAAAAAATTATATTTTAATATCTATAAACTAAAAAATATATTTATACTGAAATACGAAAAGGTGTATGTCAATGATTTAAATCATATATAGATAGATTTCTACATTGAATAACATTATCAATGTAGGTCTTCTACATTGAATAGGATTAATGCAAAAATTCGTAATTATACTTTCTCTTACGATTTTGAGTGTCCATTTGAATAATAATTATTAAATCGTCACTAAATTAAAGATAATTTTATGAGTGTCGCGTGGATTGTAAAATCATCCAAATCTAATTTATAGAACCCAAAATAGAGCACAAATAGTATATATGAATTTTTTTAATACTAATAAAAAAATAAATAAAATTCAATTCTAATGCAACCTTTTTTAATTATATCATTTTTAGATTATAATTTTCTTTTTAAAATTCAATTATAATACAACCTTTTTTAATATCATTTTTAGATTATAATTTTTTCTTTTAATATGATATAATCTTGATCGTCTATTTTTAAAAGTATTAGATTCGACAGTTGAGATTATTTTGGTAGTACATTAATCAAAATTATGGATCCCTCTTACGCTTATTATGTATAAGGATATAATTTATTGATGATTTAATTATTATTTAACTTAAATTGGAGAAAATTGAAGAAAAAATCTAACTTATATTTAGTTTTAGACTAAAATACTCTATATTTGGGACATAGAGATTGCACAGTCTTTTTTTTAAAAAATATTGGATCCTATGTTTTCGCCTTTTCGGATCTATTTCTTATTAGTGATTAGATACAAATTTTATTATTAAAATTTGCCATTCTAATTTAGTTATTTTAAATTAATAATGCTTATTTCTTTTGCAACATGGATAGTTGACGACCAGATTTTTGAATAAAATCATACCATATATTATTTAATATTATAAAGCAAATATATAATTATATAATTAACGTATGCAGGACGTCATAGTAGTTAGCACATCGGTAACAATTTCGGAGAGCTTTCGTGGTTTTTCTTTTAAATTCAACCAAAAACTTTCATGCTTTGCTAATTACTATCAGTAACATTACGAAGACTATTTTGATATTGATGCTAGGGGTGAGTATACGGTCCGATTAACCAAAAACCGAACCGAATAACCGAAATAATTTCGGTTCGGTTAACCGAAATTAATATTTCGGTTCGGTTTTCGGTTCTTCTTTTTCTGAAATTTCGGTTTTCGGTTCGGTTCGGTTTTTAATCGCGGTTAACCGAATAACCGAAATAAATAACCGAATTAATATAATAAAATATTATTAATAATATACTGATATTAATACTCTTAGTCTCTTACATAGTTACATACAATTACATTACAGACTTGCTTGAAAAACCTAATACGCGCCGCTGCTGAGACTTGAGAGCCCGAGATCGAGAGAATCAAATCTTTAATTGAAGAATCAAATCTTCAATTAACTATCAAGATTAAAGAATTCAAGATTCAAGTCTTCAAGAGTTCAAGGTACGTAATTACTAATTTACTATGTATATCAGTATATCTATTGATTTGTGACTTCTATGTCTATATATATATCTATAATTCTATATACGTAATCTTTAATCGAGTGAATCTCTTATAGTACTTAAATGTTTATTTGTTTTCTGCTTTGAAATTTCCATTGTTTGAATTTTACTGTATTTTCTTGTTGTTTGCTGTAGTTGATTATCCAAGACATCTATTTGACTGTTTATTTGCTTGATTTAATTTTCACTGGACTCTAACCTGTATATAATCAGTCCCTTGATCAACATTCCCTGTAATTAATTGTAATTTATTTATTTTGTTGTATTCTTTAGATGGAAGGCAGAGACAGTGACACTATCAATTTAGAAGCGAACTTCGAAACTCACACTGAAACTGAAACAGTAGCTTCGAAACCAAGGAAGCGAAAGGAAATGGAAACTAGAAGTTGTGTGTGGGATCATTTCACCAAATACAAAAATGAGGAAGGCTTGACAAAAGCTAAGTGCAAACATTGTGGTAAGGATTTAAGTGCAAATTCTTCCAATAATGGTACTAGTAGTTTGCATAATCATTTGAAACGTTGCAAGTCATATAATGTTGAAGATCGTCAATCTAAATTAGCTTTTCAAACTTCCAAAGAGGGTGGTCTCTCATCATTGACTACTTGGACCTATAACAAAGATTTGGCTAGAGAGAAGTACATTAAGATGATTATTGTTGATGAGTTGCCATTCAAATTTGGGGAGGGGTCGGGCTTTAGAGAATTTATGGCTACCGTGCAACCAATGTTTCAAATTCCATCTAGATGGACGGTTGCACGTGATTGTTATGGAATGTATTCCCTTCGAAGAAATGATTTAAAAAGCTCATTGATTGAACCAACAAAACGTCTTTGCCTAACTATGGACACTTGGACTTCTAATCAAAACATTAACTATATGTGTTTGACGGCACACTTTATTGACAAAGATTGGAAGTTGCATAAAAGAATACTAAATTTTTGTCCAATTTTTAGTCATAAAGGTAAGGACATTGCAATGGCAATACGTACAACAACTGGTAAGTTGTGTCCACATGAATCTTCATTTTTTTGAATTAGATTATTCAGAAGAAAACTGGTAAGTTTACGATTCCTTCAGGGGTTGTCTTTCTGTCAAATGCAGAATTCTACTGGCTCTACTTAGTTTTGCTAGGGAAGTAAACCTGACAAGTAGTTATAAGTGGTGATCCTAATACTAAATTGAGGGAAATGTAGGCACAATGTTCAAAATTCCTGGTTGCCCCTGATGTCATATATTAGTCTTACTATTGTCATTAGTGCTTGCAGCCCATTTCTTATTGATACGATTAGATGGCTATAAAATGTCTGGTGCAGATGCTTGAGGTGCCTCCAACAAGTGAAAGATGAATACTACCTGGTAAAGAACAAGCTTCAGACATTGTTCAGGGTAAGTATGCATAAGATTGAAAATTGTTTTCTTATTTTCCTTCAGGTTCATTATATCAGTTTATCAATTCTTAGCCAACATCTCACTGTGTCCTTTAATATTGTACCTGTGTACATCGTTTTAATGTTTCAAAGGTATCGATCAGTTGATAAGCATGATTACACTTTTGCTAGTCTTCTAAAGAATTACGTAAATTCTGTGGTTGGATGGTATTTTTAGTAGACTTTACAAAGTTTATTGATCTGACAAATCATAAAGTAGGGAGTATTACTACTTCGTGTTTTTCATCAGAACCAGTATGAGAAGATTCAAGATATTTCTCAGAATTTCCACTGTGAGAAGATTCTCGAGTCAGTTGTCTAATACTAATTAATTTAAAGGGGTATATATATTTACCTTCAATTTAGAGAAGTTATTTATTTAGGTACTAAAATGGGGAACAGAATCAGAATTTGAGTTTGGTTAGGCAAAGTTTGTATTTATTTTAATACTGTAAGAAGTAGTCTGTGCTTGTATAACATTTAGTCATCCCTCATTTCTCTTTAGAATTTAGATTTTAAGGAGGCCATCATTTGTGAGACAGGTGCAGATGTTAATACATGGCTATTGTGCAGGGACAGGCTGTTTTTAAGTTTCAAAACAGATGGCTCAGACAGTGCTCACTGCTCACTTGCTCAGGCCTCAAAGCTCAAAGTCTAAGCTCAGACAGTCTGACTATTACTATTAGTCTATTATCTTGTAATTTGAAATTTCAATTTATTTGAATGTTTGTAATTTCACTTGCAATGTTTGTAATTTAAATCTTTAAATTTTTTGGTATTGTAACTTGTTTTTGGTGATTGATCTACTAGATGAATAATAAGACTGTGAGACAGTGAATTGTATTAAATTTCGGTTTTATATTTCGGTTTTCGGTAATAACCGAAATATATATTTCGGTTCGGTTAATAACCGAATCTAATTCGGTTCGGTTTTCGGTTTTGAATTTTCTGAAATTTCGGTTTCGGTTAACCGAATTAAAATTCGGTTCGGTTCGGTTAAAACCGAATACTCACCCCTAATTGATAATATTGCTTAAGTGGTACAGCATGAACATTGAAATTGGTGAGAGCCTGCCGAAATTGGTCTGGGTACAACTTATAAGCATATTATAATAGCGCATATAGATAGATGAGCTCTTATCTGGTATTACTTTTTTATAATATTTTTCTTAATTTTATTATATAATAAAATATAATTAACTAATAATTATACACGTATTTATTAGTGGCATTATATCCTATTATATCCTTATATATAATAAGCATAAGAGGGATTTTATCCATAATTTTCGTCACTGTACTACAAAAATAATTTCAACCGTCGAATCTAATATTTTTAAAAATAGACGATCAAGATTATATCATATTAAAAGAGAAAATTATAATCTAAAATGGATATAAGTAGAAAAGGTTGCATTAGAAACAAATTTTAGAAAGAAAATTATAATCTAAAAAAGATATAATTAAAAAGAGGTTGTTTTATAATTAAATTTTAAAAAGAAAATCATAATCTGAAAAGAATATAATTGAAAAAAGGTTGTATTAGAATTGAATTTTATTGATTTTATTATTAGTATTAGAAAAATTCACATTTACTATTTGGGCTCTATCTTGAGATCTAAAAATCAGATTTGGATGATTATACAATCCATGCAAAACTCATAAAATTGTCTTTAATTTATTGATGATTTAATAATTATTATTCAAATGGAAACACTCAGAATCTTAAGAGAAAATATAATTACGAATTTTTACATTAATCCTATTCAATGTAGAAAACATACATTGATCTATTCAATGTAGAAAACGTAATCATATATGATTTAAATCATTGATATACACCTTTTCATATTTCAATATAAATACTTTATTTAGTTTATAACATATTAAAATATTGAATATTTTTTTATGTCAGATTCAACAGTTTTCATCTATTTATTTTAAGATCTAATGGTTCTTATTTATTTTATCGTACGGAGGACCAGACTACCGATTATCAAAGTTTTGGATAAAATCTCTCCTACACTTATTATTAAAATTGTATTTGGTTGTTAGCAGAACAATTTTCAAATAATAATAAGGGTATTTTGATAATTATAAGTTGAATTCATAAATCGATCGAATAGAATTTTCAACGTAAAAAATAGTTAATTTCTTCTCTCTTTTGTTTTTACGTATGTTTAATTGGAAAATAATTGGCAAACTATTACTAAATTAAAGATTATTTTGTTAATTTCACGTGGGCTGTAAAATCGTTCAAATCAAATTTTAAGAATTCAAGATAGAGTATAAATATTAAATCTTATATATATATATATATATATATATATATATATATATATATATATATATATATATATATATATATATATATCAATTATTTAACAATTTGATATGTAAATTAATAACATATAAAATTAATATAATAATAGATATTAAAAAAGGAACCGTGCATTGCACGGGTTATAAGCTAGTTATATCCTATTATATAATAAGAGTAAAAAGGATAATAAGCGAGTACTACCATAGGTCAAGGGTTCGACTCTCACTAACAACATAATTAAATTTAATATTTGTAAATTTAAATATACTAATAAAACATATGATAAATTTACTTTTCAAAACTAATTAATCATCTATCAAATTTGATATTACTACATGCCAAAAAGTTAGTTTACAAGATAGCATTGAAAAGTTGCGAGCACATAAGCACGAAGTAGCCCTCATCTCTTCTACAGAAAAAATTCTATCCCTGCTTTTGGGAAACAATCCAAATCAAACCTAACTTTAACTACTAAATAGTTTCGGTTCAAAACAAAAATTCATGTTTGTCCTCTGTACTTCATATTTACATATAATTTAACTTAAGTTTTTTTAAGAAAAATCAAGTAATAATAAGATGTAACAAAAAAGTTAAAAAACAACTATTATTAGTTGCATATATAAATTTTTTACGAAATAATTTATAATATAAAAATACATGTTAGGCAATAATTATATCCTTATATATAATAAGTGTAAAAGGGATTTTATCCATAATTTTGAGGGTGAGTGCCCAAAATACCCATTTTTTCACTTCCTCTCACCAAAATGCCCAGATTTCCGAACAGCTGCAAAAAATGCCCACTAGATGCGCTATATCGTGCAGCGTATCCTTTGATACGCCAACAGCACAGGCGTATGTGCTTCTCACGCCTCTGACATGGGCGTAAAGTGACCAGGGATACGCCTCTAACAGTCACACAACAAGAGATACACATCTTGAAGATGCGTATCACACGTCATCACAGAGCTCTCCAACAACGACAACAATGGCAATTCCGGTGTTAATTTTCGAGCTCTTCCTCCGTCCACCTCCCTGACTTTCCCATCACCTACCATATACCATTAGAATTGGGTTACGATTCTCTACATACCTATAATTGTTTTGTTACAGTTCAGGTGTCGGATTGCAAACGCCCAAAACGGCGATTCAACCAACTGAAAAAACTCCGACGAGCTTCGTTTCGCCCCTGCGGGGCTGGAGGTGATAAACGAAGTTCGGGAAGATCAAGTACACGAGCTTGTAGTCATTTTATGATGTTGTAGTCGTGTGGATAGTGCATGGAGAGAGTTCAATCGAAGGGAAGAAGCCGGAAGATAAAAGTCGCCGGCCAAAAGCTCTCGTTTTTTAGGCGATGTTTTGAGTATTCTGGCACGCTACAGTAACAGCGGACACGCCCACGGGAGTGGTGTATCCCGTGGGTACAGAAGTCGGTGTTTTCAGAATTGGGTATTTTGGTTAGTGGGTAGTGAAATTTTAGGCATTTTGGTCATTCTTTCTAATTTTGATCTATGTACCGTCAAAATAATCTCAATCGTCAAATCTAAAATTTTTAAAAATAGGAGATCAAGATTACATCAAATTAAAAAAATTATAATATAAAAAGGATATAATTAGAAAAGGTTGCATTAGAAGTGAATTTTTTTAAAAAAATTATAATCTAAAAAGGATTATAATTATATACTCGGAATTATTTAGTGTTGAATTAATAATTATTATTCAAATAGAAATACTTGGAATCTTAAGAGAAAATATAATTACGAATTTTTACATTAATCTTATTCAATGTAGAAATCCTACATTGCTAATGATATTCAATGTAGAAAACCTAATTATATATGATTTAAATCATTGACATACACCTTTTCGTATTTCAATATAAACACACTTTTTAGTTTATAATATTTTAAAATATAAAAAAAAATTATGCTAGATCCAGCAGTTTTCAACTATTTATTTTAAGATCTAACGGTTTTTATTAATTATGTCATACGGAGGACCAGACTACAGGTTATCAAAGTTTTGGACAAAATCCATCTTACACTTATTGTTAAAATTGTATTTGGTTGTTAGTAGAATTATCTTCAAATAATAATAACGGTATGTTGATAATCAAAATGAATTATAAGTAGAATTCATAAATTTAATAGAATTTTCAGCGTAAAAAAATAGTCAATTTCTTCTCTATATTGTTTTTGTGTTGATTTGATTGGAAAATAATCATTAAACCATCAATAAATTAAAGTTTATTTTGTTAATTTCATGTGGACTATAAAACCGTCCAAATCAAATTTTAAGAATTCAAGATAGAATACAAATATTAAATTGAACATGTAAAATATCTTATATATATCAATTTTTTAACAACAATTGGATATATAAATTAATAACATATAAAATTTAAAAAATTAATATAATTATAAATTATAAATATTAAAAAAGAAGCTGTGCTTTGCACGGGTTATAAGCTAGTTATATCCTATTATATAATAAGAGTAAGAGGGATAATAAGCGAGTACTACCATAGGTCAAGGGTTCGACTCTCACCAACAACATAATTAAATTTGATAAAAGTGATAATATAATTATAATAAAAGAGATAATTTAATTTATATAATAAGAGTAAAAGAGATAATTAGAAAGTATTACAAAGATTACAGGATCGATTTCCAACCAATTATTATTTAATGTCTTTTTTGTGATGTAACATAATATTAAGTTTGCATCAAAACTATATGGAAAGAATACCCAAAATACCCACTTTTTTCCTACCCACTGCCCAAAATGCTCAGATTCGGAAAGACTGCCCAAAATACCCACGGGTCACGCCGTTCCAAACGGCGCAACCCCCACTCCACTGTTCATCTCCTCTCCCGTGAACTCTCACTCTCTCCAGTCGAACTCTCTCTCTCTCTCCCGTCGAACTCGCTCCAACTCCCTCCGGTCACCTCTACTCCCTCCGAACACACCAAAACAACCAGCACACCATGCTCTTCATTTTGACGAATCGATTTAACTGAATTTGGCCCCGCAGGGGCTTGTACGAACTCATTGGAAAATCGAGGAGAGAGATTGGGTTCGATTTGAGCGTTTTTAATCAGCACTAAATTAAAGATTAATTTGTTAATTTCATGTAGGCGATAAAATCGTTTAAATCAAGTTTTAAGAATTCATGATAAAACACATAATATATTGAACGTGCAAAATCTTATATATATCAATTTTGTAATAATAATTTAATAGGTATACTAATAACAAATAAATATTAAAAAAATTAATATAATTATTAATTTTAGAAAAGGAGCCGTGCATTGCACGGGTTATAAGCTAGTATATATTATATTATATAATAAGAGTAAAAGGGATAATAAGAGAGTACTACCAAAGGTCAAGGGATCGATTCTTAAGAACTACATGTTTTTTTTAATATTTTTTACGAACTAATTAAACTATGATAAGGAAACTGATAATATATAATCTGTTATGCGTGATTTTTGAGCAGGATATTTAATTTCAAAAAAAACATTTACGGGACATGCTAACAAACAAATCACCCTCCTATCGAAATATTATAAAATTATTTAGGAGTATCATATTCTATTATATAACATGAATAAAAGAATTTTTTTTCAGAAAAAAAAAATTATTTAAAGTACCACCGTAGATGTTCGACCCATACATAACATGTTGAAAATAACATCTTATAATTGAATCCTTTAATCTAAACTATTAGTATTTAGATTCTGATGAAAAAAAATATATTACTATTTAGATAATTTTAACTCTTTAGACTTCACTTCGATATGAAATCGGACTCAAGTTGAGTCCTAAACTCTTGGGCCATGTTTGTTTCATAGGATTAAATATGGGATAGTATTATAATTCATTATGTTGTGAAATAAATGTATGATTTTCTAGAATGTACTTAACCTTCTAGATGACAACCTTTGGCCTTTTTAGGTTCATGTAACTTAAGACTCTTGGCTCTACAAATTCATGTAACTTACAATTAGTAAGCCTATAAATAGACACCATTCTTGAGCTTGTAAATATACAATTTCTTTCAATAAAATCTATTGTTTCTCTCCTCTAAATACTCTCTGTATTATATTTCTTATCACGTTATCAACATGATGCAAGGTGAAATTAGCACAAACATATATAAAACGAGTACAAGGAAAAAAAAAATATATAAAACGAGTACAAGGAAAAAGAGATATAGGAAGGCAAAGACGTACAAGTAGAGACAACATACATCTGCATGGTTCATGTATCAGAAGTGGTACCATCTTATTTATATTTAATTTGTTTATGTGCTCCATGTGTATGTGATTATATGTTTATGAGTAGTTTAAGTTTAAATCCATATGTTTACTTGTCTTGCTTGTAGCATGCCTAACACGTGCCTTAAGGTTTTTGTGCTTCTCTATTTTCTCTGGATGATAAAACTGGTTTAGTAGCTAATAAATTATATTTCATGTTTGTTTTGATTAAAGTGAAAGAAAAAAAAATTATATATATATATAAATAGGTTATAAAAAGTTTGTCAAAATTGTGGAAATGTTATGTTCTCTGCTGAATAAATATATTCTGGTGTAATTGAATGATACATGAATTTTATATATTATTTAATTTATGAATGATTAGATATTATAAATTTGTCAGGTTTAACATGCATTTAGATGAAATAACGTAGAAGGAAAAATTTTCATGATGCACTTACAAAAGAATAATTCTGTTTACATATTAATTTATTATATATCATTTATAACATTGCATGATCAATTTATTAATTAGATGAAATGTGATTTAAATCATTATTTGCACAAACATTTTTATATTATATTTGATATTAATTTATTTATTGTTTGTTTTAGTATTTTCAATGTCGAATCTTACGAAACTTGAGTTCAACGCACTTGATGTCACCGGAAAAAATTATTTGACATGGATTCTTGATGCCGAAATCCATCTTAGCGCTATGGGCCTTGGTGACACTATAAAAGAGGGAAATAAAACCTCCGAACAAGATAAGGCAAATGCTATGATATTTCTTCGCCATCACCTTGATGAAGGCCTAAAAACTGAATATTTAACTATTAAAGATCCATCAATTCTTTGGAAGGATCTCAAAGAAAGATATGACCATAAAAAAACGGTGATACTCCCAAAAGCTCGCTATGATTGGCTACACTTGCGATTGCAAGATTACAAAAGTGTGAGCGAGTATAATTCTGCCATGTTTAAAATAACATCTCAATTGAAATTATGTGGCGAGAATATCACCGATAAAGATATGTTGGAAAAAACATATTCCACTTTCCATGCCAATAATATGCTCTTGCAACAGCAATATCGTGAACGTGGATTCACGAAATATTCTGAGCTGATTTCTGTATTGCTTCTTGCTGAGCAAAATAATGAACTTTTGCTGAAAAATCATCAAGCACGTCCAACTGGCTCAACACCATTCCCTGAAGTGAATGCGGTGACTAACAATGAATATGGAGATAATAAGCCATTTGGACGTGGGCGTGGTCGTGGATATGGATGTGGATGTGCCCGTGGTCATAATTTTGGGCATGGTCGAGGACATAATCATCAAAATTTCACCAACTTTAAAAGGAAGCCTCACCACCAGAAGTGGACAAAAAAGGAAGAGAAACCCGAGGGAAGTACAATGGGTGAAAAGCGTTGAAAGTGTTTGTAGCCGTTGTGGAATGAAAGGTCATTGGAGACGTACATGTCGTACCTCCAAGCACTTTGCTGACCTTTACCAAGCCTCTTTGAAAAATATTGAAACTAATTTTGCTGAACAAAATGATCCCTTAGGAATTGCTCATCTTGAAGCAAACCTTAGTGGTGCAGATCCAGTTGATCCTTCGGACCTCACTCACATGGAAGTTGGTGATTTCTTTGAAGATGGGAATGATGAGATTGTCAAATCTGGTGGTGGCAGTAATTAGACCATATATTAAAACTTTGTTTTTGCTTATTGAATATTTCATATTTCTGTTTGAACTCTAAAATGATTTAGCTTTACTTTATGCGGTCCGTGTAATTCTCTTTCATTATGAATGGATTGTTTTGGATATTATTCTAATCTTCATTTATATATTAATTTTGCGAAGGAATATGGTTAGTGATCTCTCATTATGTGCTATGAAAGATGAGCAATTATTTTGTCTTGCGGATAGTGCAACAACACATACAATTTTGAGAAAGAAAGAATATTTTTCGCATCTCATATTAGCTAAAGCTATTGTAAATACAATATCGGGTGCATCAGATATTATTGAAGGCTCGGGAAGAGCAAGCATAGTGTTACCTAATGGTACACATTTATTTATTGAGAATGCAATGTTTTCCACCCGATCAAAAAGAAATCTTTTGAGTTTCAAAGATATACGCCACAATGGCTATCATATTGAGACAGCAAACGAAAATGATGATGAATATTTATGTATCACGTCTATAGTCTCTGGGAGGAAGAAAATAATAGAGAAACTCCAGTGGAGACGCACATGTTAATGAGCCAAAAATTATCAGACCCGAAAAATTTTCTTATGTGGCATGATCGTTTAGGCCATCCGGGTTCAACAATGATGCGAAGAATTATTGAAAATTCAAATGGACATCCTTTAAAGAACAAGATTGTTCCATTGTCCAAAGATTTTTCCTGTGTTGCTTGCTTTCAAGGAAAACTAATAACAAAGCCATCGCATGTGAAAGTTGCGATTGAGTGTCCATCCTTTTTGGAACGAATTCAAGGAGATATATGTGGACCTATAACACCATCAAGTGGACCATTTCAGTACTTTATGGTACTTATAGATGCATCGACACGTTGGTCGCATGTCAGTTTATTGTCCACTCGTAATGTTGCATTCGCAAGACTCCTTGCCCAAATAATTCGATTAAGGACACAATTCCTAGATCATGCAGTCAAGAAAATTCGATTGGATAATGCAGAAGAATTTACTTCTCAATCTTTTAATGATTATTGCATGTCAATTGGGATTGATGTGGAACATCCGGTTCCGCATACGCATACCCAAAATGGTTTAGCAGAATCTTTTATTAAAAGGCTACAATTGATTGCTAGGCCCTTACTTATGAAAACAAACTTACCAAATACTGCTTGGGGACATGCAATATTACATGCTGCATCACTTGTTCGTTTAAGACCGACTGCTTATCATAAATATTCCCCATTGCATCTTGTAAATGGTCAAGAACCAAATATTTCTCAATTAAGAGTTTTTGGGTGTGCAGTTTATGTTCCGATATCTCCTCCCCAACGAACAAAAATGGGACCCCAAAGAAGATTAGGGGTATACGTTGGGTTTGACTCTCCCTCAATTATAAAATATTTGGAGCCCATGACTAGTGATTTATTTAAGGCAAGATTTGCCGACTGTCAATTTGATGAGATAGTTTTTCCTGCATTAGGGGGAGATAAGTCAAAATTTGAAAAAGAAAGACAAGAAATTTTGTGGAATGCAGCATCTCTGTCTCATTATGATCCTCGCACAAATTAATGTGAACTTGAAGTTCAAAAGATTATCCACCTACAAGAGGTTGCAAATAAATTGCCCGATTCATTTACTGATGTCAAAACAGTGACAAAGTCACATATACCAGCTGTCAATGTTCCTTGTAAAATAACACTTCCTAATGAAGAAAATAAAATCATGCTAGCAAATGATTCTAAAGCACGCTAGAAGCGTGGTAGACCTATTGGATCCGAAGATAAAAATCCTAGAAAATCAAGGAAACTTGATAAACAAGTTGGTACATCAAATGACATCATTCCAAATGAAATAGAATTGATCACTGAAGAGACGTCTTCAAAGTATGATCAAACACCTGAAATTGAGGACAATGAAGAGATCTCGATAAATTATATCATTTCAGGGAAAAGGTGGAATAGAAAAGAAATTGTCATGGATGAAATATTTGCATATGCAGCTGCACTTGACATTTTTGAAGAAATCGAGGATCATGAACTTAGATCGATCTATGAATGTAAAAGAAGAAATGATTGGCCAAAATGGAAAGATGATATTAAGTCAGAATTGAAATAACTTGAAAAACGTCAAGTTTTTGGACCTATTGTCCAAACACCCGCAGGTGTGAAACCCATTGGATATAGATGGGTATTTGTGCGCAAAAGAAATGAGAAAAATGAAGTTGTGAGATATAAGGCACGCCTTATTGAACAAGGCTTCTCACAAAGACCGGGAATTGATTATGAAGAGACTTATTCCCCGGAAATGGATGCAACAACATTCAGATTTTTACTAAGTTTATCAATTTTAGAAGGGCTCCGAATGAATTTAATGGATGTTGTGACTGACTACTTATATGGGTCACTTGATAATGACATTTACATGAAAATCCCTGATGGATTAAAAGTTCCTGAAGCATGTAGTTCAAGACCCCAAGAACTTTATTCAATTAAATTACGAAGATCATTGTACGGGTTGAAACAATCAGGTCGAATGTGGTATAATCGCCTCAGCGAATACCTTTTGAAAAATGGTTATGTTAATAATGTAATTTTCCATGTGTTTTTATTAAAAGGACAAAAATGGGGTTTACTATAATTGCAGTTTATGTTGATGATCTAAACATCATTGGGACCCCAGATGAACTTCATGAAATGATTGAATATTTGAAAAAAGAATTTGAGATGAAAGATTTGGGCAAAACAAAACTATGCCTTGGTTTTCAAGTTGAACATCTATCGAAAGGAATTTTTGTCCACCAGTCATCATATATTGAAAAGATCCTTAAACGATTTATTATGGATAAAGCATATCCCGTGAGTACACCTATGGTTGTTCGCTCACTTGAAAAGAAAAAGGATCCATTCCGCCTAAGAGATGAGGGAGAAGAACTTCTTGGTCCTGAAGTACCATATCTTAGTGCCATTGGTGCACTAATGTACCTTGCCAATTATACACGTCCCGATATTGCTTTTTCTGTTAATTTATTGGCAAGACATAGCTCCGCTCCAACTCAAAGACATTGGACTGGTGTGAAACAAATTTTTAGATATCTTCGAGGTACAATGGATATGGGTTTCTTTTATTCTAAAGACTCAAAAGTGGATCTAGTTGGTTATGCAGATGCAGGATATCGGTCTGATCCCCATAAAGGTAGATCACAAATAGGTTACATATTCACGTATGTTGATACCGCAATATCTTGGCGGTCTACAAAGCAAACACTTGTAGCAACTTCTTCAAATCATGCTGAATTATTGGCACTACATGAAGCTAGTCGAGAATGCGTGTGGCTAAGGTCTTTGGTCCATCATATTCGAGAATCATGTGGTCTTTCAGTCAATAAAGGAAGTCCTACTATTTTATTCGAAGATAATGAAGCATGTATTACCCAAACTAAAGAAGGCTACATCAAAGGAGACAGGACAAAGCACATTGATCCAAAATTCTTCTTCACCCATGAACTTCAGCAAAGGGGAGAAATTGATGTCTGTCAGATCCGCTCATGTGATAATCCGGATGATTTATTCACAAAGGCACTTCCTACATCTCCCTTCGAGAAGTTGGTACACAAGATTGGAATGCGTAAACTTCGAGATTTATGATGATTTATATAGTCATGCTAAAATGAGGGGGAGACACTTCTCTTTAATATATGTACAACACATGTACTCTTTTTCCTTCACTAGGGTTTTTTCCCACAGGGTTTTCCTAGTAAGGTTTTAACGAGGCATGATGTTTGTACGAGTCATCCAAGGGGGAGTGTTGTGAAATAAATGTATGACTCTCTAGAATGTACTTAACCTTCTAGATGACAACCTTTGGCCTTTTTAGGTTCATGTAACTTAAGACTCTTGGCTCTACAAATTCATGTAACTTACAACTAGTAAGCCTATAAATAGGCACCATTCTTAAGCTTGTAAATATACAATTTCTTTCAATAAAATCTATTGTTTCTCTCCTCTAAATACTCTCTATATTATATTTCTTATCACATTAAAAATTTTAATTCCATCTTTGTTTTTAAAAATTTACTTGGGATTAGATTAAGGATTATAATCCTTTAAAATAACAATCCCATGTTTGTTTGGGTGGAATGGGGTGGGATAAGGGATAGGATTATAATCCTCTCTAATACTTGGTTGGAGGAAGTGTTATTTACTCCCATCCTTATAAAATTTTACAATATATTAAAGTCAAACATAATGTAGCTATAAACTGAAACATATTTTTTAGGTTTATGCAATTTGTATTGGACATAAATGTGTACTAGATTAGTAAAGTAGTGAGTTGGGCATGAAAATAAAAAAAATTTGCGTAAAAAGAGAAAAAGTAAGAAATGTGAGTAAAATGGTAGTACTAATTAATATTTAAGGTCTAAAAGGAGTATAGTAGAATAATGTAGTTTTGTATAAAATTGATTTTTTTATTAAAATATTTTACTATTTTGAAAAATTTTAAGAACGTCAAAAATTGAGAGGGATATTCAAAAGAAGAAAGCGTAAAGAAATGGATGAGACTGAGAGAATACCGTAAAACAACAAATTTACAACGATGATATATAATAATTATAATTATTATATTTGATATGTGATTAAGGTTAAAAATAATTTTATTCAAAATACTAAAAGAATAGTTGTTAGACTTAAAGTGCATAAATGAAAACCGCTCAATTTAAAATTTGGAAGTGTATTTGGTTGTAGTATGACTAAATTCAAATACCTAAAAATATATGATGCATTTCCAAAAATATGTAAATTTTTTAAACTGAATAAAAGTTTTAATGTAAAAATTCACAACTCATTTTTTCCTCAATTTTTAGGTAGTTACAATTGGTTGATAATTGTACAATAGTTACTAAATCTGACGCCCCCAAAATCCACTATTTGCAGATTTAAGTCGCCACGTACCGACAATACCTGCCTTATACAAAATATATTACAATACATAATAAACATAAAAGTTTGATCGTAACAACAGTGGTCCCATCCCATAAGTCCAAGCATCGACATGTCTCTGAATTATTACAACATATTACTAGTACACAAGATATACTAAACACATCAGAGCATATGTTAATAGTCTTTGATATGGTCGTCGCCTCTGAGATAAACACTCTGTAAAGCATAATGTAATGTAATATGTAATAGAGGATATATATAACTCAACTAGGATAAAAGATAAATAATATTAAATCTATACAGGGATCGTGAAATTTGAAGAATAGGCACCAACAAGGATCAAGTCGCTGAAAGAAGTTCATTAACATGTTCAAGCCTCAGTGACAGAATAAGATGTACAGATGATTCAGTTGAAGGGCCTGTTAGATATTGATTCAAGTGATGATCAGGATCTGAACTACTGATCAGATACTGATGCTGACGTCATCAGTAATGCACCGTTAGTATTAGGCTATCATCAGGATTGGAGGCTGATCAGGATTACACGAGGATATACATCAGTCCAGGAATCAAGGGAGATTGATATGTCGGTTCCTAATTTATAGGAACGCAGCTATCATTCAAGATATGTACTAAGAGACGTATGTAATTGATTTAATATATCTTGTAATTGATAGGGCAGCTGTGTATAGTATATAAACACAGTTTAGGTTTTACATTTATGTAATCGCTTACACGAGTTATCTTATAACCTAGCAGCTCTCAAGAACATAAGAATTTCTTGAGAGAGTTTGTAACAGTTTTATATCAGAGTTAATAAAGCTGTTATTTATTCATACTTGTGTTATCATTTCTGTTTAAGTCGAAAATCTAATATAATTGTATTCAACCCCCCTTCTACAATTGTTCTTTACTGGGTAACAATTGGTATCAGAGCAAACTGATTAATCACAATCAAAAACGATCTTAAGATGTCGACAAGCAAGTATGAAAGTATTAAAATCCCTGTTCTCAAAAAGTCTGAATACCCCACATGTAGGGTAAAGATGTTGATGTATCTGGAGGCAACTGATCCTAACTATCTCGATCGAATATATGATGGTCCATATATCCCTAAGAGACTGGTTGCTAGAACAGATACTGTACCTGAGCACTATGTTCAGAAGACAAAGGCTGAATGGACTCCTGAGGAAAAGGCTGAAGTACTCAGAGATGCAAAGGTGAAAAATATTCTTCATAATAGCCTTGATGCTGTCATGTCAAACAGAGTGATAGCATGTAAAACTGCTAAGGAGATCTGGGAAACTTTGGAAACTCAATGCCAGGGTACTGAATCTATCAAAAGGAACAGAAGAGCTCTGTTGATTCATGAGTATGAACAGTTTGATGGAAAATCTGATGAGAGCCTCACTGATCTATATGATAGATTTCTGACATTATTGAATAATTTATCTCTGGTGGGTAAAGAGTATGAACCAGAGGACTCGAACACCAAGTTTCTTAAAGCTTTGCCTGAGGAGTGGGATACTCAAACCTCTATCATTAGGCATCAGTATGATCTTAATGCTGTGTCTCTTGATGAAGTCTATGGGATGCTAAGAACCCATGATCTTGAGGTTCAACAAAGGAAGAATAAGAAAACCAACAAAGCAAAGGCTGTTGCTTTAAATGTTGACTCAAAATCAAAAGGAAAGGCTGTGGAGGTTTCAAGGAGGAGAAGTAGAGTAGCTGAATCCAATACTGATGACTCATCATCAGATCCTGATGCCAATCCTGATACTGATACTGATGATGACTCTACTGATTCTGACATGATGGAAATGGTTGCTATGATAGTCAAAGGCTTCAAGAAGATGAAGTTCAGAAAGGCTAGAAGACAAGGCAACTCTCAGAAGAAACCGTTCAATACTGACAAGAACAGGTGCAAGAAGAATGAAAGCAAAGGCAGTAAGTTTGACAAGTCAAAAGTCAAATGCTACAACTGTGATGGAATGGGTCATTTTGCAACTGAATGCAAAAAGGCTAAGACCAAAGCTCTTATCTCATCAAGCAAGGATTGGATGGACTCTTCCTCAGACTCTGAAGAGGAAAAGGTGAACTATGCATTAATGGCAAATGTGGATGAGATTGCTGCTCCTGAAAATAAGGTACCTGAAATTGTTTTTGATTTTGATACTGATAATGTTTATGAGTTAAGATCTTTCTTAAAGTCTCTGCATATTAGCTTTAAACGTCAATCTCTTGAAAATGCTAGAATAATATCTGAGATGTCAGAATTGTCTAAAAGAAATGATCATCTAGAAGCTGAGTTACTCTTTATGCAAGAAGTACAAAATGAATGTGATAAGGCTAAGCACATGAAGCTAGAAATTGAGTTTAAATGTACTGCACTTGAAAAGGAAATTAATGAGAAACTCAGAACCTGGACACACTCTGGAAAGAAAACACACGATCTTATCACAGATAAGAACTGGAAAGAGGGTCTAGGTTATAAACCAGAGGACAAAAAGAAGAATAAAGGTAAAGTTGTTACTGCTGAAACAACAAAACCAGGAAGAGTTGTTGTGAATGAGTCAACAAATCCAAAAACCTATAGACATGTTATAGACAGAACAAAGACTAAATTAAAACCTTTTAAGTATGTGTATCCAGAAAATCCCAAATCTACTTTAGAAAAGGGATCTACTTCTACACGAAATTCTGAGTCTAAAACTGCCAAAAACAAAAATATAGGTCTTTTATCTAAGAAACAACTGAGAGACTGAATCTGTGAAGTGACAGATAGAGAGAAAACCACTACTGCTAAGAGGAATAGGAATGGAAAAATTGGAATGAACAATGAGAATAATTATAAGTATATTCCAAATGTACCAAGGAAAGTGTGTTTCATTTGTGGTAACTCTAATCATCTTGCCATTGATTGCAGGAGGAGTAAAAAGAAGGCTACTGTAGTTCCTAAGTCTGACATTAGGAATAGATCAGTATTTTATAAACCACAGAATCCTTGTTTTCACTGTGGCAGTAAATGGCATTCTATTTATACATGTGAAGAATACCATAGTTTGTACTACAATCATTATGATCCGTTGCCAAAGTTTAATAAAAGTGCAAATTCTGGTAAAACAAAGAGTCTGAATACTAAGCATGCATTTGTTAATTCTGATAATGACAAAGCAAATTCTGATGGATTTAAATCTGACAGAACTATTTTTGTTAAAAAGACTTCTGCTGCTAAAAATGTTAAATTGCATGCAAAAAGAACCCAACAAGTGTGGGTTCTTAAAAATTCTAACTGAGCTCTTTGTGTTTCTGATTGCAGGGTAAAAAGAAAAATGTGTTAGTCATGGATAGTGGATGCTCTGTACACATGACTGGAAACAAAACCTTGCTATCAGAATTTGTGGAGAAAGCTAGCCCAACAGTGTCTTATGGAGATGGCAACATTGGACAAACTTTGGGATATGGTAATATAATCATTGGAAATGTCATCATTGAAAAAGTAGCTCTGGTGAGAGGACTCAAACACAATCTGCTTAGTGTTAGTCAAATCACCAACAGAGGTTATCATGTCAACTTCAATGATACTCACTTTGAAGTGATCAGTAAAATATCTGGAAGGATTGTCGTAACTGTTCAAAGACGTGGTAACATTTATGAAGCCAACGTCTACACCAATACTGATGGTCCCTCAACATGTCTCATCAGTAAAGCAACAGTAGATGAAAGTTGGAATTGGCACAAGAAGCATTCTCATTTCAACTTCAACAACATCAATGTGTTGGTTTAGAAAGATTTGGTGAGAGGATTACCAAAGGTGTTGTATACTCCAGATGGACTCTGTGATGCTTGTCAGAAGGCCAAACAGAGAAGGACATCATTCAAGAGTAAATCTGAATCCTCAATTGATGAACCATATCACATGCTACACCTTGACTTGTTTGGACCAGTCAACATTATGTCCATCAGTAAGAAAAGGTATACTCTAGTCATTGTTGATGAATATACTAGATTTACCTGGGTGTATTTTCTGCACAGAAAAGATGAAACTGCTGAGATACTTTTGAACCATGTGAGACTCATTGAGATTGGCACAAAGTACAAAGTCAAGATTCTAAGAAGTGATAATGGAACTGAATTCAAGAATTCAGTAATGGAAGAGTTCTGCAAGTACAAAGGAATAGTTCAACAATTCTCTGCTCCTGGCACACCCCAGCAAAATGGAGTAGTTAAAAGGAAGAACAGAACTCTTATTGAAGCTGGCAGAACAATGTTGGAGGAAGCTAAACTACCTACATATTTCTGGGCAGAAGCAGTCAACACAGCTTGCTATACTCAGAACATTACTTTAATCAACAGACATGGTGTCACCCCTTATCAAATGATTAAAGAGAAGAAGCCAAGTCTGAAACATTTACATGTGTTTGGCTGCAAGTGCTTTGTTCAAAGACCTCATCCTGAACAGCTAGGAAAGTTTGAGACTAAAGCTGATGAAGGAATCTTTATTGGCTATCCATCAACAAGAGCCTTTAAAGTCTATAACCTAAGAACAAGGACAGTCATGGAGTCTGTTAATGTTTTTTTTGATGATAAGAAGATAACAGGAATTGCTGAAGACTCACATGATAGTTTGATCTTTTCAAATGAAGCTACCAAGAATTCTGATGAAGTAATGTCAGATACTGATACTCCATCAGATCCTGACGACCGACCAATGCCTGATGAAACACCATTTACTGATGATGATTCAAATAATGCAAATGTTAAGGGGGAGCAACAACAAAATACCATCAGTACTGATACAACTCAAACATCAGGAGGAGATTCATCAGAAACAGATTCAAGTGATAATCCTGACAGCACTTCAGGAGGAGATAACACTATCTCAGGGGGAGCTTCTAATGATTGCAGTTCTTTTGAAGATAACACCAATCCAGGGGGAGCATCTAACTCAAGAAATGATTTACCATCAGCAAGGAAATGGACCAAAAGCCATACTCCTGATTTAATTATTGGGAATCTTGATGCAGGTGTTAAAACCAGAAGTGCAACACAGAATGAATGTCTCTATAATAATTTTCTGTCAAAGGAGGAGCCTAAAAAGGTTGAGGATGCACTCAAGGATGCTGATTGGGTTACAGCAATGCAAGAAGAACTGAATGAATTCGAAAGAAATGTAGTTTCGAAACTTGTACCAAGGCCAAATGGTAGATCTATTGTAGGTACAAAGTGGGTGCTCAGAAATAAAATTGATTCAGATGGCACAATTGTAAGGAACAAAGTAAGGCTAGTTGCAAAGGGGTACTCTCAACAGGAAGGAATAGACTATGATGAGACTTTTGCTCCTGTTACAAGGCTAGAAGCCATCAGAATTTTTCTGGCATATGCAGCCCATAAGAAATTCAAAGTTTTCCAGATGGATGTTAAAATTGCTTTTCTGAATGGAGAATTGGAAGAGGAGGTATATGTTGAACAACCTCCTGGCTTCATTGATCCTAGATATCCAGATCATGTCTATAGACTGGATAAAACACTTTATGGACTAAAGCAAGCTCCAAGAGCCTGGTATGAAACTCTGGCTTAATTCTTACTGGAAAGTGGTTTCAAAAGAGGTACAATTGATAAAACCTTGTTTTACTTGAATCATGGTAAGGACTTGCTGTTAGTTCAGATTTATGTTGATGATATCATTTTTGGGTCAACTAACTCCAAATTGTGTGAGAAGTTTTCAAAGCTAATGCAGTCTAGATATCAAATGAGCATGATGGGAGAAATGAGCTATTTTTTAGGTCTGCAAGTTAAACAGACTGATGATGGGATCTTTATCAATCAGTCAAAGTATACAAAGAATTTAATGAAGAAGTTTAACATGCAAGACAGTTCTACTGCTTCAACTCCCATAGCTACAGCTACTAAGCTTGATTCTGATCAAGGTATTGAGGTAGATGTAACTAACTACAGAAGTATGATTGGCTCACTCTTGTATCTAACTGCAAGTAGACTAGATATCATGTATGCAACCTGTCTATGTGCAAGATTTCAACAAACCCCAGAGAACCACATCTTACAGCTATGAAAAGGATTTTCAGATACTTGAAAGGCACTTCATCAATAGGCCTATGGTATGCAAGAGAATCTGATTTTAATTTATGTGGTTACTCAGATGCTGATTTTGCAGGATGCAAAATAGACAGGAAAAGTACTTCAGGCAGTTGTCAGTTTCTTGGAGGAAGACTAGTTTCTTGGTTTAGTAAAAAGCAAAAGTCTATCTCAACATCAACTGCAGAAGCTGAGTACATAGCTGCTGGAAGCTGTTGTGCTCAGATCATGTGGATGAGAAATTAGCTAATGGACTATGGTTTGTCATTTTCAAAAATACCTATTTATTGTGATAACTAAAGTGCTATTGCTATGACAGGAAATCCAGTCCAGCATTCTCTTACTAAGCATATCAGTATCAGATATCATTTCATAAGAGAACAAGTACTGGAAGGAACAATCGAGCTCCACTTTGTTGCTACTGATCGACAGCTAGCTGATATATTCACCAAGCCACTTCCTGAAGCTACTTTTACAAAATTGGTGAATGAATTGGGAATGGTAAACTATGAGAGTTTTTGAGAACAAGGGGAGACCAAATTCTGATGATTGTCAGATCCTGATGCATGTCGAATACTGATGAAAAGTCAGTCCTGACTTTAGTCAAACATCAAATCCTGATGCAACAGTTCGATTATCAGTACAATTTATATAACTCAACTATTCCTTAATTGTTCTGTTCCCTGATTTAATTGTGATTATTGTTAATGAATTTGTTACTTACATGATTACTTTAATTATTTTTCATGTTTACTTCTCTGATTTAATTCTTTGAAGAACAGTTCATAAACATAAAAAAAATCCAGAACACATTGAATAAGATTAGAGTCATTGATAATAAGAAAGAGATTACATGCAAATATTACATATTTTTGTTCTCTTTATCTACTAATCTATTCAACAGGAAAATAAAAAGTGAAGTCCAAACCACTCCATTGCTAGCAGCCATCCCAGATCCCATCTTTGCCACTTTGTTTGGGTGGAATTTAAAGGGATAAGGTTATTTTTGCTGACATTTTCATTAACAATGGTTGGTGGTGTTGGATGAGGATGCCTTAGAGGAAAGCCATGCTAATGTTACTTGAAGAGCAGCATCGATGTCGTTCACTCCTACAGAACTTTCCCTCTCGATTTCTTCACAAGTATAACTGAAGATATTTCTCTTCTCTACGAGATGGGGATTCTTTTCCTTGATGGTAAGTTTTGACATTGTTTTAAGATGCGCTGTGTGAAGGATTTTTGATTTTCAGGAGAGAATGAAGGGTTAAAGGGATAGTGGACAAGTCTCTAGGTGTTAAATAGAGATGAGAGATTAACGAGGTCAAGAAATGCTTCGTATTCTGGTTTTTAACTGTACCAGGTATTTTGTGATAGTGATATTTGATTTTTTAAATTAAATATTTTATTGCCATATTTTTAATCATTATCACAAGTGTATTTCTTGAATAATACGAGCGCGTGTGTTTTGTTCATTGATACATATAGATACACATCGTAAGTCGTGTCGCGTGCAGTTATCACCACTCTCTCACGTAATTTGGTCCATTACTTATTTTTGCACAAATCGATTACTGACACCTGCCTTTAAGAAATCATTAGTTTGTCTAAAATCAATTTAGTTTTCTAAATTGATTCATTATTCTCAAAACTATCAGTATTGCCTTTTCTCTGTATCAGTGTGCGAACATAAACCCTAATTGTTCAAAATTTCAATCTCTCTCCTTCACAACAAAAATGGAGAATTCATCGTTTGCAAATAATAAGGTTGTTATCAATGGAGTCACTTTTGCTCCTAACAACTATGTTGCTGTTCTTGACCATCAGGAACTGTCGAATGAATTTCACATCATTCAGGATTTCTTGGCGTCTAGTCCGATTAAGTATGCTTTAACGGCACCCACCAAAGTTTCTTTCAAGTGTGTAATGCAGGTTTGGAATACCGTTGTCTTTGGTGTATGTGAACCCTCAGGAAGGCCTAACTTGTCCTTTACATACAATGGAGTTACACATCATGTCACTCCAGAAGTGGATGTTAAAGCTCTACAATTACCTTCTCTCAATGGTATGACTCCAACAACAATTAATGATGCTTCTTTGTTGGCGTTTGCTACGAGTATGGGCTATAATGGACAACCAAGAAAGTTTGGAGAGTTATACAGAACCAAACTTAAGAAGGAATGGAATTTCTTCTTTGATACCATCAGTAGGTGCTTCTTGAACAAAGTCTCTAACTTTGATGCCCTACCCTCTGCTTCGGTTCAAATTGGGTACTCTCTAATCTAAGACACTTTATTTGATTATGGAGTGATTATCTTGAAGGCATTAAGTGCGAGAAAAATAGATAAATGTGGTTATGTCTGTTTTATTAGATTTTTTCAATTGATATTTTCTCACTTATGTCCAAATGCTAATTTTGAAGATGATATAGTTTTTCCTATCTTTAAGATTTCTGAAAATAATATCAAATCCTTGGTTAAATCGGATAAGGCAAATGGTTTTAAGGGAAATCTTTACATTCCTGATGAGGTATGGGTTCTCTTGAAAAAGAGATTGCCTGTACTTTATGGCCCAGCCACAAGTGCTATGGGACAGGACCAAACACATCCTGTTCCTGACACAAGCACATACCACAAACAACTACCTAAATAGTCAACCACCTCTGGTGTCTCTCAAAAGACATCAGTTGTAAAAGAAAAGAAGTCAGCTAGATCTGATGTGTCTGGAAGACAATCAGGATCAAAGCACTTCTCCACTACAACCCTCACTCAAAAGAAGTCACAAGGAGGTGAACAAGGGGTTCTGATTTTGGAGAAACAGATTGATGAGTCTTTGATTAAGTCTGGTGAATATAAAGAAACAGGTGAGAAAAGAAAGTTTTTGCAACAGGATTCTGATTCTGATAGTGATGATGATAAGACCATCTCAATAATTATGAAGAAAAAAGAAGTTGTTGCTCCTGCTACTGATGAATTGGATGAGCCAGTAAAGCCAAAGAAAAGAAGAAAGATAGTCAACAAGAGCAAATATTACATTCTTAAAGAAATGCAGAATCTTAATGATGATATTAATCTTGATGAATCATCAGTTCCTGACACATCTGTCATTCCTGATATCTCTACTCCTGATACATCACCTATGAAGACTGTTGAAATTTATGATTCTCCAGCATCTACATCTCCAAAGAGAAGAATAATTGAGATGTCTGTGGATGAATTAAATGCTATTGCTGCTCAGCTTGGTCATAAACCAACACCTCTTCAGATAAAAAGACAAGCTGAAGCAAAGGTTTTTCATAGACAGAAGAAACAGAGGATCACTTCACCTCTGAAAAGATCAAGCCCACAAGAACCTGAACTTCAAAGGAGTTCAGCAGCTATTGCAGATCCATTCCCACAAGAACCACTCACTAAAAGTGTGGGTGCAGACATTGTTGAAGGAATGGTCCCACAAGAACCACCTTTTCAAAGGAAAGGTGCAGACAAGAACATTCCTGCCCCACAAGAATCATCTTCTCAAAGTGAAGATGCAGGCATAAATTCTACAACACAGGGGTTTTCTGACATTGCTCTAGAGATTCCTGAACTGGATGCTGTACACATAGAAACTGTTTTTGAGGGAAGCACACAAGAACCTTCAGCTCAAAGTGTTGAAGAAGCTTCTAAACCTCTGGCTCCACAAGAACCATTAGTAGCGAATACTGATGCAAGCCCTTTTCCTGATGAAAGCATAATTCCTGATGAGACTGTTGATACCATTCCTGAAGATACTCAACCAATTCTGGTACAACCACTCTTATCAAGACCAATGGAATCTTTTACTACTTCATCAGGTAACACTTCTATCTCTACTTCTTTTACTACTGATAGTGTGATTACAGATAGACCTGAGACAAGGGATACCTCTATTTGTATGACTTCAGTCCACTCTTCTCAGCCACCTCTTATTTCTTTGACTTTGTTGAGCCAGAACTTTTCTTGTGAGAAAGAGAGTGAACAATTAGAGAAAAAGAAGAGTGAAGAGAGGCAGTCTCCTGAACTGGCAAAAGGAGAGGTAGAATAGAGTGAGAAGTTTCAAACTTCTAGTGAGGTAGCAGTTACTATTGAAAGTAACTTAGGTGATGTTGTGAGAAGTGATGAGATCACTTTAGAAAAACAGAGAGATATAGGAATTGTTTCTAATCTGAATGCAGGATTTCAGGATACAACAGTACCATCTGCTGTTGATTTAAAATTGAAAGGAGTTATGAATCCTGAAGACAATGTGGATGATAGAATTCCTGAGGCTAATGATAGCTCAGATGATGATGATGATGATGATGCTGATAATGATCCGGAAGCAGCTCAGCTGAATGCTGTCATGAAAGCAAGTCTAGGATCTACTTATGGTTCATCCAGCAAGTTTATGGAGTCTGGGGGTAAATCTACAGCTGCTCAAGTTGAAATCAGAGGAGATTATAGTCATCTTATTCCTGAACATATTCAAGCTCTCAGGCGATCTGAATGGTATACTGAGTGGAATCAGCCTACTGCTGATATAAATTTCAATAATGCTCTTTTTTACTCCAGTCATATAGCTACTAAGCTTTCTGATCCTAATCTCAAAGCTCATCTGAAGACTACAACTATTCTGTCAAAAGGTTTGAAAGATGAAATTAACTATGTCAAGAGTGATAATTAAAAATTTCATGCTCGGTTTGTTAAGGATTATTCTGAGATTGCCACTACTAAACAGCTTCAACGTTTAAGCACTACCTTCACCACAAGGATGGATACCTTGGAAGATAAGGTTGTTACTTTGTCCTCAAGGATGACTAATACTGAAGATTCTCTCCAATTGATCTTATCCTTGTTGACTGATCCTACTGATGATGCTTCTGATGTCAAAAAGGGGGAGAAGGTGGTCAAAACAAAATGCACACCTAATCCAGTTGTAAGAAAGGATGATGATACTTCTGTAAATGATGGTAGTGCTCAGTCGTATGCACCAGGAACCTCTGATGCTGCTTTGGTAACAAGGAGAAGTTTGTCTCAAACTCAAACCAAGCAGTCAACTCATGTTTCTAAATCTGGGAAGAGAACAGCAAGAACAATGGTGCAATCTCAAATTCTGATAGAGGAACAATCTCAACTATCTGGTCAGAATCAAATACTTCCAACAATTCGTGAAGAAGATGAGGATTTGTTTATTGCTGAGATAGAAGATGCTCCACATCTCTTTAAGAAGATTACTTCCAAGTCAGGTGAGAGTGAAATTGTATATCACAATGATATTAAAGTTCAACAGCATCATGCTAGGGAAGCACTGGCTTTGATCTCTGCAGAGAATTCTGACATGAGTACTCAAGAGATCTTAAAAGAACATAAGAAGATTCTTGAGGGAATTGCTAAATAGAAAGAAGCTCTTGCTGCGAGTAGAGGGAGAGGCGGAGGAGGTAGAAGCAGAGGTAGAGGAAGAAAGCTTGTTCAAACAAGTTCAAGACAGAAAAGGTCTAGTGGAATCACAATTGAGGAGATAATCGAAGATCCTCAGAAAGTAAAGAAGAAGAAATCTCCACTACTTCTTACAATGATTCCAGGTAACGAATTCAATGTACCTGAGAAGTTGTTGATGAAACACCACAGTTAGCTAGAAGAGGTAAAGTTACTGTGAGAACACAGAAAGTTACTGCTGGAACTACTCAACCTACTATTCCTGATTTTGGTGAAGCTGAAATCTTGAAAGATCTTGAAGTAATGATTCTTGTTGTTGTGATTGAATCTCATAATCTGGAAGTTGATGAAATGAACTTGAAGATTGATCAAGAAAGATTCAGAAAACTTGAAGAAGCAAAGGTTATCAGAGAAAAAGGAAGAACTGTTGCTGACAGGGAAAGTGAAAGGTATTTGAGAAATGTTTTCAGATCTGACAAAAAGTTATGGTATGATATTACAAAGCAAGCCAATGAGGAAGAATCTAATGAATCTCTTTTCAAAACGAAGGGAAACAGGTGGAAGAAGATTGATGACATAAAATACACTGGACCTGCTGTTTTTCAATCTGGTGGTGTAATAACTGAACCTCCACAAGTTGCTAAAGAAAAACTTCTTATTCCTCCGCTGAATGTTGCAGATAAAGTTTCTAGATCTGACAAATTTTCACCAAGATGGATTAAAATGCAATCTGAGTTGAAAGGACTAGAACCTAACACAAGAGGAGGTATTGGTTCTAGAGAATCAGAATTTATGTTTACAACTCAAACAGATCAACATATTCTAGTTAAAAGAATTGGTGATGAACTAACAGTTGATGATCTTTGGGAACTTGAAGCTGTTGCAATTGTTGCTTGCAATATTGATTCTAAGAAGGTAGAAAAGTTGTTGTATTTCATGAAAGACAAGAGTGTCAAGAAGCTGACTATTCAGGAGGTGTTGTGCAAATAAAAAAAGAGCTGAAATATGTTCTTTATCTGCTCAAGAATAAAAGAATTCATGATAAGGAAGCTAATGTTTACAATAATTGGTGTACCATGATTCTCAGAACTATCAGATGCAGACATTTTGATGGAGGATCAAGGTATGATGGTAAGTATACTCCCATGTACTTGAATGCAGTAGGACAGGAAGTTGAAATGCAAAGGGGTTCAGCTGTTAAAGAAGTGATATTTTATAAAGCACAATTATCTCTGGATCCTGGTGGGAAAGAACTTGCATATTTACTGTTGGGAGATTTAGATTTACCAAGAAGCTCAATTCAAAATCTCAGGGCAGGTATTTATCAGATTAATGAGGAAGACGAAGAACTCATGAATCTGAAGAAAAGATTGATTCATATTCTCGAAAGTAAAGAAGAAGAATTACTATCAAGTTTCTTGCAGATGAGTAATTTCTTTGTGAGAATTTCTGAGACTAAGCCTTAGGATTTCTTGTAATATTTTGTTTTGAGTTTTTGACATCACTGAATCAAGGAATTTGTGCTTTATTTTACAAAGTACAAATTGGGGGAGATTGTTAGATATTGATTCAAGTGATGATCAGGATCTGGACTACTGATCAGATACTGATACTGACGTCATCAGTAATGCACCGTCAGTATTAGGCTATCATCAGGATTGGAGGCTGATCAGGATTACACGAGGATATACATCAGTCCAGGAATCAAGGGAGATTGATATGTCGGTTCCTGATTTATAGGAACGCAGCTATCATTCAAGATATGTACTAAGAGACGTATGTAATTGATTTGATATATCTTGTAATTGATAGGGCATCTACGTATAGTATATAAACACAGTTTAGGTTTTACATTTATGTAATCGCTTACACGAGTTATCTTGTAACCTAGCAGCTCTCAAGAACATAAGAATTTCTTGAGAGAGTTTGTAACAGTTTTATATCAGAGTTAATAAAGCTGTTATTTATTCATACTTGTGTTATCATTTCTATTTAAGTCGAAAATCTTATACAATTGTATTCAACCCCCCTTCTACAACTGTTCTTTACTGGGTAACAGGGCCAAAAGATTCCATGTACTTATATTATTTGAAGATACTGCTGCAGGATAATCAATTGGAATGGAACGAAGGTGTGAAGATCAAGATCAGTGCTAGTCAATTGTGAACCAGACCAGTGCACTAAGTGTCAGTACATACGAGAAGGATCAACACATTAATTTACAGAAAGAATTGCCAAAGCCTATTGACGATCAAGGACAGACATAATATTTCAAGAGATGAATTAAAACAGCAAAATAAAACAGAAGATAAAAGCCAAAGAGATTAAAAAATAGTATTACTATGCGCAGTTACTATGCATGGTTACTATGCACGGTTACTATTTGGGGTTGGTGTAATAGTGCCTGGTTACTATTTGGGGTTGTTGGAATAATGCTCGGTTACTATTTGGGGGTTGTTGGAATAGTGTCAAATAGTGACTTTCTATAATCTATAAATAGGCCTGTTGTATTTCATTTCAAAAATCACCTCAACACAGAACTCTCTCTTCTCTCTCTTATATCTTCTCTGTGTAAGCTGCTAGACAGTCCATCTAGTAGGGAAGCCGGCTTAACCCGCTTTCAGGAAGTGTCAGATAGAAGGTCCTCGTGCCTAAACTATCCTAGGAGTGTTTGATTTTGTAGCTAATCCATAGGATTAGATTGTGTAGCAAACCTTCGGGTTTTCTCTATTCAAAGATATTTCCCAACCAGTTGTGTTATTTCGATTCAGTATTTTTGATGTCATATGCACATAAAAAATTGAAATATTTCTTAAATAATGTATTCAACCCCCCTTCTACGTTATTCCGGACCTAACAATTGGTATCAGAGCTACTCTGTTATTATACAACAGTTAAGATCCAAAAAGCTATACAATCATGACAGAGAAAACACAAACTCCAACAACAAGCAGATATGAATCAATCAGAGTTCCAATACTCAGGGCATCAGAATATCCCATATGGAAGGTGAAGATGGAAATGTTTCTGAAGGCTACAGATCCAGAGTACTTAGACAGAATCCATGATGGTCCACATAAGCTGACCAAATTGTCTGTTGCAGTTGATAAAGAGGAACAGAAAATGATTCCATAGGAGAAGAAAGACTACACTCCTGAAGATATCTCCTCTATTAGCAAGGATGCAAAGTAAGGCATTTATTACATTGCGCTCTTGACAATGTTATGTCTAACAGGGTCATTGGATGTAAAACTGCTAAGGAGATTCAGGATGCTTTGGAAGTCAGATGTCAAGGAACCAAAGCCATCAAGAAGAACAGGAGAACAATACTCACATAGGAGTACGAGCACTTTGACTCGAAGTCTGATGAGTCATTAACAGATCTATATGACAGATTCCTGAAATTACTGAATGATTTGTCACTGATAGATAAGGAGTATGATCTTGAAGACTCCAATCTGAAATTCTTGTTAGCTCTTCCTGAGAAGTGGGATTTAAAGGCCACTACCATCAGAGACAATTATGATCTGGAAGACATGTCTCTTGATGAAATCTATGGAATGATCAAGACTCATGAGCTTGAGATGGAACAAAGAATCAAGAGGCATGGAGGCAAGCCCAAGTCAATTGCTCTTAAAGCTGAGGAGAAAGCTTCTAAAGAAGTTACTGTGAAAAAGAGTCAATCCAATGGAAAGGCTCTTATTACAAAGTCTAATACTGAGTCATCAAACTCTGATAATGACTCAAACTCTGACAATCACACAGACTCTGACGATGATGGCAGTGATGCTGAGATGATACAACTTGCAGCCCTGATGGTAAAAAGCTTCAAGAAGATGGCTTACAAGAACTTCAGGAAAGGAAAGAAGTTCACACGAAGAGATTCAAATTCCGAAAAGAAGAATTTCAGAAAAGCTGAGGGAAAGGAAGGCAGGTCTGGGAAAATGGACAAGTCCAAGATCAAATGCTATAATTGTGGTGAGAAAGGACATTTTGCACCTGAGTGCAAGAAAGCCAAATCTGATAAAGGTCAAGCTTACATCACAAAGAAGAAGGACTGGGCTGACACTTCAGACTCTGAAGATGAGGTGAACTATGCCTTAATGGCAAATGCTGATAGTATCTCTGAAGCTACTGAGACCAAGGTACCTCACTCTACTCTAGCTTTTGATACTACTGATATATCTGAGTTAAGACTCTTTCTTAAAAACTTGCATGTTAGCTACAGAGATCAGACTTTAGAAAATGAAAGAATAAAATCTAAAAGTCTAGACCTTAGAAAGAGAAATGACTATCTAGAATTAGAATTAGTCCAGATGTTAAAAATTCAGAAAGAGAGAGATGATGCTATTATTGTTAAAACTAAATTATTGAAAAAGCATGCTTATCTTGAATATGAACTTGCTAAAGGAAGAAACATTATTAAAACTTGGACTAACTCTGGTAAAACTACTCAGAGTGTCTTAGAGAATGGTTGTTGGAAACAAGGTCTAGGTTACACTAATAAAAAGAAAACTGCCAACCTAGAAGCTGAGACCTCTAAACCTGTATTTACTGAAAGGGCTGCAAAGCCCAAAATTAATCCTGTGAGGTTTGTACCAAAATCTGACAAACCAAAACAGGATGAAGTCAAATCAGTAAATATTGACTTAATGTCTCAGAAACAGCTTAAACACAAGCTGAAGGAGATAAAAGGAGTGAACAATGTAAAAGAACCTAGGAAAAACAGAAATGGAAAGGTAGGCATAAATAAAAGCAATAACTATATGCCTATTCCCAATGCTCCTAGGAAGAAATGTCAAAACTGTGGAAATCCTAACCATCTTGCTACTTTTTACAGGAAGAACAAAAATATAAACTCTATACCTCCTAAGTCAGGAGTTAAGAGTGGTTCAGTTAGGTTTAAGCCACAGAATCCTTGTTTTCACTGTGGTAGTATTTGGCATTCTATTTATATATGCAAAAAGTATCATAATTTATATTATGATTATTATGAACTTAAACCCTATTTGAATAAATTCAAGATTGATTCTACATATATAAATTCTGATAAAAAGTATGTTAGTACAAACTCTGATAAGACTTCTGCTGCAAAAGCTAACAAACTTAATAAATCCAAAGGATCCAAGCAAGTCTGGGTCCTTAAAACTAATCATTAGTGGTTTTTGTGATTGTAGGGTAACAGGAAAAATATCCTTGTTCTGGACAGTGGATGCTCAGGACACATGACTAGAAATAAAGCCCTACTATCAGAATTTGTGAAGAAAGCTGGCCCAATTGTTTCTTATGGAGATGGCAACATAGGAAGGACTCTGGGATATGGCAATATCAATCTTGGGAATGTCATCATTGAAGCTGTAGCTCTAGTCTCAGGACTCAAACATAATCTGCTAAGTGTGAGTCAAATCTTTGACAGAGGTTATCATGTGGATTTCTTTGAAGAACACTGTGAAGTTATAAGCAAATCTACAGGCAAAATTTTTCTGAAGGGATACATGCATGGTAACATTTATGAAGCCAAGCTTTCAACAAACTCTGAAGGCTCTGCAATCTGTCTACTGAGTAGAGCATCAATTGAAGAAAGCTGGAACTGGCATAAGAGACTTTCTCATCTGAATTTCAACAACATTAATGAGCTAGTGAAGAAAGATCTTGTGAGAGGATTGCACAAATCAGTTTTTACTCCAGATGGCCTATGTGACTCATGTCTGAAGGCAAAACAAAGGAAAACTTCATTCAAAAGTAAGACTGAATCCTCAATTCTTGAGCCATATCACTTATTGCATGTTGATTTATTTGGTCCAGTAAATATAATGTCTATTGGAAAGAAAAGATATGCGTGGTTATTGCTGATGAATACACCAGATATACATGGGTGTATTTTATGCACAAGAAAGAAGAAACTGCATCAATCTTAACAGAGCATGTCAGACAACTGGACAAAGGATCTAAGCATACAGTGAAAATCATAAGGAGTGAAAATGGCACTGAGTTCAAGACTGTAGCCATGGAAGAGTTTTGTAAAGAAAATGGAATAAAGCAAGAATTCTCTGCACCTGGAACTCCACAACAAAATGGAGTAGTAGAAAGAAAGAACAGGACTCTCATAGAAGCTGCAAGGACCATGCTTGATGAAGCAAAGCTACCAACTTACTTCTGGGCTGCAGCTGTGCAAGCTGCTTGTTTCACACAGAATGCTACACTCATAAACAAGCATGGTAAAACACCATATGAGATGGTGAAAAATAAGAAGCCGAACCTGAAGTACTTTCATGTATTTGGATGTAAGTATTTTGTTCTTAAGACTCATCCAGAACAGCTTTCCAAAATTGATTTAAAAGCTGATAAAGGAATCTTTGTTGGATACCCACTATCCACAAAAGCATTCAGAGTCTACAATTTGAGAACAAAAGTTGTCATGGAATCTATCCATATGTCTTTTGATGATAAGAAGATAACAGGACTTTAATATTTTGATGAACATGACCAGCTGAGATTTGAGAATGAAGAAATAAATGTTGATCTACAAAATTCTGATACTCTTTCAGACAATATTGTTCAATCTATACAAGTATATCAGACTACATCACATGTTGAGGGGGAGCAAGTGAACGATGAAAATGAACCCCAATTAAGTAAAGAAACATTAAAGAATGCATCTACAGCTAATGATTCATTAAACTCTGATTCATCAAACTCTGAAAGCAACAGCTCAGGGGGAGCAAACAATGAGTTTGGATCTACTAGTCACCACAATCAACACAATTATGAACTTGAGGAATCATCAAGATCAAATCTATCGAGATAAAGGGTATGGAGTAGAGCGCATCCCTTTGAATAGATCATTGGTGAACCGGACACGGGTGTACAGACTAGAAGATCAACACAGAATGAATGCAATTTCACAGGATTTCTATCTCAAATTGAACCTAAAAAGGTTGATGAAGCTCTTGATGATCCATATTGGGTAACTGCAATGCAGGAAGAAATCAATCAGTTCGAAAGGTAGAAAGTTTGGAAGCTGGTGCCAAGACCAAAAGATAAATTTGTAATTGGCACTAGATGGGTGTTTAGGAATAAACTGGATGAAAATGGTATTGTTACGAGGAACAAGGCTCGATTAGTAGCAAAGGGTTACTCTCAAGAAGAGGGAATTGATTATGATGAAACCTATGCTCCAGTTGCAAGGCTTGAAGCAATCAGGATGTTCTTAGCATTTGCTGCACATTCCAACTTTAAGGTTTTTCAGATGGATGTGAAGAGTGCATTTTTGAATGGAGATCTAGAAGAAGAAGTCTATGTTGAACAACCCCCTGGGTTCGAAGACAAGAAATTTGAAGGTTTTGTATACTTTTTCTTCAAAGCTCTCTATGGTCTCAAGCAAGCCCCTCGAACATGGTGTAATACTCTCTCCAAGTTCTTACTTGAAAATGGTTTTACAAGAGGTATCATCGACAAAACTATCTTTCATAAAAAGCATAAAAATGATATAATTCTAGTGCAAGTATATATGGATGATATAATATTTGGTTCTACTAATGATTTGTTGTGCAAGAGATTTGCTAAGCTAATGAAGATTAAGTACGGATGAGCATGATGGGTGAATTGTCCTTCTTCCTTGGACTTCAAGTTGTTCAGAAGCCTGATGGTATTTTCATCTGCTAATCAAAATACATAAAGGATCTTCTGAAGAAGTATGGGATGGAAGAAGCAGCTACTGCCAAGACCCCGATGCCAACTGCTGTCAAGCTTGATCAAGACAAATCTGGTAAGTCAGTTGACATCATGAAGTATCGAGGTATGATCGGCTCTCTCTTATACTTAACTGCTAGTAGACCAGATATTATGTTCGCAACTTGTTTATGTGCTAGATTCCAGGCTGACCCTAAAGAGTCACATCTTATAGCCATTAAACGTATTTTCAGATACCTTAAGGGAACCCCTCAATCTTGGGATTTGGTACCCTAAAGGAACAGGTTTTGACCTAGTTGGCTATACAGATTCTGACTTCGCAGATTGTAAGATTGATCGGAAAAGTACTTCTGGAAGTTGTCAGTTTCTAGGAAGAATGTTGGTATCTTGGTACAGCAAGAAGCAACACTCAGTATCTACCTCGACAGCCGAAGCAGAATACATTGCGGCAGGTAGTTGTTGTGCTCAGATCCTGTGGATGAGGAATCAACTTCAGGACTATGGACTCAAGTTGGACAAAATTCCAATTCTATGCGACAATACGAGTGCCATTGCCATTGGCAACAATCCAGTTCAACACACCAGGACTAAACACATTGATATCAGGTATCATTTCTTACGAGAGCATGTCACGAATGGAACTGTGGTATTATATTTTGTTCCCATAGATCAACAAATTGCAGACATCTTTGCTAAACCACTGGATGAATCCACTTTCTCCAGGCTAGTTGGTCAACTTGGGATGTTAAATCTGTCTAATTAATTTTGGATAATCAATAACTGCAATTTGTTATAAGTTCAAATGTATTTTAAATGTCAATATATTTAGGACTTGTGAATTTATTTGCATCCAGTCCTAATATTATAAGTTATCTCTATATTAATTACCATGCTTATAAATGTTATATTTTATGGTAATTAGTTAGTAAATAATTGTGTTAATTGTAGCATAATTAAATAAATATTTTATTGACATATATCAATTAATGATATTTTGTTAATTTTATGTCCATTTAATTGTGAGTTTATCTGATTATTGTGGATTAATTCTTGATTCACTGCGTGATTATTTTTAAATCCATAATAATTAGAAGTATTAAATATGTGTATATGTGTATAGGCTGATAGGTCTTGGTGATAAGATGTTTTTCGACCGACAGGTTTTGGTGATAAGATGTTTTTTCGGCTAATTAGGTTGTTAGGTGAGAAATTTTTGAGCGGTGTTAGTTTTTCAAACATAACCTATCACTATTACACCTAACCCACTGAACCTTGAAACCTTATAAATGATGAGTTTTTGTTTGTGTTTAACATCATCATTTTTCAGATATACAGAGCATATACACACAATTACTGAAAATTTCAAGTTTTGACCGGAAAGATCTCACAATCTAGCTGGTGGTTTTTAGAGCGGATTTCATATTCTTGTTATATGCACTAACCCTTGTTTTTGAATTTCCTCAAAGTTTTGAAAATGGCATTGCAGGGAAGTTTTTTAATTGCTAAAGTTAATCCTATTTTCATTCAGCAAATCGAAACCATTCAGGATGAGCAATTTCGGGCTTGGACACAATTTCTGAATGAACATTCATTAATTCGTTATGCTTTAGTTACACCAGTGCAGCTTAACCATGATGCATTGTGTAAACTATATTGCAGTGCGGTTAACACTTCTGGACAGGACGGGTGTGCAATCACATATCGACTGTTTGGTAGGTCGATTAGGGTCACTGAACGACATGTTAATCGAATTCTCCATTTTCCTATGGAAAATCTCGTTTCTGATCCTACACCTGAACATATTGAAATGTTCTTTCGTTTTATAAGGTACCAAGATGGCAATTTCAATACTGGTAATCTTTCTAGAACGTTTCTAACCCAGTATTGGAATTTCTTCTTTCACATTCTTAACCATGTTTTTCCTCAGATAGAAGAAATCAAGATCAAATACCTGAATTTATTCAAAAAATAGGGTATGCGGTCGCCAATAATTTGAGGATTAAATTTGGAAAAATAGTGCTTGGTCAAATCATTTTAAAGATGAAACACTTGGGAACAAGAGATGTTCGGACTCAAAATGTCAAATGTCTATATCCAAGGTTTCTACAGCTAATATTAAATGATTTTTTGAATGATGAAGACAGGGTACGCTTGGAAAATGGTCAAAAGGTGGAATGTTCTTAAATGAAGACGAATGTAATTAATTAAATAAGCAAAAAGAACTATACGGATGTGCCTACAGTCCTAACTGAATATCTAAAGACTGTCTCACTTCCGTTGCTACCAAGACCTGTGAGAGCAGGTATGCGACAAGGTAATATTTCCATCCCTGCTATTCCAACCTTTGTATTCCCTGTTGTGTCACAGGAATACAGTTTCTACAGCCCCTAGTGGCCATCTTACCCGACCAGGAGTAGGAAATCCCACCGACTCTAACACAGGTCGAAGAGCCCATTCTACAAATGCAAACAAAAACACAACAAACCCCTACACCTCAATTGTCACTTAAACGACCAACCATCAACACTTTTGAGGGAGATAATGCCTCAGCAGCACCACATAAGGAGTTAGTTACATCAGCAGCTCTACCTCATTCTAAAAGAAGTAAACCAAATGAACCTGAGGTAACTGCAACTGTTAGTGAAACAATTCTTCCTTGTCAAATGAGTGAAAATGTAAATAAGGTTGAATTGACGAGAGCAACTATCTTGAGTTCCATTTCACGGAACATAAGAGTGGCTGATGATCTTTCTAAAGATCAAATGCCTTCACAGGCATCCGAGGTGGAATTACCTACCTCAATAACTGCTGGTGAATATTTCATTTTACGAAAAGATCTATCGGTAGGTGGTTCTTTCATGAACCAAGTGTCTTCACAGACGTACGAGGGAAACTTGGGTTTTGTGCCATTTAATCGATTCAAGATTAACCTCCCAAAGGGATAATCTCTGGATCTCTTTCGAGATTTACCACTCTTTGCCAGTGGTCGGCAACTTGCTTTACGCGAGGACGGAAGCTCACGAACTTTCATTGCACCATTCGTGACCTTTGAAAAAGGGGCTAGGATGACTTCATTTGTAGGTACACATATCGGTGGAAGCGCTGGAGGAGAGTTAAGGGAAACACGAACAGAACATGTAAGTGTAACCCAAACCACTAAACCGAGTGAATATAGAGTGTTGAGTGAAATACCTGCAAAACGTACGAGTGAGCAACCTACTCAACCACATGCACCTGTAACCAGAAAGGAATACAACAGACTCCTTACACGGGTCCAAACAATGGAGAAAGAGTTGCCAAATATCTATAAGTCCATTGCAGAAATAAAAAATTTGCAACTTATTCAACATGATGTATTCCAGGTTCAATTGAATACCATGGCAACCCAGTTTAATGATGCAATCAACTCCTTGGTAAAGTCATCTTCGTCTAATTTACAAACTTCACATCCTACTACTCTGGAGGATAACCCAATTGAGGGGGAGAAGGTGGATGACCAAGAAAAATCTACTAGGCGTAAGGGCAAGGAAAAGGTTGTTGACACGGAATTAACTTTATTTTGGGAAAGAAAAAGCTAATGGGACTATTAGTGCTATGTGGAAAGAAAGCAAAGGCAAACTTGAAGATATGTTCAGTCTAAAGGAACAATTGTCTTAAACTTGGTTAATTTTAGAAATCTGGAAAATGTATATATATGATCCAGAATGCGCTTTAATATTATTTATCTTTGTATTTTATTTTTGTTGTATTAGTTGAGTTATCCTCTAGGGATTTGCTTGTCAAACCCTAACAATCAAATAGGGGGAGATTGTAAAGCATAATGTAATGTAATATGTAATAGAGGATATATATAACTCAACTAGGATAAAAGATAAATAATATTAAATCTATACAGGGATCGTGAAATTTGAAGAATAGGCACCAAAAGGATCAAGTCGCTGAAAGAAGTTCATTAATATGTTTAAGCCTCAATGATAGAATAAGATGTACAGATGATTCAGTTGAAGGGCCAAAAGATTCCATGTACTTATATTATTTGAAGATACTGCTGTAGGCTAATCAATTGGAATGTAACGAAGGTGTGAAGATCAAGATCAGTGCTAGTCACTTGTGAACCAGACCAGTGCACTAAGTGTCAGCACATACGAGAAGGATCAACACATTAATTTACATAAAGAATTGCCAAAGCCTATTGACGATCAAGGACAAACATAATATTTCAAGAGATGAATTAAAACAGTAGAATAAAACAGAAGATAGAAGCCCAAGAGATTAAAAAATAGTATTACTATGCACAGTTACTATGCAAATTTACTATGCACGGTTACTATTTGGGGTTGGTGTAATAGTGCCTGGTTACTATTTGGGGTTGTTGGAATAGTGCTCGATTACTATTTGGGGGTTGTTGGAATAGTGTCAAATAGTGACTTTCTATAATCTATAAATAGGCCTGTTGTATTTCATTTCAAAAAATACCTCAACACACAACTCTCTCTTCTCTCTCTTATATCTTCTCCGTGTAAGCTGCTAGACAGTCCATCTAATAGGAAAGCCGGCTTAGCCCGCTTTTAGGAAGTGTCAGATAGAAGGTCCTCGTGCCTAAACTATCCTAGGAGTGTTTGATTTTGTAGCTGATTCATAGGATTAGATTGTGTAGCAAACCTCCGGATTTTATCTATTCAAAGATATTTCCCAAACAGTTGTGTTATTTCGATTCAGTATTTTTGATCTCATATCCAGATCAAAAATCGAAATATTTCTTAAATAACGTATTCAACCCCCCTTCTACGTTATTCCGGACCTAACACACTCTAGTCCAGCTCGGTGCCCTAGTGCAGTTCCTCCTTTCCCTTAGTCTTGAGGCGAGAGGTTTCGCCTTTTTCCGTCTTCACTGAAAAACAATAATAACAACAACAAGAATGAGCAACTAGGTGCTCAACAAGTCGACTGACTCGCTCTCTCACTAACAATGAAGGTGGAAAGAAAACAACTCTATTTATGAAAGATACTTGAATGCAGGCAAAGTGCCCTGGTAATACATCACTGATAGACCAAAATAACTTATCTCTGAGTAAAAGAAATTGGAATTTTAAAGCTTGAGATACTGGTCTTCCGCCTTCACGATACCCCACAGCGCGATCAACCACTGTGTCGTAAGTACCGCACACCCGTGATACCCAATAGCACAATCACTACTATGTTGCAGGTACCACTATATTGTTTTGCTAGAAAAAAGGTGGTTGAAAAGTCAACTTGGCAACTTTTGTGCCAAAATGTTAATAGTTCTCTTTCGATACCACGAGTTTATTCCTCGTGTTGATCTGAAAGAAAACCCATGGGCCATCTCCTATATTGACTAGTGGATTATATGATTATTCCTCCGAATAAAAATTGATTGATTTGGATTCCTATTCGATTCTGGCCGACCGCCAGTCTAAACTTTGTATACGACCGACCTGAACAATAGGCCGTCACTATATTTTCAAAAGAAATTCTTTTATTATATTGACACAAACAATATGTCAATGCAAGAAAATAAAGTAACAAACCTTGAACAAGAAGGGTTCGTTGATTAGAATAAATCATGTGGAGTCGTCTTGAAATAGTAAGAACAACTCGATTCAGAAAGAAAACCTTCAAATACGCTAGAGTAGGTATTTTAGAGGAAAATTCTGATGATAAATTGATAAGCTATTCTTCTATTCATTATTCTGAATGTATCTATTTTGATTCGAACAATGAATCAAACTTGAATAATAAAATAAAATTTATCAGATCTGTACAATAGATCCGATTGAAGACAATAAAGTTTAACTACCTTGATATATGAGCGTAGTTATAGCTGATATAATCTTTTGGGTCATCCTGAACAAATAAGATGCCCTAGTGTTTAATCAAAGTGTGTTTTATGAGCTTATAATAATTTAAGGACAATCTCTAAAATTTCTAAATCAACAGCTGTATAAACAGGATATAATAAAATTGAATTTATAACGACCTGGCGATTCAGAAATATTTAAGCAGAATAATATCTCATCATTTCTCAAAATATTTCAAAAGGAGTGAGGGTCAGAAGGAACTTGCCTCGATCTCGAAGTGTAGTGAATGCGGATAAAATTTATACTCTACCCGTGAACTTGACTTCGATTTACGGCTTGAGAATTATTCTCTAAAAATGGCAACCAGAAATACGTGAGCGATTCGTCAAAATAAAATGTTTCTGAACCGATAATATAATATTTAAATAATATAAAATATCTTTTGAAAATCTCTAAAATAATTAATCGAAAAATTTTCCCGGGTTAAATAAATTTTCTTCGAACTCAGGAATCAAATCTAAAAAATTTACATATACGATTTTAATATCGGAAAATTCCTTCTTAGAACAAAAATAGGGTTACAGAATATAACGGCAATACTCCATTTTTAATCTCGTAAATAATTAAATATTTAACCTGATTCTATCCGGTTAATCAAATAGTCTGGAAATGCTAAATATCAGTCTTCCAAAATAAAACCATATTTAACTTTATTTATTCAGAATTATTCCCTTTTTTTATCAACGAATCATTATATCTCTAAATTATGTCCAAATAATCACTAAATATTTCGATTTAGCTAATAAATTAATTATACCATTTTTATTAAACTATTTCTTACTAACAATTTTAAATAATATACCAAATTTAACAAAACCAATTGAACCCCTTTTATATATATAATTCCCAATTATAACAGTCAAACTACAATTTTATAATAACCGTATCCAATCACAGTCCACCCACAATTTCAATCAGCGGTGCGTGAGACCCACTCGCCACCACCACCGTCGTGCGTTCCCCCTCCCCTACACTTTCCTTCCCTCTATCTCGGTCTCTTCTCTCGTCTCTCTCCATCTCTCTCTCTCTCTCTCTCTCTCTCTCTCTCTCTCTCTCTCTCTCTCTCTCTCTCTCTCTCTCTCTCTCTCTCCCTCTCAATATTCTCTCTCTCTCAACCTATTCCGCGTCTCTCTCCTTCCTCTGCATCTCTCTCTCAATATTCTCTCTTTCTCTCACCCCTGCTTTCTCTCATTTTCTCGTGGCTGCACAGACCACCACCATCAGCGGTGGTGGCTCTTCTTCTGGCGAACACAGCTACGCCTATACATACACCCACTTGCACATACCTCACCTCCTCTCCTTCCTTCCCAGTGTCTCCTCTCTAAATCAGCCTCCACACAACCCAAATCCCCCTTTCTCTGACAACACTACAACCGCCCTCCTCCCCCTTTACTCCGATTCAAACGCCGATCACCACTACCACACTCAGAACACCACAACACTCACATCTAAACACAAACAAATCTTAATATCTATGTACGAATCGAGCCTACACACACCAGATTTACCACGAGATCGGAAAAGGAGAGAAAAGAAAAACAACAAAAAAGAAAAAAAAAACCACCTGAAGTTTATACCCTGTTTGTATATATATATAGTCGAGTGTTTCGATTGTAAAAGAGATAGGAGCCGGTGGTGACTTCAACAGCAATAGAAAAGGAGAGGTTGGTTTTGGGTAAAAGAAATAGATGTGTGTGATGTTGATTACTTTTCTCTTCTGTACCACTCTAATTAGTCCGACTAATAATGTAATCTCTCCCTAAAATGCTACGTGTTTAGAACCTGGCCAATCAACAAAAATTAAGGTCACACTAATAAACACGTATTAGCAACGGTTCTCCCCTGCTGGCCAATTAAAACGAGACTCTAATTTGACTCTCTAAAATAATTTTTGGGGCTTTAAATTAATATCAATCCAATAAAACTAAAATCCTGTATATATATATATATATATATATATATATATTAATAATATTATTTTTTTTTATAAATACCAAGTAAATATAAATAAATAGATAGATATAATATTTACTTCCATATATATATAAAATTCTAAAATTTACAAAAATGTACTAATTAAAATATACTAGTGCATCACTCTTAATTAAAATTTAAATATTGGGTAGGAAATTTATTCGAAAATTCACGGTTATTACAGTCTTCCCTCCTTATAGGATTCCGTCCTCGGAATCAAGACTACGCCTTAAACAATTCAGGATATTTATTCCGCATTTCGCTTTCTAGTTCCCACGTGGCTTCCTCGACTTGGTGATTTCTCCAGAGTACTTTTACCAAAATCACTTTCTTAGTTCTTAACTCTTGCACTTTGTGGTCTAGGATCTGTATTGGTTTTTCCTCGTATGTCAAATCGGGACGGATTTCCACTGGTTCATAGGTTATAACATGTCTGAAATCAGAATGATACTCTCTTAATACAGAAACATGAAACACATCATGGATATGTTGAAGGTCTGGAGGTAGGGCCAACTGATAAGCTAGTGGTCCTATCTTCTTGAGAATCTCAAAAGGTCCTATATATCTGGGACTCAACTTGCCTTTCTTCCCGAATCTCATTACTCCCTTACAAGGTGAAACTTTCAGCATCACTTTATCTCCAACTTCAAATGCTTTGTCTTTTCTCTTTTGATTTGCATATTTTCTATGTCGATCTTGAGCTGCAACTAACCTTTTTCGAATAACTTTGGTTGCTTGCTTGGTTTGTTGAAGCAGTTCTGGTCCTAGTATCTTTCTTTCTCCTACTTCATCCCAGTATAGAGGTGATCTACACTTCCTTCCATACAATGCTTCATATGGTGCCATGCCTATGCTGGAGTGGTAACTATTGTTATAAGAAAACTCAACCAGGGGCAAATGATCATCCCAACTTCCTTTGAAATCCAGTGCACAGGCTCGTAACATATCTTCAACTGTTTGAATTATCCGTTCACTTTATCCGTCAGTTTGTGGATGATATGCAGTGCTCAAATTTAACTTCGTGCCAAGACATTCCTAAAAACTTTTCCAAAATCTAGAAGTAAAACTGGCATCTCTATCAAATACAATTGAAACAGGCACTCCAGGACGAACCACAATTTCCTTTAGTTATAAGTTCACCAATCTTTCAACGGAGTATTTATCACTAATTGACAGAAAATGCGTAGATTTAGTGAGTCGATCAACAATAACCCAAATTGCATCATGGCTAGCTCTAGTTCGGGGCAATCTTATGACAAAATCCATGGTAATATGCTCCCATTTCCATTCAGGTATCTCTAAGGGTTGTAAAAGTCCACTTGGTCATTGATGTTCTGCCTTCACTTTCTGACATGTTAAACATTTGCTTACTGTTAACACAAAATCACGCAAGCGTACGTGGTCACAAGTAATATAGAATAAAGTTGAGTTCGTTCCCACAGAGATCTGGTTAGGTTTCAATTCAGTTCATGCACCTATGCAACAATGTATGATTATTATTCACTGCTAAGACAAATAACAAGATTAAGTTTTTACTAACTATAGTTAACTAAGATACAAATTAATAAAAATAAGAATTACTTAACTAATGAGAATTTAAATCTAATTACTTATATGCGAGAAAACATGGAATCCTAACTTCATCATCTAGTTCACTTAGAGTTGACGCCTTTAATCACTATATGCAATGGTTATGATATCTGATCGGACAACACGAAACAAGTATACGCTACTTCTCAGTATACGAATACCAAACTAAACATACATCCACAAAAGAGATAGAAGATGAATAGACACCAATTATGCTTAGACCCTATATGTCTATAGAATTTGAAAACATAACGGTTGAAGAGCAAGTTATCCATAAAGATCACACAGGGCAATATAAGTATTTTCATCTCATACTACGAATCATGAACCTATGCTAGCATGGCAAGTTCTAAATCTCAAGATCCACTTTCACTTCACAAGAGATTAACAAATTAGATGTTAGCTACGCATCTAACAATTAAACATAACCATACAAGGATATCAAGAATTCACCACACATAAATCTTTAAAGCATGCAAACTACTAAGCTACATAGACAAATCCGTTAGAATCCCATGACAACGATTAGTTCATAATCGAACCTTTCATCATCATGGGATCTGATGAAACCATGATATAAAACAAAGAATCAAGAATGAATAGATGAATAGAATATAGAGTAACAAAGTTAAGAAGACAAATCCTGAATAGCATCCAAAAGCTAACGCCTAATATACAAGATGTGAAATTGGCCTTCGTAGCCTTCTCGTGCTCTCCAAAAGTCTTCAACTCGTGTGGATGTGTTGTAAGTGTATGATCTCTGGTGGTGTGGTGGTGTCTTGATTATGTCCCCCTAGATGTGTATTTATAGCCTCGATTTGCCTCTCCACCAAGCAATTGTCATTTTTGAGTTGAAATAGAATAAGGCAATTTCCATTCTTGAATGAGATAAGAATTGCAAATCCATGTATAAGACTGATTCTGAAAAATACCAGCCACCCAGGGTAATTACCATACTGATTAGAAGTAGGAATTGTGGCAATTTCCTGTTTAGAATTGAATTCTGGCAATTTCTGTTGATTCTGTTTTGAAGGAAAATTCTCTTCAATAATTCTGGACTCCGGACCACCTTAGAATGATAGAAAATAACGTTATCTTCGTGTGGGCAGTTGAATCGTCCAAAACGGACTTGTAGAACTCAAGATATGGCCAAAACAAAATCAGAAATTCTGGCTGATTTTTCACCCGCTTACTGCTACTGTTCATGCGCGTCCGTTACTGTTCATTTCGTTGATTTTGCTGATTTTGCTCTATTTTCTTCGTTTTAACTCTGATTTTCATTCCGTTTCTTCCGGCTCTCTCGCAATTTGATGTACTGTTATTCTTTAAGCTCAAAACCCACCATTTAAGTGTAAGAACCCCAAATTTTGGATATAATTAAAACTTTTTATTAAGTAATGATAAAATGAGGAACAATGATTCCGACAACAAGGTCACCAGCTCTAATGAATGGTGGTTTCAAAGGACAATGATTGTAATGAATGGATATTGCTTTGGACAATGATCCTGATGCATTGGTATATTGTCAGAAGAGAGTAATTCGATGGTTGAGGACCTAGATAAGAATAATCTACCATCCAGGAAGGAGCTAATGGATCCTTGAAGGGAAATGAGTACATGCATAGTGTTTCCCGTACGTGCATAGTGTTTCCCATACGTGCATAGTATTTCCCGTACGAGCATAGTGTTTCCCGTACGTGCATAGTATTTCCTGTACGTGCATAGTAATTTGGTGGATGAATAGTGATTTTTTTAAGTTGGAAAACTTTTCACGCCACCCTATGTACGGGACGTAATATGGATGTTTCGAAGTCATATTAGTAATACGCGGAGGAAATAAGTGAATGCAGAGACGATCGGAATTCAGAAATTCCAAATTCTTTCTCGGTATAATATTTGACCGGACAGTGGATTAAATATTATTATAATCCAAGAATTGAGATATTAACTTTGAGGATTTGATATTTTGGGATGTTATTATATTTGATTTAAGAATGAAGGTAGGAAACCACTGAGGCAGTGAAACAAGCGTTCTAGAAACCGCTAAAATGTTATAACGAGATTAATCAATAAAGCGAACGAATCCTAGATTACGGATTAAGTTCGTATCGAGATTAAATATCCTGCATGGTCATCACGAGGATTATATTAAGGATTGGGGAAGGTATTATGAATATCGAGAAATTTCCCGGTAAACCCTAGAGGTGAAACTACTTAGTTATTCGTCCGAACGATCAATGAATTGAGCAATAAACGGACAAAGAAACGAGCAGAGAACCAAGATGCAAGTATGTGCAAGTGGATGAGATCAAGTAACTAAGCTATTTGCAAGAGTAACTAGCACACTAAGAATCAAACCAAGGATACAAGATATTAGTACATGACACACCACTTGTCCACTTGTTTAAACATCATCCATGACATAATCACTTTATTAAAGTGACTTTTGGCCAAGATATTATCAAAACCTCATCCCAATAATTCATTTAGCACAAGCAACCAAGTAAAAGATGCAAACAAACTCTTTCCCCCTCCATTTACCTCCATTTGGACCTGCCCTCTTTTTCAAGAGGAGAAATCCAACTTCCATCCATGGTTAAATCTCAAGAAAATTAAGGTGAGTCCTATATTTCATAACTAAGATACCCTATGAATTTCATCTTCAAATTCCATACCAATCTTGAGATATAAAATCAAGAAGATGATGATGAATAGTAACTTTTAAGTATTAACTTTGTGTTCTTGTTTTCTTTTGAATGATTCAAGTATACTAAGGCTACTTAAGGATCATTCAAGGCTTAACAAGTGTTATTCACTCTCCAAGGAAGGTATAAAGCTCAAGAACCCTTAGTACTACTTTGAGTTTATGGATTTTTTTTGGATGGATATATGATGGAGAGGTGTTAGTATGTTTAGATCCATGTATGCATAATTGGTTGTTATTGATGTTTCATACTTGTTGGATTTGAGTTGTTCTTGAGATATCATGACTTAGAATAGATGAGAAACTTTAGGTCTTGAATTGGTTGTTGTTGGAGGATGATTTGATGATGATAAAAATTTGGAAAAGCATGTAAACATAGCCGTCGTAATGCCGAATTTTCGATAATCTTTAAAAACCGTGCATCACAGTAGCATGAACTCACTGTCCAGTGTTGTATTTTCCCATGATAAGATAGGTTATGTTATAAGCTTCGTTTTGATATAAAGAACGCGTGAAACGGACTTACGGTTTAGGAGTTACGGTCGGTTTACTAAAAGTAGTTCGAATCCGTAAACGAAAGTTCGTAACTGAAATTGAACCCCGATAAAATATGTAAGTCAGTGGCGAATCTTGGTAATTAAATACTAGAGGTAAAAAGGAAGGTGTGAGAGAAAATCTCATGTGAAAAGGATCGTTTTCCGATTTTATAAAAATGTTCGAATCAAAGTTAATCGCGAACGAACCCCTAAAAACCCGCTTGATTATAACTTCGGTAAAACACTTAGACAACGGGCGATAAAACTCGGAGCATAATATTGATTTGTAACGATCGACTTTAGAACTTGTATGACTTAAGTATGTCCCAAGTGTAAGTACAATGACATGTCGTATTAACGAACGAATGTCGGGTCGGATCGAGGATAAAAGGAATCCACTAAAAGGGGTATAACGAGATAACTCGAGAACGTGTTTCGATTTAAGTATAACTTAACTTTTAAGATGTTAAGTGATTAATCCCGAATGCCTTGGCTATTTTTAGATCACCAAGCTGACCCGGGACCCGCTATCACTACCCCTTACCGTACTCGACCACCAGGCAAGTTTCAATTCCCTTCTTTTAGGCTGTTGTTGTGATTGAATAAATTTATATATATGTTTTCTATTATACATATGCCATAGCATGCATGCCTACTTTCAAGTTATATCATTATGCTTGTTCCCTGATTGTTATTGGCTTATAAATTATATAGCTATCGTATCAACTATAAGCCGGTTATTGTAAGACCCTCATAGAAGGGCGTATACATCTTATTCATCAAATATAGACCGGGAGTCAATATTTCTTGATATATCGAGATTACCTCGGAGGAAAATATTTAAGTAAATATTTTCCATTATTCGGGCGACGAATATTATTTGAATATTCGTTCGAGATTATTTATTTTAACGATCCTTACTTCAAATAATTATTTGAACGTAACTATTCGACGAATAATATTTTTAATATTCATTCAGAGTCGAATTATTTATCGATTATTATTTCGAATATTCTTCTAAAGGTTGGACTACTAAATGAATATTATTTGGATATTCATTTAGAATATTATTCATTAAATGAAGATTACATTTGAGTATTCATTTAAGATAGTAATTACCTGTCGAATATTATTTTAATGTTCATCTGAAACTTGATTTATTTATCGAGTCTTATCTCGAATATTCCCTTAAAGCTTGAATTACTAAATGAATATTACTTGATATTCATTTAGAATATTATTCATTAAATGAATATTACTTTATCAATATTCATTTAAATTCCTAATTAATTATGAATATTATTTTGAATATTCATCCAGGGTTCTATTTAATCATCGAATATTATTTTAAATATTTTAAATATTCCTTTCAGGTCTTATTAAGTAATGAATATTATTTTGAATATTCATTTGATTATTTAATTATGCAATAAATATTCTCTCGATATTTCTTCAAGAATTATTTGAGAGATACTCTGATTAAAGATATTCTTTCATATTCCTAAATATTCTGTAAAATATTTTAATTCAATAAATATTCTCTGAATATTTATTCCATACTTAGACTAACCTCGATAAGGTTTATCTTCTTCGATTATTACAGAAAATATCTCGGAGTCATATTATTATTAATCTTATATCAAGAAAGGTTCTCAGTCATCATTCTTCTTTGAGTCTACCTCTCTAATAATAAGGGAACCTTACTTGGAAAATGTTATTTATCTTGTCGACTTCCCGGTCATAAAGTATTCTCTTCACTCGCAACTCGGGTGCTATGGACTTATTAAGTCGTTGTTTACCTTCTCATCTTTCGAGGGGTAAGATTGTTGGAACAAGTTGATATTCGTTACCAAGCAATAGCTTGGAAGTTATTGGTGAATTTTCCTTTCCAACTAGATACGACTACTTTGTAGAGTCTTATCAACAAGTATTATACTTGGGGAAAGGGGGACGAACGTTACATTCAGAATCATGAATTCTATTTGAACTAGGAGTCGTGTAAGAGGCCGAGTAGCGCCGGTCCATCCCCTTTGGCCCAACCGTTGGCCGGGGAGAGCTAGTAAGGCGGTATACAAGTAAAGCCGTCAGTTCTTCCTTCTACCGGTAGTAAATCTAAATTGAGCTGTACGATCTCGACTGATCATCAAGATTGGAACAGCGGGCGCGGTGAATACTCCATCATCGGTTCATCATCCAAACTTATTTATTTCCTGCAACATTATTACTGTTGGCAGAGCTGGAAAAGTGTTCATAACTGGAATTGCAACCTTTTCATGCAAGTTCCTCTTCTTAATAACAATGAGAATATCTCGCTTACTTTTGATGTAGCAGATATTTCTATAAACAAATACTTTAAGTTACCTTGTAACTTCATCGTTAATATTATACTGGCATCATTTCCGTAAATGCATGGCATATGGTTTGAAAGATACTTTTGAACTGTTATACATTATCGTTCAGTTATATATTATTGTTGGTGGGCTATTGCTCACCCTTGCTTTATTATTATATCACAACAACAGCTAGACCAGATGACTCGCACAAGGCGCACTCGACGCGGGCGAGGACGATGAGACTACCAGAGCTGAAGAAGAAGCTATTGGTAGGATATATTTATTCTTTCATTACCAAGATTATGGTCTAGTATGACTTATGTAAATGGATGGCAAAGAGTATGTATTTATATTGAAATTCTTTTGGATTGTAAGAACTCATAATGTGATTAATAAAAATTTGATTGTTACTCTGATTTCATCTCTGGGACTATAACGGGTGTGTTTTATATTGTTGTGTTGGGTCATAGAGACATAATTTATTTTATGTTAAGGAAAGTTCAATTGTTGTGGACAGAATTGGAAACCGTAACCACCGGATCCCGGACCCCGGATCTGGGGGTGTTACAGAAGTGGTATCAGAGCGTACGTTATAAACCCCAGAGATGAGGCGACGTTAAAACAATAAATTCACTAAGATATTAAGAACTCTTGCCAAGTTCATAGTCGGACTACTTAATGTAGTGATGACATATAAAACCCTTATGGGAACTCTTAAGTATCATGATAGTAACTTATCTCGATATCGTAACGACGAGTAAGGCGACAGACCTTGAGGCATACGAGCAGCAGCGCGATGATACTTTATATGCTGAAGATCAGCGGGTAATTCGATGGAGTACCCTACTGGAGACCCGGAAGAGGTTCCAGCAGATAAGGAAAAAATCCTGTTAGGATAAGGAGCTTACCCTTGAGGAATGAGGGTTGCAGCCAGAAAAACTGTGATGATTAAAGTATAGTGCTCAGAAAAGGGAGCATAAAGAACTGAGTTATTAGCAAGAGAACTGAAGATTCATGTTGGATTCGTAGCCGGTCTACTGGAGGTAGTACCAGCAAGTAAGACGGATTGAAAGGATCACTTGAGATCTTATACGGGAATAGACGAGAATCCCTAGAGACTTCCATATTAACGAAGAAAGAGCTAGAGGGATGTATGATTATCAAAGACATTGATTTAGGGCGAGGAGTAGAGTCCCTAGGAATAGTTGAGAAGGAGGCAGTAAGTGCCATATCATTTGATAAATGAATTAGTATGAATATGGTCAGTAATAATTCGCCATGAGAAGGCCGGTGTCGTAGGTTGTAAATTATGGAACCAAATTGAGGTTAATAAGGTGGTTTTATTAAGGGAAATGTTCATTTTATGAATGAATCAGTCAGAAAGTAAAGACATTGGGAAGTCATAGCATTATTGGATAAAGTTATATAAGGAAGTAGTAAGCAAGACAATGATCTCAGAACCTACCGGAAGATAAGACCAGTGAGTCAAGATGAACTCGTAATGAGACTACTGCCAGAGACTAAGTATAGGGTTAATTTCAACTCAGTAAAATGATGAACCAGAAATGTTAGATGCATGTAATTCAGAGGAATATTAAATTCTTTCTTTCAATGAATTATAGTAGTTACCTTAAGTTTATTCCGATGCAGAATTATAATAGATCAAGTAATACGATCAGCAGTTAAAGAGAAAAATGTGAGAAAATCTTCCTGGAGCTAAAAGGTGAAATTGGTAATGACCAAGAGCTGGCATTGCTTAATGGAAAAAAAGAGACTTTATTGCTTCCAACGACGCTTCGTATAAAGGGTTAGGTAGACCGACATTTAGTAGTATTGAATATCAGGACGTATAGGTATCAGGACGTTGTGACAGGTTTCAGTTTGAAACTATTGATTCCCTTCTAAGGGATGGATATAATTGATTCCTCTCCTGTGGGTAAACTTCCAATCTGATGATGATTATTTCGTTAACTATGACTGCTTATGATTCCACCTGCTTGGAGGTTCATAGAACTATTCTTCAGGTTTCGAAACTGGTCTCCTTAATGTTACCAGTAGGTGGGTAGATTGATCAAAATTTCCCTGAGTCTGGAAAGGAATTCGGTGAATTTTGGCAAACCTTGTCTTTCTGATTATCAGAGAATGTCATGGAAGAGAGTAGAAACTGGAGCAAATCCTGTGATTTGGGTAAGGATGCTGTAAAATGGGTTAGTAAACGAACCCTGAGCATTACAATCGACGGTAGTGATAAAATGATGAAGTGAGATTCGACGAAAACAGGAAATGTAAGTAAGAAATTAGTCGGACGGAGAAACTCCGGGATTGACTTAAGTGAAAAGGCTGTTATGCCAGGAATGGTAAGCTTGCGTGGCACGCGGGATTGATAAGAATAGTTGAAAAGATAAAAATAGAGGAAAGGCGACCGGAGACGGCGCTGAGTAGCCGATTAAGACGTATATGAAGTAAAGTTTTAGAAGGCAGAAAGGTATCAAAGAAGAAGACACTATGCCGGCAATTGCTAGAAAAGTAATGCTAATTAGCCAACCCTTAAAATCATATATTTTTATTTTAGTGTGGCCAGTTGAGGCCAAGTCACAACGGACTATAAAGTGACTAGACCAGCAACGAAAAGACAAAGCAGGGTTGCTTCTAAGTAAGCACCGACTGCAAGGGCTTCTGACATAAAGGAAATATTAATGAGATCGTAGGAATCTTCTACTAAACCCTTTGCAACCCATGTTTTGATGGGGAATTTACTAGACCTTTTTGGGATGGGGTAAACCGTACTAAAGTGACTCATGTGTATATGGTTGTCCAAGATTACGAGTAAAATGGAAGTATAGTGACTTGAGAGGTATGATGTTAGGGTATCATGAATACCATGAACATATTACGACTAAGGGAAGTAAACAACGAAGGTTTATGAAGAGAGTATTTGAAATGGTCAGAGATGGATCAGTATGCTGTAGAAATTTTGTCTAAGACAAGTACATTTGAGAAGAACGATAAGTACTAAGAGATTCACGTTGAACTCGACCAATATCTTCCAAAACATCCTTGCTACCATTACCAAGTTCTGTAAGAGAGCAGATAGGCATACGTTGCCTTTTGGAAGGCCAAATAGGCTGACAACTATCTGAAAGAAGAGGGTGGCATTAAGCCACCGATCGATTATCAAATGAGAATGATTGAAAAGAGACCTTTATTAAGGATACATGATCTGATTGCCAATTATAAGATGCATGAATTCCTTGGCAGTTGAATTAAGGATAGGATATCCATAAATTAAGACAAACCCTGGGGAATGCACAAGGGGTGGCATTAACCCTAATAACGACATTATGACTTCAGATGATATGAGCTGGACTTGCTAAGGCAACAATGACCGGTAAGGATTATTAAAAAGAGTTCTGGAAAGAACATAGATAGAATTATTAGAGTATTGATCAATGACATTTTGATATACCCTGTACCCAGAAAATACAGGAGGAAGGATGAGGATGACCTATGAAACCTTACAAGGAAAAAGGTAATATTCCGAACTTCAAAATGGAAGTTTGGTAAGGAATGTATGACATAGTAACAATAATGCCAGATGAGGCATGTATGAAACCCTGAGGAAGTATGGATTGAACCTATAAAGGTTGAGATTATCCTAAGACAAGAAAAGAACTAAGAAAAGAAGTATCCTAAGTAGGATTGGGAATAAACGTGATAAAGTTCCCACGGGTAGGTGGAAGCAATGACTTATGGAGAAAGACTGATAAATATATTTTTCTCCATCAGCAGAGCTTAAGGGAGAATGCTTTCACCCAACAAAGATGGGAATGAGGTAGAAATGTTTGAATTGGAATATATCCAGAGAACAAGGATTACCAGAAATTATTATTATCAGGAAAGGCCAATGAGGTGGCCGACAGTCTAAGTATAAAGGAATAATTATAAATGTTCATACCGAAGAAACAAAATGATATTTGGAAAGACCTTGAAGGTCATATTGGAGTGGAGGAAGTTACATTCCTTTTGATGATTGTGCAAGAATCGAAGGTAATAATAGTTTAAGTAAAGATTCGATTCCTGATGGAGTCTTAAGCATATTACGTACCTTAGAAGGTCCCGTTTTGAGGCGGACCAGGACCATGATACAAAATTGACGAAGTAAACCGTTAAGTTTCCAGTCTTTTATGGAAGATGCATGAGCGATAGTTTCATCAACCGGACATAGCTGCGACGCTTGAAGCTCTTCTGCAATTTTATCTACTTCATGTGATATCTACATCAAGTTCAGGAAGTGCTCCTTATGGATAAGGAATAGTGATTACTCTGTCTCCCTAAAGGATTTGAAACCCGTATGGTTAGCTATTAACACACTATTTAAACAACAAGCGATGGCGATTCTTCTAAGAAAGTAGATGACAACGTAAAAATAAAGAAAGTGATGCTATTGATAAGCTAAATGGCATGTTGATGAATGACAAACAAGTTGTGTTAGTGTACTTCTGCGCAAACAAGATAGAGAATATGAGGCGGACGATTCATGATGCTAAATGTATTCCTGTAAAAAGAAATAAGGGCAGTTGAGCCCGAGATTTGTTGGGCCATCTGACAAGTGTTCGGAAGATGGCATTCGAGCCAGCTCTACCCCCAAAACTTATAGCATGATCGTAACGTGTTTCATGTGGCAAGGCTATGCCAGTAAAATGCAGATGCTCGATAGATGATAAGAGTACGAGCAGGTAGATATACGACCTGGTCTGACTTACGAAGAACAACCTGTGGAAAATCACGGATAGAAAATAGCAAGTGATGAGAAACAAGGTTGGCAGAAGTAGATTATATTGAATCTAAGTTAAAGGGATCAGCCAGATTCATTTCGGAGAATTTAAATTGGAATAATGTGATGATTATAGAGTAAATGTAACGGGATACCAATAAGGAGGTACCAAGTGCAAAAGATATCTCAATAAAAAGATGAAGGTGAAAGTAAATAAGAATCAGATAATAAGAAGGATGTGATTGATAAAGAAAAGACTGGGAAAGCAACTATGGAATATGAAGCAAGGAATGTTATGAATGGATTAATAAAAGGGTTTTTTTTATAAATTCTCGGGATGACAACCTGATAGTGTTAATATTATAGATATGAAAAAGCTAGTAGCGTGACATGGAATGTCAGTAACAATGGTGTCAAGCGAGAAACTAAGATTTAACCTGAGAGGTTCAAAGATTCTCCAAAAGTAAATGTTGCTAAGGTTGAACCAGAGTATAAGTCCATAGAATAATGGACAAAGCAGCAAGATATGTTGACTCATGAGATTGCGATCAAATGGTATTGGATATAATCATGATTATTTTCTTCTTTGATGAACCTCTATAGTTTAGAGGTAAATTCTGAGTATGATATTTTACAATCATGAAAACTTTCTATAATCCTTTAGAATTCTTTTCTTTTCTTCTCTCTTACTCATCTTTTTTATGAATTGAGAAGAACAACCCTTTAAGGAGGGGAGGTACGGCTACGTGACTATCTGTCTATGTGATAGAAGTCTAAGTGGAATACCATAACTTGTTTAATTGCTTGTCAAGTACTAAAGGCTGGCCCCCTTCTGTACTAACTATGCAATATAACAAATGTTCAATTGATCATAGTGATCTCTCAATAAATCTTTCCACTTCTCTATATTGATCGAGATTGCGAAGATTAAAGCGATCAGGAAATGCACAGTACGAGCGAGGTTACCTCCGAATTCGTAGGGTGATAGTGATACCAATGTTACTGCAGGTATCAATAAGGATAAGACTGAGTAAGAGTATAACCCGGATAGTGAGTTGTACGAAAAGTAGCAACATTGATGGAAAAAGGATACAATATGGATTATAGCACTAGAAGATGTGCTGAGGAAGGGTAGAACGACTAAGAATTGACCGGGAAGCTAAAAAGTGAACGACAGGCAAACGACTCTTTGCTTCCTACCTGATTCCGGGACGGAATCCTTTTAAGGAGGGGAGACTGTAAGAACCCCAAATTTTGGATATAATTAAAACTTTTTATTAAGTAATGATAAAATGAGGAACAAAGATTCCGACAACAAGGTCACCAGCTCTAATGAATGGTGGTTTCAAAGGACAATGATTGTAATGAATGGATATTGCTTTGGACAATGATCCTGATGCATTGGTATATTGTCAGAAGAGAGTAATTCGATGGTTGAGGACCTAGATAAGAATAATCTACCATCCAGGAAGGAGCTAATGGATCCTTGAAGGGAAATGAGTATATGCATAGTGTTTCCCGTACGTGCATAGTGTTTCCCATACGTGCATAGTATTTCCCGTACGAGCATAGTGTTTCCCGTACGTGCATAGTATTTCCTGTACGTGCATAGTAATTTGGTGGATGAATAGTGATTTTTTTAAGTTGGAAAACTTTTCACGCCACCCTATGTACGGGACGTAATATGGATGTTTCGAAGTCATATTAGTAATACGCGGAGGAAATAAGTGAATGCAGAGACGATCGGAATTCAGAAATTCCAAATTCTTTCTCGGTATAATATTTGACCGGACAGTGGATTAAATATTATTATAATCCAAGAATTGAGATATTAACTTTGAGGATTTGATATTTTGGGATGTTATTATATTTGATTTAAGAATGAAGGTAGGAAACCACTGAGGCAGTGAAACAAGCGTTCTAGAAACCGCTAAAATGTTATAACGAGATTAATCAATAAAGCGAACGAATCCTAGATTACGGATTAAGTTCGTATCGAGATTAAATATCCTGCATGGTCATCACGAGGATTATATTAAGGATTGGGGAAGGTATTATGAATATCGAGAAATTTCCCGGTAAACCCTAGAGGTGAAACTACTTAGTTATTCGTCCGAACGATCAATGAATTGAGCAATAAACGGACAAAGAAACGAGCAGAGAACCAAGATGCAAGTATGTGCAAGTGGATGAGATCAAGTAACTAAGCTATTTGCAAGAGTAACTAGCACACTAAGAATCAAACCAAGGATACAAGATATTAGTACATGACACACCACTTGTCCACTTGTTTAAACATCATCCATGACATAATCACTTTATTAAAGTGACTTTTGGCCAAGATATTATCAAAACCTCATCCCAATAATTCATTTAGCACAAGCAACCAAGTAAAAGATGCAAACAAACTCTTTCCCCCTCCATTTACCTCCATTTGGACCTGCCCTCTTTTTCAAGAGGAGAAATCCAACTTCCATCCATGGTTAAATCTCATGAAAATTAAGGTGAGTCCTATATTTCATAACTAAGATACCCTATGAATTTCATCTTCAAATTCCATACCAATCTTGAGATATAAAATCAAGAAGATGATGATGAATAGTAACTTTTAAGTATTAACTTTGTGTTCTTGTTTTCTTTTGAATGATTCAAGTATACTAAGGCTACTTAAGGATCATTCAAGGCTTAACAAGTGTTATTCACTCTCCAAGGAAGGTATAAAGCTCAAGAACCCTTAGTACTACTTTGAGTTTATGGATTTTTTTTGGATGGATATATGATGGAGAGGTGTTAGTATGTTTAGATCCATGTATGCATAATTGGTTGTTATTGATGTTTCATACTTGTTGGATTTGAGTTGTTCTTGAGATATCATGACTTAGAATAGATGAGAAACTTTAGGTCTTGAATTGGTTGTTGTTGGAGGATGATTTGATGATGATAAAAATTTGGAAAAGCATGTAAACATAGCCGTCGTAATGCCGAATTTTCGATAATCTTTAAAAACCGTGCATCACAGTAGCATGAACTCACTGTCCAGTGTTGTATTTTCCCATGATAAGATAGGTTATGTTATAAGCTTCGTTTTGATATAAAGAACGCGTGAAACGGACTTACGGTTTAGGAGTTACGGTCGGTTTACTAAAAGTAGTTCGAATCCGTAAACGAAAGTTCGTAACTGAAATTGAACCCCGATAAAATATGTAAGTCAGTGGCGAATCTTGGTAATTAAATACTAGAGGTAAAAAGGAAGGTGTGAGAGAAAACCTCATGTGAAAAGGATCGTTTTCCGATTTTATAAAAATGTTCGAATCAAAGTTAATCGCGAACGAACCCCTAAAAACCCGCTTGATTATAACTTCGGTAAAACACTTAGACAACGGGCGATAAAACTCGGAGCATAATATTGATTTGTAACGATCGACTTTAGAACTTGTATGACTTAAGTATGTCCCAAGTGTAAGTACAATGACATGTCGTATTAACGAACGAATGTCGGGTCGGATCGAGGATAAAAGGAATCCACTAAAAGGGGTATAACGAGATAACTCGAGAACGTGTTTCGATTTAAGTATAACTTAACTTTTAAGATGTTAAGTGATTAATCCCGAATGCCTTGGCTATTTTTAGATCACCAAGCTGACCCGGGACCCGCTATCACTACCCCTTACCGTACTCGACCACCAGGCAAGTTTCAATTCCCTTCTTTTAGGCTGTTGTTGTGATTGAATAAATTTATATATATGTTTTCTGTTATACATATGCCATAGCATGCATGCCTACTTTCAAGTTATATCATTATGCTTGTTCCCTGATTGTTATTGGCTTATAAATTATATAGCTATCGTATCAACTATAAGCCGGTTATTGTAAGACCCTCATAGAAGGGCGTATACATCTTATTCATCAAATATAGACCGGGAGTCAATATTTCTTGATATATCGAGATTACCTCGGAGGAAAATATTTAAGTAAATATTTTCCATTATTCGGGCGACGAATATTATTTGAATATTCGTTCGAGATTATTTATTTTAACGATCCTTACTTCAAATAATTATTTGAACGTAACTATTCGACGAATAATATTTTTAATATTCATTTAGAGTCGAATTATTTATCGATTATTATTTCGAATATTCTTCTAAAGCTTGGACTACTAAATGAATATTATTTGGATATTCATTTAGAATATTATTCATTAAATGAAGATTACATTTGAGTATTCATTTAAGATAGTAATTACCTGTCGAATATTATTTTAATGTTCATATGAAACTTGATTTATTTATCGAGTCTTATCTCGAATATTCCCTTAAAGCTTGAATTACTAAATGAATATTACTTGATATTCATTTAGAATATTATTCATTAAATGAATATTACTTTATCAATATTCATTTAAATTCCTAATTAATTATGAATATTATTTTGAATATTCATCCAGGGTTCTATTTAATCATCGAATATTATTTTAAATATTTTAAATATTCCTTTCAGGTCTTATTAAGTAATGAATATTATTTTGAATATTCATTTGATTATTTAATTATGCAATAAATATTCTCTCGATATTTCTTCAAGAATTATTTGAGAGATACTCTGATTAAAGATATTCTTTCATATTCCTAAATATTCTGTAAAATATTTTAATTCAATAAATATTCTCTGAATATTTATTCCATACTTAGACTAACCTCGATAAGGTTTATCTTCTTCGATTATTACAGAAAATATCTCGGAGTCATATTATTATTAATCTTATATCAAGAAAGGTTCTCAGTCATCATTCTTCTTTGAGTCTACCTCTCTAATAATAAGGGAACCTTACTTGGAAAATGTTATTTATCTTGTCGACTTCCCGGTCATAAAGTATTCTCTTCACTCGCAACTCGGGTGCTATGGACTTATTAAGTCGTTGTTTACCTTCTCATCTTTCGAGGGGTAAGATTGTTGGAACAAGTTGATATTCGTTACCAAGCAATAGCTTGGAAGTTATTGGTGAATTTTCCTTTCCAACTAGATACGACTACTTTGTAGAGTCTTATCAACAAGTATTATACTTGGGGAAAGGGGGACGAACGTTACATTCAGAATCATGAATTCTATTTGAACTAGGAGTCGTGTAAGAGGCCGAGTAGCGCCGGTCCATCCCCTTTGGCCCAACCGTTGGCCGGGGAGAGCTAGTAAGGCGGTATACAAGTAAAGCCGTCAGTTCTTCCTTCTACCGGTAGTAAATCTAAATTGAGCTGTACGATCTCGACTGATCATCAAGATTGGAACAGCGGGCGCGGTGAATACTCCATCATCGGTTCATCATCCAAACTTATTTATTTCCTGCAACATTATTACTGTTGGCAGAGCTGGAAAAGTGTTCATAACTGGAATTGCAACCTTTTCATGCAAGTTCCTCTTCTTAATAACAATGAGAATATCTCGCTTACTTTTGATGTAGCAGATATTTCTATAAACAAATACTTTAAGTTACCTTGTAACTTCATCGTTAATATTATACTGGCATCATTTCCGTAAATGCATGGCATATGGTTTGAAAGATACTTTTGAACTGTTATACATTATCGTTCAGTTATATATTATTGTTGGTGGGCTATTGCTCACCCTTGCTTTATTATTATATCACAACAACAGCTAGACCAGATGACTCGCACAAGGCACACTCGACGCGGGCGAGGACGATGAGACTACCAGAGCTGAAGAAGAAGCTATTGGTAGGATATATTTATTCTTTCATTACCAAGATTATGGTCTAGTATGACTTATGTAAATGGATGGCAAAGAGTATGTATTTATATTGAAATTCTTTTGGATTGTAAGAACTCATAATGTGATTAATAAAAATTTGATTGTTACTCTGATTTCATCTCTGGGACTATAACGGGTGTGTTTTATATTGTTGTGTTGGGTCATAGAGACATAATTTATTTTATGTTAAGGAAAGTTCAATTGTTGTGGACAGAATTGGAAACCGTAACCACCGGATCCCGGACCCCGGATCTGGGGGTGTTACATTAAGCATGGAAAACATCATCCCACATCTGACTCTTATTCCTGCACAAATTCACTAAAAACACATCAAAAACACCACATACTTGAGTTCAAGTCATCAATTCAAGCCGATACGAAGCATTCCAAGTGGATATAACATCCACTTATCACTTACCCAATATGCAATTTCTCTTTTCAAGTTAGGCCACTAGTAGTTTTGCTTAATGTCCTGATACATTTTCGTGCTTCCTGGATGAATAGAGTACCTTGAGCTATGTGCTTCGCTCAAAATCTCTTCCCTTAGTTCTGCAATATTTGGTATCCAAATTCTAGAGGCAAATCTTTTAATTCCCTTATCATCCCTTGGACTTTGAAATTCTTTTCTTGTTAACTGATCCCTCTCTTCTTCCAACATTTTCTCTTGACAACGACGAATCTTTTCGATCAACTCTGGTTGTAAGGAGATTTCATATACTCTCTCATTGGCTTGGACAGGAATCTTAATATCGAAATCAAATTTCTCAATTTCTTTGATCAATTCCTTTGACGATACTACCAGGTGAAGTCTTTCTTTTCTACTTAGTGCGTCTGCTACCACATTGGCCTTCCCTGGATGGTAATTAATCGAACAGTCATAGTCCTTGATCAATTCTAACCATTGTCTCTGCCTCATATTCAATTCTTTCTGGGTGAAGATATATTTTATGTAACACCCCCAGATCCGGGGTCCGGGATCTGGTCGTTACGGTCTCCATTTCTATCCACAATACTTGAACTTACTTCAACATAAAATAAATTACATCTTTTTGACCCAACAAAACAATATAAAACACACCCGTTATAGTCCCAGAGATGAAATCAAAGTAACAATCAAATTTTATTAATCACATTTGGAGTTCTTACAACCCAAAAGAATTACCATATAATTACATATTCTTTGCCATCCATTTGCATAAGTCGTACTAGACCATATACTTGGTACTGAAAGAATGAATCTATCCTACCAATAGCTTCTTCTTCAGCTCTGGTAGTCTCATCGTCCTCGCCAGCGTCGAGTGCGCCTTGTGCGAGTCATCTGGTCTAGCTGTTGTTGTGATATAATAATAAAGCAAGGGTGAGCAATAGCCCACCAACAATAATGAATAACTGAACGATAATATAAAACAGTTCAAAAGTATCTTTCAAACTATATGCCATGCATTTACGGAAATGATGCCAGTATAACATAAACGATGAAGTTACAAGGTAACTCAAAATGCATATATAAGTGGGAATATCTGCTATGTCAAAGATAAACCAGATATTATCATTTATCATAAAAGAGGAACTTGCAGGGAAAACATTGCAATTCCAACTAAGAATACTTTTCCAATACTGCCAACAATGATAATGTTGCAGAAAATAAATGAATTTGAATGATGAACTAATGCTGGAGTATTCACCGCGCCCGCTGTTCCAATCCTTACGATGATCAGTCGCAGATTGTACAGCTCAATTTAGATTTACTACCGGTAGAAGGAAGAACTGACGGATTTACTTGTCTACCGCCCTGTTAGATCTCCCCGGCCAACGGTTGGGCCAATGGGATGGACCGGCGCTACTCGGCCTCTTACACGACTCCAAGTTCAAAAAGAAGTTCACGACTCTGAACGTAAAGTTCGTCCCCCTTTCCCCAAGTATGATACTTGTTGATAATACTCCACAAAGTAATCGTATCTAGTTGGAAAGGAAAATTCAACATCATATCTCCCAAGCTGCTGCTTGTTAGAGGATACCATCTTGTTCCAATAATCTCACCCCTCGAATGATGAGAAGGTTACTCAAAGATTTAATTGATAAACAACAATCAAGTTGCGAGTGAAAAGAATAGTTTTACAAGATTTATGACCGAGAAGTCAACAAGATAAATAACATTGCTCAAGTAGGTTCCCCCATAATATGGAAGTTTGAGCGAGCATTTAAATCCTTTTAAGATAGATTTAAATGAAGAATAAAGAGTTGGGAACCTTTCCTTGATAAAATAGTCGTAAAAAGACTCCGAAATATTTTACATAATATCTGGAGGTGAAAGATAATCTCCGAATATTTATTAACTCAATAATAATTACGGAATATCATTAAATCAAAATATTGCTCGTAAGTAATTCTCGAATGAATATATAGAATTATTTACTAATTAAATCCCTCCTTAAACGAATATTCAAAATAATATTTATTAAGTAATTAAACTCCAATAAATATTTAAAATAATATTCAATAAATAAGTCAAACCTTAAATGAATATTTGAAAATAATATTCATTTAGTAAATAATCTTCTAAATAAATATCCAAATAATATTCATTTAGTAATCAAAACTTTAAAGGAATATTCGAAATAATATTCCTTAAGTAAATAGAACTTCCAATGAATATTTTAAAATAATATTCATCAAGTATATAAAACCTTAAATGAATATTCAAAAGTAATATTCATTTAATAAATAAATTCCAATGAATATTAAAATAATATTCATTAAATAATCAACTCTATATGAATATTCGAAATTAACATTCATTTAATATCACTCGACTGAGATAATACTCGAGTAACATTCCTCGAAAGATTTCCAAGTAATTGATACTTTATGGAAATATAAATAATGTTTAATAATAACATTCCTCAAAATAAATAATAATCTGCCGTTGGAATCCCTCCGGGTTTCCACGACTCTTTATATATCTCAAAATACCGACTCCCGGTTTATATTTAAGAATGAATATCATATGCTCTTCGCTAAGTGTCTTACCAAAACAATCCGGCTTATAACTGATAATTCGTATCTAGTCTATAAGCCAATATCAATTCAGGGAACAGGTATCATAATATAATTTGACAAAAGGCATGCATGCTATGGCATATGTATCAGAAACAACAGATATACATATTATCACAACAACAGTTCCAAGGTATTGGAAACTTGCCTGGTAATCGGGTGTGGGTAGAGATAGCGTGTCCTGGGTCTGCTCGATGATCTATAAACAATCAGAACATTCGAGATTAATCACTTAATACCTTTTAAAAGTCTAAGTATAAACTTCACTTAAGTCGAAACATGTTTTTGAATTATCTCGTTATGCACCCTTTTTGTGTACTCTTATTAACCTCGTTTTGACCCGACATTTATTCGTCATTACGGCTCGTCGTTACACTTACACTTCGTATATACTTAAGCCATGTAAGTGCTAAAGTAGGTTGTTTACGAACCAAGATTATACCTCGAGTTTTATCGTCCGTTTTCTAAGTGTTTTACCAAAGTTATACCCAAGCGGGTTTTTAGGGGTTCGTTCGCGTTTAACTTCGATTCAAACATTTTTATAAAATCGGAAAACGATCCGTTTGATATGTGGTTTTCTTTCATACCTTCCTTATGACCCCTAGTATTTATTTACCAAGATTCGCCACTGATTAACATGCTTTACGAGGGTTTGTTGGTTCGAAAACTAACTGCGCAAGTGTACGCGGTCACAAGTAATATAATAAATTCGTTCCCACAGAGACTTGGTGTTTGTTCAGAAATAATATTTAAGCAACGACGTATTATTAAACAACAAACTGCTTGAATAAATATCAAAAGGGGGTATTTTTGTATTTTTCTAATTGATTAATTAAATTAGTAATATTAAATAATTCGAACTAATTAATTTAATTAAATGAAAATTTATATGTGAGAAAAACATGGGATTCAAATTTCATTATTTATTTCATTTAGAATTGATGCCTTAATTTCAAAGTAATTTGGATAATTTACGAAAGCTAGTCGGGAACACGAAACTAACATAAGCGCCTTTCAGCCTTAACTTATATCAAACCATACGAACATCCACTTAAAAAGATAGAAGTCGCGTGGACACCTTTTATGCTTAGACCCTATATATCTATATGATTTGAAAACATAATTGGTTTACGAATAAATTCATTTATTATGACTACATAGGATGATGTGATCCAAAATCCTACCACTTATCGTAAATGTACAAGACAATTACGAACCTATGCTAACATGGCAAATTCTAAATTCCAAAATCCACTTTCGCATTCATTAGGAATTAATAATTTAGACGTTAGCTACGCATCTAATAAATTAAGCGCAACCACATTATGCAATCTGAATTTTTATCATAATACAAATTATTAAGGCATCGAATTACTAAATTACGTAAATAAATCCATTAGAATCCCATGACGGCGATTAGTTCATAATCGAACGAATCGTCATCATGGGATTAAATGAAAACATAATAATAATAATAATAATAATAATAATAATAATAATAATAATAATAATAATAATAATAATAATAATAATAACAATAATAATAAAAACTGAATTAAAAATTGCGATAAATTAAATATGAAAATTACGAGAGTTAGAAGGTAGAACCGAAATAGCTTCCAATGAAAGAAAAGAGCACTCCGAATAATCCCCGTAATTTCTTCAACCGAAATAACATTTATACTAAATTTGCAAAAATTAAAGTGTATAAAAACAAAACTTAAAATTACAAAAAAAGCTAGAGAGATTACAAGAGAGAATTGTTTCTTTCCAAATTGGTGTGTTCTTACAAGCTTGAGAACTAGGCTATTTATAGCAAAAAATTAGCACACCACTTCAATAAAATATAAATGAAAAGAATTAAAAAGAAATAAAAAAAATAAACATACAGCACATATTTCAAATACCCAGCCGAAAGTAAACCACCAACTCATTCTCACAACTGTTTGGCCACTCAGCAAAAAACAATTCCAGTCGCATGGCAGGCGCGTGACAGCCACGCGTGGCATTCACGGCTTCCCTCCTGGCGCGTGCACGCCACGCGCGTCCAGGCGGGTGACATCCTCAATTATCAACAGCCGACAGCAGTTGATGTCTTCTTCTTTTTATTACTTCTTTTACTTTTGTTTTGTTGACAGCCTTTCAGTTTACAAAACAATTATACTAACTTGCTGGTACGATTCAAAAAAAAATAAAAAATAAAATAAAAATAAAATAAAATGCTTTTAAACCGCATAGTTTATTATTATTAATTAATAAATAAATAATTTAATCCAGAAATTATAAAAATAAATATCTAAAATTATTAGATATTTAAAAATATAATTTTTTAATTAAATAAAATATTTATTAATAAAAATAAATCCGTAAGTCCTAAGCTGCGGTCTCTGGAGGATCTGAAACCGGACTCCTTTCGTTTAACGAAAAATATAACAATTCCAACCGAGGTTTCAGCATTAAGAATATATCACTCAGAATTTCTTTATGATAATTCTTTTTCCTCGTAGCCAATCCACTTGATAAAATTGAGATAGAAATCCACCGTTTTTAGCCTTTTATCCCCACAATACCTAAAGTTGCGAGTTCTGCACAACAAAATCTTAATTAACAAAAAATGAATTAAAAGACGCAACATACTTAAGGAAAAACCACCAATTTAGGTCCAATTAGCGGAAAATAAGTGGATATAAAATCCACTTATCAGGGTTCAATTGAAGTTACGAACTTTTACTTACGGTTTCGAACAAATTTTAGTAATTTGACCATAACTCCTAAACCGTAAGTCAGAATGTTTCGATTCTCATGCCAAAACGATCTATGGCTCGAGATCTACAAGGACATGTCATAATATTATCAAGGTCAGGATATTATATTTACTGTCATGCTCAGTTTCTAAGTGTTAACAAAAATTCGGCATTACGACGGCTATAAATCGGACGTTCCAAAAATCGTAATCATCAAACCAAGCCACACCGGGCATACCATACATCTCCTAATCATATAATCCATCTTACAAGGCCAATAACCACGGACTTTAACATCACAATCATCATCATGCTTAGATCAATTTAAACCACTAGCTAACCATGCTTATAACATCACTATAACCATACTAAGCTAAATCTACCAAGAACATGCTTTTAATCTCAAAACAAGAGCTAGGGTTTCAAATGATATACCTTCCATGAAGTGGTTAAAGACCTTTCGAAGCCTTGTATGATCCTTGAGTGGCCTTAAGCTAGCTAAATCAACCATAAAAATCAAAGAAAAACAAGATTAGTTCTTGAAGAACACTTGTAAGAACCCTAATTTTTGGTAATATTTTTTTTATATAATATCATATGACATTGTGAATTTTGAACCTTTTGAGTCACCCATGTTGTTTAATCGAATTGATTATCTGAGAAATTTATGTTGTTACATTCACTATGTAAGAAAAAGGGAAGGTTGCTGAAGGCAAGAGTCTTATTGCTATTAAGATTTATAAAACTTGGGATTTGAGAGCTACTAGAGTGTTGAAAGATTTTAAGAGACTATGACAAGGAGTTATGGATATTTAAGGAATTTATACAATTTAGCACTTAATGAATTACAAAGGAAATTTCTACGCGACAAAATATTATTACGAGGAGTTTTATTATAGATACGTCAAGAATTAAGGATTACGTAACGAAAATTGGTTGGGTAATGAGACGAGATAATATTCCATGCAAGATGCCATGCAAACCATTAAGTTAGAAATGGTAACTATAAGTACAAAAAGCAAACTAAGTAGCATGGGTTAGTAGTACATCTAGCCATGCTTTAAGTACAAAGGAGACATGGCCTAACTTAGGGCTAGCTAGTAGGGTGGAGACATGTGATTACTTATCATCTAATACACCACCAATATATCCATACACCACACAATTATTTGACCAAACAAAAACAAAAGAAAAGTTCTTTTCCCCCCTTACCAAACTGCTCTAATCTGAGCAGAAAAATAAGAGAGGAAGAAAAATCATTTTCTCTACTTCTACTCCTCTATAGTTCGCAAGATTAAAACCCAAGCTTCCCCTAGGTGTTGTGAAGGCATGTACTAAGTTTCATAATTTTATTCAAAGTGTAGCATGGTGAGAAAAATGGTGGAAGTTGGAGATGTATAATGACTAACCATAACTTTTGTTTTAGATCTTGAAGTTTAAGGTTCATCTAAGCTAGCTAAGGTGTTCTTAAGGCTACCCAAGCTCGTACAAGGCTTCCCTAGGCTCAATAAAGGTATAACATCCTCTCACTTTTAGTTTGTGTCAAGATTTGATGGATCTTTTAAGGTTTGAAAGTATTAGTGTAAATCTTGGAGGTTTTGGACTTTTGATGGCTAGATCTTGAGATATTATGCTTGTATCCATGTTGTAAGCCATGTTCTTGAGTTATGTAGTCATATATGTGTTAATGGTAAGGATATTGATGGATTTGATGGTTATGGTTAAGTGTACAATGAGATTTGAAAGTGATGTAGTTGTAAAGGTGTTGTTTGGAACTTTTGTAAACTGCTCTGTCTTGTGAGACAAATTCGGACCTTGAGCTTTTCCCCCTTGAGACCCACTGACCACGGTTGGAAAGATAATTGAATGTAGTTTCTAGAAATATAAGGTTCATACCCAGGAGATGTGTAGATCTTGAGTTATGGCCGGATTAGTGCAGTGTGGTTCTGGAATTCAGACTGCACTGTGTTGTCCAATTGTGAACTGAGTTAGGACCCCTTAAAATTATGCTAGTATTATGAAAATTTGAGGGTAGTTAGATTATACAGTTGTGAAGGCTGTCCAAAAAGAATTGGAATAAAATTTGTATTTTTCAATTTTATAAAAATGTTAGAGCGAAGTGCGCGCGAGTGAAAAATCACCTAGGAGGTTAGTTTAACGTAGTTTTAAGAGTACTCACTTGTGTTTCAAGTTTGAGGAATGGATTCGAGTCGAATGG